>JANJGK010000317.1:0-600000 GCA_039081455.1 Macrobrachium rosenbergii | reverse complement strand
TAAGGGGTCCTTTTTTTTTTTTTTTTTTGTGGGGCCCAGGGGTCCAACTCAGCTGAAGAAAGAATCTTCAAGGAGTCTTCAGGGATTCTTGGGTGAAGATTTTGGCGCCAATACTAAGATTATCATTTTCTCAAACTAGAGCAAAGTCATAAAGGCTACCAGCTATATAAATGGTAGAAATTACCCTTGAAATTGAAAAATGACACCTGTTATATTGCTGAAGAAAGAGTCTTCAAGTAGTCTTCAGGGAATCTTGGGTAAGGATTTTGGAGCCAATATGAAGACTATCATTTTCTAAAACTAGAGCATAGTCATTCATGTAATGATGGCCACCTCCGGCGATTCCGGAGGAAATCTTTGGTAAGGGGTCCCTTTTTTTTTTTTTTGTGGGGCCCAGGGTTCCAATTCAACTGAAGAAAGAATCTTCAAAGAGTCTTCAGGGATTCTTCGGTGAAGATTTTGGAGCCAATACGAAGACTATCATTTTCTCAAACTAGAGCATAGTCATTCATGTAATGATGGCTACCTCCGGCGATTCCGGAGGAAATCTTTGGTAAGGGGTCCTTTTTTGTTTTTTTTTTGTGGGGCCCAGGGGTCCAATTCAACTGAAGAAAGAATCCTCAAGGAGTCTTCAGGGATTCTTCGGTGAAGATTTTGGAGCCAATACGAAGACTATCATTTTCTCAAACTAGAGCATAGTCATTCATGTAATGATGGCCACCTCCGGTGATTCCGGATGAAATCTTTGGTAAGGGGTCCTCTTTGGTTTTTGTTTTTTTTGTGGGGCCCAGGGGTCCAGTTCAGCTGAAGAAAGAATCTTCAAGGAGTCTTCAGGGATTCTTCGGTGAAGATTTTGGCACCAATACGAAGACTATCATTTTCTCAAACTAGAGCATAGTCATTCATTTAATGATGGCCACCTCCGGCGATTCCGGAGGATATCTTTGGTAAGGGGTCCTTTTTTTTTTTTTTTTTTGTGGGGCCCAGGGGTCCAATTCAGCTGAAGAAAGAATCTTCAAGGAGTCTTCAGAGATTCTTCGGTGAAGATTTTGGCGCCAATACTAAGACTATCATTTTCTCAAACTAGAGCATAGTCATTCATGTAATGATGGCCACCTCCGGCGATTCCGGAGGAAATCTTTGGTAAGGGGTCCTTTTTTTTTGTGGGGCCCAGGGGTCCAGTTCAGCTGAAGAAAGAATCTTCAAGGAGTCTTCAGGGATTCTTCAGTGAAGATTTTGGCGCCAATACGAAGACTATCATTTTCTCAAACTAGAGCATAGTCATTCATGTAATGATGGCCACCTCCGGCGATTCCGGAGGAAATCTTTGGTAAGGGGTCCTTTTTTTTTTTTCGTGGGTCCCAGGAGTCCAATTCAGCTGAAGAAAGAATCTTCAAGGAGTCTTCAGGGATTCTTCGGTGAATATTTTGGAGCCAATACGAAGACTATCATTTTCTCAAACTAGAGCATAGTCATTCATGTAATGATGGCTACCTCCGGCGATTTCGGAGGAAATCTTTGGTAAGGGGTCCTTTTTTTTTTTTTTTTTTTTTGTGGGGCCCAGGGGTCCAATTCAGCTGAAGAAAGAATCTTCAAGGAGTCTTCAGGGATTCTTGGGTGAAGATTTTGGCGCCAATACCAAGACTATCATTTTCTCAAACTAGAGCATAGTCATAAAGGCTACCAGCTATATAAATGGAAGAAATTACCCTTGAAATTGAAAAATGACACCTGTTATATTGCTGAAGAAAGAGTCTTCAAGGAGTCTTCAGGGAATCTTGGGTGAGGATTTTGGAGCCAATATGAAGACTATCATTTTCTAAAACTAGAGCATAGTCATTCATGTAATGATGGCCACCTCCGGCGATTCCGGAGGAAATCTTTGGTAAGGGGTCCTTTTTTTTTTCTGGGGCCCAGGGTTCCAATTCCGCTGAAGAAAGAATCTTCAAAGAGTCTTCAGGGATTCTTTGGCGAAGATTTTGGAGCCAATAGGAAGACTATCATTTTCTCAAACTAGAGCATAGTCATTCATGTAATGATGGCCACCTGCGGAGATTCCGGAGGAAATCTTTGGTAAAGGGTTCTTTTTTTTTTTTTTTTTTTTTTGTGGGGCTCAGGGGTCCAGTTCAGCTGAAGAAAGAATCTTCAAGGAGTCTTCAGGGAATCTTCGGTGAAGATTTTGGCGCCAATACGAAGACTATAATTTTCTCAAACTAGAGCATAGTCATTCATGTAATGATGGCCACCTCCGGCGATTCCGGAGGAAATCTTTGGTGAGGGGTCCTTTTTTGTTTTTTTTTGTGGGGCCCAGGGGTCCAATTCAGCTGAAGAAAGAATCTTCAAGGAGTCTTCAGAGATTCTTCGGTGAAGATTTTGGCGCCAATACGAAGACTATCATTTTCTCAAACTAGAGCATAGTCATTCATGTAATGATGGCCACCTCCGGCGATTCCGGAGGAAATCTTTGGTAAGGGGTCCTTTTTTTTTTTTTTTTTGTGGGGCCCAGGGGTCCAGTTCAGCTGAAGAAAGAATCTTCAAGGAGTCTTCAGGGATTCTTCGGTGAAGATTTTGCGCCAACACGAAGACTATCATTTTCTCAAACTAGAGCATAGTCATTCATGTAATGATGGCCACCTCCGGCGATCCCGGAGGAAATCTTTGGTAAGGGGTCCTTTTTTGTTTTTTTTTGTGGGGCCCAGGGGTAAAATTCAGCTGAAGAAAGAATCTTCAAGGAGTCTTCAGGGATTCTTCGGTGAAGATTTTGGCGCCAATACGAAGACTATCATTTTCTCAAACTAGAGCTTAGTCATTCATGTAATGATGGCCACCTCCGGCGATTCTGGAGGAAATCTTTGGTAGGGGGTCCTTTTTTTTTTTTTTTCGTGGGGCCCAGGGGTCCAGGACAGCTGAAGAAAGAATCTTCATAGAGTCTTCAGGGATTTTTTGGTGAAGATTTTGGCGCCAATATGAAGACTATCATTTTCTCAAAATAGAGCATAGTCATTCATGTAATGATGGCCACCTCCGGCGATTCCGGAGGAAATCTTTGGTAAGGGGTCCTTTTTTTTTTTTTTTTTTTGTGGGGCCGAGGGGTCCAATTCAGCTGAAGAAAGAATCTTCAAGTAGTCTTCAGGGATTCTTCGGTGAAGATTTTGGCGCCAATACTAAGACTATCATTTTCTCAAACTAGAGCATAGTCATAAAGGCTACCAGCTATATAAATGGTAGAAATTACCCATGAAATTGAAAAATGACACGTGTTATACTGCTGAAGAAAGAGTCTTCAAGGAGTCTTCAGGGAATCTTGGGTGAGGATTTTGGAGCCAATATGAAGACTATCATTTTCTAAAACTAGAGCATAGTCATTCATGTAATGATGGCCACCTCCGGCGATTCCGGAGGAAATCTTTGGTAAGGGGTCCTTTTTTGTTTTTTTTTGTGGGGCTCAGGGTTCCAATTCAGCTGAAGAAACAATCTTCAAAGAGTCTTCAGGGATTCTTCGGTGAAGATTTTGGAGCCAATAGGAAGACTATCATTTTCTCAAACTAGAGCATAGTCATTCATGTAATGATGGCCACCTCCGGCGATTCCGGAGGAAATCTTTGGTAAGGGGTCCTTTTTTTTTTTTTTGTGGGGCACAGGGGTCCAGTTCAGCTGAAGAAAGAATCTTCAAGGAGTCTTCAGGGATTCTTCAGTGAAGATTTTGGCGCCAATACGAAGACTATCATTTTCTCAAACTAGAGCATAGTCATTCATGTAATGATGGCTACCTCCGGCGATTCCTGAGGAAATCTTTGGTAAGGGGTCCTTTTTTGTTTTTTTTTGTGGGGCCCAGGGGTCCAATTCAGCTGAAGAAAGAATCTTCAAGGAGTCTTCAGGGATTCTTTGGTGAAGATTTTGGCGTCAATTCGAAGACTATCATTTTCTCAAACTAGAGCATAGTCATTCATGTAATGATGGCCACCTCTGGCGATCCCGGAGGAAATCTTTGGTAAGGGGTCCTTTTTTTTTTTTGTGGGGCCCAGGAGTCCAATTCAGCTGAAGAAAGAATCTTCAAGGAGTCTTCAGGGATTCTTCGGTGAAGATTTTGGCGCCAATACTAAGACTATCATTTTCTCAAACTAGAGCATAGTCATTCATGTAATGATGGCCACCTCCAGTGATTCCGGATGAAATCTTTGGTAAGGGGTCCTCATTTGTTTTTTTTTTTTTTTTTTTTTTGTGGGGCCCAGGGGTCCAGTTCAGCTGAAGAAAGAATCTTCAAGGAGTCTTCAGGAATTCTTCGGTGAAGATTTTGGCGCCAATACGAAGACTATAATTTTCTCAAACTAGAGCATAGTCATTCATGTAATGATGGCCACCTCCGGCGATTCCGGAGGAAATCTTTGGTAAGGGGTCCTTTTTTGTTTTTTTTTGTGGGGCCCAGGAGTCCAATTCAGCTGAAGAAAGAATCTTCAAGGAGTCTTCAGGGATTCTTCGGTGAAGATTTTGGCGCCAATACGAAGACTATCATTTTCTCAAACTAGAGCTTAGTCATTCATGTAATGATGGTGATCTCCGGTGATTCCGGAGGAAATCTTTGGTAAGGGGTCCTTTTTAGTTTTTTTTTTTTTTGTGGGGCCCAGGGGTCCAGTTCAGCTGAAGAAAGAATCCTCAAGGAGTCTTCAGGGATTCTTCGGTAAAGATTTTGGCGCCAATACGAAGACTATCATTTTCTCAAACTAGAGCATAGTCATTCATGTAATGATGGCCACCTCCGGCGATGCCGGAGGAAATCTTTGGTAGGGGGTCCTTTTTTTTTTTTCGTAGGGCCCAGGGGTCCAGTTCAGCTGAAGAAAGAATATTCAAGGAGTCTTCAGGGATTCTTCGGTGAAGATTTTGGCGCCAATACGAAGACTATCATTTTCTCAAACTAGAGTATAGTCATTCATGTAATGATGGCCACCTCCGGCGATTCCGGAGGAAATCTTTAGTAAGGGGTCCTTTTTTTTTTTTTTTTTTTTTTTCTGGGGCCAAGGTGTCCAATTTAGATGAAGAAAGAATCTTCAAGGAGTCTTCAGGGATTCTTCGATGAAGATTTTGGCGCCAATACTAAGACTATCATTTTCTTAAACTAGAGCATAGTCATAAAGGCTACCAGCTATATAAATGGTAGAAATTATCCTTGAAATTGAAAAATGACACCTGTTATACTGCTGAAGAAAGAGTCTTCAAGGAGTCTTCAGGGAATCTTGGGTGAGGATTTTGGAGCCAATATGAAGACTATCATTTTCTCAAACTAGAGCATAGTCATTCATGTAATGATGGCCACCTCCGGCGATTCCGGAGGAAATCTTTGGTAGTGGGTCCTTTTTTTTTTTCGTGGGGCCCAGGGGTCCAGTTCAGCTGAAGAAAGAATCTTCAAGGAGTCTTCAGGAATTCTTCGGTGAAGATTTTGGAGCCAATACGAAGACTATCATTTTCTCAAACTAGAGCATAGTCATTCATGTAATGATGGCCACCTCCAGCGATTCCGGAGGAAATGTTTGGTAAGGGGTCCTTTTTTTTTTTTTTTGTGGGGCCCAGGGGTCCCGTTCAGCTGAAGAAAGAATCTTCAAGGAGTCTTCAGGGATTCTTCAGTGAAGATTTTGGCACCAATACGAAGACTATCATTTTCTCAAACTAGAGCATAGTCATTCATGTAATGATGGCCACCTCCGGCGATTCCGGAGGAAATCTTTGGTAAGGGGTCCTTTTTTTTTTTTTTTTTTTTTTTTTTGTGGGGCCAAGGTGTCCAATTTAGCTGAAGAAAGAATCTTCAAGGAGTCTTCAGGGATTCTTCGATGAAGATTTTGGCGCCAATACTAAGACTATCATTTTCTCAAACTAGAGCATAGTCATAAAGGCTACCAGCTATATAAATGGTAGAAATTACCCTTGAAATTGAAAAATGACACCTGTTATACTGCTGAAGAAAGAGTCTTCAAGGAGTCTTCAGGGAATCTTGCTTGAGGATTCTGGAGCCAATATGAAGACTATCATTTTGTAAAACTAGATTATAGTCATTCATGTAATGATGGCCACCTCCGGCGATTCCGGAGGAAATCTTTGGTAAGGGGTCCTTTTTGGTTTTTTTGGGGGGGGCCCAGGGGTCCAATTCAGCTGAAGAAAGAATATTCAAAGAGTCTTCAGGGATTCTTCGGTGAAGATTTTGCGCCAATACGAAGACTATCATTTTCTCAAACTAGAGCATAGTCATTCATGTAATGATGGCCACCTCCGGCGATTCCGGAGGTAATCTTTGGTAAGGGGTCCTTTTTTTTTTTTTTTTTGTGGGGGCCAGGGGTCCAGTTCAGCTGAAGAAAGAATCTTCAAGGAGTCTTCAGGGATTCTTCGCTGAAGATTTTGGCGCCAATACGAAGACTATCATTTTCTCAAACTAGAGCATAGTCATTTATGTAATGATGGCCACCTCCGGCGATTCTGGAGGAAATCTTTGGTAAGGGGTCCTTTTTTGTTTTTTTTGGGGTGGCCAAGGGGTCCAATTCAGCTGAAGAAAGAATCTTCAAGGAGTCTTCTGGGATTCTTCGGTGAAGATTTTGGAGCCAATACGAAGACTATCATTTTCTCAAACTACAGCATAGTCATTCATGTAATGATGGCCACCTCCAGCGATTCCGGAGGAAATCTTTGGTAAGGGGTCCTTTTTTTTTTGTTTTTTTGTGGGGCCCAGGGGTCCAGTTCAGCTGAAGAAAGAATCTTCAAGGAGTCTTCAGGGATTCTTCAGTTAAGATTTTGGCACCAATACGAAGACTATCATTTTCTCAAACTAGAGCATAGTCATTCATGTAATGATGGCCACCTACGACGATTCCGGTGGAAATCTTTGGTAAAGGGTCCTTTTTTGTTTTTTTTTTGTGGGAAACAGGGGTCCAATTTAGCTGAAGAAAGAATCTTCAAGGAGTCTTCAGGGATTCTTCGGTGAAGATTTTGGCGCCAATACGAAGACTATCATTTTCTCAAACTAGAGCTTAGTCATTCATGTAATAATGGCCACCTCCGGCGATTCCGGAGGAAATCTTTGGTAAGGGGTCCTTTTTTGTTTTTTTTTTGTGGGGCCCAGGGGTCCAATTCAGCTGAAGAAAGAATCTTCAAGGAGTCTTCAGGGATTCTTCGGTGAAGATTTTGGCGCCAATACGAAGACAATCATTTTCTCAAACTAGAGCATAGTCATTCATATAATGATGGCCACCTCCGGCGATTCCGGAGGAAATCTTTGGTAGGGGGTCCTTATTTTTTTTTCGTGGGGCCCAGGGGTCCAGTTCAGCTGAAGAAATAATCTTCAAGGAGTCTTCAGGGATTCTTCGGTGAAGATTTTGGCACCAATACGAAGACTATCATTTTCTCAAACTAGAGCATAATCATTCATGTAATGATGGCCACCTCCGGCGATTCCGGAGGAAATCTTTGGTAAGGGGTCCTTTTTTGTTTTTTTTTGTGGGGCCCAGTGGTCCAATTCAGCTGAAGAAAGAATCTTCAAGGAGTCTTAAGGGATTCTTCAGTGAATATTTTGGAGCCAATACGAAGACTATCATTTTCTCAAACTAGAGCATAGTCATTCATGTAATGATGGGCACCTCCGGCGATTCCGGAGGATCTCTTTGGTAAGGGGTCCTTTTTTTTTTTTTTGTTTTTTTTGTGGGGCCCAGGAGTCCAACTCAGCTGAAGAAAGAATCTTCAAGGAGTCTTCAGGGATTCTTGGGTGAAGATTTTGGCGCCAATACTAAGATTATCATTTTCTCAAACTAAAGCATAGTCATAAAGGCTACCAGCTATATAAATGGTAGAAATTACCCTTGAAATTGAAAAATGACACCTGTTATATTGCTGAAGAAAGAGTCTTCAAGTAGTCTTCAGGGAATCTTGGGTGAGGATTTTGGAGCCAATATGAAGACTATCATTTTCTAAAACTAGAGAATAGTATTCATGTAATGATGGCCACCTCCGGCGATTCCGGAGGAAATCTTTGGTAAGGGGTCCTTTTTTTTTTTTTTGTGGGGCCCAGGGTTCCCATTCAACTGAAGAAAGAATCTTCAAAGAGTCTTCAGGGATTCTTCGGTGAAGATTTTGGAGCCAATACGAAGACTATCATTTTCTCAAACTAGAGCATAGTCATTCATGTAATGATGGCTACCTCCGGCGATTCCGGAGGAAATCTTTGGTAAGGGGTCCTTTTTTGTTTTTTTTTTGTGGGGCCCAGGGGTCCAATTCAACTGAAGAAAGAATCCTCAAGGAGTCTTCAGGGATTCTTCGGTGAAGATTTTGGAGCCAATACGAAGACTATCATTTTCTCAAACTAGAGCATAGTCATTCATGTAATGATGGCCACCTCCGGTGATTCCGGATGAAATCTTTGGTAAGGGGTCCTCTTTGGTTTTTGTTTTTTTTGTGGGGCCCAGGGGTCCAGTTCAGCTGAAGAAAGAATCTTCAAGGAGTCTTCAGGGATTCTTCGGTGAAGATTTTGGCACCAATACGAAGACTATCATTTTCTCAAACTAGAGCATAGTCATTCATTTAATGATGGCCACCTCCGGCGATTCCGGAGGATATCTTTGGTAAGGGGTGCTTTTTTTTTTTTTTGTGGGGCCCAGGGGTCCAATTCAGCTGAAGAAAGAATCTTCAAGGAGTCTTCAGAGATTCTTCGGTGAAGATTTTGGCGCCAATACTAAGACTATCATTTTCTCAAACTAGAGCATAGTCATTCATGTAATGATGGCCACCTCCGGCAATTCCGGAGGAAATCTTTGGTAAGGGGTCCTTTTTTTTTTTTTGTGGGGCACAGGGGTCCAGTTCAGCTGAAGAAAGAATCTTCAAGGAGTCTTCAGGGATTCTTCATTGAAGATTTTGGCACAAATACGAAGACTATCATTTTCTCAAACTAGAGCATAGTCATTCATGTAATGATGGCTACCTCCTGCGATTACGGAGGAAATCTTTGGTGAGGGGTACTTTTTTTTTTTTTTTTTTTTTTTGTGGGGCCCAGGGGTCCAGTTCAGCTGAAGAAAGAATCTTCAAGGAGTCTTCAGGGATTCCTCGGTGAAGATTTTCGCGCCAATACGAAGACTATCATTTTCTCAAACTAGAGCATAGTCATTCATGTAATGATGGCCACCTCCGGCGATTCCGGAGGAAATCTTTGGTAAGGGGTCCTTTTTTGTTTTTTTTTGTGGGGCCCAGGAGTCCAATTCAGCTGAAGAAAGAATCTTCAAGGAGTCTTCAGGGATTCTTCGGTGAATATTTTGGAGCCAATACGAAGACTATCATTTTCTCTAACTAGAGCATAGTCATTCATGTAATGATGGCCACCTCCGGCGATTCCGGAGGAAATCTTTGGTAAGGGGTCCTTTTTTTTTTTTTTTGTGGGGCCCAGGGGTCCAATTCAGCTGAAGAAAGAATCTTCAAGGAGTCTTCAGGGATTCTTGGGTGAAGATTTTGGCGCCAATACTAAGACTATCATTTTCTCAAACTAGAGCATAGTCATAAAGGCTACCAGCTATATAAATGGTAGAAATTACCCTTGAAATTGAAAAATGACACCTGTTATATTGCTGAAGAAAGAGTCTTCAAGGAGTCTTCAGGGAATCTTGGGTGAGGATTTTGGAGCCAATATGAAGACTATCATTTTCTAAAACTAGAGCATAGTCATTCATGTAATGATGGCCACCTCCGGCGATTCCGGAGGAAATCTTTGGTAAGGGGTCCTTTTTTTTTTTGTGGGGCCCAGGGTTCCAATTCCGCTGAAGAAAGAATCTTCAAAGAGTCTTCAGGGATTCTTTGGCGAAGATTTTGGAGCCAATAGGAAGACTATCATTTTCTCAAACTAGAGCATAGTCATTCATGTAATGATGGCCACCTGTGGAGATTCCGGAGGAAATCTTTGGTAAAGGGTTTTTTTTTTTTTTTTTTTTTTTGTGGGGCTGAGGGGTCCAGTTCAGCTGAAGAAAGAATCTTCAAGGAGTCTTCAGGGAATCTTCGGTGAAGATTTTGGCGCCAATACGAAGACTATCATTTTCTCAAACTAGAGCATAGTCATTCATGTAATGATGGCCACCTCCGGCGATTCCGGAGGAAATCTTTGGTGAGGGGTCCTTTTTTGTTTTTTTTTTTTGTGGGGCCCAGGGGTCCAATTCAGCTGAAGAAAGAATCTTCAAGGAGTCTTCAGGGATTCTTCGGTGAAGATTTTGGAGCCAATACGAAGAATATCATTTTCTCAAACTAGAGCATAGTCATTCATGTAATGATGGCCAGCTCCGGCGATTCCGGAGGAAATCTTTGGTAAGGGGTCATTTTTTTTTTTTTTTTGTGGGGCCCAGGGGTCCAGTTCAGCTGAAGAAAGAATCTTCAAGGAGTCTTCAGGGATTCTTCAATGAAGATTTTGGCACCAATACGAAGACTATAATTTTTTCAAACTAGATCATAGTCATTCATGTAATGGTGGCTACCTCCTGCGATTCCGGAGGAAATCTTTGGTAAGGGGTCCTTTTTTGTTCTTTTTTGGGGGGGGGGCCAGGGGTTCAATTCAGCTGAAGAAAGAATCTTCAAGGAGTCTTCAGGGATTCTTCGGTGAATATTTTGGAGCCAATACGAAGACTATCATTTTCTCAAACTAGAGCATAGTCATTCATGTAATGATGGCCAAATCCGGCGATTCCGGAGGAAATCTTTGCTAAGGGGTCCTTTTTTGTTTTTTTTTTTGTTGGGCCCAGGGGTCCAATTCAGCTGAAGAAAGAATGTTTAAGGAGTCTTCAGGGATTCTTCGGTGAATATTTTGGAGCCAATACGAAGACTATCATTTTCTCAAACTAGAGCATAGTCATTCATGTAATGTTGGCCACCTCCGGCGATTCCGGAGGAAATCTTTGGTAAGGGGTCCTTTTTTTTTTTTTTTTTTTTTGTGGGGCCCAGGGGTCCAGTTCAGCTGAAGAAAGAATCTTCAAGGAGTCTTCAGGGATTCTTCGGTGAAGATTTTGGCGCCAATACGAAGACTATCATTTTCTCAAACTAGAGTATAGTCATTCATGTAATGATGGCCACCTCCGGCGATTCCGGAGGAAATCTTTGGTAAGGGGTCTTTTTTTTTTTTTTTTTTTTTTTTGTGGGGCCAAGGTGTCCAATTTAGCTGAAGAAAGAATCATCAAGGAGTCTTCAGGGATTCTTCGATGAAGATTTTGGCGCCAATACTAAGACTATCATTTTCTCAAACTAGAGCATAGTCATAAAGGCTACCAGCTATATAAATGGTAGAAATTATCCTTGAAATTTAAAAATGACACCTGTTATACTGCTGAAGAAAGAGTCTTCAAGGAGTCTTCACTGAATCTTGGGTGAGGATTTTGGAGCCAATATGAAGACTATCATTTTCTCAAACTAGAGCATAGTCATTCATGTAATGATGGCCACCTCCGGCGATTCCGGAGGAAATCTTTGGTAGGGGGTCCTTTTTTTTTTTCGTGGGGCGCAGGGGTCCAGTTCAGCTGAAGAAAGAATCTTGAAGGAGTCTTCAGGAATTCTTCGGTGAAGATTTTGGAGCCAATACGAAGACTATCATTTTCTCAAACTAGAGCATAGTCATTCATGTAATGATGGCCACCTCCAGCGATTCCGGAGGAAATCTTTGGTAAGGGGTCCTTTTTTTTTTTTTTTTTGTGGGGCCCAGGGGTCCAGTTCAGCTGAAGAAAGAATCTTCAAGGAGTCTTCAGGGATTCTTCAGTGAAGATTTTGGCACCAATACGAAGACTATCATTTTCTCAAACTAAAGCATAGTCATTCATGTAATGGTGGCCACCTACGGCGATTCCGGAGGAAATCTTTGGTAAGGGGTCCTTTTTTGTTTTTTTTTTTGTGGGGCCCAGGGGTCCAATTTAGCTGAAGAAAGAATCTTCAAGGAGTCTTCAGGGATTCTTCGGTGAAGATTTTGGCGCCAATACGAAGACTATCATTTTCTCAAACTAGAGCTTAGTCATTCATGTAATAATGGCCACCTCCGGCGATTCCGGAGGAAATCTTTGGTAAGGGGTTCTTTTTTGTTTTTTTTTGTGGGGCCCAGGGGTCCAATTCAGCTGAAGAAAGAATCTTCAAGGAGTCTTCAGGGATTCTTCGGTGAAGATTTTGGCGCCAATACGAAGACAATCATTTTCTCAAACTAGAGCATAGTCATTCATATAATGGTGGCCACCTCCGGTGATTCCGGGGGAAACCTTTGGTAGGGGGTCCTTTTTTTTTTTTTTTTTTTTGTGGGGCCCAGGGGTCCAGTTCAGCTGAAGAAAGAATCTTCAAGGAGTCTTCAGGGATTCTTTGGTGAAGATTTTGGCGTCAATTCGAAGACTATCATTTTCTCAAACTAGAGCATAGTCATTCATGTAATGATGGCCACCTCTGGCGATCCCGGAGGAAATCTTTGGTAAGGGGTCCTTTTTTGTTTTTTTTTTGTGGGGCTCAGGGTTCCAATTCAGCTGAAGAAACAATCTTCAAAGAGTCTTCAGGGATTCTTCGGTGAAGATTTTGGAGCCAATAGGAAGACTATCATTTTCTCATACTAGAGCATAGTCATTCATGTAATGATGGCCACCTCCGGCGATTCCGGAGGAAATCTTTGGTAAGGGGTCCTTTTTTTTTTTTTTGTGGGGCCCAGGGGTCCAGTTCAGCTGAAGAAAGAATCTTCAAGGAGTCTTCAGGGATTCTTCGGTGAAGATTTTGGCGCCAATACGAAGACTATCATTTTCTCAAACTAGAGCATAGTCATTCATGTAATGATGGCTACCTCCGGCGATTCCGAAGGAAATCTTTGGTAAGGGGTCCTTTTTTGTTTTTTTTTGTGGGGCCCAGGGGTCCAATTCAGCTGAAGAAAGAATCTTCAAGGAGTCTTCAAGGATTCTTCGGTGAATATTTTGGAGCCAATACGAAGATATCATTTTCTCAAACTAGAGCATAGTCATTCATGTAATGATGGCCACCTCCGGTGATTCCGGGGGAAACCTTTGGTAGGGGGTCCTTTTTTTTTTTTTTTTTTTTGTGGGGCCCAGGTTTCCAGTTCAGCTGAAGAAAGAATCTTCAAGGAGTCTTCAGGGATTCTTTGGTGAAGATTTTGGCGTCAATTCGAAGACTATCATTTTCTCAAACTAGAGCATAGTCATTCATGTAATGATGGCCACCTCTGGCGATCCCGGAGGAAATCTTTGGTAAGGGGTCCTTTTTTTTTTTTTGTGGGGCCCAGGAGTCCAATTCAGCTGAAGAAAGAATCTTCAAGGAGTCTTCAGGGATTCTTCGGTGAAGATTTTGGCGCCAATACTAAGACTATCATTTTCTCAAACTAGAGCATAGTCATTCATGTAATGATGGCTACCTCCGGCGATTCCGAAGGAAATCTTTGGTAAGGGGTCCTTTTTTGTTTTTTTTTGTGGGGCCCAGGGGTCCAATTCAGCTGAAGAAAGAACCTTCAAGGAGTCTTCAGGGATTCTTCGGTGAATATTTTGGAGCCAATACGAAGATATCATTTTCTCAAACTGGAGCATAGTCATTCATGTAATGATGGCCACCTCCGGTGATTCCGGGGGAAACCTTTGGTAGGGGGTCCTTTTTTTTTTTTTTTTTTTTTGTGGGGCCCAGGGGTCCAATTCAGCTGAAGAAAGAATCTTCAAGGAGTCTTCAGGGATTCTTCGGTGAAGATTTTGGCGCCAATACGAAGACTATCATTTTCTCAAACTAGAGCATAGTCATTCATGTAATGATGGCCACCTCTGGCGATCCCGGAGGAAATCTTTGGTAAGGGGTCCTTTTTTGTTTTTTTTTTTGTGGGGCCCAGGAGTCCAATTCAGCTGAAGAAAGAATCTTCAAGGAGTCTTCAGGGATTCTTCGGTGAAGATTTTGGCGCCAATACGAAGACTATCATTTTCTCAAACTAGAGCTTAGTCATTCATGTAATGATGGTGATCTCCGGTGATTCCGGAGGAAATCTTTGGTAAGGGGTCCTTTTTAGTTTTTTTTTTTTTTTGTGGGGCCCAGGGGTCCAGTTCAGCTGAAGAAAGAATCTTCAAGGAGTCTTCAGGGATTCTTCGGTGAAGATTTTGGCACCAATACGAAGACTATCATTTTCTCAAACTAGAGCATAGTCATTCATGTAATGATGGCCACCTCCGGCGATGCCGGAGGAAATCTTTGGTAGGGGGTCCTTTTTTTTTTTTTTTTTCGTGGGGCCCAGGGGTCCAGTTCAGCTGAAGAAAGAATATTCAAGGAGTCTTCAGGGATTCTTCGGTGAAGATTTTGGCGCCAATACGAAGACTATCATTTTCTCAAACTAGAGTATAGTCATTAATGTAATGATGGCCACATCCGGCGATTCCGGAGGAAATCTTTGGTAAGGGGTCCTTTTTTTTTTTTTTTTTTTTTGTGGGGCCAAGGTGTCCAATTTAGCTGAAGAAAGAATCTTCAAGGAGTCTTCAGGGATTCTTCGATGAAGATTTTGGCGCCAATACTAAGACTATCATTTTCTCAAACTAGAGCATAGGCATAAAGGCTACCAGCTATATAAATGGTAGAAATTATCCTTGAAATTTAAAAATGACACCTGTTATACTGCTGAAGAAAGAGTCTTCAAGGAGTCTTCACTGAATCTTGGGTGAGGATTTTGGAGCCAATATGAAGACTATCATTTTCTCAAACTAGAGCATAGTCATTCATGTAATGATGGCCACCTCCGGCGATTCCGGAGGAAATCTTTGGTAGGGTTTTTTTTTTTTTCGTGGGGCGCAGGGGTCCAGTTCAGCTGAAGAAAGAATCTTCAAGGAGTCTTCAGGAATTCTTCGGTGAAGATTTTGGAGCCAATACGAAGACTATCATTTTCTCAAACTAGAGCATAGTCATTCATGTAATGATGGCCACCTCCAGCGATTCCGGAGGAAATCTTTGGTAAGGGGTCCTTTTTTTTTTTTTTTTTTTGTGGGGCCCAGGGGTCCAGTTCAGCTGAAGAAAGAATCTTCAAGGAGTCTTCAGGGATTCTTCAGTGAAGATTTTGGCACCAATACGAAGACTATCATTTTCTCAAACTAGAGCATAGTCATTCATGTAATGATGGCCACCTACGGCGATTCCGGAGGAAATCTTTGGTAAGGGGTCCTTTTTTGTTTTTTTTTGTGGGGCCCAGGGGTCCAATTTAGCTGAAGAAAGAATCTTCAAGGAGTCTTCAGGGATTCTTCGGTGAAGATTTTGGCGCCAATACGAAGACTATCATTTTCTCAAACTAGAGCTTAGTCATTCATGTAATAATGGCCACCTCCGGCGATTTCGGAGGACATCTTTGGTAAGGGGTCCTTTTTTGTTTTTTTTTTCTGGGGCTCAGGGGTCCAATTCAGCTGAAGAAAGAATCTTCAAGGAGTCTTCAGGGATTCTTCGGTAAAGATTTTGGCGCCAATACGAAGACAATCATTTTCTCAAACTAGAGCATAATCATTCATGTAATGATGGCCACCTCCGGCGATTCCGGAGGAAATCTTTGGTAAGGGGTCCTTTTTTGTTTTTTTTTTTTTTTGTATGGCCCAGTGGTCCAATTCAGCTGAAGAAAGAATCTTCAAGGAGTCTTCAGGGATTCTTCGGTGAATATTTTGGAGCCAATACGAAGACTATCATTTTCTCAAACTAGAGCATAGTCATTCATGTAATGATGGGCACCTCCGGCGATTCCGGAGGAAATCTTTGGTAAGGGGTCCTTTTTTTTTTTTTTTTTTTGTGGTGCCCAGGGGTCCAACTCAGCTGAAGAAAGAATCTTCAAGGAGTCTTCAGGGATTCTTGGGTGAAGATTTTGGCGCCAATACTAAGATTATCATTTTCTCAAACTAGAGCATAGTCATAAAGGCTACCAGCTATATAAATGGTAGAAATTACCCTTGAAATTGAAAAATGACACCTGTTATATTGCTGAAGAAAGAGTCTTCAAGAAGTCTTCAGGGAATCTTGGGTGAGGATTTTGGAGCCAATATGAAGACTATCATTTTCTAAAACTAGAGCATAGTCATTCATGTAATGATGGCCACCTCCGGCGATTCCGGAGGAAATCTTTGGTAAGGGGTCCTTTTTTTTTTTTTTTGTGGGGCCCAGGGTTCCAATTCAACTGAAGAAAGAATCTTCAAAGAGTCTTCAGGGATTCTTCGGTGAAGATTTTGGAGCCAATATGAAGACTATCATTTTCTCAAACTAGAGCATAGTCATTCATGTAATGATGGCTACCTCCGGCGATTCCGGAGGAAATCTTTGGTAAGGGGTCCTTTTTTGTTTTTTTTTTTGTGGGGCCCAGGGGTCCAATTCAACTGAAGAAAGAATCCTCAAGGAGTCTTCAGGGATTCTTCGGTGAAGATTTTGGAGCCAATACGAAGACTATCATTTTCTCAAACTAGAGCATAGTCATTCATGTAATGATGGCCACCTCCGGTGATTCCGGATGAAATCTTTGGTAAGGGGTTCTCTTTGGTTTTAGTTTTTTTTGTGGGGCCCAGGGGTCCAGTTCAGCTGAAGAAAGAATCTTCAAGGAGTCTTCATTGATTCTTCGGTGAAGATTTTGGCAACAATACGAAGACTATCATTTTCTCAAACTAGAGCATAGTCATTCATTTAATGATGGCCACCTCCGGCGATTCCGGAGGATATCTTTGGTAAGGGGTCCTTTTTTTTTTTTTTTTGTGGGGCCCAGGGGTCCAATTCAGCTGAAGAAAGAATCTTCAAGGAGTCTTCAGAGATTCTTCGGTGAAGATTTTGGCGCCAATACTAAGACTATCATTTTCTCAAACTAGAGCATAGTCATTCATGTGATGATGGCCACCTCCGGCGATTCCGGAGGAAATCTTTGGTAAGGGGTCCTTTTTTTTTTTTGTGGGGCCCAGGGGTCCAGTTCAGCTGAAGAAAGAATCTTCAAGGAGTCTTCAGGGATTCTTCAGTGAAGATTTTGGCAGAAATACGAAGACTGTTATTTTCTCAAACTTGAGCATAGTCATTCATGTAATGATAGCTACCTCCTGCGATTACGGAGGAAATCTTTGGTGAGTGGTCCTTTTTTTTTTTTTTTTTTTTTTGTGGGGCCCAGGGGTCCAGTTCAGCTGAAGAAAGAATCTTCAAGGAGTATTCAGGGATTCCTCGGTGAAGATTTTGGCGCCAATACGAAGACTATCATTTTCTCAAACTAGGGCATAGTCATTCATGTAATGATGGCCACCTCCGGCGATTCCGGAGGAAATCTTTGGTAAGGGGTCCTTTTTTGTTTTTTTTTCTGGGGCCCAGGAGTCCAATTCAGCTGAAGAAAGAATCTTCAAGGAGTCTTCAGGGATTCTTCGGTGAATATTTTGGAACCAATACGAAGACTATCATTTTCTCAAACTAGAGCATAGTCATTCATGTAATGATGGCCACCTCCGGCGATTCCGGAGGAAATCTTTGGTAAGGGTCCTTTTTTTTTTTTTTTTTTTTTTGTGGGGCCCAGGGGTCCAATTCAGCTGAAGAAAGAATCTTCAAGGAGTCTTCAGGGATTCTTCGGTGAAGATTTTGGCGCCAATACTAAGACTATCATTTTCTCAAACTAGAGCATAGTCATAAAGGCTACCAACTATATAAATGGTAGAAATTCCCCTTGAAATTGAAAAATGACACCTGTTATACTGCTGAAGAAAGAGTCTTGAAGGAGTCTTCAGGGAATCTTGGGTGATGATTTTGGAGCCAATATGAAGACTATCATTTTCTAAAACTAGAGCATAGTCATTCATGTAATGATGGCCACCTCCGGCGATTCCGAAGGAAATCTTTGGTAAGGGGTCTTTTTTTTTTTTTTGTGGGACCCAGGGGTCCAATTCAGCTGAAGAAAGAATCTTCAAAGAGTCTTCAGGGATTCTTCGGTGAAGATTTTGGCGCCAATACAAAGACTATCATTTTCTCAAACTAGAGCATAGTCATTCATGTAATGATGGACACCTCCGGCGATTCCGGAGGAAATCTTTGGTAAGGGGTCCTTTTTTTTTTTGTGGGGCCCAGGGGTCCAGTTCAGCTGAAGAAAGAATCTTCAAGGAGTGTTCAGGGATTCTTCGGTGAAGATTTTGGCGCCAATAGGAAGACTATCATTTTCTCAAACTAGAGCATAGTCATTCATGTAATGATGGCCACCTCCGGCGATTCCGGAGGAAATCTTTGGAAAGGGGTCCCTTTTTTTTTTTTTTTTGTGGGGCCCAGGGGTACAGTTCAGCTAAAGAAAGAATCTTCAAGGAGTCTTCAGGGATTCTTCGGTGAAGATTTGGCGCCAATACGAAGACTATCATTTTCTCAAACTAGAGCATAGTCATTCATGTAATGATGGCTACCTCCGGCGATTCCGGAGGAAATCTTTGGTAAGGGGTAGTTTTTTTTTTTTTTTGTGGGGCCCAGGAGTCCAATTCAGCTGAAGAAAGAATCTTCAAGGAGTCTTCAGGGATTCTTCGGTGAAGATTTTGGCGCCAATACGAAGACTATCATTTTCTCAAATTAGAGCCTAGTCATTCATGTAATGATTGCCACCTCTGGCGATTCCGGAGGAAATCTTTGGTAAGGGGTCCCTTTTTTTTTTATTTGTGGGGACCAGGGGTCCAGTTCAGCTGAAGAAATAATCTTCAAGGAGTCTTCAGGGAGTCTTCGGTGAAGATTTTGGCGCCAATACGAAGACTATCATTTTCTCAAACTAGAGCATAGTCATTCATGTAATGATGGCTACCTCCGGCGATTCCGGAGGAAATCTTTGGTAAGGGGTCCTTTTTTGTTTTTTTTGTGGGGCCCAGGGGTCCAATTCAGCTGAAGAAAGAATCTTCAAGGAGTCTTCAGGGATTCTTCAGTGAATATTTTGGAGCCAATACGAAGATATCATTTTCTCAAACTAGAGCATAGTCATTCATGTAATGATGGCCACCTCCGGTGATTCCAGGGGAAACCTTTGGTAGGGGGTCCTTTTTTGTTTTTGTTTTTTTTGTGGGGCCCAGGGGTCCAGTTCAGCTGAAGAAAGAATCTTCAAGGAGTCTTCAGGGATTCTTTGGTGAAGATTTTGGCGTCAATTCGAAGACTATCATTTTCTCAAACTAGAGTATAGTCATTCATGTAATGATGGCCACCTCCGGTGATTCCAGGGGAAACCTTTGGTAGGGGGTCCTTTTTTGTTTTTGTTTTTTTTGTGGGGCCCAGGGGTCCAGTTCAGCTGAAGAAAGAATCTTCAAGGAGTCTTCAGGGATTCTTCGATGAAGATTTTGGTGCCAATACTAAGACTATCATTTTCTCAAACTAGAGCATAGTCATAAAGGCTACCAGCTATATAAATGGTAGAAATTACCCTTGAAATTGAAAAATGACACCTGTTATACTGCTGAAGAAAGAGTCTTGAAGGAGTCTTCAGGGAATCTTGGGTGAGGATTTTGGAGCCAATACGAAGATATCATTTTCTCAAACTAGAGCATAGTCATTCATGTAATGATGGCCACCTCCGGCGATTCCGGAGGAAATCTTTGGTAAGGGGTCCTTTTTTTTTTTTTTTTGTGGGGCCCAGGGGTCCAGTTCAGCTGAAGAAAGAATCTTCAAGGAGTCTTCAGGGATTCTTCGGTGAAGATTTTGGCGCCAGTACGAAGACTATCATTTTCTCAAACTAGAGCATAGTCATTCATGTAATGATGGCCACCTCCGGCGATTCCGGAGGAAATCTTTGGTAAAGGGTCCTTTTTTGTTTTTTTTTTTGTGGGGCCCAGGGGCCCAATTCAGCTGAAGAAAGAATCTTCAAGGAGTCTTCAGGGATTCTTCGGTGAAGATTTTGGCGCCAATACGATGACTATCATTTTCTCAAACTAGAGCATAGTCATTCATGTAATGATGGTCACCTTCGGCGATTCCGGAGGAAATCTTTGGTAAGGGGTCATTTTTTGTTTTTTTTTGTGGGGCCCAGGGGTCCAATTCAGCTGAAGAAAGAATCTTCAAGGAGTCTTCAGGGATTCTTCGGTGAATATTTTGGACCCAATACGAAGACTATCATTTTTTCAAACTAGAGCATAGTCATTCATGTAATGATGGCCACCTCCGGCGATTCCGGAGGAAATCTTTGGTAAGGGGTCCTTTTTTGTTTTTTTTTTTGTGGGGCCCAGGGGTCCAATTCAGCTGAAGAAAGAATCTTCAAAGAGTCTTCAGGGATTCTTCGGTGAAGATTTTGGAGCCAATACGAAGACTATCATTTTCTCAAACTAGAGCCTAGTCATTCGTGTAATGATGGCCACCTCCGGCGATTCCGGAGGAAATCTTTGGTAAGGGGTCCTTTATTTTTTTTTTTTGTGGGGCCCAGGGGTCCAGTTCAGCTGAAGAAAGAATATTCAAGGAGTCTTCAGGGATTCTTCTGTGAAGGTTTTGCGCCAATACGAAGACTATCATTTTCTCAAACTAGAGCATAGTCATTCATGTAATGATGGCCACCTCCGCAGATTCCGGAGGAAATCTTTGGTAAGGGGTCCTTTTTTGTTTTTTTTTGTGGGGGCCAGGGGTCCAGTTCTGCTGAAGAAAGAATCTTCAAGGAGTCTTCAGGGATTTTTCGATGAAGATTTTGTGCCAATACGAAGACTATCATTTTCTCAAACTAGAGCTTTGTCATTCATGTAATGATGGCCACCTCCGGCGATTCAGGAGGAAATCTTTGGTAAGGGGTTCTTTTTTGTTTTTTTTTTTTTTGTTGGGCCTAGGGGTCCAATTCAGCTGAAGAAAGAATCTTCAAGGAGTCTTCAGGGATTCTTCAGTGAAGATTTTGGAGCCAATACGAAGACTATCATTTTCTCAAACTAGAGCATAGTCATTCATGTAATGATGGCCACCTCCGGCGATTCCGGAGGAAATCTTTGGTAAGGGGTCCTTTTTTGTTTTCTTTTTGTGGGGCCCAGAGGTCCAATTCAGCTGAAGAAAGAATCTTCAAGGAGTCTTCAGGGATTCTTCGGTGAAGATTTTGGCGCCAATACTAAGACTATCATTTTCTCAAACTAGAGCATAGTCATAAAGGCTACCAGCTATATAAATGGTAGAAATTACCCTTGAAATTGAAAAATGACACCTATTATACTGCTGAAGAAAGAGTCTTCATGGAGGTTTCAGGGAATCTTGGGTGAGGATTTTGGAGCCAATATGAAGACTATCATTTTCTAAAACTAGAGCATAGTCATTCATGTAATGATGGCCACCTCCGGCGATTCCGGAGGAAATCTTTGGTAAGGGGTCCTTTTTTGTTTTTTTTTGTGGGGCACAGGGGTCCAATTCAGCTGAAGAAAGAATCTTCAAGGAGTCTTCAGGGATTCTTCGGTGAAGATTTTGGCGCCAATACGATGACTATCATTTTCTCAAACTAGAGCATAGTCATTCATGTAATGATGGTCACCTTCGGCGATTCCTGAGGAAATCTTTGGTAAGGGGTCCTTTTTTTTTTTTTTTTTTTTTGTGGGGCCCAGGGTCCAATTCAGCTGAAGAAAGAATCTTCAAGGAGTCTTCAGGGATTCTTCGGTGAAGATTTTGGCGCCAATACTAAGACTATCATTTTCTCAAACTAGAGCATAGTCATAAAGGCTACCAGCTATATAAATGGTAGAAATTACCCTTGAAATTGAAAAATGACACTTGTTATACTGCTGAAGAAAGAGTCTTCAAGGAGGTTTCAGGGAATCTTGGGTGAGGATTTTGGAGCCAATATGAAGACTATCATTTTCTAAAACTAGAGCATAGTCATTCATGTAATGATGGCCACCTCCGGCGATTCCGGAGGAAATCTTTGGTAAGGGGTCCTTTTTTGTTTTTTTTTGTGGGGCACAGGGGTGCAATTCAGCTGAAGAAAGAATCTTCAAAGAGTCTTCAGGGATTCTTCGGTGAAGACTTTGGAGCCTATACGAAGACTATCATTTTCTCAAACTAGAGGATAGTCATTCATGTAATGATGGCCACCTCCGGCGATTCCGGAGGAAATCTTTGGTAAGGGGACCTTTTTTTTTTTTTTTTTTTTTTGTGGGGCCCAGGGGTCCAGTTCAGCTGAAGAAAGAATCTTGAAGGAGTCTTCAGGGATTTATTCGGTGAAGATTTTGGCGCCAATACGAAGACTATCATTTTCTCAAACTAGAGCATAGTCATTCATGTAATGATGGCTACCTCCGGCGATTCCGGAGGAAATCTTTGGTAAGGGGTAGTTTTTTTTTTTGTGGGGCCCAGGAGTCCAATTCAGCTGAAGAAAAAATCTTTAAGGAGTCTTCAGGGATTCTTCGGTGAAGATTTTGGCGCCAATACAAAGACTATCATTTTCTCAAACTAGAGCATAGTCATTCATGTAATAATGGCCACCTCCGGCGATTCCGCAGGAAATCTTTGGTAAGGGGTCCTTTTTTTTTTTTTTTTTTTTTTTTGTGGGGCCCAGGGGTCCAATTCAGCTGAAGAAAGAATCTTCAAGGAGTATCAGGGAATCTTCGGTGAATATTTTGGAGCCAATACGAAGACTATCATTCTTTCAAACTAGAGCATAGTCATTCATGTAATGATGGCCACCTCCGGCGATTCCGGAGGAAATCTTTGGTAAGGGGTCCTTTTTTGTTTTTTTTTTGGGGGGGGGGCCCAGTGTTCCAGTTCAGCTGAAGAAAGAATCTTCAAGGAGTCTTCAGGGATTCTTCGGTGAAAATTTTGGCGCCAATACGAAGACTATCATTTTCTCAAACTAGAGCATAGTCATTCATGTAATGATGGCCATCTCCGGCGATTCCGGAGGAAATCTTTGGTAAGGGGTCCTTTTTTTTTTTTTTGTAGGGCCCAGGGGTCCAATTCAGCTGAAGAAAGAATCTTCAAGGAGTCTTCAGGGATTCTTCGGTGAAGATTTTGGCGCCAATACTAAGACTATCATTTTCTCAAACTAGAGCATAGTCATAAAGACTACCAGCTATATAAATGGTAGAAATTACCCTTGAAATTGAAAAATGACACCTGTTATACTGCTGAAGAAAAAGTCTTCAAGGAGTCTTCAGGGAATCTTGGGTGAGGATTTTGGAGCCAATATGAAGACTATCATTTTCTAAAACTAGAGCATAGTCATTCATGTAATGATGGCCACCTCCGGCGATTCCGGAGGAAATCTTTGGTAAGGGGTCCTTTTTTTTTTTGTGGGGCCCAGGGGTCCAATTCAGCTGAAGAAAGAATCTTCAAGGAGTCTTCAGGGATTCTTCGATGAAGATTTTGGCGCCAATACTAAGACTATCATTTTCTCAAACTAGAGCATAGTCATAAAGGCTACCAACTATATAAATGGTAGAAATTACCCTTGAAATTGAAAAATGACACCTGTTATACTGCTGAAGAAAGAGTCTTGAAGGAGTCTTCAGGGAATCTTGGGTGATGATTTTGGAGCCAATATGAAGACTATCATTTTCTAAAACTAGAGCATAGTCATTCATGTAATGATGGCCACCTCCGGCGATTCCGGAGGAAATCTTTGGTAAGGGGTCCTTTTTTTTTTTTTTGTGGGACCCAGGGGTCCAATTCAGCTGAAGAAAGAATCTTCAAAGAGTCTTCAGGGATTCTTCGGTGAAGATTTTGGCGCCAATACAAAGACTATCATTTTCTCAAACTAGAGCATAGTCATTCATGTAATGATGGACACCTCCGGCGATTCCGGAGGAAATCTTTGGTAAGGGGTCCTTTTTTTTTTTTTTGTGGGGCCCAGGGGTCCAGTTCAGCTGAAGAAAGAATCTTCAAGGAGTCTTCAGGGATTCTTCGGTGAAGATTTTGGCGCCAATAGGAAGACTATCATTTTCTCAAACTAGAGCATAGTCATTCATGTAATGATGGCCACCTCCGGTGATTCCGGAGGAAATCTTTGGAAAGGGGTCCCTTTTTTTTTTTTTTTTTTGTGGGGCCCAGGGGTCCAGTTCAGCTAAAGAAAGAATCTTCAAGGAGTCTTCAGGGATTCTTCGGTGAAGATTTTGGCGCCAATACGAAGACTATCATTTTCTCAAACTAGAGCATAGTCATTCATGTAATGATGGCTACCTCCGGCGATTCCGGAGGAAATCTTTGGTAAGGGGTAGTTTTTTTTTTTTTTTTGTGGGGCCCAGGAGTCCAATTTAGCTGAAGAAAGAATCTTCAAGGAGTCTTCAGGGATTCTTCGGTGAAGATTTTGGCGCCAATACGAAGACTATCATTTTCTCAAACTAGAGCCTAGTCATTCATGTAATGATTGCCACCTCCGGCGATTCCGGAGGAAATCTTTGGTAAGGGGTCCTTTTTTTTTTTTTATTTGTGGGGCCCAGGCGTCCAGTTCAGCTGAAGAAAGAATCTTCAAGGAGTCTTCAGGGATTCTTCGGTGAAGATTTTGGCGCCAATACGAAGACTATCATTTTCTCAAACTAGAGCATAGTCATTCATGTAATGATGGCTACCTCCGGCGATTCCGGAGGAAATCTTTGGTAAGGGGTCCTTTCTTGTTTTTTTTGTGGGGCCCAGGGGTCCAATTCAGCTGAAGAAAGAATCTTCAAGGAGTCTTCAGGGATTCTTCGGTGAATATTTTGGAGCCAATACGAAGATATCATTTTCTCAAACTAGAGTATAGTCATTCATGTAATGATGGCCACCTCCGGCGATTCCGGAGGAAATCTTTGGTAAGGGGTCCTTTTTTTTTTTTTTTTTTTTGTGGGGCCAAGGTGTCCAATTTAGCTGAAGAAAGAATCTTCAAGGAGTCTTCAGGGATTCTTCGATGAAGATTTTGGTGCCAATACTAAGACTATCATTTTCTCAAACTAGAGCATAGTCATAAAGGCTACCAGCTATATAAATGGTAGAAATTACCCTTGAAATTGAAAAATGACACCTGTTATACTGCTGAAGAAAGAGTCTTCAAGGAGTCTTCATGGATTCTTCGGTGAAGATTTTGGCGCCAATACGATGACTATCATTTTCTGAAACTAGAGCATAGTCATTCATGTAATGATGGTCACCTTCGGCGATTCCGGAGGAAATCTTTGGTAAGGGGTCCTTTTTTGTTTTTTTTTTGTGGGGCCCAGGGGTCCAATTCAGCTGAAGAAAGAATCTTCAAGGAGTCTTCAGGGATTCTTCGGTGAATATTTTGGAGCCAATACGAAGACTATCATTTTCTCAAACTAGAGCATAGTCATTCATGTAATGATGGCCACCTCCGGCGATTTAGGAGGAAATCTTTGGTAAGGGGTCCTTTTTTGTTTTTTTTTTGTGGGGCTCAGGGGTCCAGTTCAGCTGAAGAAAGAATCTTCAAGGAGTCTTCAGGGATTCTTCAGTGAAGATTTTGGAGCCAATACGAAGACTATCATTTTCTCAAAC
This sequence comes from Macrobrachium rosenbergii, assembly GCA_039081455.1. Taxonomy (NCBI): domain Eukaryota; kingdom Metazoa; phylum Arthropoda; class Malacostraca; order Decapoda; family Palaemonidae; genus Macrobrachium; species Macrobrachium rosenbergii. The sequence goes on along the minus strand of JANJGK010000317.1, from coordinate 574,632 downwards.
TAGAGCATAGTCATTCATGTAATGATGGCCACCTCCGGCGATTCCGGAGGAAATCTTTGGTAAGGGGTCCTTTTTTGTTTTCTTTTTGTGGGGCCCAGGGGTCCAATTCAGCTGAAGAAAGAATCTTCAAGGAGTCTTCAGGGATTCTTCGGTGAAGATTTTGGCGCCAATACTAAGACTATCATTTTCTCAAACTAGAGCATAGTCATAAAGACTACCAGCTACATAAATGGTAGAAATTACCCTTGAAATTGAAAAATGACACCTGTTATACTGCTGAAGAAAGAGTCTTCATGGAGGTTTCAGGGAATCTTGGGTGAGGATTTTGGAGCCAATATGAAGACTATCATTTTCTAAAACTAGAGCATAGTCATTCATGTAATGATGGCCAACTCCAGCGATTCCGGAGGAAATCTTTGGTAAGGGGTCCTTTTTTGTTTTTTTTTGTGGGGCCCAGGGGTGCAATTCAGCTGAAGAAAGAATCTTCAAAGAGTCTTCAGGGATTCTTCGGTGAAGACTTTGGAGCCAATACGAAGACTATCATTTTCTCAAACTAGAGGATAGTCATTCATGTAATGATGGCCACCTCCAGCGATTCCGGAGGAAATCTTTGGTAAGGGGTTCTTTTTTTTTTTTTTTTTTTGTGGGGCCCAGGGGTCCAATTCAGCTGAAGAAAGAATCTTCAAGGAGTCTTCAGGGATTCTTCGGTGAAGATTTTGGCGCCAATACGATGACTATCATTTTCTCAAACTAGAGCATAGTCATTCATGTAATGATGGTCACCTTCGGCGATTCCTGAGGAAATCTTTGGTAAGGGGTCCTTTTTTTTTTTTTTTTGTGGGGCCCAGGGGTCCAATTCAGCTGAAGAAAGAATCTTCAAGGAGTCTTCAGGGATTCTTCGGTGAAGATTTTGGCGCCAATACTAAGACTATCATTTTCTCAAACTAGAGCATAGTCATAAAGACTACCAGCTACATAAATGGTAGAAATTACCCTTGAAATTGAAAAATGACACCTATTATACTGCTGAAGAAAGAGTCTTCATGGAGGTTTCAGGGAATCTTGGGTGAGGATTTTGGAGCCAATATGAAGACTATCATTTTCTAAAACTAGAGCATAGTCATTCATGTAATGATGGCCACCTCCGGCGATTCCGGAGGAAATCTTTGTTAAGGGGTCCTTTTTTGTTTTTTTTTGTGGGGCACAGGGGTCCAATTCAGCTGAAGAAAGAATCTTCAAGGAGTCTTCAGGGATTCTTCGGTGAAGATTTTGGCGCCAATACGATGACTATCATTTTCTCAAACTAGAGCATAGTCATTCATGTAATGATGGTCACCTTCGGCGATTCCTGAGGAAATCTTTGGTAAGGGGTCCTTTTTTTTTTTTTTTTTTTTGTGGGGCCCAGGGTCCAATTCAGCTGAAGAAAGAATCTTCAAGGAGTCTTCAGGGATTCTTCGGTGAAGATTTTGGCGCCAATACAAAGACTATCATTTTCTCAAACTAGAGCATAGTCATTCATGTAATAATGGCCACCTCCGGCGATTCCGCAGGAAATCTTTGGTAAGGGGTCCTTTTTTTTTTTTTTTTTTTTTGTGGGGCCCAGGGGTCCAATTCAGCTGAAGAAAGAGTCTTCAAGGAGTATCAGGGAATCTTCGGTGAATATTTTGGAGCCAATACGAAGACTATCATTCTTTCAAACTAGAGCATAGTCATTCATGTAATGATGGCCACCTCCGGCGATTCCGGAGGAAATCTTTGGTAAGGGGTCCTTTTTTGTTTTTTTTTGGGGGGGGGGCCCAGTGTTCCAGTTCAGCTGAAGAAAGAATCTTCAAGGAGTCTTCAGGGATTCTTCGGTGAAAATTTTGGCGCCAATACGAAGACTATCATTTTCTCAAACTAGAGCATAGTCATTCATGTAATGATGGCCATCTCCGGCGATTCCGGAGGAAATCTTTGGTAAGGGGTCCTTTTTTTTTTTTTTTGTAGGGCCCAGGGGTCCAATTCAGCTGAAGAAAGAATCTTCAAGGAGTCTTCAGGGATTCTTCGGTGAAGATTTTGGCGCCAATACTAAGACTATCATTTTCTCAAACTAGAGCATAGTCATAAAGACTACCAGCTATATAAATGGTAGAAATTACCCTTGAAATTGAAAAATGACACCTGTTATACTGCTGAAGAAAAAGTCTTCAAGGAGTCTTCAGGGAATCTTGGGTGAGGATTTTGGAGCCAATATGAAGACTATCATTTTCTAAAACTAGAGCATAGTCATTCATGTAATGATGGCCACCTCCGGCGATTCCGGAGGAAATCTTTGGTAAGGGGTCCTTTTTTTTTTTTTGTGGGGCCCAGGGGTCCAATTCAGCTGAAGAAAGAATCTTCAAGGAGTCTTCAGGGATTCTTCGATGAAGATTTTGGCGCCAATACTAAGACTATCATTTTCTCAAACTAGAGCATAGTCATAAAGGCTACCAACTATATAAATGGTAGAAATTACCCTTGAAATTGAAAAATGACACCTGTTATACTGCTGAAGAAAGAGTCTTGAAGGAGTCTTCAGGGAATCTTGGGTGATGATTTTGGAGCCAATATGAAGACTATCATTTTCTAAAACTAGAGCATAGTCATTCATGTAATGATGGCCACCTCCGGCGATTCCGGAGGAAATCTTTGGTAAGGGGTCCTTTTTTTTTTTTTGTGGGACCCAGGGGTCCAATTCAGCTGAAGAAAGAATCTTCAAAGAGTCTTCAGGGATTCTTCGGTGAAGATTTTGGCGCCAATACAAAGACTATCATTTTCTCAAACTAGAGCATAGTCATTCATGTAATGATGGACACCTCCGGCGATTCCGGAGGAAATCTTTGGTAAGGGGTCCTTTTTTTTTTTTGTGGGGCCCAGGGGTCCAGTTCAGCTGAAGAAAGAATCTTCAAGGAGTCTTCAGGGATTCTTCGGTGAAGATTTTGGCGCCAATAGGAAGACTATCATTTTCTCAAACTAGAGCATAGTCATTCATGTAATGATGGCCACCTCCGGTGATTCCGGAGGAAATCTTTGGAAAGGGGTCCCTTTTTTTTTTTTTTTTTTTGTGGGGCCCAGGGGTCCAGTTCAGCTAAAGAAAGAATCTTCAAGGAGTCTTCAGGGATTCTTCGGTGAAGATTTTGGCGCCAATACGAAGACTATCATTTTCTCAAACTAGAGCATAGTCATTCATGTAATGATGGCTACCTCCGGCGATTCCGGAGGAAATCTTTGGTAAGGGGTAGTTTTTTTTTTTTTTTGTGGGGCCCAGGAGTCCAATTCAGTTGAAGAAAGAATCTTCAAGGAGTCTTCAGGGATTCTTCTGTGAAGATTTTGGCGCCAATACGAAGACTATCATTTTCTCAAACTAGAGCCTAGTCATTCATGTAATGATTGCCACCTCCGGCGATTCTGGAGGAAATCTTTGGTAAGGGGTCCTTTTTTTTTTTTTTATTTGTGGGGCCCAGGCGTCCAGTTCAGCTGAAGAAAGAATCTTCAAGGAGTCTTCAGGGAATCTTCGGTGAAGATTTTGGCGCCAATACGAAGACTATCATTTTCTCAAACTAGAGCATAGTCATTCATGTAATGATGGCTACCTCCGGCGATTCCGGAGGAAATCTTTGGTAAGGGGTCCTTTCTTGTTTTTTTTGTGGGGCCCAGGGGTCCAATTCAGCTGAAGAAAGAATCTTCAAGGAGTCTTCAGGGATTCTTCGGTGAATATTTTGGAGCCAATACGAAGATATCATTTTCTCAAACTAGAGCATAGTCATTCATGTAATGATGGCCACCTCCGGTGATTCCAGGGGAAACCTTTGGTAGGGGGTCCTTTTTTGTTTTTGTTTTTTTTTGTGGGGCCCAGGGGTCCAGTTCAGCTGAAGAAAGAATCTTCAAGGAGTCTTCAGGGATTCTTTGGTGAAGATTTTGGCGTCAATTCGAAGACTATCATTTTCTCAAACTAGAGTATAGTCATTCATGTAATGATGGCCACCTCCGGCGATTCCGGAGGAAATCTTTGGTAAGGGGTCCTTTTTTTTTTTTTTTTTTTGTGGGGCCAAGGTGTCCAATTTAGCTGAAGAAAGAATCTTCAAGGAGTCTTCAGGGATTCTTCGATGAAGATTTTGGTGCCAATACTAAGACTATCATTGTCTCAAACTAGAGCATAGTCATAAAGGCTACCAGCTATATAAATGGTAGAAATTACCCTTGAAATTGAAAAATGACACCTGTTATACTGCTGAAGAAAGAGTCTTCAAGGAGTCTTCATGGATTCTTCGGTGAAGATTTTGGCGCCAATACGATGACTATCATTTTCTGAAACTAGAGCATAGTCATTCATGTAATGATGGTCACCTTCGGCGATTCCGGAGGAAATCTTTGGTAAGGGGTCCTTTTTTGTTTTTTTTTTGTGGGGCCCAGGGGTCCAATTCAGCTGAAGAAAGAATCTTCAAGGAGTCTTCAGGGATTCTTCGGTGAATATTTTGGAGCCAATACGAAGACTATCATTTTTTCAAACTAGAGCATAGTCATTCATGTAATGATGGCCACCTCCGGCGATTCCGGAGGAAATCTTTGGTAAGGGGTCCTTTTTTTTTTTTGTGGGGCCCAGGGGTCCAATTCAGCTGAAGAAAGAATCTTCAAAGAGTCTTCAGGGATTCTTCGGTGAAGATTTTGGAGCCAATACGAAGACTATCATTTTCTCAAACTAGAGCATAGTCATTCATGTAATGATGGCCACCTCCGGCGATTCTAGAGGAAATCTTTGGTAAGGGGTCCTTTTTTTTTTTTTTTTGTGGGGCCCAGGGGTCCAGTTCAGCTGAAGAAAGAATATTCAAGGAGTCTTCAGGGATTCTTTGGTGAAGATTTTGGAGCCAATACGAAGACTATCATTTTCTCAAACTAGAGCATAGTCATTCATGTAATGATGGCCACCTCCGGCAATTCCGGAGGAAATCTTTGGTAAGGGGTCCTTTTTTGTTTTTTTTTGTGGGGGCCAGGGGTCCAGTTCTGCTGAAGAAAGAATCTTCAAGGAGTCTTCAGGGATTCTTCGGTGAAGATTTTGTGCCAATACGAAGACTATCATTTTCTCAAACTAGAGCTTTGTCATTCATGTAATGATGGCCACCTCCGGCGATTTAGGAGGAAATCTTTGGTAAGGGGTCCTTTTTTGTTTTTTTTTTGTGGGGCTCAGGGGTCCAGTTCAGCTGAAGAAAGAATCTTCAAGGAGTCTTCAGGGATTCTTCAGTGAAGATTTTGGAGCCAATACGAAGACTATCATTTTCTCAAACTAGAGCATAGTCATTCATATAATGATGGCCACCTCCGGCGATTCCGGAGGAAATCTTTGGTAAGGGGTCCTTTTTTGTTTTCTTTTTGTGGGGCCCAGGGGTCCAATTCAGCTGAAGAAAGAATCTTCAAGGAGTCTTCAGGGATTCTTCGGTGAAGATTTTGGCGCCAATACTAAGACTATCATTTTCTCAAACTAGAGCATAGTCATAAAGACTACCAGCTACATAAATGGTAGAAATTACCCTTGAAATTGAAAAATGACACCTGTTATACTGCTGAAGAAAGAGTCTTCATGGAGGTTTCAGGGAATCTTGGGTGAGGATTTTGGAGCCAATATGAAGACTATCATTTTCTAAAACTAGAGCATAGTCATTCATGTAATGATGGCCAACTCCGGCGATTCCGGAGGAAATCTTTGGTAAGGGGTCCTTTTTTGTTTTTTTTTGTGGGGCCCAGGGGTGCAATTCAGCTGAAGAAAGAATCTTCAAAGAGTCTTCAGGGATTCTTCGGTGAAGACTTTGGAGCCAATACGAAGACTATCATTTTCTCAAACTAGAGGATAGTCATTCATGTAATGATGGCCACCTCCGGCGATTCCGGAGGAAATCTTTGGTAAGGGGTTCTTTTTTTTTTTTTTTTTTTTTGTGGGGCCCAGGGGTCCAATTCAGCTGAAGAAAGAATCTTCAAGGAGTCTTTAGGGATTCTTCGGTGAAGATTTTGGCGCCAATACGATGACTATCATTTTCTCAAACTAGAGCATAGTCATTCATGTAATGATGGTCACCTTCGGCGATTCCTGAGGAAATCTTTGGTAAGGGGTCCTTTTTTTTTTTTTTTGTGGGGCCCAGGGGTCCAATTCAGCTGAAGAAAGAATCTTCAAGGAGTCTTCAGGGATTCTTCGGTGAAGATTTTGGCGCCAATACTAAGACTATCATTTTCTCAAACTAGAGCATAGTCATAAAGACTACCAGCTACATAAATGGTAGAAATTACCCTTGAAATTGAAAAATGACACCTGTTATACTGCTGAAGAAAGAGTCTTCATGGAGGTTTCAGGGAATCTTGGGTGAGGATTTTGGAGCCAATATGAAGACTATCATTTTCTAAAACTAGAGCATAGTCATTCATGTAATGATGGCCACCTCCGGCGATTCCGGAGGAAATCTTTGGTAAGGGGTCCTTTTTTGTTTTTTTTTTGTGGGGCACAGGGGTGCAATTCAGCTGAAGAAAGAATCTTCAAAGAGTCTTCAGGGATTCTTCGGTGAAGACTTTGGAGCCAATACGAAGACTATCATTTTCTCAAACTAGAGCATAGTCATTCATGTAATGATGGCCACCTCCGGCGATTCCGGAGGAAATCTTTGGTAAGGGGTCCTTTTTTTTTTTTTGTGGGGCCCAGGGGTCCAGTTCAGCTGAAGAAAGAATCTTCAAGGAGTCTTCAGGGATTTATTCGGTGAAGATTTTGGCGCCAATACGAAGACTATCATTTTCTCAAACTAGAGCATAGTCATTCATGTAATGATGGCTACCTCCGGCGATTCCGGAGGAAATCTTTGGTAAGGGGTAGTTTTTTTTTTTTTGTGGGGCTCAGGAGTCCAATTCAGCTGAAGAAAAAATCTTCAAGAAGTCTTCAGGGATTCTTCGGTGAAGATTTTGGCGCCAATACAAAGACTATCATTTTCTCAAACTAGAGCATAGTCATTCATGTAATAATGGCCACCTCCGGCGATTCCGGAGGAAATCTTTGGTAAGGGGTCTTTTTTTTTTTTTTTTTTTTTGTGGGGCCCAGGGGTCCAATTCAGCTGAAGAAAGAATCTTCAAGGAGTATCAGGGAATCTTCGGTGAATATTTTGGAGCCAATACGAAGACTATCATTTTTTCAAACTAGAGCATAGTCATTCATGTAATGATGGCCACCTCCGGCGATTCCGGAGGAAATCTTTGGTAAGGGGTCCTTTTTTGTTTTTTTTTTTGGGGGGGGCCCAGTGTTCCAGTTCAGCTGAAGAAAGAATCTTCAAGGAGTCTTCAGGGATTCTTCGGTGAAAATTTTGGCGCCAATACGAAGACTATCATTTTCTCAAACTAGAGCATAGTCACTCATGTAATGATGGCCATCTCCGGCGATTCCGGAGGAAATGTTTGGTAAGGGGTCCTTTTTTTTTTTTTTTTGTGGGGCCCAGGGGTCCAATTCAGCTGAAGAAAGAATCTTCAAGGAGTCTTCAGGGATTCTTCGGTGAAGATTTTGGCGCCAATACTAAGACTATCATTTTCTCAAACTAGAGCATAGTCATAAAGACTACCAGCTATATAAATGGTAGAAATTACCCTTGAAATTGAAAAATGACACCTGTTATACTGCTGAAGAAAGAGTCTTCAAGGAGTCTTCAGGGAATCTTGGGTGAGGATTTTGGAGCCAATATGAAGACTATCATTTTCTAAAACTAGAGCGTAGTCATTCATGTAATGATGGCCACCTCCGGCGATTCCGGAGGAAATCTTTGGTAAGGGGTCCTTTTTTGTTTTTTTTGGGGGGGGGCCCAGGGGTCCAATTCAGCTGAAGAAAAAATCTTCAAAGAGTCTTCAGGGATTCTTCGGTGAAGATTTTGGAGCCAATACGAAGACTATCATTTTCTAAAACTAGAGCATAGTCATTCATGTAATGATGGCCACCTCCGGCGATTCCGGAGGAAATCTTTGGTAAGGTGTCCTTTTTTGTTTTTTTTTTGTGGGGCCCAGGGGTCCAGTTCAGCTGAAGAAAGAATCTTCAAGGAGTCTTCAGGGATTCTTCGGTGAAGGTTTTGCGCCAATACGAAGACTATCATTTTCTCAAACTAGAGCATAGTCATTCATGTAATGATGGCCACCTCCGGCGATTCCGGAGGAAATCTTTGGTAAGGGGTCCTTTTTTTTTTTTTTTTTGTGAGGCCCAGGGGTCCAGTTCAGCTGAAGAAAGAATCTTCAAGGAGTCTTCAGGGATTCTTCGGTGAAGATTTTGGTGCCAATCCGAAGACTATCATTTTCTCAAACTAGAGCATAGTCATTCATGTAATGATGGCCACCTCCGGCGATTCCGTAGGAAATCTTTGGTAAGGGGTCCTTTTTGGTTTTGTTTTTTTGTGGGGCCCAGGGGTCCAATTCCGCTGAAGAAAGAATCTTCAAGGAGTCTTCAGGGATTCTTTGGTGAAGATTTTGGCGCCAATACTAAGACTATCATTTTCTCAAACTAGAGCATAGTCATAAAGGCTACCAGCTATATAAATGGTAGAAATTACCCTTGAAATTGAAAAATGACACCTGTTATACTGCTGAAGCAAGAGTCTTCAAGGAGTCTTCAGGGAATCTTGGGTGAGGATTTTGGAGCCAATATGAAGACTATCATTTTCTAAAACTAGAGCACAGTCATTCATGTAATGATGGCTACCTCCGGCGATTCCGGAAGAAATCTTTGGTAAGGGGTAGTTTTTTGTTTTTTTTTTGTGCGGCCCAGGAGTCCAATTCAGCTGAAGAAAGAATATTCAAGGAGTCTTCAGGGATTCTTCGGTGAAGATTTTGGCGCCAATACGAAGACTATCATTTTCTCAAACTAGAGCATAGTCATTCATGTAATGATGGCCACCTCTGGCGATTCCGGAAGAAATCTTTGGTAAGGGGTCCTTTTTTTTTTTTTTTTTTTTTTTTTGTGGGGCCCAGGGGTCCAATTCAGCTGAAGAAAGAATCTTCAAGGAGTCTTCAGGGATTCTTCGGTGAAGATTTTGCGCCAATACGAAGACTATCATTTTCTCAAACTAGAGCATAGTCATTCATGTAATGATGGCCACCTCCGGCGATTCCGGAGGAAATCTTTGGTAAGGGGTCCTTTTTTTTTTTTTTTTTTGTGAGGCCCAGGGGTCCAATTCAGCTGAAGAAAGAATCTTCATGGAGTCTTCAGGGATTCTTCGGTGAAGATTTTGGCGCCAATACTAAGACTATCATTTTCTCAAACTAGAGCATAGTCATAAAGGCTACCAGCTATATAAATGGTAGAAATTACCCTTGAAATTGAAAAATGACACCTGTTATACTGCTGAAGAAAGAGTCTTCAAGGGGTCTTCAGGGAATCTGGGGTGAGGATTCTGAAGCCAATATGAAGACTATCATTTTCTAAAACTAGAGCATCGTCATTCATGTAATGATGGCCACCTCCGGCGATTCTGGAGGAAATCTTTGGTAAGGGGTCCTTTTTGGTTTTTTTTGGGGAGGCCCAGGGGTCCAATTCAGCTGAAGAAAGAATCTTCAAAGAGTCTTCAGGGATTCTTCGGTGAAGATTTTGAAGCCAATACGAAGACTATCATTTTCTCAAACTAGAGCATAGTCATTCATGTAATGATGGCCACCTCCGGCGATTCCGGAGGAAATCTTTGGTAAGAGGTCCTTTTTTTTTTTTTTTTTTTTGTGGGGCCCTGGGGTCCAGTTCACCTGAAGAAAGAATCTTCAAAGAGTCTTCAGGGATTCTTCGGTGAAGATTTTGGAGCCAATACGAAGACTATCATTTTCTCAAACTAGAGCATAGTCATTCATGTAATGATGGCCACCTCCGGCGATTCCGTAGGAAATGTTTGGTAAGGGGTCCTTTTTTCTTTTTTTTTTTTGGGGGGGGGGGCCCAGGGGTCCAGTTCAGCTGAAGAAAGAATCTTCAAGGAGTCTTCAGGGATTCTTCGGTGAAGATTTTGCGCTAATACGAAGACTATCATTTTCTCAAACTAGAGCATTGTCATTCATGTAATGATGGCCACCTCCGGCGATTCCGGAGGAAATCTTTGGTAAGGGGTCCTTTTTTGTTTTTTTTTGAGGGGCCCAGGGGTCCAATTCAGCTGAAGAAAGAATCTTCAAAGAGTCTTCAGGGATTCTTCGGTGAAGATTTTGGAGCCAATACGAAGACTATCATTTTCTCAAACTAGAGCATAGTCATTCATGTAATGATGGCCACCTCCGGCGATTCCGGAGGAAATCTTTGGTAAGAGGTCCTTTTTTTTTTTTTTTTGTGGGGCCCAGGGGTCCAGTTCAGCTGAAGAAAGAATCTTCAAGGAGTCTTCAGGGATTCTTCGGTGAAGATTTTGGAGCTAATACGAAGACTATCATTTTCTCAAACTAGAGCATAGTCATTCATGTAATGGTGGCCACCTCCGGCGATTCCGGAGGAAATCTTTGGTAAGGGGTCCTTTTTTGTTTTTTTTGGGGGGGCCAAGGGGTCCAGTTCAGCTGAAGAAAGAATCTTCAAGGAGTCTTCAGGGATTCTTCGGTGAAGATTTTGCGCCAATACGAAGACTATCATTTTCTCAAACTAGAGCATAGTCATTCATGTAATGATGGCCACCTCCGGCGATTCCGGAGGAAATATTTGGTAAGGGGTCCTTTTTTTGTTTTTTGGGAGGGGGGCCCAGGGGTCCAATTCAGCTGAAGAAAGAATCTTCAAGGAGTCTTCAGGGATTCTTCGGTGAAGATTTTGGAGCCAATACGAAGACTATCATTTTCTCAAACTAGAGCATAGTCATTCATGTAATGATGGCCACCTCCGGCGATTCCTGAGGAAATCTTTGGTAAGGGGTCCTTTTTTTTTTTTTTTTTTTGTGGGGCCCAGGGGTCCAGTTCAGCTGAAGAAAGAATCTTCAAGGAGTATTCAGGGATTTTTCGTTGAAGATTTTGGCGCCAATACGAAGACTATCATTTTCTCAAACTAGAGCATAGTCATTCATGTAATGATGGCCACCTCCGGCGATTCCGGAGGAAATCTTTGGTAAGAGGTCCTTTTTTGTTTTTTTTTTGTGGGGCCCAGGGGTCCAATTCATCTGAAGAAAGAATCTTCAAGAATTCTTCAGGGATTCTTCGGTGAAGATTTTGGCGCCAATACGAAGACTATCATTTTCTCAAACTAGAGCTTAGTCATTCATATAATAATGGCCACCTCCGGCGATTCCGGAGGAAATCTTTGGTAAGGGGTCCTTTTTTTTTTTTTCGTGGGGCCCAGGGGTCCAGCTCAGCTGAAGAAAGAATCTTCAAGGAGTCTTCAGGGATTCTTCGGTGAAGATTTTGGCACCAATACGAAGACTATCATTTTCTCAAACTAGAGCATAGTCATTCATGTAATGATGGCCACCTCCGGCGATTCCGGAGGAAATGTTTGGTAAGGGGTCTTTTTTTGTTTTTTTTTTTTTTGTGGGGCCCAGGGGTCCAATTCAGCTGAAGAAAGAATCTTCAAAGAGTCTTCAGGGATTCTTCGGTGAAGATTTTGGAGCCAATACGAAGACTATCATTTTCTCGAACTAGAGTTTAGTCATTCATGTAATGATGGCCACCTCCGGCGATTCCGGAGGAAATCTTTGGTAAGGGGTCCTTTTTTTTTTTTTTTTGGTGGGGCCCAGGGGTCCAGTTCAGCTGAAGAAAGAATCTTCAAGGAGTCTTCAGGGATTCTTCAGTGAAGATTTTGACACCAATACGAAGACTATCATTTTCTCAAACTAGAGCATAGTCATTCATGTAATGATGGCTACCTCCTGCAATTCCGGAGGAAATCTTTGGTAAGGGGTCCTTTTTTGTTTTTTTTTTTTTTTGTGGGGCCCAGGGGTCCAATTCATCTGAAGAAAGAATCTTCAAGGTTTCTTCAGGGATTCTTCGGTGAATATTTAGAAGCTAATACGAAGACTATCATTTTCTCAAACTAGACCATAGTCATTCATGTAATGATGGCCACGTCCGGCGATTCTGGAGGAAATCTTTGGTAAGGGGTCCTTTTTTGTTTTTTTTTTTTTGTGGGGCCCAGGGGTCCAGTTCAGCTGAAGAAAGAATCTTCAAGGAGTCTTCAGGGATTCTTTGGTGAAGATTTGGCACCAATACGAAGACTATTATTTTCTCAAACTAGAGCATAGTCATTCAGGTAATGATGACCACCTCCGACGATTCCGGAGGAAATCTTTGGTAAGGGGTCCTTTTTTGTTTTTTTTTTTGTGGGGCCCAGGGGTCTAATTCAATTGAAGAAAGAATCTTCAAGGAGTCTTCAGGGATTCTTCGGTGAAGATTTTGGCGCCAATACTAAGACTATCATTTTCTCAAACTAGAGCATAGTCATAAAGGCTACCGGCTATATAAATGGTAGAAATTACCCTTGAAATTGAAAAATGACACCTGTTATACTGCTGAAGAAAGAGTCTTCAAGGAGTCTTCAGGGAATCTTGGGTGAGGATTTTGGAGCCAATATGAAGACTATCATTTTCTAAAACTAGAGCATAGTCATTCATGTAATGATGGCCACCTCCGGCGATTCCGGAGGAAATCTTTGGTAAGGGGTCCTTTTTTGTTTTTTTTTTGTTGGGCCCAGGGTTCCAATTTAGCTGAAGAAAGAATCTTCAAAGAGTCTTCAGGGATTCTTCGGTGAAGATTTTGGAGCCAATACGAAGACTATCATTTTCTCAAACTAGAGCATAGTCATTCATGTAATAATGGCCACCTCCGGCAATTCCGGAGGAAATCTTTCGTAAGGGGGCCTTTTTTTTTTTGTGGGGCCCAGGGGTCCAGTTCAGCTGAAGAAAGAATCTTCAAGGAGTCTTCAGGGATTCTTCGGTGAATATTTTGGAGCCAATACGAAGATTATCATTTTCTCAAACTAGAGCATATCCATTCATGTAATGATGGCCACCTCCAGCGATTCCGGAGGAAATCTTTGGTAAGGGGTAGTTTTTTGTTTTTTTTTGTGGGGCCCAGGAGTCCAATTCAGCTGAAGAAAGAATATTCAAGGAGTCTTCAGGGATTCTTCGGTGAATATTTTGGCGCCAATACGAAGACTATCATTTTCTCAAACTAGAGCATAGTCATTCATGTAATGATGGCCACCTCCGGCGTTTCCGGAGGAAATCTTTGGTAAGGGGTATTTTTTCTTTTGTTTTTTTTGTAGGGCCCAGGGGTCCAGTCCAGCTGAAGAAAGAATCTTCAAGGAGTCTTCAGGGATTCTTCGGTGAAGATTTTGGCGCCAATACGAAGACTATCATTTTCTCAAACTAGAGCATAGTCATTCATGTAATGATGGCCACGTCCGGCGATTCCGGAGGAAATCTTTGGTAAGGGGTCCTTTTTTGTTTTTTTTTGGGGGGGGCCCAGGGGTCCAATTCAGCTGAAGAAAGAATCTTCAAGAAGTCTTCAGGGATTCTTCGGTGAATATTTTGGCGCCATTACTAAGACTATCATTTTCTCAAACTAGAGCATAGTCATAAAGGCTACCAGCTATATAAATGGTAGAAATTACCCTTGAAATTGAAAAATGACACCTGTTATACTGCTGAAGAAAGAGTCTTCAAGGAGTCTTCAGGGAATCTTGGGTGAGGAATCTGGAGCCAATATGAAGACTATCATTTTCTAAAACTAGAGCATAGTCACTCATGTAATGATGGCCACCTCCGGCGATTCCGGAGGAAATCTTTGGTAAGGGGTACTTTTTTGTTTTTTTTTTGTGGGGCCCAGGGGTCCAATTCAGCTGAAGAAAGAATCTTCAAAGAGTCTTCAGGGATTCTTCGGTGAAGATTTTGGAGCCAATACGAAGACTATCATTTTCTCAAACTAGAGCAAAGTCATTCATGTAATGATGGCCACCTCCGGCGATTCCGGAGGAAATCTTTGGTAAGGGGTCCTTTTTTTTTTTTTTTTTTTTTTGTGGGGCCCAGGGGTCCAATTTAGCTGAAGAAAGAATCTTCAAGGAGTCTTCAGGGATTCTTCGTTGCAGATTTTGGCGCCAATACGAAGACTATCATTTTCTCAAACTAGAGCTTTTTCATTCATGTAATAATGGCCACCTCCGGCGATTACGGAGGAAATCTTTGGTAAGGGGTCCTTTTTTGTTTTTTTTCGTGGGGCCCAGGGGTCCAGTTCAGCTGAAGAAAGAATCTTCAAGGAGTCTTCAGGGATTCTTCGGTGAAGATTTTGGCACCAATACGAACACTATCATTTTCTCAAACTAGAGCATAGTCATTCATGTAATGATGGCCACCTCCGGCGATTCCGGAGGAAATCTTTGGTAAGGGGTCCTTTTTTGTTTTTTTGTTTTTTTGTGGGGCCCAGGGGCCAATTCAGCTGAAGAAAGAATATTCAAGGAGTCTTCAGGTATTCTTCGGTGAAGATTTTGGCGCCAATACTAAGACTATCATTTTCTCAAACTAGAGCATAGTCATAAAGGCTACCAGCTATATAAATGGTAGAAATTACCCTTGAAATTGAAAAATGACACCTGTTATACTGCTGAAGAAAGAGTCTTCAAGGAGTCTTCAGGGAATCTTTGGTGAGGATTTTGGAGCCAATATGAAGAATATCATTTTCTAAAACTAGAGCATAGTCATTCATGTAATGATGGCCACCTCCTGCGATTCCGGAGGAAATCTTTGGTAAGGGGTCCTTTTTTGTTTTTTTGGGGGGGCCCAGGGGTCCAATTCAGCTGAAGAAAGAATCTACAAAGAGTCTTCAGGGATTCTTCGGTGAAGATTTTGGAGCCAATACGAAGACTATCATTTTCTCAAATTAGAGCATAGTCATTCATGTAATGATGGCCACCTCCGGCGATTCCGGAGGAAATCTTTGGTAAGGGGTCCTTTTTTGTTTTTTTTTTTTTTTTTGTGGGGCCCAGGGGTCCAGTTCAGCTGAAGAAAGAATCTTCAAGGAGTCTTCAGGGATTCCTCGGTGAAGATTTTGGCGCCAATACGAAGACTATCATTTTCTCAAACTAGAGCATAGTCATTCATGTAATGATGGCCACCTCCGGCGATTCCGGAGGAAATCTTTGGTAAGGGGTCCTTATTTGTTTTTTTTTGTGGGCCCAGTGGTCCAATTCAGCTGAATAAAGAATCTTCAAGGAGTCTTCAGGGATTCTTCGGTGAATATTTTGGAGCCAATACGAAGACTATCATTTTCTCAAACTAGAGCATAGTCATTCATGTAATGATGGCCACCTCCGGCGATTCCGGAGGAAATCTTTGGTAAGGGGTCCTTTTTTTTTTTTTTTTTTTTTTTTGTGGGGCCCAGGGGTCCAGTTCAGCTGAAGAAAGAATCTTCAAGTAGTCTTCAGGGATTTTTCGGTGAAGATTTTGGCACCAATACGAAGACTATCATTTTCTCAAACTAGAGCATAGTCATTCATGTAATGATGGCTACCTCCGGCGATTCCGGAGGAAATCTTTGGTAAGGGGTAGTTTTTTGTTTTTTTTTTGTGGGGCCCAGGAGTCCAATTCAGCTGAAGAAAGAATATTCAAGGAGTCTTCAGGGATTCTTCGGTGAAGATTTTGGCGCCAATACGAAGACTATCATTTTCTCAAATTAGAGCATAGTCATTCATGTAATGATGGCCACCTCCGGCGATTCCAGAGGAAATCTTTGGTAAGGGGTCCTTTTTTGTTTTGTTTTTTTTTTTAGGGCCCAGGGGTCCAGTTCAGCTGAAGAAAGAATCTTCAAGGAGTCTTTAGGGATTCTTCGGTGAAGATTTTGCGCCAATACGAAGACTATCATTTTCTCAAACTAGAGCATAGTCATTCATGTAATGATGGCCACCTCTGGCGATTCCGGAGGAAATCTTTGGTAAGGGGTCCTTTTTTTTTTTTTTTGTGGGGCCCAGGGGTCCAGTTCAGCTGAAGAAAGAATCTTCAAGGAGTCTTCAGGGATTCTTCTGTGAAGATTTTGGCGCCAATACGAAGACTATCATTTTCTCAAACTAGAGCATAGTCATTCATGTAATGATGGCTACCTCCGGAGATTCCGGAGGAAATCTTTGGTAAGGGGTAGTTTTTTGTTTTTTTTTGTGGGGCCCAGGAGTCCAATTCAGCTGAAGAAAGAATATTCAAGGAGTCTTCAGGGATTCTTCGGTGAATATTTTGGCGCCAATACGAAGACTATCATTTTCTCAAACTAGAGCATAGTCATTCATGTAATGATGGCCACCTCCGGCGTTTCCGGAGGAAATCTTTGGTAAGGGGTATTTTTTCTTTTGTTTTTTTTGTAGGGCCCAGGGGTCCAGTCCAGCTGAAGAAAGAATCTTCAAGGAGTCTTCAGGGATTCTTCGGTGAAGATTTTGGCGCCAATACGAAGACTATCATTTTCTCAAACTAGAGCATAGTCATTCATGTAATGATGGCCACGTCCGGCGATTCCGGAGGAAATCTTTGGTAAGGGGTCCTTTTTTGTTTTTTTTGGGGGGGGGCCAGGGGTCCAATTCAGCTGAAGAAAGAATCTTCAAGAAGTCTTCAGGGATTCTTCGGTGAATATTTTGGCGCCATTACTAAGACTATCATTTTCTCAAACTAGAGCATAGTCATAAAGGCTACCAGCTATATAAATGGTAGAAATTACCCTTGAAATTGAAAAATGACACCTGTTATACTGCTGAAGAAAGAGTCTTCAAGGAGTCTTCAGGGAATCTTGGGTGAGGAATCTGGAGCCAATATGAAGACTATCTTTTTCTAAAACTAGAGCATAGTCACTCATGTAATGATGGCCACCTCCGGCGATTCCGGAGGAAATCTTTGGTAAGGGGTACTTTTTTGTTTTTTTTTTGTGGGGCCCAGGGGTCCAATTCAGCTGAAGAAAGAATCTTCAAAGAGTCTTCAGGGATTCTTCGGTGAAGATTTTGGAGCCAATACGAAGACTATCATTTTCTCAAACTAGAGCATAGTCATTCATGTAATGATGGCCACCTCCGGCGATTCCGGAGGAAATCTTTGGTAAGGGGTCCTTTTTTTTTTTTTTTTTTTTGTGGGGCCCAGGGGTCCAATTTAGCTGAAGAAAGAATCTTCAAGGAGTCTTCAGGGATTCTTCGTTGAAGATTTTGGCGCCAATACGAAGACTATCATTTTCTCAAACTAGAGCTTTTTCATTCATGTAATAATGGCCACCTCCGGCGATTACGGAGGAAATCTTTGGTAAGGGGTCCTTTTTTGTTTTTTTTCGTGGGGCCCAGGGGTCCAGTTCAGCTGAAGAAAGGATCTTCAAGGAGTCTTCAGGGATTCTTCGGTGAAGATTTTGGCACCAATACGAACACTATCATTTTCTCAAACTAGAGCATAGTCATTCATGTAATGATGGCCACCTCCGGCGATTCCGGAGGAAATCTTTGGTAAGGGGTCCTTTTTTGTTTTTTTGTTTTTTTGTGGGGCCCAGGGGCCAATTCAGCTGAAGAAAGAATATTCAAGGAGTCTTCAGGTATTCTTCGGTGAAGATTTTGGCGCCAATACTAAGACTATCATTTTCTCAAACTAGAGCATAGTCATAAAGGCTACCAGCTATATAAATGGTAGAAATTACCCTTGAAATTGAAAAATGACACCTGTTATACTGCTGAAGAAAGAGTCTTCAAGGAGTCTTCAGGGAATCTTTGGTGAGGATTTTGGAGCCAATATGAAGAATATCATTTTCTAAAACTAGAGCATAGTCATTCATGTAATGATGGCCACCTCCTGCGATTCCGGAGGAAATCTTTGGTAAGGGGTCCTTTTTTGTTTTTTTGGGGGGGCCCAGGGGTCCAATTCAGCTGAAGAAAGAATCTACAAAGAGTCTTCAGGGATTCTTCGGTGAAGATTTTGGAGCCAATACGAAGACTATCATTTTCTCAAATTAGAGCATAGTCATTCATGTAATGATGGCCACCTCCGGCGATTCCGGAGGAAATCTTTGGTAAGGGGTCCTTTTTTGTTTTTTTTTTTTTTGTGGGGCCCAGGGGTCCAGTTCAGCTGAAGAAAGAATCTTCAAGGAGTCTTCAGGGATTCCTCGGTGAAGATTTTGGCGCCAATACGAAGACTATCATTTTCTCAAACTAGAGCATAGTCATTCATGTAATGATGGCCACCTCCGGCGATTCCGGAGGAAATCTTTGGTAAGGGGTCCTTATTTGTTTTTTTTTTGTGGGCCCAGTGGTCCAATTCAGCTGAATAAAGAATCTTCAAGGAGTCTTCAGGGATTCTTCGGTGAATATTTTGGAGCCAATACGAAGACTATCATTTTCTCAAACTAGAGCATAGTCATTCATGTAATGATGGCCACCTCCGGCGATTCCGGAGGAAATCTTTGGTAAGGGGTCCTTTTTTTTTTTTTTTTTTTTTTTGTGGGGCCCAGGGGTCCAGTTCAGCTGAAGAAAGAATCTTCAAGTAGTCTTCAGGGATTTTTCGGTGAAGATTTTGGCACCAATACGAAGACTATCATTTTCTCAAACTAGAGCATAGTCATTCATGTAATGATGGCTACCTCCGGCGATTCCGGAGGAAATCTTTGGTAAGGGGTAGTTTTTTGTTTTTTTTTTGTGGGGCCCAGGAGTCCAATTCAGCTGAAGAAAGAATATTCAAGGAGTCTTCAGGGATTCTTCGGTGAAGATTTTGGCGCCAATACGAAGACTATCATTTTCTCAAATTAGAGCATAGTCATTCATGTAATGATGGCCACCTCCGGCGATTCCAGAGGAAATCTTTGGTAAGGGGTCCTTTTTTGTTTTGTTTTTTTTTTTGTAGGGCCCAGGGGTCCAGTTCAGCTGAAGAAAGAATCTTCAAGGAGTCTTTAGGGATTCTTCGGTGAAGATTTTGCGCCAATACGAAGACTATCATTTTCTCAAACTAGAGCATAGTCATTCATGTAATGATGGCCACCTCTGGCGATTCCGGAGGAAATCTTTGGTAAGGGGTCCTTTTTTTTTTTTTTTTGTGAGGCCCAGGGGTCCAATTCAGCTGAAGAAAGAATCTTCAAGGAGTCTTCAGGGATTCTTCGGTGAAGATTTTGGCGCCAATACTAAGACTATCATTTTCTCAAACTAGAGCATAGTCATAAAGGCTACCAGCTATATAAATGGTAGAAATTACCCTTGAAATTGAAAAATGACACCTGTTATACTGCTGAAGAAAGAGTCTTCAAGGAGTCTTCAGGGAATCTTGGGTGAGGATTCTGGAGCCAATATGAAGAATATCGTTTTCTAAAACTAGAGCATAGTCATTCATGTAATGATGGCCACCTCCGGCGATTCCGGAGGAAATCTTTGGTAAGGGGTCCTTTTTTTTTTTTTTTTTTTTTTTTGTGGGGCCCTGGGGTCCAGTTCAGCTGAAGAAAGAATCTTCAAAGAGTCTTCAGGGATTCTTCGGTGAAGATTTTGGCGCCAATACGAAGACTATCATTTTCTCAAACTAGAGCATAGTCATTCATGTAATGATGGCCACGTCCGGCGATTCCGGAGGAAATCTTTGGTAAGGGGTCCTTTTTTGTTTTTTTTGGGGGGGGGCCCAGGGGTCCAATTCAGCTGAAGAAAGAATCTTCAAGAAGTCTTCAGGGATTCTTCGGTGAATATTTTGGCGCCATTACTAAGACTATCATTTTCTCAAACTAGAGCATAGTCATAAAGGCTACCAGCTATATAAATGGTAGAAATTACCCTTGAAATTGAAAAATGACACCTGTTATACTGCTGAAGAAAGAGTCTTCAAGGAGTCTTCAGGGAATCTTGGGTGAGGAATCTGGAGCCAATATGAAGACTATCATTTTCTAAAACTAGAGCATAGTCACTCATGTAATGATGGCCACCTCCGGCGATTCCGGAGGAAATCTTTGGTAAGGGGTACTTTTTTTTTTTTTTTGTGGGGCCCAGGGGTCCAATTCAGCTGAAGAAAGAATCTTCAAAGAGTCTTCAGGGATTCTTCGGTGAAGATTTTGGAGCCAATACGAAGACTATCATTTTCTCAAACTAGAGCATAGTCATTCATGTAATGATGGCCACCTCCGGCGATTCCGGAGGAAATCTTTGGTAAGGGGTCCTTTTTTTTTTTTTTTTGTGGGGCCCAGGGGTCCAATTCAGCTGAAGAAAGAATATTCAAGGAGTCTTCAGGTATTCTTCGGTGAAGATTTTGGCGCCAATACGAAGACTATCATTTTCTCAAACTAGAGCTTTTTCATTCATGTAATAATGGCCACCTCCGGCGATTACGGAGGAAATCTTTGGTAAGGGGTCCTTTTTTGTTTTTTTTCGTGGGGCCCAGGGGTCCAGTTCAGCTGAAGAAAGAATCTTCAAGGAGTCTTCAGGGATTCTTCGGTGAAGATTTTGGCACCAATACGAACACTATCATTTTCTCAAACTAGAGCATAGTCATTCATGTAATGATGGCCACCTCTGGCGATTCCGGAGGAAATCTTTTGTAAGGGGTCCTTTTTTGTTTTTTTGTTTTTTTGTGGGGCCCAGGGGTCCAATTCAGCTGAAGAAAGAATATTCAAGGAGTCTTCAGGTATTCTTCGGTGAAGATTTTGGCGCCAATACTAAGACTATCATTTTCTCAAACTAGAGCATAGTCATAAAGGCTACCAGCTATATAAATGGTAGAAATTACCCTTGAAATTGAAAAATGACACCTGTTATACTGCTGAAGAAAGAGTCTTCAAGGAGTCTTCAGGGAATCTTTGGTGAGGATTTTGGAGCCAATATGAAGAATATCATTTTCTAAAACTAGAGCATAGTCATTCATGTAATGATGGCCACCTCCTGCGATTCCGGAGGAAATCTTTGGTAAGGGGTCCTTTTTTGTTTTTTTGGGGGGGCCCAGGGGTCCAATTCAGCTGAAGAAAGAATCTTCAAAGAGTCTTCAGGGATTCTTCGGTGAAGATTTTGGAGCCAATACGAAGACTATCATTTTCTCAAATTAGAGCATAGTCATTCATGTAATGATGGCCACCTCCGGCGATTCCGGAGGAAATCTTTGGTAAGGGGTCCTTTTTTGTTTTTTTTTTTTTTGTGGGGCCCAGGGGTCCAGTTCAGCTGAAGAAAGAATCTTCAAGGAGTCTTCAGGGATTCCTCGGTGAAGATTTTGGCGCCAATACGAAGACTATCATTTTCTCAAACTAGAGCATAGTCATTCATGTAATGATGGCCACCTCCGGCGATTCCGGAGGAAATCTTTGGTAAGGGGTCCTTATTTGTTTTTTTTTTTGTGGGCCCAGTGGTCCAATTCAGCTGAATAAAGAATCTTCAAGGAGTCTTCAGGGATTCTTCGGTGAATATTTTGGAGCCAATACGAAGACTATCATTTTCTCAAACTAGAGCATAGTCATTCATGTAATGATGGCCACCTCCGGCGATTCCGGAGGAAATCTTTGGTAAGGGGTCCTTTTTTTTTTTTTTTTTTTTTTGTGGGGCCCAGGGGTCCAGTTCAGCTGAAGAAAGAATCTTCAAGTAGTCTTCAGGGATTTTTCGGTGAAGATTTTGGCACCAATACGAAGACTATCATTTTCTCAAACTAGAGCATAGTCATTCATGTAATGATGGCTACCTCCGGCGATTCCGGAGGAAATCTTTGGTAAGGGGTAGTTTTTTGTTTTTTTTTGTGGGGCCCAGGAGTCCAATTCAGCTGAAGAAAGAATATTCAAGGAGTCTTCAGGGATTCTTCGGTGAAGATTTTGGCGCCAATACGAAGACTATCATTTTCTCAAATTAGAGCATAGTCATTCATGTAATGATGGCCACCTCCGGCGATTCCGGAGGAAATCTTTGGTAAGGGGTCCTTTTTTGTTTTTTTTTTTTTTTTGTAGGGCCCAGGGGTCCAGTTCAGCTGAAGAAAGAATCTTCAAGGAGTCTTTAGGGATTCTTCGGTGAAGATTTTGCGCCAATACGAAGACTATCATTTTCTCAAACTAGAGCATAGTCATTCATGTAATGATGGCCACCTCTGCGATTCCGGAGGAAATCTTTGGTAAGGGGTCCTTTTTTTTTTTTTTGTGAGGCCCAGGGGTCCAATTCAGCTGAAGAAAGAATCTTCAAGGAGTCTTCAGGGATTCTTCGGTGAAGATTTTGGCGCCAATACTAAGACTATCATTTTCTCAAACTAGAGCATAGTCATAAAGGCTACCAGCTATATAAATGGTAGAAATTACCCTTGAAATTGAAAAATGACACCTGTTATACTGCTGAAGAAAGAGTCTTCAAGGAGTCTTCAGGGAATCTTGGGTGAGGATTCTGGAGCCAATATGAAGAATATCGTTTTCTAAAACTAGAGCATAGTCATTCATGTAATGATGGCCACCTCCGGCGATTCCGGAGGAAATCTTTGGTAAGGGGTCCTTTTTTTTTTTTTTTTTTTTTTTGTGGGGCCCAGGGGTCCAGTTCAGCTGAAGAAAGAATCTTCAAAGAGTCTTCAGGGATTCTTCGGTGAAGATTTTGGAGCCAATACGAAGACTATCATTTTCTCAAACTAGAGCATAGTCATTCATGTAATGATGGCCACCTCCGGCGATTCCGGAGGAAATCTTTGGTAAGGGGTCCTTTTTTCTTCTTTTTTTTTTTTGTGGGCCCAGGGGTCCAGTTCAGCTGAAGAAAGAATCTTCAAGGAGTCTTCAGGGATTCTTCGGTGAAGATTTTAGCGCCAATATGAAGACTATCATTTTCTCAAACTAGAGCTTAGTCATTCATGTAATAATGGCCACCTCCGGCGATTCCGGAGGAAATCTTTGGTAAGGGGTCTTTTTTTGTTTTTTTTTGTGGGGCCCAGGGGTTCAATTCAGCTGAAGAAAGAATCTTCAAGGAGTCTTCAGGGATTCTTCGGTGAAGATTTTGGCGCCAATACTAAGACTATCATTTTCTCAAACTAGAGCATAGTCATAAAGGCTACCAGCTATATAAATGGTAGAAATTACCCTTGAAATTGAAAAATGACACCTGTTATACTGCTGAAGAAAGAGTCTTCAAGGAGTCTTCAGGGAATCTTGGGTGAGGATTCTGGAGCCAATATGAAGAATATCGTTTTCTAAAACTAGAGCATAGTCATTCATGTAATGATGGCCACCTCCGGCGATTCCGGAGGAAATCTTTGGTAAGGGGTCCTTTTTTTTTTTTTTTTTTTTTTTGTGGGGCCCAGGGGTCCAGTTCAGCTGAAGAAAGAATCTTCAAAGAGTCTTCAGGGATTCTTCGGTGAAGATTTTGGAGCCAATACGAAGACTATCATTTTCTCAAACTAGAGCAGAGTCATTCAGGTAATGATGGCCACCTCCGGCGATTCCAGAGGAAATCTTTGGTAAGGGGTCCTTTTTTTTTTTTTTTTTTTGTGGGGCCCAGGGGTCCAGTTCAGCTGAAGAAAGAATCTTCAAGGAGTCTTCAGGGATTCTTCAGTGAAGATTTTGGCACCAATAGGAAGACTATCATTTTCTCAAACTAGAGCATAGTCATTCATGTAATGGTGGCTACCTCCTGCGATTCCGGAGGAAATCTTTGGTAAGGGGTCCTTTTTTGTTTTTTTTTTGTGGGGCCCAGGGGTCCAATTCAGCTGAAGAAAGAATCTTCAAGGAGTCTTCAGGGATTCTTCGGTGAAGATTTTGGCACCAATACGAAGACTATCATTTTCTCAAACTAGAGCATAGTCATTCATGTAATGGTGGCCACCTCCGGCGATTCCGGAGGAAATCTTTGCTAAGGGGTCCTTCTTTGTTTTTTTTTTTTGTTGGGCCCCGGGGTCCAATTCAGCTGAAAAAAGATTCTTCAAGGAGTCTTCAGGGATTCTTTGGTTAATATTTTGGAGCCAATACGAAGACTATCATTTTCTAAAACTAGAGCATAGTCATTCATGTAATGATGGCCACCTCCGGCGATTCCGGAGGAAATCTTTGGTAAGGGGTCCTTTTTTGTTTTTTTTGGGGGGGCCCAGGGGTCCAATTCAGCTGAAGAAAGAATCTTCAAAGAGTCTTCAGGGATTCTTCGGTGAAGATTTTGGAGCCAATACGAAGACTATCATTTTCTCAAACTAGAGCATAGTCATTCATGTAATGATGGCCACCTCCGGCGATTCCGGAGGAAATCTTTGGTAAGGGGTCCTTTTTTTTTTTTTTTTTTTTTGTGGGGCCCAGGGGTCCAGTTCAGCTAAAGAAAGAATCTTCAAGGAGTCTTCAGGGATTCTTCGGTGAAGATTTTGCGCCAATACGAAGACTATCATTTTCTCAAACTAGAGCATAGTCATCCATGTAATGATGGCCACCTCTGGCGATTCCGGAGGAAATCTTTGTTAAGGGGTCCTTTTTTGTTTTTTTTTTTTTTGTGGGGCCCACGGGTCCAATTCACCTGAAGAAAGAATCTTCAACGAGTCTTCAGGGATTCTTCGGTGAAGATTTTGGAACCAATAAGAAGACTATCATTTTCTCAAACTAGAGCATAGTCATTCATGTAATGATGGCCACCTCCGGCGATTCCGGAGGAAATCTTTGGTAAGGGGTCCTTTTTTTTTTTTGTGGGGCCCAGGGGTCCAGTTCAGCTGAAGAAAGAATCTTCAAGGAGTCTTCAGGGATTCTTCAGTGAAGATTTTGGCACCAATATGAAGACTATCATTTTCTCAAACTAGAGCATAGTCATTCATGTAATGATGGCTACCCCCTGCTATTCCGGAGGAAATCTTTGGTAAGGGGTCCTTTTTTTTTGGGGGGGGGGCCCAGGGGTCCAGTTCAGCTGAAGAAAGAATCTTCAAGAAGTCTTCAGGGATTCCTCGGTGAAGATTTTGGCACCAATACGAAGACTATAATTTTCTCAAACTAGAGCATAGTCATTCAAGTAATGATGGCCACCTCCGGCGATTCCGGAGGAAATCTTTGGTAAGGGGTCCTTTTTTTTTTTTTTTTTTGTTGGGCCCAGGGGTCCAATTCAGCTGAAGAAAGAATCTTCAAGGAGTCTTCAGGGATTCTTCGGTGAAGATTGGCGCCAATACGAAAGCTATCATTTTCTCAAACTAGAGCATAGTCATTCATGTAATGATGGCCACCTCCGGCGATTCCGGAGGAAATCTTTGGTAGGGGGTCCTTTTTTTTTCTGTGGGGCCCAGGGGTCCAGTTCAGCTGAAGAAAGAATCTTCAAGGAGTCTTCATGGATTCTTCGGTGAAGATTTTGGCACCAATACGAAGACTATCATTTTCTCAACCTAGAGCATAGTCATTCATGTAATGATGGCCACCTCCTGCGATTCCGGAGGAAATCTTTGTTAAGGGGTCCTTTTTTGTTTTTTTTTTGTTGGGCCCAGGGGTCCAATTCAGCTGAAGAAAGAATCTTCAAAGAGTCTTCAGGGATTCTTCGGTGAAGATTTTGGCGCCAATACGAAGACTATCATTTTCTCAAACTAGAGCATAGTCATTCATGTAATGATGGCCACCTCCGGCGATTCCGGAGGAAATCTTTGGTAGGGGGTCCTTTTTTTTTTCCGTGGGGCCCAGGGGTCCAGTTCAGCTGAAGAAAGAATCTTCAAGGAGTATTCATGGATTCTTCGGTGAAGATTTTGGCACCAATACGATGACTATCATTTTCTCAACCTAGAGCATAGTCATTCATGTAATGATGGCCACCTCCGGCGATTCCGGAGGAAATCTTTGGTAAGGTGTCCTTTTTTGTTTTTTTTTTGTGGGGCCCAGGGGTCCAATTCAGCTGAAGAAAGAATCTTCAAAAAGAGTCTTCAGGGATTCTTCGGTGAAGATTTTGGAGCCAATACGAAGACTATCATTTTCTCAAGCTAGAGCAGAGTCATTCAGGTAATGATGGCCACCTTCGGTGATTCCGGAGGAAATCTTTGGTAAGGGGTCCTTTTTTTTTTTTTTTTTTGTGGGGCCCAGGGGTCCAGTTCAGCTGAAGAAAGAATCTTCAAGGAGTCTTCAGGGATTCTTCAGTGAAGATTTTGGCACCAATACGAAGACTATCATTTTCTCAAACTAGAGCATAGTCATCCATGTAATGATGGCTACCTCCTGCGATTCCGGAGGAAATCTTTGGTAAGGGGTCCTTTTTTTTTTTGGGGGGGGGGGGGGCCCAGGGGTCCAATTCAGCTGAAGAAAGAATCTTCAAGGAGTCTTCAGGGATTCTTCGGTGAAGATTTTGGCACCAATACGAAGACTATCATTTTCTCAAACTAGAGCATAGTCATTCATGTAATGATGGCCACCTCCGGCGATTCCGGAGGAAATCTTTGCTAAGGGGTCCTTCTTTGTTTTTTTTTTTTGTTGGGCCCAGGGGTCCAATTCAGCTGAAGAAAGAATCTTCAAGGAGTCTTCAGGGATTCTTTGGTGAATATTTTGGAGCCAATACGAAGACTATCATTTTCTCAAACTAGAGCATAGTCATTCATGTAATGATGGCCACCTCCGGCGATTCCGGAGGAAATCTTTGGTAAGGGGTACTTTTTTGTTTTTTTGGGGGGGGCCCAGGGGTCCAATTCAGCTGAAGAAAGAATCTTCAAGGAGTCTTCAGGGATTCTTCGGTGAAGATTTTGGCGCCAATAAGAAGACTATCATTTTCTCAAACTAGAGCATAGTCATTCATGTAATGATGGCCACCTCCGTCGATTCCGGAGGAAATCTTTGGTAGGGGGTCCTTTTTTTTTTTCCGTGGGGCCCAGGGGTCCAGTTCAGCTGAAGAAAGAATCTTCAAGGAGTCTTCATGGATTCTTCGGTGAAGATTTTGGCACCAATACGAAGACTATCATTTTCTCAACCTAGAGCATAGTCATTCATGTAATGATGGCCACCTCCGGCGATTCCGGAGGAAATCTTTGGTAAGGGGTCCTTTTTTGTTTTTTTTTGTGGGGCCCAGAGGTCCAATTCAGCTGAAGAAAGAATCTTCAAAGAGTCTTCAGGGATTCTTCGGTGAAGATTTAGGAGCCAATACGAAGACTATCATTTTCTCAAACTAGAGCAGAGTCATTCAGGTAATGATGGCCACCTCCGGCGATTCCGGAGGAAATCTTTGGTAAGGGGTCCTTTTTTTTTTTTTTTTGTGGGGCCCAGGGGTCCAGTTCAGCTGAAGAAAGAATCTTCAAGGAGTCTTCAGGGATTCTTCAGTGAAGATTTTGGCACCAATACGAAGACTATAATTTTCTCAAACTAGAGCATAGTCATTCATGTAATGATGGCTACCTCCTGCGATTCCGGAGGAAATCTTTGGTAAGGGGTCCTTTTTTGTTTTTTTTTGTGGGGCCCAGGGGTCCAATTCAGCTGAAGAAAGAATCTTCAAGGAGTCTTCAGGGATTCTTCTGTGAAGATTTTGGCACCAATACGAAGACTATCATTTTCTCAAACTAGAGCATAGTCATTCATGTAATGATGGCCACCTCCGGCGATTCCGGAGGAAATCTTTGCTTAGGGGTCCTTCTTTGTTTTTTTTTTTTTGTTGAGCCCAGGGGTCCAATTCAGCTGAAGAAAGAATCTTCAAGGAGTCTTCAGGGATTCTTTGGTGAATATTTTGGAGCCAATACGAAGACTATCATTTTCTCAAACTGGAGCATAGTCATTCATGTAATGATGGCCACCTCCG
Organism: Macrobrachium rosenbergii; assembly: GCA_039081455.1. NCBI lineage: Eukaryota > Metazoa > Arthropoda > Malacostraca > Decapoda > Palaemonidae > Macrobrachium > Macrobrachium rosenbergii. Next base: position 547,046 of record JANJGK010000317.1, on the reverse strand, counting down.
GCGATTCCGGAGGAAATCTTTGGTAAGGGGTCCTTTTTTGTTTTTTTTGGGGGGGCCCAGGGGTCCAATTCAGCTGAAGAAAGAATCTTCAAGGAGTCTTCAGGGATTCTTCTGTGAAGATTTTGGCACCAATACGAAGACTATCATTTTCTCAAACTAGAGCATAGTCATTCATGTAATGATGGCCACCTCCGGCGATTCCGGAGGAAATCTTTGCTTAGGGGTCCTTCTTTGTTTTTTTTTTTTGTTGAGCCCAGGGGTCCAATTCAGCTGAAGAAAGAATCTTCAAGGAGTCTTCATGGATTCTTTGGTGAATATTTTGGAGCCAATACGAAGACTATCATTTTCTCAAACTGGAGCATAGTCATTCATGTAATGATGGCCACCTCCGGCGATTCCGGAGGAAATCTTTGGTAAGGGGTCCTTTTTTTTTTTTTTTTTTTTTTGTGGGGCCCAGGGGTCTAGTTCAGCTAAAGAAAGAATCTTCAAGGAGTCTTCAGGGATTCTTCGGTGAAGATTTTGCGCCAATACGAAGACTATCATTTTCTCAAACTAGAGCATAGTCATCCATGTAATGATGGCCACCTCCGGCGATTCCGGAGGAAATCTTTGATAAGGGGTCCTTTTTTGTTTGTTTTTTTTTGGGGGGGCCCAGGGGTCCAATTCAGCTGAAGAAAGAATCTTCAAAGAGTCTTCAGGGATTCTTCGGTGAAGATTTTGGAGCCAAGACGAAGACTATCATTTTCTCAAACTAGAGCATAGTCATTCATGTAATGATGGCCACCTCCGGCGATTCCGGAGGAAATCTTTCGTAAGGGGTCCTTTTTTTTTTGTGGGGCCCAGGGGTCCAGTTCAGCTGAAGAAAGAATCTTCAAGGAGTCTTCCGGGATTCTTCAGTGAAGATTTTGGCACCAATACGAAGACTATCATTTTCTCAAACTAGAGCATAGTCATTCATGTAATGATGGCTACCCCCTGCGATTCCGGAGGAAATCTTTGGTAAGGGGTCCTTTTTTGTTTTTTTGTTTTTTTTTGTGGGGCCCAGGGGTCCAGTTCAGCTGAAGAAAGAATCTTCAAGGAGTCTTCAAGGATTCCTCGGTGAAGATTTTGGCACCAATACGAAGACTATAATTTTCTCAAACTAGAGCATAGTCATTCAAGTAATGATGGCCACCTCCGGCGATTCCGGAGGAAATCTTTGGTAAGGGGTCCTTTTTTGTTTTTTTTTTGTGGGGCCCAGTGGTCCAATTCAGCTGAAGAAAGAATCTTCAAGGAGTCTTCAGGGATTCTTCGGTGAATATTTTGGAGCCAATACGAAGACTATCATTTTCTCAAACTAGAGCATAGTCATTCATGTAATGATGGCAACCTCTGGCGATTCCGGAGGAAATCTTTGGTAAGGGGTCCTTTTTTTTTTTTTTTTGTGGGGCCCAGGGGTCCAGTTCAGCTGAAGAAAGAATCTTCAAGGAGTCTTCAGGGATTCTTCGGTGAAGATTTTGGCGCCAATACGAAGACTATCATTTTCTCAAACTAGAGCATAGTCATTCATGTAATGATGGCCACCTCCGGCGATTCCGGAGGAAATCTTTCGTAAGGGGTCCTTTTTTGTTTTGTTTTTTTTGTGGGGCCCAGGGGTCCAGTTCAGCTGAAGAAAGAATCTTCAAGGAGTCTTCAGGGATTCTTCGGTGAAGATTTTGCGCCAATACGAAGACTATCATTTTCTCAAACTAGAGCATAGTCATTCATGTAATGATGGCCACCTCCGGCGATTCCGGAGGAAATCTTTGGTAAGGGGTCCTTTTTTGTTTTTTTTGGGGGGGCCGAGGGGTCCAATTCAGCTGAAGAAAGAATCTTCAAGGAGTCTTCAGGGATTCTTCTGTGAAGAATTTGGAGCCAATACGAAGACTATCATTTTCTCAAACTAGAGCATAGTCATTCATGTAATGATGGCCACCTCCGGCGATTCCGGAGGAAATCTTTCGTAAGGGGTCCTTTTTTGTTTTTTTTTGTGGGGCCAAGGGGTCCAATTCAGCTGAAGAAAGAATCTTCAAGGAGTCTTCAGGGATTCTTCGGTGAAGATTTTGGCGCCAATACGAAGACTATCATTTTCTAAAACTAGAGCATAGTCATTCATGTAATAATGGCCACCTCCGGCGATTCCGGAGGAAATCTTTGGTAAGGGGTCCTTTTTTGTTTTTTTTTTGTTGGGCCCAGGGGTCCAATTCAGCAGAAGAAAGAATCTTCAAGGAGTCTTCAGGGATTCTTCAGTGAAGATTTTGGCGCCAATACGAAGACTATCATTTTCTCAAACTAGAGCATAGTCATTCATGTAATGATGGCCACCTCCGGCGATTCCGGAGGAAATCTTTGGTAGGGGGTCCTTTTTTTTTTTTGTGGGGCCCAGGGGTCCAGTTCAGCTGAAGAAAGAATCTTCAAGGAGTCTTCATGGATTCTTCGGTGAAGATTTTGGCACCAATACGAAGACTATCATTTTCTCAACCTAGAGCATAGTCATTCATGTAATGATGGCCACCTCCGGCGATTCCGGAGGAAATCTTTGGTAAGGGGTCCTTTTTTGTTTTTTTTTGTGGGGCCCAGGGGTCCAATTCAGATGAAGAAAGAATCTTCAAAGAGTCTTCAGGGATTCTTCGGTGAAGATTTTGGAGCCAATACGAAGACTATCATTTTCTCAAACTAGAGCAGAGTCATTCATGTAATGATGGCCACCTCCGGCGATTCCGGAGGAAATCTTTGGTAAGGGGTCCTTTTTTTTTTTTTTTTGTGGGGCCCAGGGGTCCAGTTCAGCTGAAGAAAGAATCTTCAAGGAGTCTTCAGGGATTCTTCAGTGAAGATTTTGGCACCAATACGAAGACTATCATTTTCTCAAACTAGAGCATAGTCATTCATGTAATGATGGCTACCTCCTGCGATTCCGGAGGAAATCTTTGGTAAGGGGTCCTTTTTTGTTTTTTTTTTTTTTTGTGGGGCCCAGGGGTCCAATTCAGCTGAAGAAAGAATCTTCAAGGAGTCTTCAGGGATTCTTCGGTGAAGATTTTGGCACCAATACGAAGACTATCATTTTCTCAAACTAGAGCATAGTCATTCATGTAATGATGGCCACCTCCGGCGATTCCGGAGGAAATCTTTGCTAAGGGGTCCTTCTTTGTTTTTTTTTTTTTTTGTTGGGCCCAGGGGTCCAATTCAGCTGAAGAAAGAATCTTCAAGGAGTCTTCAGGGATTCTTTGGTGAATATTTTGGAGCCAATACGAAGACTATCATTTTCTCAAACTAGAGCATAGTCATTCATGTAATGATGGCCACCTCCGGCGATTCCGGAGGAAATCTTTGGTAAGGGGTCCTTTTTTGTTTTTTTTGGGGGGGCCCAGGGGTCCAATTCAGCTGAAGAAAGAATCTTCAAAGAGTCTTCAGGGATTCTTCGGTGAAGATTTTGGAGCCAATACGAAGACTATCATTTTCTCAAACTAGAGCACAGTCATTCATGTAATAATGGCCACCTCCGGCGATTCCGGAGGAAATCTTTGGTAAGGGGTCCTTTTTTTTTTTTTTTTTGTGGGGCCCAGTGGTCCAGTTCAGCTAAAGAAAGAATCTTCAAGGAGTCTTCAGGGATTCTTCTGTGAAGATTTTGCGCCAATACGAAGACTATCATTTTCTCAAACTAGAGCATAGTCATCCATGTAATGATGGCCACCTCCGGCGATTCCGGAGGAAATCTTTGTTAAGGGGTCCTTTTTTTTTTTTTTTTTTTTGTGGGCCCCAGGGGTCCAATTCACCTGAAGAAAGAATCTTCAAAGAGCCTTCAGGGATTCTTCGGTGAAGATTTTGGAGCCAATACGAAGACTATCATTTTCTCAAACTAGAGCATAGTCATTCATGTAATGATGGCCACCTCCGGCGATTCCGGAGGAAATCTTCCGTAAGGGGTCCTTTTTTTTTTTTTTGTGGGGCCCAGGGGTCCAGTTCAGCTGAAGAAAGAATCTTCAAGGAGTCTTCAGGGATTCTTCGGTGAAGATTTTGGCGCCAATACGAAGACTATCATTTTCTCAAACTAGAGCATAGTCATTCATGTAATGATGGCCACCTCCGGCGATTCCGGAGGAAATCTTTGGTAAGGGGTCCTTTTTTGTTTTTTTTGTGGGGCCAAGGGGTCCAATTCAGCTGAAGAAAGAATCTTCAAGGAGTCTTCAGGGATTCTTCGGTGAAGATTTTGGCGCACATACGAAGACTATCATTTTCTCAAACTAGAGCTTAGTCATTCATGTAATAATGGCCACCTCCGGCGATTCCGGAGGAAATCTTTGGTAAGGGGTCCTTTTTTGTTTTTTTTTTATTGGGCCCAGGGGTCCAATTCAGCTGAAGAAAGAATCTTCAAGGAGTCTTCAGGGATTCTTCAGTGAAGATTTTGGCGCCAATACGAAGACTATCATTTTCTCAAACTAGAGCATAGTCATTCATGTAATGATGGCCACCTCCGGCGATTCCGGAGGAAATCTTTGGTAGGGGGTCCTTTTTTTTTTTGTGGGGCCCAGGGGTCCAGTTCAGCTGAAGAAAGAATCTTCAAGGAGTCTTCATGGATTCTTCGGTGAAGATTTTGGCACCAATACGAAGACTATCATTTTCTCAACGTAGAGCATAGTCATTCATGTAATGATGGCCACCTCCGGCGATTCCGGAGGAAATCTTTGGTAAGGGGTCCTTTTTTGTTTTTTTTTTGGGGCCCAGGGGTCCAATTCAGCTGAAGAAAGAATCTTCAAAGAGTCTTCAGGGATTCTTCGGTGAAGATTTTGGAGCCAATACGAAGACTATCATTTTCTCAAACTAGAGCAGAGTCATTCAGGTAATGATGGCCACCTCCGGCGATTCCGGAGGAAATCTTTGGTAAGGGGTCCTTTTTTTTTTTTTTTTTGTGGGGCCCAGGGGTCCAGTTCAGCTGAAGAAAGAATCTTCAAGGAGTCTTCAGGGATTCTTCAGTGAAGATTTTGGCACCAATACGAAGACTATCATTTTCTCAAACTAGAGCATAGTCATCCATGTAATGATGGCTACCTCCTGCGATTCCGGAGGAAATCTTTGGTAAGGGGTCCTTTTTTGTTTTTTTTTTTTGTGGGGCCCAGGGGTCCAATTCAGCTGAAGAAAGAATCTTCAAGGAGTCTTCATGGATTCTTCGGTGAAGATTTTGGAGCCAATACGAAGACTATCATTTTCTCAAACTAGAGCATAGTCATTCATGTAATGATGGCCACCTCCGGCGATTCCGGAGGAAATCTTTGCTAAGGGGTCCTTCTTTGTTTTTTTTTTTTTGTTGGGCCCAGGGGTCCAATTCAGCTGAAGAAAGAATCTTCAAGGAGTCTTCAGGGATTCTTTGGTGAATATTTTGGAGCCAATACGAAAACTATCATTTTCTCAAACTAGAGCATAGTCATTCATGTAATGATGGCCACCTCCGGCGATTCCGGAGGAAATCTTTGGTAAGGGGTTCTTTTTTGTTTTTTGGGGGGGGGCCCAGGGGTCCAATTCAGCTGAAGAAAGAATCTTCAAGGAGTCTTCAGGGATTCTTCGGTGAAGATTTTGGAGCCAATACGAAGACTATCATTTTCTCAAACTAGAGCACAGTCATTCATGTAATAATGGCCACCTCCGGCGATTCCGGAGGAAATCTTTGGTAAGGGGTTCTTTTTTTTTTTTTTTTTTGTGGGGCCCAGGGGTCCAGTTCAGCTAAAGAAAGAATCTTCAAGGAGTCTTCAGGGATTCTTCGGTGAAGATTTTGCGCCAATACGAAGACTATCATTTTCTCAAACTAGAGCATAGTCATCCATGTAATGATGGCCACCTCCGGCGATTCCGGAGGAAATCTTTGTTAAGGGGTCCTTTTTTTTTTTTTTTTTTTTTTGTGGGGCCCAGGGGTCCAATTCACCTGAAGAAAGAATCTTCAAAGAGCCTTTAGGGATTCTTCGGTGAAGATTTTGGAGCCAATACGAAGACTATCATTTTCTCAAACTAGAGCATAGTCATTCATGTAATGATGGCCACCTCTGGCGATTCCGGAGGAAATCTTCCGTAAGGGGTCCTTTTTTTTTTTTGTGGGGCCCAGGGGTCCAGTTCAGCTGAAGAAAGAATCTTCAAGGAGTCTTCAGGGATTCTTCAGTGAAGATTTTGGCACCAATATGAAGACTATCATTTTCTCAAACTAGAGGATAGTCATTCATGTAATGATGGCTACCCCCTGCGATTCCGGAGGAAATCTTTGGTAAGGGGTCCTTTTTTTTTTTTTTTTTTTGTGGGGCCCATGGGTCCAGTTCAGCTGAAGAAAGAATCTTCAAGGAGTCTTCAGGGATTCCTCGGTGAAGATTTTGGCACCAATACGAAGACTATAATTTTCTCAAACTAGAGCATAGTTATTCAAGTAATGATGGCCACCTACGGCGATTCCGGAGGAAATCTTTGGTAAGGGGTCCTTTTTTGTTTTTTTTTTGTGGGGCCCAGTGGTCCAATTCAGCTGAAGAAAGAATCTTCAAGGAGTCTTCAGGGATTCTTTGGTTAATATTTTGGAGCCAATACGAAGACTATCATTTTCTCAAACTAGAGCATAGTCATTCATGTAATGATGGCAACCTCCGGCGATTCCGGAGGAAATCTTTGGTAAGGGGTCCTTTTTTTTTTTTTTTTTTTGTGGGGCCCAGGGGTCCAGTTCAGCTGAAGAAAGAATCTTCAAGGAGTCTTCAGGGATTCTTCGGTGAAGATTTTGGCGCCAATACGAAGACTATCATTTTCTCAAACTAGAGCATAGTCATTCATGTAATGGTGGCCACCTCCGGCGATTCCGGAGGAAATCTTTCGTAAGGGGTCCTTTTTTGTTTTTTTTTTTTTTTGTGGGGCCCAGGGGTCCAGTTCAGCTGAAGAAAGAATCTTCAAGGAGTCTTCAGGGATTCTTCGGTGAAGATTTTGCGCCAATACGAAGACTATCATTTTCTAAAACTAGAGCATAGTCATTCATGTAATGATGGCCACCTCCGGCGATTCCGGAGGAAATCTTTGGTAAGGGGTCCTTTTTTTTTTTTTTTTTTTGTGGGTCCCAGGGGTCCAGTTCAGCTAAAGAAAGAATCTTCAAGGAGTCTTCAGGGATTCTTCGGTGAAGATTTTGGCGCCAATACGAAGACTATCATTTTCTCAAACTAGAGCATAGTCATTCATGTAATGGTGGCCACCTCCGGCGATTCCGGAGGAAATCTTTGGTAAGGGGTCCTTTTTTTTTTTTGTGGGGCCAAGGGGTCCAATTCATCCAAAGAAAGAATCTTCAAGGAGTCTTCAGGGATTCTTCGGTGAAGATTTTGGCGCCAATACGAAGACTATCATTTTCTCAAACTAGAGCTTAGTCATTCATGTAATAATGGCCACCTCCGGCGATTCCGGAGGAAATCTTTGGTAAGGGGTCCTTTTTTTTTTTTTTTTTTTTGGGCCCAGGGGTCCAATTCAGCTGAAGAAAGAATCTTCAAGGAGTCTTCAGGGATTCTTTGGTGAAGATTGGCGCCAATACGAAGACTATCATTTTCTCAAACTAGAGCATAGTCATTCATGTAATGATGGCCACCTCCGGCGATTCCGGAGGAAATCATTGGTAGGGGGTCCTTTTTTTTTTTTTTTTTTTTGGGCCCAGGGGTCCAGTTCAGCTGAAGAAAGAATCTTCAAGGAGTCTTCATGGATTCTTCGGTGAAGATTTTGGCACCAATACGAAGACTATCATTTTCTCAACCTAGAGCATAGTCATTCATGTAATGATGGCCACTTCCTGCGATTCCGGAGGAAATCTTTGTTAAGGGGTCCTTTTTTGTTTTTTTTTGTTGGGCCCAGGGGTCCAATTCAGCTGAAGAAAGAATCTTCAAGGATTCTTCAGGGATTCTTCGGTGAAGATTTTGGCGCCAATACGAAGACTATCATTTTCTCAAACTAGAGCTTGGTCATTCATGTAATAATGGCCACCTCCGGCGATTCCGGAGGAAATCTTTGGTAAGGGGTCTTTTTTTTTTTTGTGGGGCCCAGGGGTTCAATTCAGCTGAAGAAAGAATCTTCAAGGAGTCTTCAGGGATTCTTCGGTGAAGATTTTGGCGCCAATACGAAGTCTATCATTTTCTCAAACTAGATCATAGTCATTCATGTAATGATGGCCACCTCCTGCGATTCCGGAGGAAATCTTTGGTAAGGGGTCCTTTTTTTTTTTTCGTGGGGCCCAGGGGTCCAGTTCAGCTGAAGAAATAATCTTCAAGGAGTCTTCAGGGATTCTTCGTTGAAGATTTTAGCACCAATACGAAGACTATCATTTTCTCAAACTAGAGCATAGTTATTCATGTAATGATGGCCACCTCCGGCGATTCCGGAGGAAATCTTTGGTAAGGGGTCCTTTTTTGTTTTTTTTGGGGGGGGGCCCAGGGGTCCAATTCAGCTGAAGAAAGAATCTTCAAAGAGTCTTCAGGGATTCTTCGGTGAAGATTTTGGAGCCAATACGAAGACTATCATTTTCTCAAACTAGAGCATAGTCATTCATGTAATGATGGCCACCTCCGGCGATTCCGGAGGAAATGTTTGGTAAGGGGTCCTTTTTTGTTTTTTTTTTTGTGGGGCCCAGGGGTCCAATTCAGCTGAAGAAAGAATCTTCAAAGAGTCTTCAGGGATTCTTCGGTGAAGATTTTGGCACCAATACGAAGACTATCATTTTCTCAAACTAGAGCATAGTCATTCATGTAATGATGGCTACCTCCTGCAATTCCGGAGGAAATCTTTGGTAAGGGGTCCTTTTTTGTTTTTTTTTTGTGGGGCCCAGGGGTCCAATTCAGCTGAAGAAAGAATCTTCAAGGAGTCTTCAGGGATTCTTCGGTGAAGATTTTGGCGCCAATACGAAGACTATCATTTTCTCAAACTAGAGCATAGTCATTCATGTAATGATGGCCACGTACGGCGATTCCGGAGGAAATCTTTGGTAAGGGGTCCTTTTTTGTTTTTTTTTGTGGGGCCCAGGGGTCCAATTCAGCTGAAGAAAGAATCTTCAAGGAGTCTTCAGGGATTCTTCGGTGAATATTTAGAAGCCAATACGAAGACTATCATTTTGTCAAACTAGACCATAGTCATTCATGTAATGATGGCCACCTCCGGCAATTCCGGAGGAAATCTTTGGTAAGGGGTCCTTTTTTGTTTTTTTTTTTTTGTGGGGCCCAGGGGTCCAGTTCAGCTGAAGAAAGAATCTTCAAGGAGTCTTCAGGGATTCTTTGGTGAAGATTTTGGCACCAATACGAAGACTATTATTTTCTCAAACTAGAGCATAGTCATCCATGTAATGATGGCCACCTCCGACGATTCCGGAGGAAATCTTTGGTAAGGGGTCCTTTTTTGTTTTTTTTTTTTTGTGGGGCCCAGGGGTCCAATTCAGCTGAAGAAAGAATCTTCAAGGAGTCTTCAGGGATTCTTCGGTGAAGATTTTGGAGCCAATACTAAGACTATCATTTTCTCAAACTAGAGTATAGTCATAAAGACTACCAGCTATATAAATGGTAGAAATTACCCTTGAAATTGAAAAATGACACCTGTTATACTGCTGAAGAAAGAGTGTTCAAGGAGTCTTCAGGGAATCTTGGGTGAGGATTTTGGAGCCAATATGAAGACTATCATTTTCTAAAACTAGAGCATAGTCATTCATGTAATGATGGCCACCTCCGGCGATTCCGGAGGAAATGTTTGGTAAGGGGTCCTTTTTTGTTTTTTTTTGTAGGGCCCAGGGGTCCAATTTAGCTGAAGAAAGAATCTTCAAAGCGTCTTCAGGGATTCTTCGGTGAAGATTTTGGAGCCAATACGAAGATTATCATTTTCTCAAACTAGAGCATAGTCATTCATGTAATGATGGCCACCTCCGGCAATTCCGGAGGAAATCTTTGGTAAGGGGTCCTTTATTTTTTTTTTTTTTTTTTTGTGGGGCCGAGGGGTCCAGTTCAGCTGAAGAAAGAATCTTCAAGGAGTCTTCAGGGATTCTTCGGTGAAGATTTTGGCGCCAATACGAAGATTATCATTTTCTCAAACTAGAGCATAGTCATTCATGTAATGATGGCCACCTCCAGCGATTCCGGAGGAAATCTTTGGTAAGGGGTCCTTTTTTTTTTTTTTTGGTGGGGCCCAGGGGTCCAATTCAGCTGAAGAAAGAATCTTCAAGGAGTCTTCAGGGATTCTTCGGTGAAGATTTTGGCGCCAATACGAAGACTATCATTTTCTCAAACTAGAGCATAGTCATTCATGTAATGATGGCCACCTCCGGCGATTCCGGAGGAAATCTTTGGTAGGGGGTCCTTTTTTTTTCGTGGGGCCCAGGGGTCCAGTTCAGCTGAAGAAAGAATCTTCAAGGAGTCTTCAGGAATTCTTCGGTGAAGATTTTGGCGCCAATACGAAGACTATCATTTTCTCAAACTAGAGCATAGTCATTCATGTAATGATGGCCACCTCCGGCGATTCCAGAGGAAATCTTTGGTAAGAGGTCCTTTTTTTTTTTTTTTTTTTGTGGGGCCCAGTGGTCCAATTCAGCTGAAGAAAGAATCTTCAAGGAGTCTTCAGGGATTCTTCGGTGAATATTTTGGAGCCAATACGAAGCCTATCATTTTCTCAAACTAGAGCATAGTCATTTATGCAATGATGGCAACCTCCGGCGATTCAGGAGGAAATCTTTGGTAAGGGGTCCTTTTTTTTTTTTTTTTTTTTTGTGGGGCCCAGGGGTCCAGTTCAGCTGAAGAGCGAATCTTCAAGGAGTCTTCAGGGATTCTTCGGTGAAGATTTTGCGCCAATACGAAGACTATCATTTTCTCAAACTAGAGCATAGTCATTCATGTAATGATGGCCACCTCCGGCGATTCCGGAGGAAATATTTGGTAAGGGGTCCTTTTTTGTTTTTTTTGGGGGGCCCAGTTGTCCAATTCAGCTGAAGAAAGAATCTTCAAAGAGTCTTCAGGGATTCTTCGGTGAAGATTTTGGAGCCAATACGAAGACTATCATTTTCTCAAACTAGAGCATAGTCATTCATGTAATGATGGCCACCTCCGGCGATTCCGGAGGAAATCTTTGGTAAGGGGTCCTTTTTTTTTTTTTTTTTTTTTGTGGGGCCCAGGGGTCCAGTTCAGCTGAAGAAAGAATCTTCAAGGAGTATTCTGGGATTCTTCGGTGAAGATTTTGGAGCCAATACGAAGACTATCATTTTCTCAAACTAGAGCATAGTCATTCATGTAATGATGGCCACCTCCGGCGATTCCGGAGGAAATCTTTGGTAAGGGGTCCTTTTTTGTTTTTGTTTGTGTGGCCCAGGGGTCCAATTCATCTGAAGAAAGAGTCTTCAAGGATTCTTCAGGGATTCTTCGGTGAAGATTTTGGCGCCAATACGAAGACTATCATTTTCTAAAACTAGAGCATAGTCATTCATGTAATAATGGCCACCTCCGGCGATTCCGGAGGAAATCTTTGGTAAGGGGTCTTTTTTTTGTTTTTTTTTGTGGGGCCCAGGGGTTCATTTCAGCTGAAGAAAGAATCTTCAAGGAGTCTTCAGGGATTCTTCGGTGAAGATTTTGGCGCCAATACGAAGACTATCATTTTCTCAAACTAGAGCTTAGTCATTCATGTAATAATGGCCACCTCCGGCGATTCCGGAGGAAATCTTTGGTAAGGGGTCCTTTTTTTTTTTTTTGTGGGGCCCAGGGGTCCAATTCCGCTGAAGAAAAAATCTTCAAAGAGTCTTCAGGGATTCTTCGGTGAAGATTTTGGAGCCAATACGAAGACTATCATTTTCTCAAACTAGAGCATAGTCATTCATGTAATGATGGCCACCTCCGGCGATTCCGGAGGAAATCTTTGGTAAGGGGTCCTTTTTTTTTTTTTTTTTTTTTGTGGGGCCCAGAGGTCCAGTTCAGCTGAAGAGCGAATCTTCAAGGAGTCTTCAGGGATTCTTCAGTGAAGATTTTGGCACCAATACGAAGACTATCATTTTCTCAAACTAGAGCATAGTCATTCATGTAATGATGGCTACCTCCTGCAATTCCGGAGGAAATCTTTGGTAAGGGGTCCTTTTTTTTTTTTTTTTTGTGGGGCCCAGGGGTCCAATTCAGCTGAAAAAAGAATATTCAAGGAGTCTTCAGGGATTCTTCGGTGAAGATTTTGGCGCCAATACGAAGACTATCATTTTCTCAAACTAGAGCATAGTCATTCATGTAATGATGGCCACCTCCGGCGATTCCGGAGGAAATCTTTGGTAAGGGGTCCGTTTTTTTTTTTTTTTTGTGGGGCCCAGGGGTCCAATTCAGCTGAAGAAAGAATCTTCAAGGAGTCTTCAGGGATTCTACGGTGAATATTTGGAAGCCAATACGAAGACTATCATTTTCTCAAACTAGAGCATAGTCATTCATGTAATGATGGCCACCTCCGGCGATTCCGGAGGAAATCTTTGGTAGTGTTTTTTTTTTTTTTTTTTTTTTTTTTGTGGGGCCCAGGGGTCCAGTTCAGCTGAAGAAAGAATCTTCAAGGAGTCTTCAGGGATTCTTTGGTGAAGATTCTGGCGCCAATACGAAAACTATTATTTTTTCAAACTAGAGCATAGTCATTCATGTAATGATGGACACCTCCGGCGATTCCGGAGGAAATCTTTGGTAAGGGGTCCTTTTTTGTTTTTTTTTTGTGGGGCCCAGTGGTCCAATTCAGCTGAAGAAAGAATCTTCAAGGGGTCTTCAGGGATTCTTCAGTGAATATTTTGGAGCCAATACGAAGACTATCATTTTCTCAAACTAGAGCATAGTCATTCATGTAATGATGGCCACCTCCGGCGATTCCGGAGGAAATCTTTGGTAATGGGTCCTTTTTTGTTTTGTTTTTTTTGTGGGGCCCAGGGGTCCAGTTCAGCTGAAGAAAGAATCTTCAAGGAGTCTTCAGGGATTCTTCGGTGAAGATTTTGCGCCAATACGAAGACTATCATTTTCTCAAACTAGAGCATAGTCATTCATGTAATGATGGACACCTCCGGCGATTCCGGAGGAAATCTTTGGTAAGGGGTCCTTTTTTCTTTTTTTGGGGGGGGGGGGCACAGGGGTCCAATTCAGCTGAAGAAAGAATCTTCAAGGAGTCTTCAGGGATTCTTCGGTGAAGATTTTGGCGCCAATACTAAGACTATCATTTTCTCAAACTAGAGCATAGTCATAAAGGCTACCAGCTATATAAATGGTAGAAATTACCGTTGAAATTGAAAAATGGCACCTGTTATACTGCTGAAGAAAGAGTCTTCAAGGAGTCTTCAGGGAATCTTGGGTGAGGATTCTGGAGCCAATATGAAGACTATCATTTTCTAAAACTAGAGCATAGTCATTCATGTAATGATGGCTACCTCCGGCGATTCCGGAGGAAATCTTTGGTAAGGGGTCCTTTTTTTTTTTTTTTTTTTGTGAGGCCCAGGGGTCCAGTTCAGCTGAAGAAAGAATTTTCAAGGAGTCGTCAGGGATTCTTCGGTGAATATTTTGAAGCCAATACGAAGACTATCATTTTCTCAAACTAGAGCATAGTCATTCATGTAATGATGGCCACCTCCGGCGATTCCGGAGGAAATCTTTGGTAAGGGGTCCTTTTTTGTTTTTTGTTTTTTTTGTGGGACCCAGGGGTCCAATTCAGCTGAAGAAAGAATCTTCAAGGAGTCTTCAGGGATTCTTCGATGAAGATTTTGGAGCCAATACTAAGACTATCATTTTCTCAAACTAGAGCATAGTCATAAAGGCTACCAGCTATATAAATGGTAGAAATTAGCCTTGAAATTGAAAAATGACACCTGTTATACTGCTGAAGAAAGAGTCTTCAAGGAGTCTTCAGGGAATCTTGGGTGAGGATTTTGGAGCCAATATGAAGACTATCATTTTCTCAAACTAGATCATAGTCATTCATGTAATGATGGCTACCTCCGGCGATTCCGGAGGAAATCTTTGGTAGGGGGTCCTTTTTTTTTTTTTTTTCGTGGGGCCCAGGGGTCCAGTTCAGCTGAAGAAAGAATCTTCAAGGAGTCTTCAGGAATTCTTCGGTGAAGATTTTGGAGCCAATACGAAGACTATCATTTTCTCAAACTAGAGCATAGTCATTCAAGTAATGATGGCCACCTCCGGCGATTCCGGAGGAAATCTTTGGTAAGGGGTCCTTTTTTTTTTTTTTTTTGTGGGGCCAGGGGTCCAATTCAGTTGAAGAAAGGATCTTCAAGGAGTCTTCAGGGATTCTTCGGTGAAGATTTTGTCGCCAATACGAAGACTATCATTTTCTCAAACTAGAGCATAGTCATTCATGTAATGATGGCAACCTCCTGCGATTCCGGAGGAAATCTTTGGTAAGGGGTCCTTTTTTTTTTTTTGTGGGGCCCAGTGGTCCAATTCAGCTGAAGAAAGAATCTTCAAGGAGTCTTCAGGGATTCTTCGGTGAATATTTTGGAGCCAATACGAAGACTATCATTTTCTCAAACTAGAGCATAGTCATTCATGTAATGATGGCCACCTCCGGCGATTCCGGAGGAAATCTTTGGTAAGGGGTCCTTTTTTTTTTTTTTTTGTGAGGCCCAGGGGTCCAGTTCAGCTGAAGAAAGAATTTTCAAGGAGTCTTCAGGGATTCTTCGGTGAATATTTTGGAGCCAATACGAAGACTATCATTTTCTCAAACTAGAGCATAATCATTCATGTAATGATGGCCACCTCCGGCGATTCCGGAGGAAATCTTTGGTAAGGGGTCCTTTTTTGTTTTTTGTTTTTTCTGTGGGGCCCAGGGGTCCAATTCAGCTGAAGAAAGAATCTTCAAGGAGTCTTCAGGGATTCTTCGATGAAGATTTTGGCGCCAATACTAAGACTATCATTTTCTCAAACTAGAGCATAGTCATAAAGGCTACCAACTATATAAATGGTAGAAATTACCCTTGAAATTGAAAAATGACACCTGTTATACTGCTGAAGAAAGAGTCTTTAAGGAGTCTTCAGGGAATCTTGGGTGATGATTTTGGAGCCAATATGAAGACTATCATTTTCTAAAACTAGAGCATAGTCATTCATGTAATGATGGCCACCAACGGCGATTCCGGAGGAAATCTTTGGTAAGGGGTCCTTTTTTGTTTTTTTTTTGTGGGGCCCAGGGGTCCAATTCACCTGAAGAAAGAATCTTCAACGAGTCTTCAGGGATTCTTCGGTGAAGATTTTGGCTTCAATACGAAGACTATCATTTTATCAAACTAAAGCTTAGTCATTCATGTAATGATGGCCACCTCCGGCGATTCGGGAGGAAATCTTTGGTAAGGGGTCCTTTTTTTTTTTTGTGGGGCCCAGGTGTCCAATTCAGCTGAAGAAAGAATCTTCAAGGAGTCTTCAGGGATTCTTCGGTGAAGATTTTGGAGCCAATACGAAGACTATCATTTTCTCAAACTAGAGCATAGTCATTCATGTAATGATGGCCACCTCCGGCGATTCCGGAGGAAATCTTTGGTAAGGGTTCCTTTTTTGTTTTGTTTTTTTTGTGGGGCCCAGGGGTCCAGTTCAGCTGAAGAAAGAATCTTCACGGAGTATTCAGGGATTCTTCGGTGAAGATTTTGGCGCCAATACGAAGACTATCATTTTCTCAAACTAGAGCATAGTCATTTATGTAATGATGGCCTCCTCCGGCGATTCCGGAGGAAATGTTTGGTAAGGGGTCCTTTTTTGTTTTTTTTTTTCGTGGGCCCAGGGGTCCAATTCAGCTGAAGAAAGAATCTTCAAGGAGTCTTCAGGGATTCTTCGGTGAAGATTTTGGCGCCAATACTAAGTCTATCATTTTCTCAAACTAGAGCATAGTCATAAAGGCTACCAGCTATATAAATGGTAGAAATTACCCTTGAAATTGAAAAATAACACCTGTTATACTGCTGAAGAAAGAGTCTTCAAGGAGTCTTCAGGGAATCTTGGGTGATGATTCTGGAGCCAATATGAAGACTATCATTTTCTAAAACTAGAGCATAGTCATTCATGTAATGATGGCCACCTCCGGCGATTCCGGAGGAAATCTTTGGTAAGGGGTCCTTTTTTGTGTTTTTTTGGGGGGCCCAGGGGTCCAATTCAGCTGAAGAAAGAATCTTCAAAGAGTCTTCAGGGATTCTTCGGTGAAGATTTTGGAGCCAATACGAAGACTATCATTTTCTTAAACTAGAGCATAGTCATTCATGTAATGATGGCAACCTCCGGCGATTCCGGAGGAAATCTTTGGTAAGGGGTCCTTTTTTTTTTTTTTTTTTTGTGGGGCCCAGGGGTCCAGTTCAGCTAAAGAAAGAATCTTCAAGGAGTCTTCAGGGATTCTTCGGTGAAGATTTTGCACCAATACGAAGACTATCATTTTCTCAAACTAGAGCATAGTCATCCATGTAATGATGGCCACCTCCGGCGATTCCGGAGGAAATCTTTGTTAAGGGGTCCTTTTTTGTTTATTTTTGTGGGGCCCAGGGGTCCAATTCAGCTGAAGAAAGAATCTTCAAAGAGTCTTCAGGGATTCTTCGGTGAAGATTTTGGAGTCAATACGAAGACTATCATTTTCTGAAACTAGAGGATAGTCATTCACGTAATGATGGCCACCTCCGGCGATTCCGGAGGAAATCTTTGGTAAGGGGTCCTTTTTTTTTTTTTTTTTTGTGGGGCCCAGGGGTCCAGTTCAGCTGAAGAAAGAATCTTCAAGGAGTCTTCAGGGATTCTTCAGTGAAGATTTTGGCACCAATACGAAGACTATCATTTTCTCAAACTAGAGCATAGTCATTCATGTAATGATGGCTACCCCCTGCGATTCCGGAGGAAATCTTTGGTAAGGGGTCTTTTTTTTTTTTTTTTTTTTTGTGGGGCCCAGGGGTCCAGTTCAGCTGAAGAAAGAATCTTCAAGGAGTCTTCAGGGATTCCTCGGTGAAGATTTTGGCACCAATACGAAGACTATAATTTTCTCAAACTAGAGCATAGTCATTCAAGTAATGATGGCCACCTCCGGCGATTCCGGAGGAAATCTTTGGTAAGGGGTCCTTTTTTGTTTTTTTTTGTGGGGCCCAGTGGTCCAATTCAGCTGAAGAAAGAATCTTCAAGGAGTCTTCAGGGATTCTTCGGTGAATATTTTGGAGCCAATACGAAGACTATCATTTTCTCAAACTAGAGCATAGTCATTCATGTAATGATGGCAACCTCCGGCGATTCCGGAGGAAATATTTCGTAAGGGGTCCTTTTTTTTTTTTTTTTTTTTTTTTTGTGAGGCCCAGGGGTCCAGTTCAGCTGAAGAAAGAATCTTCAAGGAGTCTTCAGGGATTCTTCGGTGAAGATTTTGCGCCAATACGAAGACTATCATTTTCTCAAACTAGAGCATAGTCATTCATGTAATGATGGCCACCTCTGGCGATTCCGGAGGAAATCTTTGGTAAGGGGTCCTTTTTTGTTTTTTTGGGGGGGGCCGAGGGGTCTAATTCAGCTGAAGAAAGAATCTTCAAGGAGTCTTCAGGGATTCTTCGGTGAAGATTTTGGAGCCAATATGAAGACTATCATTTTCTCAAACTAGAGCATAGTCATTCATGTAATGATGGCCACCTCCGGCTTTTCCGGAGGAAATCTTTGGTAAGGGGTCCTTTTTTTTTTTTTTTTTTTGTGGGGCCCAGGGTCCAGTTCAGCTGAAGAAAGAATCTTCAAGGAGTCTTCAGGGATTCTTCGGTGAAGATTTTGGCGCCAATACGAAGACTATCATTTTCTCAAACTAGAGCATAGTCATTTATGTAATGATGGCCACCTCCGGCAATTCCGGAGGAAATGTTTGGTAAGGGGTCCTTTTTTGTTTTTTTTTTTGTTGGGCCCAGGGGTCCAATTCAGCTGAAGAAAGAATCTTCAAGGAGTCTTCAGGGATTCTTCGGTGAAGATTTTGGCGCCAATACGAAGACTATCATTTTCTAAAACTAGAGCATAGTCATTCATGTAATGATGGCCACCTCCGTCGATTCCGGAGGAAATCTTTGGTAGGGGGTCCTTTTTTTTTTTCCGTGGGGCCCAGGTTTCCAGTTCAGCTGAAGAAAGAATCTTCAAGGAGTCTTCATGGATTCTTCGGTGAAGATTTTGGCACCAATACGAAGACTATCATTTTCTCAACCTAGAGCATAGTCATTCATGTAATGTTGGCCACCTCCGGCGATTCCGGAGGAAATCTTTGGTAAGGGGTCCTTTTTTGTTTTTTTTTTGTGGGCCCAGGGGTCCAATTCAGCTGAAGAAAGAATCTTCAAAGAGTCTTCAGGGATTCTTCGGTGAAGATTTTGGAGCCAATACGAAGACTATCATTTTCTCAAACTAGAGCAGAGTCATTCAGGTAATGATGGCCACCTCCGGCGATTCCGGAGGAAATCTTTGGTAGGGGGTCCTTTTTTTTTTTTTTTGTGGGGCCCAGGGGTCCAGTTCAGCTGAAGAAAGAATCTTCAAGGAGTCTTCAGGGATTCTTCAGTGAAGATTTTGGCACCAATACGAAGACTATCATTTTCTCAAACTAGAGCATAGTCATTCATGTAATGATGGCTACCTCCTGCGATTCCGGAGGAAATCTTTGGTAAGGGGTCCTTTTTTGTTTTTTTTTGTGGGGCCCAGGGGTCCAATTCAGCTGAAGAAAGAATCTTCAAGGAGTCTTCAGGGATTCTTCGGTGAAGATTTTGGCACCAATACAAAGACTATCATTTTCTCAAACTAGAGCATAGTCATTCATGTAATGATGGCCACCTCCGGCGATTCCGGAGGAAATCTTTGCTAAGGGGTCCTTCTTTGTTTTTTTTTTGTTGGGCCCAGGGGTCCAATTCAGCTGAAGAAAGAATCTTCAAGGAGTCTTCAGGGATTCTTTGGTGAATATTTTGGAGCCAATACGAAGACTATAATTTTCTCAAACTGGAGCATAGTCATTCATGTAATGATGGCCACCTCCGGCGATTCCGGAGGAAATCTTTGGTAAAGGGTCCTTTTTTGTTTTTTTGGGGGGGGGCCCAGAGGTCCAATTCAGCTGAAGAAAGAATCTTCAAAGAGTCTTCAGGGAGTCTTCGGTGAAGATTTTGGAGCCAATACGAAGACTATCATTTTCTCAAACTAGAGCATAGTCATTCATGTAATGATGGCCACCTCCGGCGATTCCGGAGGAAATCTTTGGTAAGGGGTCCTTTTTTTTTTTTTTTTTTTTTGTGGGGCCCAGGGGTCTAGTTCAGCTAAAGAAAGAATCTTCAAGGAGTCTTCAGGGATTCTTCGGTGAAGATTTTGGTGCCAAATCGAAGACTATCCTTTTCTCAAACTAGAGCATAGTCATTCATGTAATGATGGCCACCTCCGGCGATTCCGGAAGAAATCTTTGGTAAGGGGTCCTTTTTTTTTTTTTTTTTTTTTTTGGGGGGCCCAGGGGTCCAGTTCAGCTGAAGAAAGAATCTTCAAGGAGTCTTCAGGGATTCTTCGGTGAAGATTTTGCGCCAATACGAAGACTATCATTTTCTCAAACTAGAGCATAGTCATTCATGTAATGATGGCCACCTCCGGCGATTCCGGAGGAAATCTTTGGTAAGGGGTCCTATTTTGTTTTTTTTGGGGGGGCCCAGGGGTCCAATTCAGCTGAAGAAAGAATCTTCAAGGAGTCTTCAGTGATTCTTCGGTGAAGATTTTGGAGCCAATACGAAGGCTATCATTTTCTCAAACTAGAGCATAGTCATTCATGTAATGATGGCCACCTCCGGCGATTCCGGAGGAAATCTTTGGTAAGGGGTCCTTTTTTTTTTTTTTTTGTGGGGCCCAGGGGTCCAGTTCAGCTAAAGAAAGAATCTTCAAGGAGTCTTCAGGGATTCTTCGGTGAAGATTTTGGCGCCAATACGTAGACTATCATTTTCTCAAACTAGAGCATAGTCATTCATGTAATGATGGCCACCTCCGGCGATTCCGGAGAAAATCTTTGGTAAGGGTTCCTTTTTTGTTTTGTTTTTTCTGTGGGGCCCAGGGGTCCAGTTCAGCTGAAGAAAGAATCTTCACGGAGTATTCAGGGATTCTTCGGTGAAGATTTTGGCGCCAATACGAAGACTATCATTTTCTCAAACTAGAGCATAGTCATTTATGTAATGATGGCCTCCTACGGCGATTCCGGAGGAAATGTTTGGTAAGGGGTCCTTTTTTGTTTTTTTTTTCGTGGGGCCCAGGGGTCCAATTCAGCTGAAGAAAGAATCTTCAAGGAGTCTTCAGGGATTCTTCGGTGAAGATTTTGGCGCCAATACTAAGACTATCATTTTCTCAAATTAGAGCATAGTCATAAAGGCTACCAGCTATATAAATGGTAGAAATTACCCTTGAAATTGAAAAATGACACCTGTTATACTGCTGAAGAAAGAGTCTTCAAGGAGTCTTCAGGGAATCTTGGGTGATGATTCTGGAGCCAATATGAAGACTATCATTTTCTAAAACTAGAGCATAGTCATTCATGTAATGATGGCCACCTCCGGCGATTCCGGAGGAAATCTTTGGTAAGGGGTCCTTTTTTGTGTTTTTTGGGGGGGCCCAGGGGTCCAATTCAGCTGAAGAAAGAATCTTCAAAGAGTCTTCAGGGATTCTTCGGTGAAGATTTTGGAGCCAATACGAAGACTATCATTTTCTCAAACTAGAGCATAGTCATTCATGTAATGATGGCCATCTCCGGCGATTCCGGAGGAAATCTTTGGTAAGGGGTCATTTTTTTTTTTTTTTTTTTGTGGGGCCCAGGGGTCCAGTTCAACTGAAGAAAGAATCTTTAAGGAGTCTTCAGGGATTCTTCTGTGAAGATTTTGGCGCCAATACGAAACTATCATTTTCTCAAACTAGAGCATAGTCATTCATGTAATGATGGCCACCTCCGGCGATTCCGGAGGAAATCTTTCGTAAGGGGTCCTTTTTTGTTTTGTTTTTTTTTGGGGGGCCCAGGGGTCCAGTTCAGCTGAAGAAAGAATCTTCAAGGAGTCTTCAGGGATTCTTCGGTGAAGATTTTGCACCAATACGAAGACTATCATTTTCTCAAACTAGAGCATAGTCATTCATGTAATGATGGCCACCTCCGGCGATTCCGGAGGAAATCTTTGGTAAGGGGTCCTTTTTTGTTTTTTTTGGGGGGGCCCAGGGGTCCAATTCAGCTGAAGAAAAAATCTTCAAGGAGTCTTCAGGGATTCTTCGGTGAAGATTTTGGAGCCAATACGAAGGCTATCATTTTCTCAAACTAGAGCATAGTCATTCATGTAATGATGGCCACCTCCGGCGATTCCGGAGGAATTCTTTGGTAAGGGTTCCTTTTTTGTTTTGTTTTTTTTGTGGGGCCCAGGGGTCCAGTTCAGCTGAAAAAAGAATCTTCACGGAGTATTCACGGATTCTTCGGTGAAGATTTTGGCGCCAATACGAAGACTATCATTTTCTCAAACTAGAGCATAGTCATTTATGTAATGATGGCCTCCTCCGGCGATTCCGGAGGAAATGTTTGGTAAGGGGTCCCTTTTTGTTTTTTTTTTTCGTGGGGCCCAGGGGTCCAATTCAGCTGAAGAAAGAATCTTCAAGGAGTCTTCAGGGATTCTTCGGTGAAGATTTTGGCGCCAATACTAAGACTATCATTTTCTCAAACTAGAGCTTAGTCATAAAGGCTACCAGCTATATAAATGGTAGAAATTACACTTGAAATTGAAAAATGACACCTGTTATACTGCTGAAGAAAGAGTCTTCAAGGAGTCTTCAGGGATTCTTGGGTGATGATTCTGGAGCCAATATGAAAACTATCATTTTCTAAAACTAGAGCATAGTCATTCATGTAATGATGGCCACCTCCGGCGATTCCGGAGGAAATCTTTGGTAAGGGGTCCTTTTTCGTGTTTTTTGGGGGGCCCCAGGGGTCCAGTTCAGCTGAAGAAAGAATCTTCAAGGAGTCTTCAGGGATTCTTCAGTGAAGATTTTGGCACCAATACGAAGACTATCATTTTCTCAAACTAGAGCATAGTCATTCATGTAATGATGGCTACCTCCTGCGATTCCGGAGGAAATATTTGGTAAGGGGTCCTTTTTTGTTTTTTTTTTGTGGGGCCCAGGGGTCCAATTCAGCTGAAGAAAGAATCTTCAAGGAGTCTTCAGGGATTCTTCGGTGAAGATTTTGGCACCAATACGAAGACTATCATTTTCTCAAACTAGAGCATAGTCATTCATGTAATGATGGCCAACTCCGGCGATTCCGGAGGAAATCTTTGCTAAAGGGTCCTTCTTTGTTTTTTTTTTTGTTGGACCCAGGGGTCCAATTCAGCTGAAGAAAGAATCTTCAAGGAGTCTTCAGGGATTCTTTGGTGAATATTTTGGAGCCAATACGAAGACTATCATTTTCTCAAACTAGAGCATAGTCATTCATGTAATGATGGCCACCTCCGGCGATTCCGGAGGAAATCTTTGGTAAGGGGTCCTTTTTTGTTTTTTTGGGGGGGGGGCCCAGGGGTCCAATTCAGCTGAAGAAAGAATCTTCAAAGAGTCTTCAGGGATTCTTCGGTGAAGATTTTGGAGCCATTACGAAGACTATCATTTTCTCAAACTAGAGCATAGTCATTCATGTAATGATGGCCACCTCCGGCGATTCCGGAGGAAATCTTTGGTAAGGAGTCCTTTTTTTTTTTTTTTTTGTGGGGCCCAGGGGTCCAGTTCAGCTAAAGAAAGAATCTTCAAGGAGTCTTCAGGGATTCTTCGGTGAAGATTTTGCGCCAATACGAAGACTATCATTTTCTCAAACTAGAGCATAGTCATCCATGTAATGATGGCCACCTCCGGCGATTCCGGAGGAAATCTTTGTTAAGGGGTCCTTTTTTTTTTTTTTTTTTTTTTGTGGGGCCCAGGGGTCCAATTCAGCTGAAGAAAGAATCTTCAAAGAGTCTTCAGGGATTCTTCGGTGAAGATTTTGGAGCCAATACAAAGACTATCATTTTCTCAAACTAGAACATAGTCATTCATGTAATGATGGCCACCTCCGGCGATTCCGGAGGAAATCTTTGGTAAGGGGTCCTTTTTTTTTTTTTTTTTTTTTGCGGGGCCCAGGGGTCCAGTTCAGCTAAAGAAAGAATCTTCAAGGAGTCTTCAGGGATTCTTCGGTGAAGGTTTTGCACCAATACGAAGACTATCATTTTCTCAAACTAGAGCATAGTCATCCATGTAATGATGGCCACCTCCGGCGATTCCGGAGGAAATCTTTGTTAAGGGGTCCTTTTTTGTTTTTTTTTTGTGAGCCCAGGGGTCCAGTTCAGCTGAAGAAAGAATCTTCAAGGAGTCTTCAGGGATTCTTCAGTGAAGATTTTGGCACCAATACGAAGACTATCATTTTCTCAAACTAGAGCATAGTCATTCATGTAATGATGGCTACCCCCTGCGATTCCGGAGGAAATCTTTGGTAAGGGGTCCTTTTTTTTTTTTTTTTTTTTGTGGGGCCCAGGGGTCCAGTTCAGCTGAAGAAAGAATCTTCAAGGAGTCTTCAGGGATTCCTCGGTGAAGATTTTGGCACCAATACGAAGACTATAATTTTCTCAAACTAGAGCATAGTCATTCAAGTAATGATGGCCACCTCCGGCGATTCCGGAGGAAATCTTTGGTAAGGGGTCCTTTTTTGTTTTTTTTTTTGTGGGGCCCAGTGGTCCAATTCAGCTGAAGAAAGAATCTTCAAGGAGTCTTCAGGGATTCTTCGGTGAATATTTTGGAGCCAATACGAAGACTATCATTTTCTCAAACTAGAGCATAGTCATTCATGTAATGATGGCAACCTCTGGCGATT
Source organism: Macrobrachium rosenbergii (assembly GCA_039081455.1). Lineage (NCBI taxonomy): Eukaryota > Metazoa > Arthropoda > Malacostraca > Decapoda > Palaemonidae > Macrobrachium > Macrobrachium rosenbergii. The sequence goes on along the minus strand of JANJGK010000317.1, from coordinate 523,214 downwards.
CCGGAGGAAATCTTTGGTAAGGGGTCCTTTTTTGTTTTTTTTTTTTTGTGGGGCCCAGGGGTCCAGTTCAGCTGAAGAAAGAATCTTCAAGGAGTCTTCAGGGATTCTTCGGTGAAGATTTTGGCGCCAATACGAAGACTATCATTTTCTCAAACTAGAGCATAGTCATTCATGTAATGATGGCCACCTCCGGCGATTCCGGAGGAAATCTTTCGTAAGGGGTCCTTTTTTGTTTTGTTTTTTTTTTGTGGGGCCCAGGGGTCCAGTTCAGCTGAAGAAAGAATCTTCAAGGAGTCTTCAGGGATTCTTCGGAGAAGATTTTGCGTCAATACGAAGACTATCATTTTCTCAAACTAGAGCATAGTCATTCATGTAATGATGGCCACCTCCGGCGATTCCGGAGGAAATCTTTGGTAAGGGGTCCTTTTTTGTTTTTTTGGGGGGGGCCGAGGGGTCCAATTCAGCTGAAGAAAGAATCTTCAAGGAGTCTTCAGGGATTCTTCCGTGAAGATTTTGGAGCCAATACGAAGACTATCATTTTCTCAAACTAGAGCATAGTCATTCATGTAATGATGGCCACCTCCGGCGACTCCGGAGGAAATCTTTGGTAAGGGGTCCTTTTTTGTTTTTTGTTTTTTTTGTGGGGCCCAGGGGTCCAGTTCAGCTAAAGAAAGAATCTTCAAGGAGTCTTCAGGGATTCTTCGGTGAAGATTTTGGCGCCAATACGAAGACTATCATTTTCTCAAACTAGAGCATAGTCATTCATGTAATGATGGCCACCTCCGGCGATTCCGGAGGAAATCTTTGGTAAGGGGTCCTTTTTTGTTTTTTTTGTGGGGCCAAGGGGTCCAATTCAGCTGAAGAAAGAATCTTCAAGGAGTCTTCAAGGATTCTTCGGTAAAGATTTTGGCGCCAATACGAAGACTATCATTTTCTCAAACTAGAGCTTAGTCATTCATGTAATGATGGCCACCTCCGGCGATTCCGGAGGAAATCTTTGGTAAGGGGTCCTTTTTTTTTTTTTTTTTTTGTGGGGCCCAGGGTCCAGTTCAGCTGAAGAAAGAATCTTCAAGGAGTCTTCAGGGATTCTTCGGTGAAGATTTTGGCGCCAATACGAAGACTATCATTTTCTCAAACTAGAGCATAGTCATTTATGTAATGATGGCCACCTCCGGCAATTCCGGAGGAAATGTTTGGTAAGGGGTCCTTTTTTGTTTTTTTTTTTGTTGGGCCCAGGGGTCCAATTCAGCTGAAGAAAGAATCTTCAAGGAGTCTTCAGGGATTCTTCGGTGAAGATTTTGGCGCCAATACGAAGACTATCATTTTCTAAAACTAGAGCATAGTCATTCATGTAATGATGGCCACCTCCGTCGATTCCGGAGGAAATCTTTGGTAGGGGGTCCTTTTTTTTTTTCCGTGGGGCCCAGGTTTCCAGTTCAGCTGAAGAAAGAATCTTCAAGGAGTCTTCATGGATTCTTCGGTGAAGATTTTGGCACCAATACGAAGACTATCATTTTCTCAACCTAGAGCATAGTCATTCATGTAATGTTGGCCACCTCCGGCGATTCCGGAGGAAATCTTTGGTAAGGGGTCCTTTTTTGTTTTTTTTTTGTGGGCCCAGGGGTCCAATTCAGCTGAAGAAAGAATCTTCAAAGAGTCTTCAGGGATTCTTCGGTGAAGATTTTGGAGCCAATACGAAGACTATCATTTTCTCAAACTAGAGCAGAGTCATTCAGGTAATGATGGCCACCTCCGGCGATTCCGGAGGAAATCTTTGGTAGGGGGTCCTTTTTTTTTTTTTTTGTGGGGCCCAGGGGTCCAGTTCAGCTGAAGAAAGAATCTTCAAGGAGTCTTCAGGGATTCTTCAGTGAAGATTTTGGCACCAATACGAAGACTATCATTTTCTCAAACTAGAGCATAGTCATTCATGTAATGATGGCTACCTCCTGCGATTCCGGAGGAAATCTTTGGTAAGGGGTCCTTTTTTGTTTTTTTTTGTGGGGCCCAGGGGTCCAATTCAGCTGAAGAAAGAATCTTCAAGGAGTCTTCAGGGATTCTTCGGTGAAGATTTTGGCACCAATACAAAGACTATCATTTTCTCAAACTAGAGCATAGTCATTCATGTAATGATGGCCACCTCCGGCGATTCCGGAGGAAATCTTTGCTAAGGGGTCCTTCTTTGTTTTTTTTTTGTTGGGCCCAGGGGTCCAATTCAGCTGAAGAAAGAATCTTCAAGGAGTCTTCAGGGATTCTTTGGTGAATATTTTGGAGCCAATACGAAGACTATAATTTTCTCAAACTGGAGCATAGTCATTCATGTAATGATGGCCACCTCCGGCGATTCCGGAGGAAATCTTTGGTAAAGGGTCCTTTTTTGTTTTTTTGGGGGGGGCCCAGAGGTCCAATTCAGCTGAAGAAAGAATCTTCAAAGAGTCTTCAGGGAGTCTTCGGTGAAGATTTTGGAGCCAATACGAAGACTATCATTTTCTCAAACTAGAGCATAGTCATTCATGTAATGATGGCCACCTCCGGCGATTCCGGAGGAAATCTTTGGTAAGGGGTCCTTTTTTTTTTTTTTTTTTTTTGTGGGGCCCAGGGGTCTAGTTCAGCTAAAGAAAGAATCTTCAAGGAGTCTTCAGGGATTCTTCGGTGAAGATTTTGGTGCCAAATCGAAGACTATCCTTTTCTCAAACTAGAGCATAGTCATTCATGTAATGATGGCCACCTCCGGCGATTCCGGAAGAAATCTTTGGTAAGGGGTCCTTTTTTTTTTTTTTTTTTTTTTTGGGGGCCCAGGGGTCCAGTTCAGCTGAAGAAAGAATCTTCAAGGAGTCTTCAGGGATTCTTCGGTGAAGATTTTGCGCCAATACGAAGACTATCATTTTCTCAAACTAGAGCATAGTCATTCATGTAATGATGGCCACCTCCGGCGATTCCGGAGGAAATCTTTGGTAAGGGGTCCTATTTTGTTTTTTTTGGGGGGGCCCAGGGGTCCAATTCAGCTGAAGAAAGAATCTTCAAGGAGTCTTCAGTGATTCTTCGGTGAAGATTTTGGAGCCAATACGAAGGCTATCATTTTCTCAAACTAGAGCATAGTCATTCATGTAATGATGGCCACCTCCGGCGATTCCGGAGGAAATCTTTGGTAAGGGGTCCTTTTTTTTTTTTTTTTGTGGGGCCCAGGGGTCCAGTTCAGCTAAAGAAAGAATCTTCAAGGAGTCTTCAGGGATTCTTCGGTGAAGATTTTGGCGCCAATACGTAGACTATCATTTTCTCAAACTAGAGCATAGTCATTCATGTAATGATGGCCACCTCCGGCGATTCCGGAGAAAATCTTTGGTAAGGGTTCCTTTTTTGTTTTGTTTTTTCTGTGGGGCCCAGGGGTCCAGTTCAGCTGAAGAAAGAATCTTCACGGAGTATTCAGGGATTCTTCGGTGAAGATTTTGGCGCCAATACGAAGACTATCATTTTCTCAAACTAGAGCATAGTCATTTATGTAATGATGGCCTCCTACGGCGATTCCGGAGGAAATGTTTGGTAAGGGGTCCTTTTTTGTTTTTTTTTTCGTGGGGCCCAGGGGTCCAATTCAGCTGAAGAAAGAATCTTCAAGGAGTCTTCAGGGATTCTTCGGTGAAGATTTTGGCGCCAATACTAAGACTATCATTTTCTCAAATTAGAGCATAGTCATAAAGGCTACCAGCTATATAAATGGTAGAAATTACCCTTGAAATTGAAAAATGACACCTGTTATACTGCTGAAGAAAGAGTCTTCAAGGAGTCTTCAGGGAATCTTGGGTGATGATTCTGGAGCCAATATGAAGACTATCATTTTCTAAAACTAGAGCATAGTCATTCATGTAATGATGGCCACCTCCGGCGATTCCGGAGGAAATCTTTGGTAAGGGGTCCTTTTTTGTGTTTTTTGGGGGGGCCCAGGGGTCCAATTCAGCTGAAGAAAGAATCTTCAAAGAGTCTTCAGGGATTCTTCGGTGAAGATTTTGGAGCCAATACGAAGACTATCATTTTCTCAAACTAGAGCATAGTCATTCATGTAATGATGGCCATCTCCGGCGATTCCGGAGGAAATCTTTGGTAAGGGGTCATTTTTTTTTTTTTTTTTTTGTGGGGCCCAGGGGTCCAGTTCAACTGAAGAAAGAATCTTTAAGGAGTCTTCAGGGATTCTTCTGTGAAGATTTTGGCGCCAATACGAAACTATCATTTTCTCAAACTAGAGCATAGTCATTCATGTAATGATGGCCACCTCCGGCGATTCCGGAGGAAATCTTTCGTAAGGGGTCCTTTTTTGTTTTGTTTTTTTTTGGGGGGCCCAGGGGTCCAGTTCAGCTGAAGAAAGAATCTTCAAGGAGTCTTCAGGGATTCTTCGGTGAAGATTTTGCACCAATACGAAGACTATCATTTTCTCAAACTAGAGCATAGTCATTCATGTAATGATGGCCACCTCCGGCGATTCCGGAGGAAATCTTTGGTAAGGGGTCCTTTTTTGTTTTTTTTGGGGGGGCCCAGGGGTCCAATTCAGCTGAAGAAAAAATCTTCAAGGAGTCTTCAGGGATTCTTCGGTGAAGATTTTGGAGCCAATACGAAGGCTATCATTTTCTCAAACTAGAGCATAGTCATTCATGTAATGATGGCCACCTCCGGCGATTCCGGAGGAATTCTTTGGTAAGGGTTCCTTTTTTGTTTTGTTTTTTTTGTGGGGCCCAGGGGTCCAGTTCAGCTGAAAAAAGAATCTTCACGGAGTATTCACGGATTCTTCGGTGAAGATTTTGGCGCCAATACGAAGACTATCATTTTCTCAAACTAGAGCATAGTCATTTATGTAATGATGGCCTCCTCCGGCGATTCCGGAGGAAATGTTTGGTAAGGGGTCCCTTTTTGTTTTTTTTTTTCGTGGGGCCCAGGGGTCCAATTCAGCTGAAGAAAGAATCTTCAAGGAGTCTTCAGGGATTCTTCGGTGAAGATTTTGGCGCCAATACTAAGACTATCATTTTCTCAAACTAGAGCTTAGTCATAAAGGCTACCAGCTATATAAATGGTAGAAATTACACTTGAAATTGAAAAATGACACCTGTTATACTGCTGAAGAAAGAGTCTTCAAGGAGTCTTCAGGGATTCTTGGGTGATGATTCTGGAGCCAATATGAAAACTATCATTTTCTAAAACTAGAGCATAGTCATTCATGTAATGATGGCCACCTCCGGCGATTCCGGAGGAAATCTTTGGTAAGGGGTCCTTTTTCGTGTTTTTTGGGGGGCCCCAGGGGTCCAGTTCAGCTGAAGAAAGAATCTTCAAGGAGTCTTCAGGGATTCTTCAGTGAAGATTTTGGCACCAATACGAAGACTATCATTTTCTCAAACTAGAGCATAGTCATTCATGTAATGATGGCTACCTCCTGCGATTCCGGAGGAAATATTTGGTAAGGGGTCCTTTTTTGTTTTTTTTTTGTGGGGCCCAGGGGTCCAATTCAGCTGAAGAAAGAATCTTCAAGGAGTCTTCAGGGATTCTTCGGTGAAGATTTTGGCACCAATACGAAGACTATCATTTTCTCAAACTAGAGCATAGTCATTCATGTAATGATGGCCAACTCCGGCGATTCCGGAGGAAATCTTTGCTAAAGGGTCCTTCTTTGTTTTTTTTTTTGTTGGACCCAGGGGTCCAATTCAGCTGAAGAAAGAATCTTCAAGGAGTCTTCAGGGATTCTTTGGTGAATATTTTGGAGCCAATACGAAGACTATCATTTTCTCAAACTAGAGCATAGTCATTCATGTAATGATGGCCACCTCCGGCGATTCCGGAGGAAATCTTTGGTAAGGGGTCCTTTTTTGTTTTTTTGGGGGGGGGGCCCAGGGGTCCAATTCAGCTGAAGAAAGAATCTTCAAAGAGTCTTCAGGGATTCTTCGGTGAAGATTTTGGAGCCATTACGAAGACTATCATTTTCTCAAACTAGAGCATAGTCATTCATGTAATGATGGCCACCTCCGGCGATTCCGGAGGAAATCTTTGGTAAGGAGTCCTTTTTTTTTTTTTTTTTGTGGGGCCCAGGGGTCCAGTTCAGCTAAAGAAAGAATCTTCAAGGAGTCTTCAGGGATTCTTCGGTGAAGATTTTGCGCCAATACGAAGACTATCATTTTCTCAAACTAGAGCATAGTCATCCATGTAATGATGGCCACCTCCGGCGATTCCGGAGGAAATCTTTGTTAAGGGGTCCTTTTTTTTTTTTTTTTTTTTTTGTGGGGCCCAGGGGTCCAATTCAGCTGAAGAAAGAATCTTCAAAGAGTCTTCAGGGATTCTTCGGTGAAGATTTTGGAGCCAATACAAAGACTATCATTTTCTCAAACTAGAACATAGTCATTCATGTAATGATGGCCACCTCCGGCGATTCCGGAGGAAATCTTTGGTAAGGGGTCCTTTTTTTTTTTTTTTTTTTTTGCGGGGCCCAGGGGTCCAGTTCAGCTAAAGAAAGAATCTTCAAGGAGTCTTCAGGGATTCTTCGGTGAAGGTTTTGCACCAATACGAAGACTATCATTTTCTCAAACTAGAGCATAGTCATCCATGTAATGATGGCCACCTCCGGCGATTCCGGAGGAAATCTTTGTTAAGGGGTCCTTTTTTGTTTTTTTTTTGTGAGCCCAGGGGTCCAGTTCAGCTGAAGAAAGAATCTTCAAGGAGTCTTCAGGGATTCTTCAGTGAAGATTTTGGCACCAATACGAAGACTATCATTTTCTCAAACTAGAGCATAGTCATTCATGTAATGATGGCTACCCCCTGCGATTCCGGAGGAAATCTTTGGTAAGGGGTCCTTTTTTTTTTTTTTTTTTTTTGTGGGGCCCAGGGGTCCAGTTCAGCTGAAGAAAGAATCTTCAAGGAGTCTTCAGGGATTCCTCGGTGAAGATTTTGGCACCAATACGAAGACTATAATTTTCTCAAACTAGAGCATAGTCATTCAAGTAATGATGGCCACCTCCGGCGATTCCGGAGGAAATCTTTGGTAAGGGGTCCTTTTTTGTTTTTTTTTTTGTGGGGCCCAGTGGTCCAATTCAGCTGAAGAAAGAATCTTCAAGGAGTCTTCAGGGATTCTTCGGTGAATATTTTGGAGCCAATACGAAGACTATCATTTTCTCAAACTAGAGCATAGTCATTCATGTAATGATGGCAACCTCTGGCGATTCCGGAGGAAATCTTTGGTAAGGGGTCCTTTTTTGTTTTTTTTTTTTTGTGGGGCCCAGGGGTCCAGTTCAGCTGAAGAAAGAATCTTCAAGGAGTCTTCAGGGATTCTTCGGTGAAGATTTTGGCGCCAATACGAAGACTATCATTTTCTCAAACTAGAGCATAGTCATTCATGTAATGATGGCCACCTCCGGCGATTCCGGAGGAAATCTTTCGTAAGGGGTCCTTTTTTGTTTTGTTTTTTTTTTGTGGGGCCCAGGGGTCCAGTTCAGCTGAAGAAAGAATCTTCAAGGAGTCTTCAGGGATTCTTCGGAGAAGATTTTGCGTCAATACGAAGACTATCATTTTCTCAAACTAGAGCATAGTCATTCATGTAATGATGGCCACCTCCGGCGATTCCGGAGGAAATCTTTGGTAAGGGGTCCTTTTTTGTTTTTTTGGGGGGGGCCGAGGGGTCCAATTCAGCTGAAGAAAGAATCTTCAAGGAGTCTTCAGGGATTCTTCCGTGAAGATTTTGGAGCCAATACGAAGACTATCATTTTCTCAAACTAGAGCATAGTCATTCATGTAATGATGGCCACCTCCGGCGACTCCGGAGGAAATCTTTGGTAAGGGGTCCTTTTTTGTTTTTTGTTTTTTTTGTGGGGCCCAGGGGTCCAGTTCAGCTAAAGAAAGAATCTTCAAGGAGTCTTCAGGGATTCTTCGGTGAAGATTTTGGCGCCAATACGAAGACTATCATTTTCTCAAACTAGAGCATAGTCATTCATGTAATGATGGCCACCTCCGGCGATTCCGGAGGAAATCTTTGGTAAGGGGTCCTTTTTTGTTTTTTTTGTGGGGCCAAGGGGTCCAATTCAGCTGAAGAAAGAATCTTCAAGGAGTCTTCAAGGATTCTTCGGTAAAGATTTTGGCGCCAATACGAAGACTATCATTTTCTCAAACTAGAGCTTAGTCATTCATGTAATAATGGCCACCTCCGGCGATTCCGGAGGAAATCTTTGGTAAGGGGTCCTTTTTTGTTTTTTTTTTTGTTGGGCCCAGGGGTCCAATTCAGCTGAAGAAAGAATCTTCAAGGAGTCTTCAGGGATTCTTCAGTGAAGATTTTGGCGCCAATACGAAGACTATCATTTTCTCAAACTAGAGCATAGTCATTCATGTAATGATGGCCACCTCCGGCGATTCCGGAGGAAATCTTTGGTAGGGGGTCCTTTTTTTTTTCCGTGGGGCCCAGGGGTCCAGTTCAGCTGAAGAAAGAATATTCAAGGAGTCTTCATGGATTCTTCGGTGAAGATTTTGGCACCAATACGAAGACTATCATTTTCTCAACCTAGAGCATAGTCATTCATGTAATGATGGCCACCTCCGGCGATTCCGGAGGAAATCTTTGGTAAGGGGTCCTTTTTTGTTTTTTTTTGTGGGGCCCAGGGGTCCAATTCAGCTGAAGAAAGAATCTTCAAAGAGTCTTCAGGGATTCTTTGGTGAAGATTTTGGAGCCAATACGAAGACTATCATTTTCTCAAACTAGAGCAGAGTCATTCAGGTAATGATGGCCACCTCCGGCGATTCCGGAGGAAATCTTTGGTAAGGGGTCCTTTTTTTTTTTTTTTTTTGTGGGGCCCAGGGGTCCAGTTCAGCTGAAGAAAGAATCTTCAAGGAGTCTTCAGGGATTCTTCAGTGAAGATTTTGGCACCAATAGGAAGACTATCATTTTCTCAAACTAGAGCATAGTCATTCATGTAATGGTGGCTACCTCCTGCGATTCCGGAGGAAATCTTTGGTAAGGGGTCCTTTTTTGTTTTTTTTTTTGTGGGGCCCAGGGGTCCAATTCAGCTGAAGAAAGAATCTTCAAGGAGTCTTCAGGGATTCTTCGGTGAAGATTTTGGCACCAATACGAAGACTATCATTTTCTCAAACTAGAGCATAGTCATTCATGTAATGATGGCCACCTCCGGCGATTCCGGAGGAAATCTTTGCTAAGGGGTCCTTCTTTGTTTTTTTTTTTGTTGGGCCCAGGGGTCCAATTCAGCTGAAAAAAGATTCTTCAAGGAGTCTTCAGGGATTCTTTGGTTAATATTTTGGAGCCAATACGAAGACTATCATTTTCTAAAACTAGAGCATAGTCATTCATGTAATGATGGCCACCTCCGGCGATTCCGGAGGAAATCTTTGGTAAGGGGTCCTTTTTTGTTTTTTTTTGGGGGGCCCAGGGGTCCAATTCAGCTGAAGAAAGAATCTTCAAAGAGTCTTCAGGGATTCTTCGGTGAAGATTTTGGAGCCAATACGAAGACTATCATTTTCTCAAACTAGAGCATAGTCATTCATGTAATGATGGCCACCTCCGGCGATTCCGGAGGAAATCTTTGGTAAGGGGTCCTTTTTTTTTTTTTTTTTTTTTTGTGGGGCCCAGGGGTCCAGTTCAGCTAAAGAAAGAATCTTCAAGGAGTCTTCAGGGATTCTTCGGTGAAGATTTTGCGCCAATACGAAGACTATCATTTTCTCAAACTAGAGCATAGTCATCCATGTAATGATGGCCACCTCCGGCGATTCCGGAGGAAATCTTTGTTAAGGGGTCCTTTTTTGTTTTTTTTTTTTTGTGGGGCCCACGGGTCCAATTCACCTGAAGAAAGAATCTTCAAAGAGTCTTCAGGGATTCTTCGGTGAAGATTTTGGAACCAATAAGAAGACTATCATTTTCTCAAACTAGAGCATAGTCATTCATGTAATGATGGCCACCTCCGGCGATTCCGGAGGAAATCTTTGGTAAGGGGTCCTTTTTTTTTTTTTGTGGGGCCCAGGGGTCCAGTTCAGCTGAAGAAAGAATCTTCAAGGAGTCTTCAGGGATTCTTCAGTGAAGATTTTGGCACCAATACGAAGACTATCATTTTCTCAAACTAGAGCATAGTCATCCATGTAATGATGGCTACCTCCTGCGATTCCGGAGGAAAATTTGGTAAGGGGTCCTTTTTTGTTTTTTTTTTTGGGGGGGGCCCAGGGGTCCAATTCAGCTGAAGAAAGAATCTTCAAGGAGTCTTCAGGGATTCTTTGGTGAATATTTTGGAGCCAATACGAAGACTATCATTTTCTCAAACTAGAGCATAGTCATTCATGTAATGATGGCCACCTCCGGCGATTCCGGAGGAAATCTTTGGTAAGGGGTCCTTTTTTTTTTTTTTTTTTTTTTGTGGGGCCCAGGGGTCCAATTCAGCTGAAGAAAGAATCTTCAAGCAGTCTTCAGGGATTCTTCGGTGAAGATTTTGGCGCCAATAAGAAGACTATCATTTTCTCAAACTAGAGCATAGTCATTCATGTAATGATGGCCACCTCCGTCGATTCCGGAGGAAATCTTTGGTAGGGGGTCCTTTTTTTTTTCCGTGGGGCCCAGGGGTCCAGTTCAGCTGAAGAAAGAATCTTCAAGGAGTCTTCATGGATTCTTCGGTGAAGATTTTGGCACCAATACGAAGACTATCATTTTCTCAACCTAGAGCATAGTCATTCATGTAATGATGGCCACCTCCGGCGATTCCGGAGGAAATGTTTGGTAAGGGGTCCTTTTTTGTTTTTTTTTTGTGGGGCCCAGAGGTCCAATTCAGCTGAAGAAAGAATCTTCAAAGAGTCTTCAGGGATTCTTCGGTGAAGATTTAGGAGCCAATACGAAGACTATCATTTTCTCAAACTAGAGCAGAGTCATTCAGGTAATGATGGCCACCTCCGGCGATTCCGGAGGAAATCTTTGGTAAGGGGTCCTTTTTTTTTTTTTTTTTGTGGGGCCCAGGGGTCCAGTTCAGCTGAAGAAAGAATCTTCAAGGAGTCTTCAGGGATTCTTCAGTGAAGATTTTGGCACCAATACGAAGACTATAATTTTCTCAAACTAGAGCATAGTCATTCATGTAATGATGGCTACCTCCTGCGATTCCGGAGGAAATCTTTGGTAAGGGGTCCTTTTTTGTTTTTTTTTGTGGGGCCCAGGGGTCCAATTCAGCTGAAGAAAGAATCTTCAAGGAGTCTTCAGGGATTCTTCTGTGAAGATTTTGGCACCAATACGAAGACTATCATTTTCTCAAACTAGAGCATAGTCATTCATGTAATGATGGCCACCTCCGGCGATTCCGGAGGAAATCTTTGCTTAGGGGTCCTTCTTTGTTTTTTTTTTTTTGTTGAGCCCAGGGGTCCAATTCAGCTGAAGAAAGAATCTTCAAGGAGTCTTCAGGGATTCTTTGGTGAAGATTTTGGCACCAATACGAAGACTATCATTTTCTCAAACTGGAGCATAGTCATTCATGTAATGATGGCCAACTCCGGCGATTCCGGAGGAAATCTTTGGTAAGGGGTCCTTTTTTGTTTTTTTTGGGGGGGCCCAGGGGTCCAATTCAGCTGAAGAAAGAATCTTCAAAGAGTCTTCAGGGAGTCTTCGGTGAAGATTTTGGAGCCAATACGAAGACTATCATTTTCTCAAGCTAGAGTATAGTCATTCATGTAATGATGGCCACCTCCGGCGATTCCGGAGGAAATCTTTGGTAAGGGGTCCTTTTTTTTTTTTTTTTTTTTTTTTTTTTGTGGGGCCCAGGGGTCCAGTTCAGCTAAAGAAAGAATCTTCAAGGAGTCTTCAGGGATTCTTCGGTGAAGATTTTGCGCCAATACGAAGACTATCATTTTCTCAAACTAGAGCATAGTCATCCATGTAATGATGGCCACCTCCGGCGATTCCAGAGGAAATCTTTGTTAAGGGGTCCTTTTTTGTTTGTTTTTTTTTGGGGGGGCCCAGGGGTCCAATTCAGCTGAAGAAAGAATCTTCAAAGAGTCTTCAGGGATTCTTCGGTGAAGATTTTGGAGCCAAGACGAAGACTATCATTTTCTCAAACTAGAGCATAGTCATTCATGTAATGGTGGCCACCTCCGGCGATTCCGGAGGAAATCTTTCGTAAGGGGTCCTTTTTTTTTTGTGGGGCCCAGGGGTCCAGTTCAGCTGAAGAAAGAATCTTCAAGGAGTCTTCCGGGATTCTTCAGTGAAGATTTTGGCACCAATACGAAGACTATCATTTTCTCAAACTAGAGCATAGTCATTCATGTAATGATGGCTACCCCCTGCGATTCCGGAGGAAATCTTTGGTAAGGGCTCCTTTTTTGTTTTTTTGTTTTTTTTTGTGGGGCCCAGGGGTCCAGTTCAGCTGAAGAAAGAATCTTCAAGGAGTCTTCAAGGATTCCTCGGTGAAGATTTTGGCACCAATACGAAGACTATAATTTTCTCAAACTAGAGCATAGTCATTCAAGTAATGATGGCCACCTCCGGCGATTCCGGAGGAAATCTTTGGTAAGGGGTCCTTTTTTGTTTTTTTTTTTTGTGGGGCCCAGTGGTCCAATTCAGCTGAAGAAAGAATCTTCAAGGAGTCTTCAGGGATTCTTCGGTGAATATTTTGGAGCCAATACGAAGACTATCATTTTCTCAAACTAGAGCATAGTCATTCATGTAATGATGGCCACCTCCGGCGATTCCGGAGGAAATCTTTCGTAAGGGGTCCTTTTTTGTTTTGTTTTTTTTGTGGGGCCCAGGGGTCCAGTTCAGCTGAAGAAAGAATCTTCAAAGAGTCTTCAGGGATTCTTCGGTGAAGATTTTGCGCCAATACGAAGACTATCATTTTCTCAAACTAGAGCATAGTCATTCATGTAATGATGGCCACCTCCGGCGATTCCGGAGGAAATCTTTGGTAAGGGGTCCTTTTTTGTTTTTTTTGGGGGGGCCGAGGGGTCCAATTCAGCTGAAGAAAGAATCTTCAAGGAGTCTTCAGGGATTCTTCTGTGAAGAATTTGGAGCCAATACGAAGACTATCATTTTCTCAAACTAGAGCATAGTCATTCATGTAATGATGGCCACCTCCGGCGACTCCGGAGGAAATCTTTGGTAAGGGGTCCTTTTTTGTTTTTTGTTTTTTTTGTGGGGCCCAGGGGTCCAGTTCAGCTAAAGAAAGAATCTTCAAGGAGTCTTCAGGGATTCTTCGGTGAAGATTTTGGCGCCAATACGAAGACTATCATTTTCTCAAACTAGAGCATAGTCATTCATGTAATGATGGCCACCTCCGGCGATTCCGGAGGAAATCTTTGGTAAGGGCTCCTTTTTTGGTTTTTTTTGTGGGGCCAAGGGGTCCAATTCAGCTGAAGAAAGAATCTTCAAGGAGTCTTCAGGGATTCTTCGGTGAAGATTTTGGCGCACATACGAAGACTATCATTTTCTCAAACTAGAGCTTAGTCATTCATGTAATAATGGCCACCTCCGGCGATTCCGGAGGAAATCTTTGGTAAGGGGTCCTTTTTTGTTTTTTTTTTGTTGGGCCCAGGGGTCCAATTCAGCTGAAGAAAGAATCTTCAAGGAGTCTTCAAGGATTCTTCAGTGAAGATTTTGGCGCCAATACGAAGACTATCATTTTCTCAAACTAGAGCATAGTCATTCATGTAATGATGGCCACCTCCGGCGATTCCGGAGGAAATCTTTGGTAGGGGGTCCTTTTTTTTTGTGGGGCCCAGGGGTCCAGTTCAGCTGAAGAAAGAATCTTCAAGGAGTCTTCATGGATTCTTCGGTGAAGATTTTGGCACCAATACGAAGACTATCATTTTCTCAACCTAGAGCATAGTCATTCATGTAATAATGGCCACCTCCGGCGATTCCGGAGGAAATCTTTGGTAAGGGGTCCTTTTTTGTTTTTTTTTTTGGGGCCCAGGGGTCCAATTCAGCTGAAGAAAGAATCTTCAAAGAGTCTTCAGGGATTCTTCGGTGAAGATTTTGGAGCCAATACGAAGACTATCATTTTCTCAAACTAGAGCAGAGTCATTCAGGTAATGATGGCCACCTCCGGCGATTCCGGAGGAAATCTTTGGTAAGGGGTCCTTTTTTTTTTTTTTTTTGTGCGGCCCAGGGGTCCAGTTCAGCTGAAGAAAGAATCTTCAAGGAGTCTTCAGGGATTCTTCAGTGAAGATTTTGGCACCAATACGAAGACTATCATTTTCTCAAACTAGAGCATAGTCATCCATGTAATGATGGCTACCTCCTGCGATTCCGGAGGAAATCTTTGGTAAGGGGTCCTTTTTTGTTTTTTTTTTTTTGTGGGGCCCAGGGGTCCAATTCAGCTGAAGAAAGAATCTTCAAGGAGTCTTCATGGATTCTTCGGTGAAGATTTTGGCACCAATACGAAGACTATCATTTTCTCAAACTAGAGCATAGTCATTCATGTAATGATGGCCACCTCCGGCGATTCCGGAGGAAATCTTTGCTAAGGGGTCCTTCTTTGTTTTTTTTTTTTGTTGGGCCCAGGGGTCCAATTCAGCTGAAGAATGAATCTTCAAGGAGTCTTCAGGGATTCTTTGGTGAATATTTTGGAGCCAATACGAAGACTATCATTTTCTCAAACTAGAGCATAGTCATTCATGTAATGATGGCCACCTCCGGCGATTCCGGAGGAAATCTTAGGTAAGGGGTTCTTTTTTGTTTTTTTGGGGGGGGCCCAGGGGTCCAATTCAGCTGAAGAAAGAATCTTCAAAGAGTCTTCAGGGATTCTTCGGTGAAGATTTTGGAGCCAATACGAAGACTATAATTTTCTCAAACTAGAGCACAGTCATTCATGTAATAATGGCCACCTCCGGCGATTCCGGAGGAAATCTTTGGTAAGGGGTTCTTTTTTTTTTTTTTTTTGTGGGGCCCAGGGGTCCAGTTCAGCTAAAGAAAGAATCTTCAAGGAGTCTTCAGGGATTCTTCGGTGAAGATTTTGCGCCAATACGAAGACTATCATTTTCTCAAACTAGAGCATAGTCATCCATGTAATGATGGCCACCTCCGGCGATTCCGGAGGAAATCTTTGTTAAGGGGTCCTTTTTTTTTTTTTTTTTTTTTGTGGGGCCCAGGGGTCCAATTCACCTGAAGAAAGAATCTTCAAAGAGCCTTCAGGGATTCTTCGGTGAAGATTTTGGAGCCAATACGAAGACTATCATTTTCTCAAACTAGAGCATAGTCATTCATGTAATGATGGCCACCTCTGGCGATTCCGGAGGAAATCTTCCGTAAGGGGTCCTTTTTTTTTTTTTGTGGGGCCCAGGGGTCCAGTTCAGCTGAAGAAAGAATCTTCAAGGAGTCTTCAGGGATTCTTCAGTGAAGATTTTGGCACCAATATGAAGACTATCATTTTCTCAAACTAGAGGATAGTCATTCATGTAATGATGGCTACCCCCTGCGATTCCGGAGGAAATCTTTGGTAAGGGGTCCTTTTTTTTTTTTTTTTGTGGGGCCCAGGGGTCCAGTTCAGCTGAAGAAAGAATCTTCAAGGAGTCTTCAGGGATTCCTCGGTGAAGATTTTGGCACCAATACGAAGACTATAATTTTCTCAAACTAGAGCATAGTTATTCAAGTAATGATGGCCACCTACGGCGATTCCGGAGGAAATCTTTGGTAAGGGGTCCTTTTTTGTTTTTTTTTTTTGTGGGGCCCAGTGGTCCAATTCAGCTGAAGAAAGAATCTTCAAGGAGTCTTCAGGGATTCTTTGGTTAATATTTTGGAGCCAATACGAAGACTATCATTTTCTCAAACTAGAGCATAGTCATTCATGTAATGATGGCAACCTCCGGCGATTCAGGAGGAAATCTTTGGTAAGGGGTCCTTTTTTTTTTTTTTTTTTTTTGTGGGGCCCAGGGGTCCAGTTCAGCTGAAGAAAGAATCTTCAAGGAGTCTTCAGGGATTCTTCGGTGAAGATTTTGGCGCCAATACGAAGACTATCATTTTCTCAAACTAGAGCATAGTCATTCATGTAATGGTGGCCACCTCCGGCGATTCCGGAGGAAATCTTTCGTAAAGGGTCCTTTTTTGTTTTTTTTTTTTTGTGGGGCCCAGGGGTCCAGTTCAGCTGAAGAAAGAATCTTCAAGGAGTCTTCAGGGATTCTTTGGTGAAGATTGGCGCCAATACGAAGACTATCATTTTCTCAAACTAGAGCATAGTCATTCATGTAATGATGGCCACCTCCGGCGATTCCGGAGGAAATCTTTGCTAAGGGGTCCTTCTTTGTTTTTTTTTTTTGTTGGGCCCAGGGGTCCAATTCAGCTGAAGAATGAATCTTCAAGGAGTCTTCAGGGATTCTTTGGTGAATATTTTGGAGCCAATACGAAGACTATCATTTTCTCAAACTAGAGCATAGTCATTCATGT
The DNA here is from genome assembly GCA_039081455.1 of Macrobrachium rosenbergii. Classification (NCBI taxonomy): domain Eukaryota; kingdom Metazoa; phylum Arthropoda; class Malacostraca; order Decapoda; family Palaemonidae; genus Macrobrachium; species Macrobrachium rosenbergii. Next base: position 506,851 of record JANJGK010000317.1, on the reverse strand, counting down.
AATGATGGCCACCTCCGGCGATTCCGGAGGAAATCTTAGGTAAGGGGTTCTTTTTTGTTTTTTTGGGGGGGGCCCAGGGGTCCAATTCAGCTGAAGAAAGAATCTTCAAAGAGTCTTCAGGGATTCTTCGGTGAAGATTTTGGAGCCAATACGAAGACTATAATTTTCTCAAACTAGAGCACAGTCATTCATGTAATAATGGCCACCTCCGGCGATTCCGGAGGAAATCTTTGGTAAGGGGTTCTTTTTTTTTTTTTTTTTGTGGGGCCCAGGGGTCCAGTTCAGCTAAAGAAAGAATCTTCAAGGAGTCTTCAGGGATTCTTCGGTGAAGATTTTGCGCCAATACGAAGACTATCATTTTCTCAAACTAGAGCATAGTCATCCATGTAATGATGGCCACCTCCGGCGATTCCGGAGGAAATCTTTGTTAAGGGGTCCTTTTTTTTTTTTTTTTTTGTGGGGCCCAGGGGTCCAATTCACCTGAAGAAAGAATCTTCAAAGAGCCTTCAGGGATTCTTCGGTGAAGATTTTGGAGCCAATACGAAGACTATCATTTTCTCAAACTAGAGCATAGTCATTCATGTAATGATGGCCACCTCTGGCGATTCCGGAGGAAATCTTCCGTAAGGGGTCCTTTTTTTTTTTTGTGGGGCCCAGGGGTCCAGTTCAGCTGAAGAAAGAATCTTCAAGGAGTCTTCAGGGATTCTTCAGTGAAGATTTTGGCACCAATATGAAGACTATCATTTTCTCAAACTAGAGGATAGTCATTCATGTAATGATGGCTACCCCCTGCGATTCCGGAGGAAATCTTTGGTAAGGGGTCCTTTTTTTTTTTTTTTGTGGGGCCCAGGGGTCCAGTTCAGCTGAAGAAAGAATCTTCAAGGAGTCTTCAGGGATTCCTCGGTGAAGATTTTGGCACCAATACGAAGACTATAATTTTCTCAAACTAGAGCATAGTTATTCAAGTAATGATGGCCACCTACGGCGATTCCGGAGGAAATCTTTGGTAAGGGGTCCTTTTTTGTTTTTTTTTTTTGTGGGGCCCAGTGGTCCAATTCAGCTGAAGAAAGAATCTTCAAGGAGTCTTCAGGGATTCTTTGGTTAATATTTTGGAGCCAATACGAAGACTATCATTTTCTCAAACTAGAGCATAGTCATTCATGTAATGATGGCAACCTCCGGCGATTCAGGAGGAAATCTTTGGTAAGGGGTCCTTTTTTTTTTTTTTTTTTTGTGGGGCCCAGGGGTCCAGTTCAGCTGAAGAAAGAATCTTCAAGGAGTCTTCAGGGATTCTTCGGTGAAGATTTTGGCGCCAATACGAAGACTATCATTTTCTCAAACTAGAGCATAGTCATTCATGTAATGGTGGCCACCTCCGGCGATTCCGGAGGAAATCTTTCGTAAAGGGTCCTTTTTTGTTTTTTTTTTTTTTGTGGGGCCCAGGGGTCCAGTTCAGCTGAAGAAAGAATCTTCAAGGAGTCTTCAGGGATTCTTCGGTGAAGATTTTGCGCCAATACGAAGACTATCATTTTCTAAAACTAGAGCATAGTCATTCATGTAATGATGGCCACCTCCGGCGATTCCGGAGGAAATCTTTGGTAAGGGGTCCTTTTTTTTTTTTTTTTTTTTGTGGGTCCCAGGGGTCCAGTTCAGCTAAAGAAAGAATCTTCAAGGAGTCTTCAGGGATTCTTCGGTGAAGATTTTGGCGCCAATACGAAGACTATCATTTTCTCAAACTAGAGCATAGTCATTCATGTAATGGTGGCCACCTCCGGCGATTCCGGAGGAAATCTTTGGTAATGGGTCCTTTTTTTTTTTTTTTTGTGGGGCCAAGGGGTCCAATTCATCCGAAGAAAGAATCTTCAAGGAGTCTTCAGGGATTCTTCGGTGAAGATTTTGGCGCCAATACGAAGACTATCATTTTCTCAAACTAGAGCTTAGTCATTCATGTAATAATGGCCACCTCCGGCGATTCCGGAGGAAATCTTTGGTAAGGGGTCCTTTTTTTTTTTTTTTTTTTTGGGCCCAGGGGTCCAATTCAGCTGAAGAAAGAATCTTCAAGGAGTCTTCAGGGATTCTTTGGTGAAGATTGGCGCCAATACGAAGACTATCATTTTCTCAAACTAGAGCATAGTCATTCATGTAATGATGGCCACCTCCGGCGATTCCGGAGGAAATCATTGGTAGGGGGTCCTTTTTTTTTTCCGTGGGGCCCAGGGGTCCAGTTCAGCTGAAGAAAGAATCTTCAAGGAGTCTTCATGGATTCTTCGGTGAAGATTTTCGCACCAATACGAAGACTATCATTTTCTCAACCTAGAGCATAGTCATTCATGTAATGATGGCCACCTCCTGCGATTCCGGAGGAAATCTTTGTTAAGGGGTCCTTTTTTGTTTTTTTTTGTTGGGCCCAGGGGTCCAATTCAGCTGAAGAAAGAATCTTCAAAGAGTCTTCAGGGATTCTTCGGTGAAGATTTTGGCGCCAATACGAAGACTATCATTTTATCAAACTAGAGCATAGTCATTCATGTAATGATGACCACCTCCGGCGATTCCGGAGGAAATCATTGGTAGGGGGTCCTTTTTTTTTCCGTGGGGCCCAGGGGTCCAGTTCAGCTGAAGAAAGAATCTTCAAGGAGTCTTCATGGATTCTTCGGTGAAGATTTTGGCACCAATACGAAGACTATCATTTTCTCAACCTAGAGCATAGTCATTCATGTAATGATGGCCACCTCCGGCGATTCCGGAGGAAATCTTTGGTAAGGGGTCCTTTTTTGTTTTTTTTGTAGGGCCCAGGGGTCCAATTCAGCTGAAGAAAGAATCTTCAAAAAGAGTCTTCAGGGATTCTTCGGTGAAGATTTTGGAGCCAATACGAAGACTATCATTTTCTCAAACTAGAGCAGAGTCATTCAGGTAATGATGGCCACCTCCGGCGATTCCGGAGGAAATCTTTGGTAAGGGGTCCTTTTTTTTTTTTTTGTGGGGCCCAGGGGTCCAGTTCAGCTGAAGAAAGAATCTTCAAGTAGTCTTCAGGGATTCTTCAGTGAAGATTTTGGCACCAATACGAAGACTATCATTTTCTCAAACTAGAGCATAGTCATTCATGTAATGATGGCTACCTCCTGCGATTCCGGAGGAAATCTTTGGTAAGGGGTCCTTTTTTTTTTTTTTTTGTGGGGCCCAGGGGTCCAATTCAGCTGAAGAAAGAATCTTCAAGGAGTCTTCAGGGATTCTTCGGTGAAGATTTTGGCACCAATACGAAGACTATCATTTTCTCAAACTAGAGCATAGTCATTCATGTAATGATGGCCACCTCCGGCGATTCCGGAGGAAATCTTTGCTAAAGGGTCCTTCTTTGTTTTTTTTTTTGTTGGGCCCAGGGGTCCAATTCAGCTGAAGAAAGAATCTTCAAGGAGTCTTCAGGGATTCTTTGGTGAATATTTTGGAGCCAATACGAAGACTATCATTTTCTCAAACTAGAGCATAGTCATTCATGTAATGATGGCCACCTCCGGCGATTCCGGAGGAAATCTTTGGTAAGGGGTCCTTTTTTGTTTTTTTGGGGGGGGCCCAGGGGTCCAATTCAGCTGAAGAAAGAATCTTCAAAGAGTCTTCAGGGATTCTTCGGTGAAGATTTTGGAGCCATTACGAAGACTATCATTTTCTCAAACTAGAGCATAGACATTCATGTAATGATGGCCACCTCCGGCGATTCCGGAGGAAATCTTTGGTAAGGAGTCCTTTTTTTTTTTTTTTTTTTTTTGTGGGGCCCAGGGGTCCAGTTCAGCTAAAGAAAGAATCTTCAAGGAGTCTTCAGGGATTCTTCGGTGAAGATTTTGCGCCAATACGAAGACTATCATTTTATCAAACTAGAGCATAGTCATCCATGTAATGATGGCCACCTCCGGCGATTCCGGAGGAAATCTTTGTTAAGGGGTCCTTTTTTTTTTTTTTTTTTTTGTGGGGCCCAGGGGTCCAATTCAGCTGAAGAAAGAATCTTCAAAGAGTCTTCAGGGATTCTTCGGTGAAGATTTTGGAGCCAATACGAAGACTATCATTTTCTCAAACTAGAGCATAGTCAATCATGTAATGATGGCCACCTCCGGCGATTCCGGAGGAAATCTTCCGTAAGGGGTCCTTTTTTGTTTTTTGTGGGGCCCAGGGGTCCAGTTCAGCTGAAGAAAGAATCTTCAAGGAGTCTTCAGGGATTCTTCAGTGAAGATTTTGGCACCAATATGAAGACTATCATTTTCTCAAACTAGAGCATAGTCATTCATGTAATGATGGCTACGCCCTGCGATTCCGGAGGAAATCTTTGGTAAGGGGTCCTTTTTTGTTTTTGTTTTTTTTTTTGTGGGGCCCAGGGGTCCAGTTCAGCTGAAGAAAGAATCTTCAAGGAGTCTTCAGGGATTCCTCGGTGAAGATTTTGGCACCAATACGAAGACTATAATTTTCTCAAACTAGAGAATAGTCATTCAAGTAATGATGGCCACCTCCGGTGATTCCGGAGGAAATCTTTGGTAAGGGGTCCTTTTTTGTTTTTTTTGTGGGGCCCAGTGGTCCAATTCAGCTGAAGAAAGAATCTTCAAGGAGTCTTCAGGGATTCTTCGGTGAATATTTTGGAGCCAATACGAAGACTATCATTTTCTCAAACTAGAGCATAGTCATTCATGTAATGATGGCAACCTCCGGCGATTCCGGAGGAAATCTTTGGTAAGGGGTCCTTTTTTTTTTTTTTTTTTTTTGTGGGGCCCAGGGGTCCAGTTCAGCTGAAGAAAGAATCTTCAAGGAGTCTTCAGGGATTCTTCGGTGAAGATTTTGGCGCCAATACGAAGACTATCATTTTCTCAAACTAGAGCATAGTCATTCATGTAATGATGGCCACCTCCGGCGATTCCGGAGGAAATCTTTCGTAAGGGGTCCTTTTTTGTTTTGTTTTTTTTTTTTTTGGGGGCCCAGGGGTCCAGTTCAGCTGAAGAAAGAATCTTCAAGGAGTCTTCAGGGATTCTTCGGTGAATATTTTGGAGCCAATACGAAGACTATCATTTTCTCAAACTAGAGCATAGTCATTCATGTAATGATGGCAACCTCCTGCGATTCCGGAGGAAATCTTCCGTAAGGGGTCCTTTTTTTTTTGTGGGGCCCAGGGGTCCAGTTCAGCTGAAGAAAGAATCTTCAAGGAGTCTTCAGGGATTCTTCAGTGAAGATTTTGGCACCAATATGAAGACTATCATTTTCTCAAACTAGAGGATAGTCATTCATGTAATGATGGCTACCCCCTGCGATTCCGGAGGAAATCTTTGGTAAGGGGTCCTTTTTTTTTTTTTTTTTTTGTGGGGCCCAGGGGTCCAGTTCAGCTGAAGAAAGAATCTTCAAGGAGTCTTCAGGGATTCCTCGGTGAAGATTTTGGCACCAATACGAAGACTATAATTTTCTCAAACTAGAGCATAGTTATTCAAGTAATGATGGCCACCTACGGCGATTCCGGAGGAAATCTTTGGTAAGGGGTCCTTTTTTGTTTTTTTTTTTTGTGGGGCCCAGTGGTCCAATTCAGCTGAAGAAAGAATCTTCAAGGAGTCTTCAGGGATTCTTTGGTTAATATTTTGGAGCCAATACGAAGACTATCATTTTCTCAAACTAGAGCATAGTCATTCATGTAATGATGGCAACCTCCGGCGATTCCGGAGGAAATCTTTGGTAAGGGGTCCTTTTTTTTTTTTTTTTTTTTTGTGGGGCCCAGGGGTCCAGTTCAGCTGAAGAAAGAATCTTCAAGGAGTCTTCAGGGATTCTTCGGTGAAGATTTTGGCGCCAATACGAAGACTATAATTTTCTCAAACTAGAGCATAGTCATTCATGTAATGGTGGCCACCTCCGGCGATTCCGGAGGAAATCTTTCGTAAGGGGTCCTTTTTTGTTTTTTTTTTTTTTGTGGGGCCCAGGGGCCCAGTTCAGCTGAAGAAAGAATCTTCAAGGAGTCTTCAGGGATTCTTCGGTGAAGATTTTGCGCCAATACGAAGACTATCATTTTCTAAAACTAGAGCATAGTCATTCATGTAATGATGGCCACCTCCGGCGATTCCGGAGGAAATCTTTGGTAAAGGGTCCTTTTTTTTTTTTTTTTTTTTGTGGGTCCCAGGGGTCCAGTTCAGCTAAAGAAAGAATCTTCAAGGAGTCTTCAGGGATTCTTCGGTGAAGATTTTGGCGCCAATACGAAGACTATCATTTTCTCAAACTAGAGCATAGTCATTCATGTAATGGTGGCCACCTCCGGCGATTCCGGAGGAAATCTTTGGTAAGGGGTCCTTTTTTTTTTTTTTGTGGGGCCAAGGGGTCCAATTCATCCGAAGAAAGAATCTTCAAGGAGTCTTCAGGGATTCTAAGGTGAAGATTTTGGCGCCAATACGAAGACTATCATTTTCTCAAACTAGAGCTTAGTCATTCATGTAATAATGGCCACCTCCGGCGATTCCGGAGGAAATCTTTGGTAAGGGGTCCTTTTTTTCTTTTTTTTTTTTTGGGCCCAGGGGTCCAATTCAGCTGAAGAAAGAATCTTCAAGGAGTCTTCAGGGATTCTTTGGTGAAGATTGGCGCCAATACGAAGACTATCATTTTCTCAAACTAGAGCATAGTCATTCATGTAATGATGGCCACCTCCGGCGATTCCGGAGGAAATCATTGGTAGGGGGTCCTTTTTTTTTTCCGTGGGGCCCAGGGGTCCAGTTCAGCTGAAGAAAGAATCTTCAAGGAGTCTTCATGGATTCTTCGGTGAAGATTTTGGCACCAATACGAAGACTATCATTTTCTCAACCTAGAGCATAGTCATTCATGTAATGATGGCCACCTCCTGCGATTCCGGAGGAAATCTTTGTTAAGGGGTCCTTTTTTGTTTTTTTTTGTTGGGCCCAGGGGTCCAATTCAGCTGAAGAAAGAATCTTCAAAGAGTCTTCAAGGATTCTTCGGTGAAGATTTTGGCGCCAATACGAAGACTATCATTTTCTCAAACTAGAGCATAGTCATTCATGTAATGATGACCACCTCCGGCGATTCCAGAGGAAATCTTTGGTAGGGGGTCCTTTTTTTTTTTCCGTGGGGCCCAGGGGTCCAGTTCAGCTGAAGAAAGAATCTTCAAGGAGTCTTCATGGATTCTTCGGTGAAGATTTTGGCACCAATACGAAGACTATCATTTTCTCAACCTAGAGCATAGTCATTCATGTAATGATGGCCACCTCCGGCGATTCCGGAGGAAATCTTTGGTAAGGGGTCCTTTTTTGTTTTTTTTTGTAGGGCCCAGGGGTCCAATTCAGCTGAAGAAAGAATCTTCAAAAAGAGTCTTCAGGGATTCTTCGGTGAAGATTTTGGAGCCAATACGAAGACAATCATTTTCTCAAACTAGAGCAGAGTCATTCAGGTAATGATGGCCACCTCCGGCGATTCCGGAGGAAATCTTTGGTAAGGGGTCCTTTTTTTTTTTTTTTTGTGGGGCCCAGGGGTCCAGTTCAGCTGAAGAAAGAATCTTCAAGGAGTCTTCAGGGATTCTTCAGTGAAGATTTTGGCACCAATACGAAGACTATCATTTTCTCAAACTAGAGCATAGTCATTCATGTAATGATGGCTACCTCCTGCGATTCCGGAGGAAATCTTTGGTAAGGGGTCCTTTTTTGTTTTTTTTTTGTGGGGCCCAGGGGTCCAATTCAGCTGAAGAAAGAATCTTCAAGGAGTCTTCAGGGATTCTTCGGTGAAGATTTTGGCACCAATACGAAGACTATCATTTTCTCAAACTAGAGCATAGTCATTCATGTAATGATGGCCACCTCCGGCGATTCCGGAGGAAATCTTTGGTAAGGGGTCCTTTTTTGTTTTTTTTTGGGGGGCCCAGGGGTCCAATTCAGCTGAAGAAAGAATCTTCAAAGAGTCTTCAGGGATTCTTCGGTGAAGATTTTGGAGCCATTACGAAGACTATCATTTTCTCAAACTAGAGCATAGTCATTCATGTAATGATGGCCACCTCCGGCGATTCCGGAGGAAATCTTTGGTAAGGAGTCCTTTTTTTTTTTTTTTTTTTTTTGTGGGGCCCAGGGGTCCAGTTCAGCTAAAGAAAGAATCTTCAAGGAGTCTTCAGGGATTCTTCGGTGAAGATTTTGCGCCAATACGAAGACTATCATTTTATCAAACTAGAGCATAGTCATCCATGTAATGATGGCCACCTCCTGCGATTCCGGAGGAAATCTTTGTTAAGGGGTCCTTTTTTTTTTTTTTTTTTTTTTTGTGGGGCCCAGGGGTCCAATTCAGCTGAAGAAAGAATCTTCAAAGAGTCTTCAGGGATTCTTCGGTGAAGATTTTGGAGCCAATACGAAGACTATCATTTTCTCAAACTAGAGCATAGTCATTCATGTAATGATGGCCACCTCCGGCGATTCCGGAGGAAATCTTCCGTAAGGGGTCCTTTTTTGTTTTTTGTGGGGCCCAGGGGTCCAGTTCAGCTGAAGAAAGAATCTTCAAGGAGTCTTCAGGGATTCTTCAGTGAAGATTTTGGCACCAATATGAAGACTATCATTTTCTCAAACTAGGGCATAGTCATTCATGTAATGATGGCTACGCCCTGCGATTCCGGAGGAAATCTTTGGTAAGGGGTCCTTTTTTGTTTTTGTTTTTTTTTTTTGTGGGGCCCAGGGGTCCAGTTCAGCTGAAGAAAGAATCTTCAAGGAGTCTTCAGGGATTCCTCGGTGAAGATTTTGGCACCAATACGAAGACTATAATTTTCTCAAACTAGAGAATAGTCATTCAAGTAATGATGGCCACCTCCGGTGATTCCGGAGGAAATCTTTGGTAAGGGGTCCTTTTTTGTTTTTTTTGTGGGGCCCAGTGGTCCAATTCAGCTGAAGAAAGAATCTTCAAGGAGTCTTCAGGGATTCTTCGGTGAATATTTTGGAGCCAATACGAAGACTATCATTTTCTCAAACTAGAGCATAGTCATTCATGTAATGATGGCAACCTCCGGCGATTCCGGAGGAAATCTTTGGTAAGGGGTCCTTTTTTTTTTTTTTTTTTTTTTTGTGGGGCCCAGGGGTCCAGTTCAGCTGAAGAAAGAATCTTCAAGGAGTCTTCAGGGATTCTTCGGTGAAGATTTTGGCGCCAATACGAAGACTATCATTTTCTCAAACTAGAGCATAGTCATTCATGTAATGATGGCCACCTCCGGCGATTCCGGAGGAAATCTTTCGTAAGGGGTCCTTTTTTTTTTTTTTTTTTTTTTTTTGTGGGGCCCAGGGGTCCAGTTCAGCTGAAGAAAGAATCTTCAAGGAGTCTTCAGGGATTCTTCGGTGAATATTTTGGAGCCAATACGAAGACTATCATTTTCTCAAACTAGAGCATAGTCATTCATGTAATGATGGCAACCTCCGGCGATTCCGGAGGAAATCTTTGGTAAGGGGTCCTTTTTTTTTTTTTTTTTTTTTTTTGTGGGGCCCAGGGGTCCAGTTCAGCTGAAGAAAGAATCTTCAAGGAGTCTTCAGGGATTCTTCGGTGAAGATTTTGGCGCCAATACGAAGACTATCATTTTCTCAAACTAGAGCATAGTCATTCATGTAATGATGGCCACCTCCGGCGATTCCGGAGGAAATCTTTGGTAAGGGGTCCTTTTTTTTTTTTTTTTTTTTTTTTTGTGGGGCCCAGGGGTCCAGTTCAGCTGAAGAAAGAATCTTCAAGGAGTCTTCAGGGATTCTTCGGTGAAGATTTTGCGCCAATACGAAGACTATCATTTTCTAAAACTAGAGCATAGTCATTCATGTAATGATGGCCACCTCCGGCGATTCCGGAGGAAATCTTTGGTAAGGGGTCCTTTTTTGTTTTTTTTGGGGGGCCCAGGGGTCCTATTCAGCTGAAGAAAGAATCTTCAATGAGTCTTCAGGGATTCTTCGGTGAAGATTTTGGAGCCAATACGAAGGCTATCATTTTCTCAAACTAGAGCATAGTCATTCATGTAATGATGGCCACCTCCGGCGATTCCGGAGGAAATCTTTGGTAAGGGGTCCTTTTTTTTTTTTTTTTTTTTTTTTGTGGGGCCCAGGGGTCCAGTTCAGCTAAAGAAAGAATCTTCAAGGAGTCTTCAGGGATACTTCGGTGAAGATTTTGGCGCCAATACGAAGACTATCATTTTCTCAAACTAGAGCATAGTCATTCATGTAATGATGGCCACCTCCGGCGATTCCGGAGGAAATCTTTGGTAAGGGGTCCTTTTTTGTTTTTTTTTGTGGGGCCCAGGGGTCCAATTCAGCTGAAGAAAGAATCTTCAAGGAGTCTTCAGGGATTCTTCGGTGAAGATTTTGGCGCCAATACGAAGACTATCATTTTCTCAAACTAGAGCTTAGTCATTCATGTAATAATGGCCACCTCCGGCGATTCCGGAGGAAATCTTTGGTAAGGGGTCCTTTTTTTTTTTTTTTTTTTTTGGGCCCAGGGGTCCAATTCAGCTGAAGAAAGAATCTTCAAGGAGTCTTCAGGGATTCTTCGGTGAAGATTTTGGCGCCAATACGAAGACTATCATTTTCTCAAACTAGAGCATAGTCATTCATGTAATGATGGCCACCTCCTGCGATTCCGGAGGAAATTTTTGGTAAGGGGTCCTTTTTTTTTTCCGTGGGGCCCAGGGGTCCAGTTCAGCTGAAGAAAGAATCTTCAAGGAGTCTTCATGGATTCTTCGGTGAAGATTTTGGCACCAATACGAAGACTATCATTTTCTCAACCTAGAGCATAGTCATTCATGTAATGATGGCCACATCCTGCGATTCCGGAGGAAATCTTTGGTAAGGGGTCCTTTTTTTTTTTTTTTTTTTTTTGTGGGGCCCAGGGGTCCAGTTCAGCTGAAGAAAGAATCTTCAAGGAGTCTTCAGGGATTCTTCAGTGAAGATTTTGGCACCAATACGTAGACTATCATTTTCTCAAACAAGAGCATAGTCATTCATGTAATGATGGCTACCCCCTGCGATTCCGGAGGAAATCTTTGGTAAGGGGTCCTTTTTTGTTTTTTTGTTTTTTTTTTGTGGGGCCCAGGGGTCCAGTTCAGCTGAAGAAAGAATCTTCAAGGAGTCTTCAGGGATTCCTCGGTGAAGATTTTGGCACCAATACGAAGACTATCATTTTCTCAAACTAGAGCATAGTCATTCAAGTAATGATGGCCACCTCCGGCGATTCCGGAGGAAATCTTTGGTAAGGGGTCCTTTTTTGTTTTTTTTTTGTGGGGCCCAGTGGTCCAATTCAGCTGAAGAAAGAATCTTCAAGGAGTCTTCAGGGATTCTTCGGTGAATATTTTGGAGCCAATACGAAGACTATCATTTTCTCAAACTAGAGCATAGTCATTCATGTAATGATGGCAACCTCCGGCGATTCCGTAGGAAATCTTTGGTAAGGGGTCCTTTTTTTTTTTTTTTTTTTTGTGGGGCCCAGGGGTCCAGTTCAGCTGAAGAAAGAATCTTCAAGGAGTCTTCAGGGATTCTTCGGTGAAGATTTTGGCACCAATACGAAGACTATCATTTTCTCAAACTAGAGCATAGTCATTCATATAATGATGGCCACCTCCGGCGATTCCGGAGGAAATCTTTCGTAAGGGGTCCTTTTCTGTTTTGTTTTTTTTGTGGGGCCCAGGGGTCCAGTTCAGCTGAAGAAAGAATCTTCAAGGAGTCTTCAGGGATTCTTCGGTGAAGATTTTGCGCCAATACGAAGACTATCATTTTCTCAAACTAGAGCATAGTCATTCATGTAATGATGGCCACCTCCGGCGATTCCGGAGGAAATCTTTGGTAAGGGGTCCTTTTTTGTTTTTTTTTGTGGGGCCCAGGGGTCCAATTCAGCTGAAGAAAGAATCTTCAAGGAGTCTTCAGGGATTCTTCGGTGAAGATTTTGGAGCCAATACGAAGACTATCATTTTCTCAAACTAGAGCATAGTCATTCATATAATGATGGCCACCTCCGGCGATTCCGGAGGAAATCTTTCGTAAGGGGTCCTTTTCTGTTTTGTTTTTTTTGTGGGGCCCAGGGGTCCAGTTCAGCTGAAGAAAGAATCTTCAAGGAGTCTTCAGGGATTCTTCGGTGAAGATTTTGCGCCAATACGAAGACTATCATTTTCTCAAACTAGAGCATAGTCATTCATGTAATGATGGCCACCTCCGGCGATTCCGGAGGAAATCTTTGGTAAGGGGTCCTTTTTTGTTTTTTTTTGTGGGGCCCAGGGGTCCAATTCAGCTGAAGAAAGAATCTTCAAGGAGTCTTCAGGGATTCTTCGGTGAAGATTTTGGAGCCAATACGAAGACTATCATTTTCTCAAACTAGAGCATAGCCATTCATGTAATGATGGCCACCTCCGGCGATTCCGGAGGAAATCTTTGGTAAGGGGTCCTTTTTTTTTTTTTTTTTTTTTGTGGGGCCCAGGGGTCCAATTCAGCTGAAGAAAGAATCTTCAAGGAGTCTTCAGGGATTCTTCGGTGAAGATTTTGGAGCCAATACGAAGACTATCATTTTCTCAAACTAGAGCATAGCCATTCATGTAATGATGGCCACCTCCGGCGATTCCGGAGGAAATCTTTGGTAAGGGGTCCTTTTTTTTTTTTTTTTTTTTTGTGGGGCCCAGTGGTCCAATTCAGCTGAAGAAAGAATCTTCAAGGAGTCTTCAGGGATTCTTCGGTGAATATTTTGGAGCCAATACGAAGACTATCATTTTCTCAAACTAGAGCATAGTCATTCATGTAATGATGGCAACCTCCGGCGATTCCGGAGGAAATCTTTGGTAAGGGGTCCTTTTTTTTTTTTTTTTTTTTTTTTGTGGGGCCCAGGGGTCCAGTTCAGCTGAAGAAAGAATCTTCAAGGAGTCTTCATGGATTCTTCGGTGAAGATTTTGGCACCAATACGAAGACTATCATTTTCTCAACCTAGAGCATAGTCATTCATGTAATGATGGCCACCTCCGGCGATTCCGGAGGAAATCTTTGGTAAGGGGTCCTTTTTTGTTTTTTTTTGTAGGGCCCAGGGGTCCAATTCAGCTGAAGAAAGAATCTTCAAAAAGAGTCTTCAGGGATTCTTCGGTGAAGATTTTGGAGCCAATACGAAGACAATCATTTTCTCAAACTAGAGCAGAGTCATTCAGGTAATGATGGCCACCTCCGGCGATTCCGGAGGAAATCTTTGGTAAGGGGTCCTTTTTTTTTTTTTTTTGTGGGGCCCAGGGGTCCAGTTCAGCTGAAGAAAGAATCTTCAAGGAGTCTTCAGGGATTCTTCAGTGAAGATTTTGGCACCAATACGAAGACTATCATTTTCTCAAACTAGAGCATAGTCATTCATGTAATGATGGCTACCTCCTGCGATTCCGGAGGAAATCTTTGGTAAGGGGTCCTTTTTTGTTTTTTTTTTGTGGGGCCCAGGGGTCCAATTCAGCTGAAGAAAGAATCTTCAAGGAGTCTTCAGGGATTCTTCGGTGAAGATTTTGGCACCAATACGAAGACTATCATTTTCTCAAACTAGAGCATAGTCATTCATGTAATGATGGCCACCTCCGGCGATTCCGGAGGAAATCTTTGGTAAGGGGTCCTTTTTTGTTTTTTTTTGGGGGGCCCAGGGGTCCAATTCAGCTGAAGAAAGAATCTTCAAAGAGTCTTCAGGGATTCTTCGGTGAAGATTTTGGAGCCATTACGAAGACTATCATTTTCTCAAACTAGAGCATAGTCATTCATGTAATGATGGCCACCTCCGGCGATTCCGGAGGAAATCTTTGGTAAGGAGTCCTTTTTTTTTTTTTTTTTTTTTTGTGGGGCCCAGGGGTCCAGTTCAGCTAAAGAAAGAATCTTCAAGGAGTCTTCAGGGATTCTTCGGTGAAGATTTTGCGCCAATACGAAGACTATCATTTTATCAAACTAGAGCATAGTCATCCATGTAATGATGGCCACCTCCTGCGATTCCGGAGGAAATCTTTGTTAAGGGGTCCTTTTTTTTTTTTTTTTTTTTTTTGTGGGGCCCAGGGGTCCAATTCAGCTGAAGAAAGAATCTTCAAAGAGTCTTCAGGGATTCTTCGGTGAAGATTTTGGAGCCAATACGAAGACTATCATTTTCTCAAACTAGAGCATAGTCATTCATGTAATGATGGCCACCTCCGGCGATTCCGGAGGAAATCTTCCGTAAGGGGTCCTTTTTTGTTTTTTGTGGGGCCCAGGGGTCCAGTTCAGCTGAAGAAAGAATCTTCAAGGAGTCTTCAGGGATTCTTCAGTGAAGATTTTGGCACCAATATGAAGACTATCATTTTCTCAAACTAGGGCATAGTCATTCATGTAATGATGGCTACGCCCTGCGATTCCGGAGGAAATCTTTGGTAAGGGGTCCTTTTTTGTTTTTGTTTTTTTTTTTTGTGGGGCCCAGGGGTCCAGTTCAGCTGAAGAAAGAATCTTCAAGGAGTCTTCAGGGATTCCTCGGTGAAGATTTTGGCACCAATACGAAGACTATAATTTTCTCAAACTAGAGAATAGTCATTCAAGTAATGATGGCCACCTCCGGTGATTCCGGAGGAAATCTTTGGTAAGGGGTCCTTTTTTGTTTTTTTTGTGGGGCCCAGTGGTCCAATTCAGCTGAAGAAAGAATCTTCAAGGAGTCTTCAGGGATTCTTCGGTGAATATTTTGGAGCCAATACGAAGACTATCATTTTCTCAAACTAGAGCATAGTCATTCATGTAATGATGGCAACCTCCGGCGATTCCGGAGGAAATCTTTGGTAAGGGGTCCTTTTTTTTTTTTTTTTTTTTTTGTGGGGCCCAGGGGTCCAGTTCAGCTGAAGAAAGAATCTTCAAGGAGTCTTCAGGGATTCTTCGGTGAAGATTTTGGCGCCAATACGAAGACTATCATTTTCTCAAACTAGAGCATAGTCATTCATGTAATGATGGCCACCTCCGGCGATTCCGGAGGAAATCTTTCGTAAGGGGTCCTTTTTTTTTTTTTTTTTTTTTTTTTGTGGGGCCCAGGGGTCCAGTTCAGCTGAAGAAAGAATCTTCAAGGAGTCTTCAGGGATTCTTCGGTGAATATTTTGGAGCCAATACGAAGACTATCATTTTCTCAAACTAGAGCATAGTCATTCATGTAATGATGGCAACCTCCGGCGATTCCGGAGGAAATCTTTGGTAAGGGGTCCTTTTTTTTTTTTTTTTTTTTTTTTGTGGGGCCCAGGGGTCCAGTTCAGCTGAAGAAAGAATCTTCAAGGAGTCTTCAGGGATTCTTCGGTGAAGATTTTGGCGCCAATACGAAGACTATCATTTTCTCAAACTAGAGCATAGTCATTCATGTAATGATGGCCACCTCCGGCGATTCCGGAGGAAATCTTTGGTAAGGGGTCCTTTTTTTTTTTTTTTTTTTTTTTTGTGGGGCCCAGGGGTCCAGTTCAGCTGAAGAAAGAATCTTCAAGGAGTCTTCAGGGATTCTTCGGTGAAGATTTTGCGCCAATACGAAGACTATCATTTTCTAAAACTAGAGCATAGTCATTCATGTAATGATGGCCACCTCCGGCGATTCCGGAGGAAATCTTTGGTAAGGGGTCCTTTTTTGTTTTTTTTGGGGGGCCCAGGGGTCCTATTCAGCTGAAGAAAGAATCTTCAATGAGTCTTCAGGGATTCTTCGGTGAAGATTTTGGAGCCAATACGAAGGCTATCATTTTCTCAAACTAGAGCATAGTCATTCATGTAATGATGGCCACCTCCGGCGATTCCGGAGGAAATCTTTGGTAAGGGGTCCTTTTTTTTTTTTTTTTTTTTTTTTGTGGGGCCCAGGGGTCCAGTTCAGCTAAAGAAAGAATCTTCAAGGAGTCTTCAGGGATACTTCGGTGAAGATTTTGGCGCCAATACGAAGACTATCATTTTCTCAAACTAGAGCATAGTCATTCATGTAATGATGGCCACCTCCGGCGATTCCGGAGGAAATCTTTGGTAAGGGGTCCTTTTTTGTTTTTTTTTGTGGGGCCCAGGGGTCCAATTCAGCTGAAGAAAGAATCTTCAAGGAGTCTTCAGGGATTCTTCGGTGAAGATTTTGGCGCCAATACGAAGACTATCATTTTCTCAAACTAGAGCTTAGTCATTCATGTAATAATGGCCACCTCCGGCGATTCCGGAGGAAATCTTTGGTAAGGGGTCCTTTTTTTTTTTTTTTTTTTTTGGGCCCAGGGGTCCAATTCAGCTGAAGAAAGAATCTTCAAGGAGTCTTCAGGGATTCTTCGGTGAAGATTTTGGCGCCAATACGAAGACTATCATTTTCTCAAACTAGAGCATAGTCATTCATGTAATGATGGCCACCTCCTGCGATTCCGGAGGAAATTTTTGGTAAGGGGTCCTTTTTTTTTCCGTGGGGCCCAGGGGTCCAGTTCAGCTGAAGAAAGAATCTTCAAGGAGTCTTCATGGATTCTTCGGTGAAGATTTTGGCACCAATACGAAGACTATCATTTTCTCAACCTAGAGCATAGTCATTCATGTAATGATGGCCACATCCTGCGATTCCGGAGGAAATCTTTGGTAAGGGGTCCTTTTTTTTTTTTTTTTTTTTTGTGGGGCCCAGGGGTCCAGTTCAGCTGAAGAAAGAATCTTCAAGGAGTCTTCAGGGATTCTTCAGTGAAGATTTTGGCACCAATACGTAGACTATCATTTTCTCAAACAAGAGCATAGTCATTCATGTAATGATGGCTACCCCCTGCGATTCCGGAGGAAATCTTTGGTAAGGGGTCCTTTTTTGTTTTTTTGTTTTTTTTTTGTGGGGCCCAGGGGTCCAGTTCAGCTGAAGAAAGAATCTTCAAGGAGTCTTCAGGGATTCCTCGGTGAAGATTTTGGCACCAATACGAAGACTATCATTTTCTCAAACTAGAGCATAGTCATTCAAGTAATGATGGCCACCTCCGGCGATTCCGGAGGAAATCTTTGGTAAGGGGTCCTTTTTTGTTTTTTTTTTGTGGGGCCCAGTGGTCCAATTCAGCTGAAGAAAGAATCTTCAAGGAGTCTTCAGGGATTCTTCGGTGAATATTTTGGAGCCAATACGAAGACTATCATTTTCTCAAACTAGAGCATAGTCATTCATGTAATGATGGCAACCTCCGGCGATTCCGTAGGAAATCTTTGGTAAGGGGTCCTTTTTTTTTTTTTTTTTTTTGTGGGGCCCAGGGGTCCAGTTCAGCTGAAGAAAGAATCTTCAAGGAGTCTTCAGGGATTCTTCGGTGAAGATTTTGGCACCAATACGAAGACTATCATTTTCTCAAACTAGAGCATAGTCATTCATATAATGATGGCCACCTCCGGCGATTCCGGAGGAAATCTTTCGTAAGGGGTCCTTTTCTGTTTTGTTTTTTTTGTGGGGCCCAGGGGTCCAGTTCAGCTGAAGAAAGAATCTTCAAGGAGTCTTCAGGGATTCTTCGGTGAAGATTTTGCGCCAATACGAAGACTATCATTTTCTCAAACTAGAGCATAGTCATTCATGTAATGATGGCCACCTCCGGCGATTCCGGAGGAAATCTTTGGTAAGGGGTCCTTTTTTGTTTTTTTTTGTGGGGCCCAGGGGTCCAATTCAGCTGAAGAAAGAATCTTCAAGGAGTCTTCAGGGATTCTTCGGTGAAGATTTTGGAGCCAATACGAAGACTATCATTTTCTCAAACTAGAGCATAGCCATTCATGTAATGATGGCCACCTCCGGCGATTCCGGAGGAAATCGATGGTAAGGGGTCCTTTTTTTTTTTTTTTTTTTTTGTGGGGCCCAGGGGTCCAGTTCAGCTAAAGAAAGAATCTTCAAGGAGTCTTCAGGGATTCTTCGGTGAAGATTTTGGCGACAATACGAAGACTATCATTTTCTCAAACTAGAGCATAGTCATTCATGTAATGATGGCCACCACCGGCGATTCCGGAGGAAATCTTCCGTAAGGGGTCCTTTTTTGTTTTTTGTGGGGCCCAGGGGTCCAGTTCAGCTGAAGAAAGAATCTTCAAGGAGTCTTCAGGGATTCTTCAGTGAAGATTTTGGCACCAATATGAAGACTATCATTTTCTCAAACTAGAGCATAGTCATTCATGTAATGATGGCTACGCCCTGCGATTCCGGAGGAAATCTTTGGTAAGGGGTCCTTTTTTGTTTTTGTTTTTTTTTTGTGGGGCCCAGGGGTCCAGTTCAGCTGAAGAAAGAATCTTCAAGGAGTCTTCAGGGATTCCTCGGTGAAGATTTTGGCACCAATACGAAGACTATTATTTTCTCAAACTAGAGAATAGTCATTCAAGTAATGATGGCCACCTCCGGTTATTCCGGAGGAAATCTTTGGTAAGGGGTCCTTTTTTGTTTTTTTTGTGGGGCCCAGTGGTCCAATTCAGCTGAAGAAAGAATCTTCAAGGAGTCTTCAGGGATTCTTCGGTGAATATTTTGGAGCCAATACGAAGACTATCATTTTCTCAAACTAGAGCATAGTCATTCATGTAATGATGGCAACCTCCGGCGATTCCGGAGGAAATCTTTGGTAAGGGGTCCTTCTTTTTTTTTTTTTTTTTTTGTGGGGCCCAGGGGTCCAGTTCAGCTGAAGAAAGATTCTTCAAGGAGTCTTCAGGGATTCTTCGGTGAAGATTTTGGCGCCAATACGAAGACTATCATTTTCTCAAACTAGAGCATAGTCATTCATGTAATGATGGCCACCTCCGGCGATTCCGGAGGAAATCTTTCGTAAGGGGTCCTTTTTTGTTTTGTTTTTTTTTTTTGTGGGGCCCAGGGGTCCAGTTCAGCTGAAGAAAGAATCTTCAAGGAGTCTTCAGGGATTCTTCGGTGAAGATTTTGCGCCAATACGAAGACTATCATTTTCTAAAACTAGAGCATAGTCATTCATGTAATGATAGCCACCTCCGGCGATTCCGGAGGAAATCTTTGGTAAGGGGTCCTTTTTTGTTTTTTTTGGGGGGCCCAGGGGTCCAATTCAGCTGAAGAAAGAATCTTCAAGGAGTCTTCAGGGATTCTTCGGTGAAGATTTTCGAGCCAATACGAAGGCTATCATTTTCTCAAACTAGAGCATAGTCATTCATGTAATGATGGCCACCTCCGGCGATTCCGGAGGAAATCTTTGGTAAGGGGTCCTTTTTTTTTTTTTTTTTTTTTGTGGGGCCCAGGGGTCCAGTTCAGCTAAAGAAAGAATCTTCAAGGAGTCTTCAGGGATTCTTCGGTGAAGATTTTGGCGCCAATACGAAGACTATCATTTTCTCAAACTAGAGCACAGTCATTCATGTAATGATGGCCACCTCCGGCGATTCCGGAGGAAATCTTTGGTAAGGGGTCCTTTTTTGTTTTTTTTTGTGGGGCCCAGGGGTCCAATTCAGCTGAAGAAAGAATCTTCAAGGAGTCTTCAGGGATTCTTCGGTGAAGATTTTGGCGCCAATACGAAGACTATCATTTTCTCAAACTAGAGCTTAGTCATTCATGTAATAATGGCCACCTCCGGCGATTCCGGAGGAAATCTTTGGTAAGGGGTCCTTTTTTTTTTTTTTTTGTTGGGCCCAGGGGTCCAATTCAGCTGAAGAAAGAATCTTCAAGGAGTCTTCAGGGATTCTTCGGTGAAGATTTTGGCGCCAATACGAAGACTATCATTTTCTCAAACTAGAGCATAGTCATTCATGTAATGATGGCCACCTCCGGCGATTCCGGAGGAAATCTTTGGTAAGGGGTCCTTTTTTTTTTCCGTGGGGCCCAGGGGTCCACTTCAGCTGAAGAAAGAATCTTCAAGGAGTCTTCATGGATTCTTCGGTGAAGATTTTGGCACCAATACGAAGACTATCATTTTCTCAACCTAGAGCATAGTCATTCATGTAATGATGGCCACATCCTGCGATTCCGGAGGAAATCTTTGGTAAGGGGTCCTTTTTTTTTTTTTTTTTTTTTGTGGGGCCCAGGGGTCCAGTTCAGCTGAAGAAAGAATCTTCAAGGAGTCTTCAGGGATTCTTCAGTGAAGATTTTGGCACCAATACGTAGACTATCATTTTCTCAAACTAGAGCATAGTCATTCATGTAATGATGGCTACCCCCTGCGATTCCGGAGGAAATCTTTGGTAAGGGGTCCTTTTTTGTTTTTTTTTTTTTTTTGTGGGGCCCACGGGTCCAGTTCAGCTGAAGAAAGAATCTTCAAGGAGTCTTCAGGGATTCCTCGGTGAAGATTTTGGCACCAATACGAAGACTATCATTTTCTCAAACTAGAGCATAGTCATTCAAGTAATGATGGCCACCTCCGGCGATTCCGGAGGAAATCTTTGGTAAGGGGTCCTTTTTTGTTTTTTTTTTGTGGGGCCCAGTGGTCCAATTCAGCTGAAGAAAGAATCTTCAAGGAGTCTTCAGGGATTCTTCGGTGAATATTTTGGAGCCAATACGAAGACTATCATTTTCTCAAACTAGAGCATAGTCATTCATGTAATGATGGCCACCTCCGGCGATTCCGTAGGAAATCTTTGGTAAGGGGTCCTTTTTTTTTTTTTTTTTTTTTGTGGGGCCCAGGGGTCCAGTTCAGCTGAAGAAAGAATCTTCAAGGAGTCTTCAGGGATTCTTCGGTGAAGATTTTGGCACCAATACGAAGACTATCATTTTCTCAAACTAGAGCATAGTCATTCATGTAATGATGGCCACCTCCGGCGATTCCGGAGGAAATCTTTCGTAAGGGGTCCTTTTTTGTTTTGTTTTTTTTGTGGGGCCCAGGGGTCCAGTTCAGCTGAAGAAAGAATCTTCAAGGAGTCTTCAGGGATTCTTCGGTGAAGATTTTGCGCCAATACGAAGACTATCATTTTCTCAAACTAGAGCATAGTCATTCATGTAATGATGGCCACCTCCGGCGATTCCGGAGGAAATCTTTGGTAAGGGGTCCTTTTTTGTTTTTTTTTGGGGGCCCAGGGGTCCAATTCAGCTGAAGAAAGAATCTTCAAGGAGTCTTCAGGGATTCTTCGGTGAAGATTTTGGAGCCAATACGAAGACTATTATTTTCTCAAACTAGAGCATAGCCATTCATGTAATGATGGCCACCTCCGGCGATTCCGGAGGAAATCTTTGGTAAGGGGTCCTTTTTTTTTTTTTTTTTTTTTGTGGGGCCCAGGGGTCCAGTTCAGCTAAAGAAAGAATCTTCAAGGAATCTTCAGGGATTCTTCGGTGAAGATTTTGGCGACAATACGAAGACTATCATTTTCTCAAACTAGAGCATAGTCATTCATGTAATGATGGCCACCACCGGCGATTCCGGAGGAAATCTTTTGTAAGGGGTCCTTTTTTGTTTTTTTTTGTGGGGCCCAGGGGTCCAATTCAGCTGAAGAAAGAATCTTCAAGGAGTCTTCAGGGATTCCTCGGTGAAGATTTTGGCGCCAATACGAAGACTATCATTTTCTCAAACTAGAGCTTAGTCATTCATGTAATAATGGCCACCTCCGGCGATTCCGGAGGAAATCTTTGGTAAGGGGTCCTTTTTTTTTTTTTTTTTTTTTGGGCCCAGGGGTCCAATTCAGCTGAAGAAAGAATCTTCAAGGAGTCTTCAGGGATTCTTTGGTGAAGATTTTGGCGCCAATACGAAGACTATCATTTTCTCAAACTAGAGCATAGTCATTCATGTAATGATGGCCACCTTCGGCGATTCCGGAGGAAGTCTTTGGTAGGGGGTCCGTTTTTTTTTTCCGTGGGGCCCAGGGGTCCAGTTCAGCTGAAGAAAGAATCTTCAAGGAGTCTTCATGGATTCTTCGGTGAAGATTTTGGCGCCAATACGAAGACTATCATTTTCTCAAACTAGAGCATAGTCATTCATGTAATGATGGCCACCTCCGGCGATTCCGGAGGAAATCTTTGGTAAGGGGTCCTTTTTTGTTTTTTTTTGTGGGGCCCAGGGGTCCAATTCAGCTGAAGAAAGAATCTTCAAGGAGTCTTCAGGGATTCCTCGGTGAAGATTTTGGCGCCAATACGAAGACTATCATTTTCTCAAACTAGAGCTTAGTCATTCATGTAATAATGGCCACCTCCGGCGATTCCGGAGGAAATCTTTGGTAAGGGGTCCTTTTTTTTTTTTTTTTTTTTTGGGCCCAGGGGTCCAATTCAGCTGAAGAAAGAATCTTCAAGGAGTCTTCAGGGATTCTTTGGTGAAGATTTTGGCGCCAATACGAACACTATCATTTTCTCAAACTAGAGCATAGTCATTCATGTAATGATGGCCACCTTCGGCGATTCCGGAGGAAGTCTTTGGTAGGGGGTCCTTTTTTTTTTTCCGTGGGGCCCAGGGGTCCCGTTCAGCTGAAGAAAGAATCTTCAAGGAGTCTTCATGGATTCTTCGGTGAAGATTTTGGCGCCAATACGAAGACTATCATTTTCTCAAACTAGAGCATAGTCATTCATGTAATGATGGCCACCTCCGGCGATTCCGGAGGAAATCTTTGGTAAGGGGTCCTTTTTTGTTTTTTTTTGTGGGGCCCAGGGGTCCAATTCAGCTGAAGAAAGAATCTTCAAAGAGTCTTCAGGGATTCTTCGGTGAAGATTTTGGAGCCAATACGAAGACTATCATTTTCTCAAACTAGAGCAGAGTCATTCAGGTAATGATAGCCACCTCCGGCGATTCCGGAGGAAATCTTTGGTAAGGGGTCCTTTTTCTTTTGCTTTTTTTTTGTGGGGCCCAGGGGTCCAGTTCAGCTGAAGAAAGAATCTTCAAGGAGTCTTCAGGGATTCTTCAGTGAAGATTTTGGCACCAATACGAAGACTATCATTTCCTCAAACTAGATCATAGTCATTCATGTAATGATGGCTATCTCCTGCGATTCCGGAGGAAATCTTTGGTAAGGGGTCCTTTTTTGTTTTGTTTTTTTTTGTGGGGCCCAGGGGTCCAATTCAGCTGAAGAAAGAATCTTCAAGGAGTCTTCAGGGATTCTTCGGTGAAGATTTTGGCACCAATACGAAGACTATCATTTTCTCAAACTAGAGCATAGTCATTCATGAAATGATGGCCACCTCCGGCGATTCCGGAGGAAATCTTTGCTAAGGGGTCCTTTGTTTTTTTTTTGTTGGGCCCAGGGGTCCAATTCAGCTGAAGAAAGAATCTTCAAGGAGTCTTCAGGGATTCTTTGGTGAAGATTTTGGCGCCAATACGAAGACTATCATTTTCTCAAACTAGAGCATAGTCATTCATGTAATGATGGCCACCTCCGGCGATTCCGGAGGAAATCTTTGGTAAGGGGTCCTTTTTTGTTTTTTTTGGGGGGGCACAGGGGTCCAATTCAGCTGAAGAAAGAATCTTCAAAGAGTCATCAGGGATTCTTCGGTGAAGATTTTGGCGCCAATACGAAGACTATCATTTTCTCAAACTAGAGCTTAGTCATTCATGTAATAATGGCCACCTCCGGCGATTCCGGAGGAAATCTTTGTTAAGGGGTCCTTTTTTTTTTTTTTTTTTGTGGGGCCCAGTGGTCCAATTCAGCTGAAGAAAGAATCTTCAAAGAGTCTTCAGGGATTCTTCGGTGAAGATTTTGGAGCCAATACAAAGACTATGATTTTCTCAAACTAGAGCAGAGTCATTCATGTAATAATGGCCACCTCCGGCGATTCCGGAGGAAATCTTTGGTAAGGGGTCCTTTTTTTTTTTTTTGTGGAACCAGGGGTCCAGTTCAGCTGAAGATAGAATCTTCAAGGAGTCTTCAGGGATTCTTCAGTGAAGATTTTGGCACCAATACGAAGACTATCATTTTCTCAAACTAGAGCATAGTCATTCATGTAATGATGGCTACCCCCTGCGATTCCGGAGGAAATCTTTGGTAAGGGGTCCTTTTTTTTTTTTTTTTTTTTGTGGGGCCCAAGGGTCCAGTTCAGATGAAGAAAGAATCTTCAAGGAGTCTTCAGGGATTCCTCGGTGAAGATTTTGGCACCAATACGAAGACTATAATTTTCTCAAACTAGAGCATAGTCTTTCAAGTAATGATGGCCACCTCCGGCGATTCCGAAGGAAATCTTTGGTAAGGGGTCCTTTTTTGTTTTTTTTTGTGGGGCCCAGTGGTCCAATTCAGCTGAAGAAAGAATCTTCAAGGAGTCTTCAGGGATTCTTCGGTGAATATTTTGGAGCCAATACGAAGACTATCATTTTCTCAAACTAGAGCATAGTCATTCATGTAATGATGGCAACCTCCGGCGATTCCGGAGGAAATCTTTCGTAAGGGGTCCTTTTTTTTTTTTTTGTGGGGCCCAGGGGTCCAGTTCAGCTGAAGAAAGAATCTTCAAGGAGTCTTCAGGGATTCTTCGGTGAAGATTTTGGCGCCAATACGAAGACTATCATTTTCTCAAACTAGAGCATAGTCATTCATGTAATGATGGCCACCTCCGGCGATTCCGGAGGAAATCTTTCGTAAAGGGTCCTTTTTTTTTTTTTTTTTGTGGGGCCCAGGGGTCCAGTTCAGCTGAAGAAAGAATCTTCAAGGAGTCTTCAGGGATTCTTCGGTGAAGATTTTGCACCAATACGAAGACTATCATTTTCTCAAACTAGAGCATAGTCATTCATGTAATGATGGCCACCTCCGGCGATTCCGGAGGAAATCTTTGGTAAGGGGTCCTTTTTTGTTTTTTTGGGGGGGGCCCAGGGGTTCAATTCAGCTGAAGAAAGAATTTTCAAGGAGTCTTCAGGGATTCTTCGGTGAAGATTTTGGCACCAATACGAAGACTATCATTTTCTCAAACTAGAGCATAGTCATTCATGTAATGATGGCCACCTCCGGCGATTCCGGAGGAAATCTTTGGTAAGGGGTCCTTTTTTGTTTTTTTTTTTTGTGGGGCCCAGGGGTCCAGTTCAGCTAAAGAAAGAATCTTCAAGGAGTCTTCAGGGATTCTTCGGTGAAGATTTTGGCGCCAATACGAAGACTATCATTTTCTCAAACTAGAGCTTAGTCATTCATGTAATAATGGCCACCTCCAGCGATTCCGGAGGAAATCTTTGGTAAGGGGTCCGTTTTTGTTTTTTTTTTGTTGGGCCCAGGGGTCCAATTCAGCTGAAGAAAGAATCTTCAAGGAGTCTTCAGGGATTCTTCGGTGAAGATTTTGGCGCCAATACGAAGACTATCATTTTCTCAAACTAGAGCATAGTCATTCATGTAATGATGGCCACCTCCGGCGATTCCGAAGGAAATCTTTGGTAGGGGGTCCTTTTTTTTTTTCCGTGGGGCCCAGGGGTCCAGTTCAGCTGAAGAAAGAATCTTCAAGGAGTCTTCATGGATTCTTCGGTGAAGATTTTGGCACCTATACGAAGACTATCATTTTCTCAACCTAGAGCATAGTCATTCATGTAATGATGGCCACCTCCTGCGATTCCGGAGGAAATCTTTGGTAAGGGGTCCTTTTTTGTTTTTTTTTTGTGGGGCCCAGGGGTCCAGTTCAGCTGAAGAAAGAATCTTCAAAGAGTCTTCAGGGATTCTTCGGTGAAGATTTTGGAGCCAATACGAAGACTATCATTTTCTCAAACTAGAGCAGAGTCATTCATGTAATGATGGCCACCTCCCGCTATTCCGGAGGAAATCTTTGGTAAGGGGTCCTTTTTTGTTTTGTTTTTTTTGTGGGGCCCAGGGGTCCAGTTCAGCTGAAGAAAGAATCTTCAAGGAGTCTTCAGGGATTCTTCAGTGAAGATTTTGGCACCAATACGAAGACTATCATTTTCTCAAACTAGAGCATAGTCATTCATGTATTGATGGCTACCTCCTGCGATTCCGGAGGAAATCTTTGGTAAGGGGTCCTTTTTTTTTTTTTTTTTTGTGGGGCCCAGGGGTCCAATTCAGTTGAAGAAAGAATCTTCAAGGAGTCTTCAGGGATTCTTCGGTGAAGATTTTGGCACCAATACGAAGACTATCATTTTCTCAAACTAGAGCATAGTCATTTATGTAATGATGGCCACCTCCGGCGATTCCGGAGGAAATCTTTGCTAAGGGGTCCTTCTTTGTTTTTTTTTGTTGGGCCCAGGGGTCCAATTCAGCTTAAGAAAGAATCTTCAAGGAGTCTTCAGGGATTCCTCGGTGAAGATTTTGGAGCCAATACGAAGACTATCATTTTCTCAAACTAGAGCATAGTCATTCATGTAATGATGGCCACCTCCGGCGATTCCGGGGGAAATCTTTGGTAAGGGGTCCTTTTTTGTTTTGTTTTTTTGTGGGGCCCAGGGGTCCAGTTCAGCTGAAGAAAGAATCTTCAAGGAGTCTTCAGGGATTCTTCGGTGAAGATTTTGGCACCAATACGTAGACTATCATTTTCTCAAACTAGAGCATAGTCATTCATGTAATGATGGCCACCTCCGGCGATTCCGGAGGAAATCTTTGGTAAGGGGTCCTTTTTTGTTTTTTTTTTTTTTTTGTGGGGCCCAGGGGTTCAATTCAGCTGAAGAAAGAATCTTCAAGGAGTCTTCAGGGATTCTTCGGTGAAGATTTTGGCGCCAATACTAAGACTATCATTTTCTCAAACTAGAGTATAGTCATAAAGGCTACCAGCTATATAAATGGTAGAAATTACCCTTGAAATTGAAAAATGACACCTGTTATACTGCTGAAGAAAGAGTCTTCAAGGAGTCTTCAGGGAATCTTGGGTGAGGATTTTGGAGCCAATATGAAGACTATCATTTTCTAAAACTAGAGCATAGTCATTCATGTAATGATGGCTACCTCCGGCGATTCCGGAGGAAATCTTTGGTAAGGGGTCCTTCTTTGTTTTTTTTTTTTGTGGGGCCCAGGGGTCCAATTGAGCTGAAGAAAGAATCTCCAAGGAGTCTTCAGGGATTATTCCGTGAAGACTTTGGCGCCAATACGAAGACTATCATTTTCTCAAACTAGAGTATAGTCATTCATGTAATGATGGCCACCTCCGGCGATTCCGGAGGAAATCTTTGGTAAGGGGTCTTTTTTTTTTTTTTTGTGGGGCCCAGGGGTCCAGTTCAGCTGAAGAAAAAGAATCTTCAAGGAGTCTTCATGGATTTTTCGGTGAAGATTTTGGCGCCAATATGAAGACTATCATTTTCTCAAACTAGAGCATAGACATTCATGTAATGATGGCCACCTCCGGTGATTCCGGAGGAATTCTTTGGTAAGGGGTCCTTTTATTGAAAAAACTTCAAATTATTAATTTGAATAGTTCAGTATTTATACATTTGGCATACAGAAGTGTCGCTAATTGCCCCTTTGCTTTTAAATAGTAACTACTTTACAGTAGTTATATCTGCCTGCCGCTGATGTTTTTGTGAAGTTTTTTCACACAGTTAAGTAGTCTTCAGCATAACCTCATACGGGAGTGACGAGGAGCAGCTCTCTTTCCCTCTCTCTCGTTATTTAAGTGGACTTAAGGATTTACACACTCACGCTGGATTTATGACTCCGTCCTGGATTTCTACTGTATTTAGTGCTGGATTAATTACCATGGATTTTTCCTCTAACATGGACATAATTACACACTAATTCATCGAGGACGGGATCCGGACGCTGCTTAGCGATGATCGTCTATTGAATGATTTTTTCCACACTCGCCAGAACTGTTATCGCAACAGGGTAAGCATAAGGGGCTTTAATGCTTGTTCTTGCGTCACATATTCTATATGCCAGTGTTTTGAAAATAATTTCAAGTATTTTAATTTATTAAATTCTTGCTAGATTGAACCTATGATTTCAATGCAGTCTATAATTTTTTCTTAGGTATTTGACTACTCGTTGAATTTACTATTTGTTTTACTGATAATTTGAGAGCTTTTGTGATCATGTTGATTTAAGCAAATACTTACGTAAGGTGATTTTCGTGATTAGTTAATTGCTGTTTTCGGTGATTCGTTGATTTCAAGATTTTATTGATTTAAATGAAAATTGTAGATTTTAGTCATGCGATTGCAGTAATTGATATTTTGATTCGTGTTGATTTTTTGTTGGGTTATTTTAGTTACTTTTTGTTAGTGTTGTATCTTTTGTTCTGATTTTTCCCGTGGTTGATTTTCCTTTACTTTGTATTTTTTAGCGGATGAGTGAAAGGAAGAAGGTTGAGCCCTCGCAGTTGTGAACCTTAATCTCTCGTACAAAAGTGCATTTCTTCGTCCTCACTTGACATTCTTAGTCATTCGAGGACTCGTTTACGTCATTCCACCACCAGCTGCTACAGTGAAATTTATTTCATTTTAAATTATATGTATTCATAAATGTCTAACCATTTAAATTTAAATTTATTAAATATTTAAAATGCATTTTTTCCATCTCTACCTTTTCACTTAAAAATGCAAAGTTTAATGATATGATCCTGGTCATTTCATATTGATTTCATATTTACATATTTAAACCACCCCCTTTTTCCGCTCTTTTTTTTTTTTTTTCATGGGGCCCAGGGGTCCAGTTCAGCTGAAGAAAGAATCATCAAGGAGTCTTTAGGGATTCTTCAGTGAAGATTTTGGCGCCAATACGAAGACTATCATTTTCTCAAACTAGAGCATAGTCATTCATGTAATGATGGCCTCCTCCGGCGATTCCGGAGGAAATCTTTGGTAAGGGGTCCTTTTTTGTTTTTTTGTGTGGGGCCCAGGGGTCCAATTCAGCTGAAGAAAGAATCTCTAAGGAGTCTTCAGGGATTCTTCGGTGAAGATTTTGGAGCCAATACGAAGACTATCATTTTCTCAAACTAGAGCATAGTCATTCATGTAATGATGGCCACCTCCGGCGATTCCGGAGGAAATCTTTGGTAAGGAGTCCTTTTTTGTTTTTTTTTTTCGTGGGGCCCAGGGGTCCAGTTCAGCTGAAGATAGAATCTTCAAGGAGTCTTCAGGGATTCTTCAGTGAAGATTTTGGCGCCAATACGAAGACTATCATTTTCTCAAACTAGAGCATAGTCATTCATGTAATGGCGGCCACCTCCGGCGATTCCTGAGGAAATCTTTGGTAAGGGGTCCTTTTTTTTTTTTTTGTGGGGCCCAGGGGTCCAATTCAGCTGAAGAAAGAATCTTCAAGGAGTCTTCAGGGATTCTTCGGTGAAGATTTTGGCACCAATACGAAGACTATCATTTTCTCAAACTAGAGCATAGTCATTTATGTAATGATGGCCACCTCCGGCGATTCCGGAGGAAATCTTTGCTAAGGGGTCCTTCTTTGTTTTTTTTTGTTGGGCCCAGGGGTCCAATTCAGCTGAAGAAAGAATCTTCAAGGAGTCTTCAGGGATTCCTCGGTGAAGATTTTGGAGCCAATACGAAGACTATCATTTTCTCAAACTAGAGCATAGTCATTCATGTAATGATGGCCACCTCCGGCGATTCCGGAGGAAATCTTTGGTAAGGGGTCCTTTTTTGTTTTGTTTTTTTGTGGGTCCCAGGGGTCCAGTTCAGCTGAAGAAAGAATCTTCAAGGAGTCTTCAGGGATTCTTCGGTGAAGATTTTGGCACCAATACGTAGACTATCATTTTCTCAAACTAGAGCATAGTCATTCATGTAATGATGGCCACCTCCGGCGATTCCGGAGGAAATCTTTGGTAAGGGGTCCTTTTTTTTTTTTTTTTTTTTTGTGGGGCCCAGGGGTCCAATTCAGCTGAAGAAAGAATCTTCAAGGAGTCTTCAAGGATTCTTCGGTGAAGATTTTGGCGCCAATACTAAGACTATCATTTTCTCAAACTAGAGTATAGTCATAAAGGCTACCAGCTATATAAATGGTAGAAATTACCCTTGAAATTGAAAAATGACACCTGTTATACTGCTGAAGAAAGAGTCTTCAAGGAGTCTTCAGGGAATCTTGGGTGAGGATTTTGGAGCCAATATGAAGACTATCATTTTCTCAAACTAGAGCATAG
Organism: Macrobrachium rosenbergii; assembly: GCA_039081455.1. Lineage (NCBI taxonomy): Eukaryota > Metazoa > Arthropoda > Malacostraca > Decapoda > Palaemonidae > Macrobrachium > Macrobrachium rosenbergii. The sequence continues at coordinate 477,064 of JANJGK010000317.1, read as the reverse complement.
TCATAAAGGCTACCAGCTATATAAATGGTAGAAATTACCCTTGAAATTGAAAAATGACACCTGTTATACTGCTGAAGAAAGAGTCTTCAAGGAGTCTTCAGGGAATCTTGGGTGAGGATTTTGGAGCCAATATGAAGACTATCATTTTCTAAAACTAGAGCATAGTCATTCATGTAATGATGGCTACCTCCGGCGATTCCGGAGGAAATCTTTGGTAAGGGGTCCTTCTTTGTTTTTTTTTTTTGTGGGGCCCAGGGGTCCAATTGAGCTGAAGAAAGAATCTCCAAGGAGTCTTCAGGGATTATTCCGTGAAGATTTTGGCGCCAATACGAAGACTATCATTTTCTCAAACTAGAGCATAGTCATTCATGTAATGATGGCCACCTCCGGCGATTCCGGAGGAAATCTTTGGTAAGAGGTCCTTTTTTTTTTTTTTTTGTGGGGCCCAGGGGTCCAATTCAGCTGAAGAAAGAATCTTCAATGAGTCTTCAGGGATTCTTCGGTGAAGCTTTTGGAGCCAATGCGAAGACTATCATTTTCTCAAACTAGAGCATAGTCATTCATGTAATGATGGCCACCTCCCTCGATTCCGGAGGAAATCTTTTGTAAGGGGTCCTTTTTTTTTTTTTTTTTTGTGGGACCCAGGGGTCCAGTTCAGCTGAAGAAAAAGAATCTTCAAGGAGTCTTCATGGATTTTTCGGTGAAGATTTTGGCGCCAATATGAAGACTATCATTTTCTCAAACTAGAGCATAGTCATTCATGTAATGATGGCCACCTCCGGTGATTCCGGAGGAATTCTTTGGTAAGGGGTCCTTTTTTGTTTTTTTTTTTTCATGGGGCCCAGGGGTCCAGTTCAGCTGAAGAAAGAATCATCAAGGAGTCTTTAGGGATTCTTCAGTGAAGATTTTGGCGCCAATACGAAGACTATCATTTTCTCAAACTAGAGCATAGTCATTCATGTAATGATGGCCTCCTCCGGCGATTCCGGAGGAAATCTTTGGTAAGGGGTCCTTTTTTTTTTTGTGTGTGTGGGGCCCAGGGGTCCAATTCAGCTGAAGAAAGAATCTCTAAGGAGTCTTCAGGGATTCTTCGGTGAAGATTTTGGAGCCAATACGAAGACTATCATTTTCTCAAACTAGAGCATAGTCATTCATGTAATGATGGCCACCTCCGGCGATTCCGGAGGAAATCTTTGGTAAGGGGTCCTTTTTTGTTTTTTTTTTTTCGTGGGGCCCAGGGGTCCAGTTCAGCTGAAGATAGAATCTTCAAGGAGTCTTCAGGGATTCTTCAGTGAAGATTTTGGCGCCAATACGAAGACAATCATTTTCTCAAACTAGAGCATAGTCATTCATGTAATGGCGGCCACCTCCGGCGATTCCTGAGGAAATCTTTGGTAAGGGGTCCTTTTTTTTTTTTTTGTGGGGCCCAGGGGTCCAATTCAGCTGAAGAGAGAATCTTCAAGGAGTCTTCAGGGATTCTTCGGTGAAGATTTTGGCGCCAATACTAAGACTATCATTTTCTCAAACTAGAGCATTGTCATAAAGGCTACCAGCTATATAAATGGTAGAAATTACCCTTGAAATTGAAAAATGACACCTGTTATACTGCTGAAGAAAGAGTCTTCAAGGAGTCTTCAGGGAATCTTGGGTGAGGATTTTGTAGCCAATATGAATACTATCATTTTCTAAAACTAGAGCATAGTCATTCATGTAATGATTGCCACCTCCGGCGATTCCGGAGGAAATCTTTGGTAAGGGGTCCTTTTTTGTTTTTTTTTGTGGAGCCCAGGGGTCCAATTCAGCTGAAGAAAGAATCTTCAAAGAGTCTTCAGGGATTCTTCGGTGAAGATTTTGGAGCCAATACGAAGACTAACATTTTCTCAAACTAAAGCATAGTCATTCATGTAATGATGGCCACCTCCGGCGATTCCAGAGGAAATCTTTGGTAAGGGGTCTTTTTTTTTTTTTTTTTTTTTTGCGGGGACCAGGGTTCCAATTCAGCCGGCACCCTTGCGTGGTGAAGGTCGCATATTCTAATCCTGGGGTGTAAAAAAAAAAAAAAAAAAAAAAAAGGAGTCCAGCCTCAAAAAATAGAACTTTCAAAATTTTCGACCTAACTAACCCTTGTTAGTACAGTTCTATTAATTTTGGGGATGTAAAATTTTTTGGGCCAATATTTCCAGTTTCCAAAAATCGATGAATAGTAATTCAGACTTGCATAATTCTAAAATGACTATTAGCTACGGGGCCTCAAAGTCGATTTTTTAGTTTATGCAATAAAAATTCAGGCACCCAAAACTCAGCAAGGCCTGAACGTATTGATGTTTTGTATGAATTTTTTTAATAGAACCGATCAAAATAAAGGGGCTCTAATTCAAGGCTAATGTCCGTGGCAGGTTCCCTCTCGGCTATGGGACCTCAAAGTTGGTGTTTTTTGTTAATTTTACATATGAACCTTGCAATTTCAAAATGACACCTCCATTACTTACAAGGTTACAGGAACCTTGAAACTGAAAAATGACACATGGAATACTACAACAGAGTGCCAATGATGAAAGGCTACCAGCTATATAAATGGTAGAAATTACCCTCGAAATTGAAAAATGACACCTGTTATACTGCTGAAGAAAGAGTCTTCAAAGAGTCTTCAGGGAATCTTGGGTGAGGATTTTGGAGCCAATATGAAGACTATCATTTTCTCAAACTAGAGCATAGTCATTCATGTAATGATGGCCACCTCCGGCGATTCCGGAGGAAATATTTGCTAAGGGGTCCTTTTTTGTTTTTTTTTTTGGGGGGGGGGCTCAGGGGTTCAATTCAGCTGAAGAAAGAATCTTCAGGGAATCTTGGGTGAGGATTTTGGAGCAAATATGAAGACTATCATTTTCTCAAACTAGAGCATAGTCATTCATGTAATGATGGCCACCTCCGGCGATTCCGGAGGAAATCTTTGCTAAGGGGTCCTTTTTTTTTGGGGGGGGGGGCTCAGGGGTTCAATTCAGCTGAAGAAAGAATCTTCAAGGAGTCTTCAGGGATTCTTCAGTGAAGATTTTTTCACCAATACGAAGACTATCATTTTCTCAAACTAGAGCAAAGTCATTCATGTAATGATAGCCACCTCCGGCGATTCCGGAGGAAATCTTTGGTAAGGGGTCCTTTTTTTTTTTTTTTTTTTTTTGTGGGGCCCAGGGGTCCAATTCAGCTGAAGAAAGAATCTTCAAGAAGTCTTCAGGGATTCTTCGGTGAAGATTTTGGCACCAATACGAAGACTATCATTTTCTAAAACTAGAGCATAATCATTGATGTAATGATGTCCACCTCCGGCGATTCCGGAGGAAATCTTTGGTAAGGGGTCCTTTTTTTGTTTTTTTTTGTGGGGCCAAGGGGTCCAATTCAGCTGAAGAAAGAATCTTCAAAGAGTCTTCAGGGATTCTTCGGTGAAGATTTTGGAGCCAATACGAAGACTATCATTTTCTCAAACTAGAGCATAGTCATTCATGTAATGATGGCCACCTCCGGCGATTCCGGAGGAAATCTTTGGTAAGGGGTCCTTTTTTTTTTTTTTCGTGGGGCCCAGGGGTCCAATTCAGCTGAAGAAAGAATCTTCAAGGAGTCTTCAGGGATTCTTCGGTGAAGATTTTGGCGCCAATACGAAGACTATCATTTTCTCAAACTAGAGCATAGTCATTCATGTAATGATGGCCACCTCCGGCGATTCCGGAGGAAATCTTTGGTAAGGGGTACTTTTTTTTTTTTTTTTTGTGGGGCCCAGGGGTCCAATTCAGCTGAAGAAAAAATCTTCAAGGAGTCTTCAGGGATTCTTCGGTGAAGATTTTGGTGCCAATACTAAGACTATCATTTTCTCAAACTAGAGCAAAGTAATAAAGGCTACCAGCTATATAAATGGTAGAAATTACCCTTGAAATTGAAAAATGACACCTGTTATACTGCTGAAGAAAGAGTCTTTAAGGTGTCTTCAGGGAATCTTGAGTGAGCATTTTGGAGCCAATATGAAGACTATCATTTTCTAAAACTAGAGCATAGTCATTCATGTAATGATGGCCACCTCCGGCGATTCCGGAGGAAATTTTTGGTAAGGGGTCCTTTTTTATTTTATTTTTTTTTTTTTTTGTGGGGCCCAGGGGTCCAGTTCAGCTGAAGAAAGAAACTTCAAGGAGTCTTCAGGGATTCTTCGGTGAAGATTTTGTGCCAATACGAAGACTATCATTTTCTCAATCTAGAGCGTAGTCATTCATGTAATGATGGCCACCTCCGGCGATTCCGGAGGAAATCTTTGGTAAGGTGTTCTTTTTCGTTTTTTTTTTTTTTGTGGGGCACAGGGGTCCAATTCAGCTGATCAGGGATTCTTCGGTGGAGATTTTTGCTCCAATACGAAGACTATCATTTTCTCAAACTAGAGCATAGTCATTCATGTAATGATGGCCACCTCCGGCGATTCCGGAGGAAATCTTTGGTAAGGGGTCCTTTTTTTTTTTTTTTTTTTTGTGGTGCCCAGGGGTGCAATTCAGCTGAAGAAAGAATCTTCAAGGAGTCTTCAGGGATTCTTCGGTGAAGATTTTGGAGCCAATACGAAGACTATCATTTTCTCAAACTAGAGCATAGTCATTCATGTAATGATGGCCACCTCCGGCGATTCCGGAGGAAATCTTTGGTAAGGGGTCCTTTTTTGTTTTTTTTTTTGTGGATCCCAGGGGTCCAATTCAGCTCAAGAAAGAATCTTCAAGGAGTCTTCAGGAATTCTTCGGTGAAGATTTTGAAGCCAATACGAAGACTATCAATTTCTCAAACTAGAGCATAGTCATTCATGTAATGATGGCCACCTCCGGCGATTCCGGAGGAAATCTTTGGTAAGGGGTCCTTTTTTGTTTTTTTTTTTGTGGGGCCCAGGGGTCCAATTCAGCTGAAGAAAGAATCTTCAGGGAGTTTTCAGGGATTCTTCGGTGAAGATTTTGTCGCCAATACGGAGACTATCATTTTCTAAAACTAGAGCATAGTCATTCATGTAATGATGGCCACCTCCGGCGATTCTGGAGGAAATCTTTGGTAAGGGGTCCTTTTGTTTTTTTTTTTTTTTTGTGGATCCCAGGGGTCCAATTCAGCACAAGAAAGAATCTTCAAGGAGTCTTCAGGGATTCTTCGGTGAAGATTTTGGCGCCAATATTAAGACTATCATTTTCTCAAACTAGAGCATAGTCATAAAGGCTACCTGCTATATAAATGGTAGAAATTACCCTTGAAAGTGAAAAATGACACCTGTTATACTGCTGAAGAAAAAGTCTTTAAGGAGTCTTCAGGGAATCTTGGGTGAGGATTTTGGAGCCAATATGAAGACTATCATTTTCTAAAACTAGAGCATAGTCATTCATGTAATGATGGCGACCTCTGGCGATTCCGCAGGAAATCTTTGGTTAGGGGTCCTTTTTTGTTTTTTTTTGTTGGGCGCAGGGGTCCAATTCAGCTGAAGAAAGAATCTTCAAAGAGTTTTCAGGGATCCTTCGGTGAAGATTTTGGAGCCAATACGAAGACTATCATTTTCTCAAACTAGAGCATAGTCATTCATGTAATGATGGCCACCTCCGGTGATTCCGGAGGAAATCTTTGGTAAGGGGTCCTTTTTTGTCTTTTTTTTTTTTTTGTCGGGCCCAGGGGCTCAGTTCAGCTGAAGAAAGAATCTTCAAGGAGTCTTCAGGGATTCTTCGGTGAAGATTTTGGCGCCAATACGAAGATTATCATTTTCTCAAACTAGAGCAGAGTCATTCATGTAATGATGGCCACCTCCAGCGATTCCGGAGGAAATCTTTTGTAAGGGGTCCTTTTTTGTTTTTTCTTGTGGGGCCCAGGGGTGCAATTCAGCTGAAGAAAGAATCTCCAAGGAGTTTTCAGGGATTCTTCGGTGAAGATTTTGGCGCCAATACGAAGACTATCATTTTCTAAAACTAGAGCATAGTCATTCATGTAATGATGGCCAACTCCGGCGATTCTGGATGAAATCTTTGGTAAGAGGTCCTTTTTTTTTTTTTTTTTTGTAGGTCCTAGGGGTCCAATTTAGCTGAAGAAAGAATCTTCAAGGAGTCTTCAGGGATTCTTCGGTGAAGATTTTGGCGCCAATACGAAGACTATCATTTTCTCAAACTAGAGCATAGTCATTCATGTAATGATGGCCACCTCCGGTGATTCCGGAGGAAATCTATGGTAAGGGGTCCTTTTTTGTTTTTTTTTTTTTGTGGGGCCCAGGGGTCCAATTCAGCTGAAGAAAAAATCTTCAAGGAGTCTTCAGGGATTCTTCGGTGAAGATTTTGGCGCCAATACGAAGACTATCATTTTCTCAAACTAGAGCATAGTCATTCATGTAATGAATGCCACCTCCGGTGATTCCGGAGGAAATCTTTAGTAAGGGGTCCTTTTTTGTTTTTGTTTTTTTTCGTGGGGCCCAGGGGTCCAGTTCAGCTGAAGAAAGAATCTTCAAGGAGTCTTCAGGGATTCTTCGGTGAAGATTTTGGCGCCAATACGAAGACTATCATTTTCTCAAACTAGAGCATAGTCATTCATGTAATGATGGCCACCTCCGGCGATTCCGGAGGAAATCTTTGGTAAGGGGTCCTTTTTTTTTTTCTTTTTTTTTTGGGGCCCAGGGGTCCAATTCAGCTGAAAAAATAATCTTCAAGGAATCTTCAGGGATTCTTCGGTGAAGATTTTGGCGCCAATACTAACACTATCATTTTCCCAAACTAGAGCATAGTCATAAAGGCTACCAGCTATATAAATGGTAGAAATTACCCTTGAAATTGAAAAATGACACCTGTTATACTGCTGAAGAAAAAGTCTTCAAGGAGTCTTCAGGGAATCTTGGGTGAGGATTTTGGAGCCAATATGAAGACTATCATTTTCTAAAACTAGAGCATAGTCATTCATGTAATGATGGCCACCTCGGGCGATTCCGGAGGAAATCTTTGGTAAGGGGTCCTTTTTTGTTTTTTTTTTGTCGGGCCCAGGGGCCCAGTTCAGCTGAAGAAAGAATCTTCAAGGAGTCTTCAGGGATTCTTCGGTGAAGATTTTGGCGCCAATACGAAGATTATCATTTTCTCAAACTAGAGCATAGTCATTCATGTAATGATGGCCACCTCCGGCGATTCCGGAGGAAATCTTTTGTAAGGGGTCCATTTTTGTTTTTTTTTGTGGGGCCCAGGGGTCCAATTCAGCTCAAGAAAGAATCTTCAAGGAGTCTTCAGGGATTCTTCGGTGAAGATTTTGGAGACAATACGAAGACTATCATTTTCTCAAACTAGAGCATAGTCATTCATGTAATGATGGCCACCTCTGGCAATTCTGGAGGAAATCTTTGGTAAGGGGTGCTTTTTTTTTTTTTTTTTTTTTTTTGTGGGGCCCAGGGGTCCAGTTCAGCTGAAGAAAGAATCTTCAAGGAGTCTTCAGGGATTCTTCGGTGAAGATTTTGGCGCCAATACGAAGACTATCATCTTCTCAAACTAGAGCATAGTCATTCATGTAATGATGGCCACCTCCGGCGATTCCGGAGGAAATCTTTGGTAAGGGGTCCTTTATTGTTTTTTTTTTTGGGGGGGGCCCAGGGGTCCAATTCAGCTGAAGAGAGAATCTTCAAGGAGTCTTCAGGGATTCTTCGGTGAAGATTTTGGCGCCAGTACGAAGACTATCATTTTCTCAAACTAGAGCTTAGTCATTCATGTAACGATGGCCACCTCCGGCGATTCCGGAGGAAATCTTTGGTAAAAGGTCCTTTTTTGTTTTTTTTTTGTGGGGCCCAGGGGTCCAATTCAGCTGAAGAAAGAATCTTCAAGGAGTCTTCAGGGATTCTTCGGTGAAGATTTTGGAGCCGATACGAAGACTATCATTTTCACAAACTAGAGCATAGTCATTCATGTAATGATGGCCACCTCCGGCGATTCCGGAGGAAATCTTTGGGAAGGGGTCCTTTTTTTTTCTTTTTTTCGTGGGGCGAAGGGTCCAGTTCAGCTGAAGAAAGAATCTTCAAGGAGTCTTCAGGGATTCTTCGGTGAAGATTTTGGCGCCAATATGAAGACTATCATTTTCTCAAACTAGAGCATAGTCATTCATGTAATGATGGCCACCTCCAGCGATTCCGGAGGAAATCTTTGGTAAGGGGTCCTTTTTTGTTTTTTTTTTGTGGGGCCCAGGGGTCCAATTCAGCTGAAGAAAGAATCTTCAAGGATTCTTCAGGGATTCTTCGTTGAAGATTTTGGCGTCAATACTAAGACTATCATTTTCTTAAACTAGAGCATAGTCACAAATGCTACCAGCTATATAAATGGTAGAAATTACCCTTGAAATTGAAAAATGACACCTGTTATACTGCTGAAGAAAAAGTCTTCAAGGAGTCTTCAGGGAATCTTGGGTGAGGATTTTGGAGCCAATATGAAGACTATCATTTTCTAAAACTAGAGCATAGTCATTCATGTAATGATGGCCACCTCCGGCGATTCCGGAGGAAATCTTTGGTAAGGGGTCCTTTTTTGTTTTTTTTTTGTGGGGCCCAGGGGTTCAATTCAGCTCAAGAAAGAATCTTCAAGGAGTCTTCAGGGATTCTTCTTTGAAGATTTTGGAGCCAATACGAAGACTATCATTTTTTCAAACTAGAGCATAGTCATTCATGTAATGATGGCCACTTCCGGCGATTCTGGAGGAAATCTTTGGTAAGGGGTCCTTTTTTTTTTTTTTTTTTTTTTTTTGTCGGGCCCAGGGGCCCAGTTCAGCTGAAGAAATAATCTTGAAGGAGTCTTCAGGGATTCTTCGGTGAAGATTTTGGCGCCAATACAAAGATTATCATTTTATCCAACTAGAGCATAGTCATTCATGTAATGATGGCCACCTCCGGCGATTCCAGAGGAAATCTTTTGTAAGGGGTCCTTTTTTGTTTTTTTTTTGTGGGGCCCAGGGGTCCAATTCAGCTCAAGAAAGAATCTTCAAGGAGTCTTCAGGGATTCTTTGGTGAAGATTTTGGAGCCAATATGAAGACTATCATTTTCTCCAACTAGAGCATAGTCATTCATGTAATGATGGCCACCTCTGGCGATTCTGGAGGAAATGTTTGGCAAGGGGTCCTTTTTTTTTTTTTTTGTGGGGCCCAGGGGTCCAGTTCAGCTGAAGAAAGAATCTTCAAGGAGTCTTCAGGGATTCTTCGGTGAAGATTTTGGTGCCAATACGTAGATTATCATTTTCTCAAACTAGAGCATAGTCATTTATGTAATGATGGCCACCTCCGGCGATTCCGGAGGAAATCTTTGGTAAGGGGTCCTTTTTTTTTTTTTGTGGGGCCCAGGGGTCCAATTCAGCTCAAGAAAGAATCGTCAAGGAGTCTTCAGGGATTCTTCGGTGAAGATTTTGGAGCCAATACGAAGACTATCATTTTCTCAAACTAGAGCATAGTCATTCATGTAATGATGACCACCTCTGTCGATTCTGGAGGAAATCTTTGGAAAGGGGTCCTTTTTTTTTTTTTTTTGTGGGGCCCAGGGGTTCAGTTCAGCTGAAGAAAGAATCTTCAAGGAGTCTTCAGGGATTCTTCGGTGAAGATTTTGCGCCAATACGAAGACTATCATTTTCTCAAACTAGAGCATAGTCATTCATGTAATGATGGCCAACTCCGGCGATTCCGGAGGAAATCTTTGGTAAAGGGTCCTTTTTTTTTTTTTTTTTGTGGGGCCCTGGGGTCCAATTCAGCTGAAGAAAGAATCTTCAAGGAGTCTTCAGGGATTCTACGGTGAAGATTTTGGCGCCAATACGAAGACTATCATTTTCTCAAACTAGAGCATAGTCATTCATATAATGATGGCCACCTCCGGCGATTCCGGAGGAAATCTTTGGTAAGGGGTCCTTTTTTGTTTTTTTTTGTGGGGCCCAGGGGTCCAATTCAGCTGAAGAAAGAATCTTCAAGGAGTCTTCAGGGATACTTCGGTTAAGATTTTGGAGCCAATACGAAGACTATCATTTTCTCAAACTAGAGCATAGTCATTCATGTAATGATGGCCACCTCCGGCGATTCCGGAGGAAATCTTTGGTAATGGGTCCTTTTTTTTTTTTGTGGGGCCCAGGGGTCCAGTTCAGCTGAAGAAAGAGTCTTGAAGGAGTCTTCAGGGATTCTTGGGTGAGGATTTTGGAGCCAATATGAAGACTATCATTTTCTAAAACTAGAGCATAGTCATTCATGCAATGATGGCCACCTCCGGCGATTCCGGAGGAAATCTTTGGTAAGGGGTCCTTTTTTTTTTTTTTTTTTTTTTTGTGGGGCCCAGGGGTCCAATTCAGCTGAAGAAAGAATCTTCAAGGAATCTTCAGGGATTCTTCGGTGAAGATTTTGGCGCCAATACTAAGACTATCATTTTCTCAAACTAGAGCATAGTCATAAAGGCTACCAGCTATATAAATGGTAGATATTACCCTTGAAATTGAAAAATGACACCTGTTATACTGCTGAAGAAAAAGTCTTCAAGGAGTCTTCAGGGAATCTTGGGTGAGGATTTTGGAGCCAATATGAAGACTATCATTTTCTAAAACTAGAGCATAGTCATTCATGCAATGATGGCCACCTCCGGCGATTCCAGAGGAAATCTTTTGTAAGGGGTCCTTTTTTTTTTTTTTTTTTTCTGGGGCCCAGGGGTCCAGTTCAGCTGAAGAAAGAATCTTCAAGGAGTCTTCAGGGATTCTTCGGTGAAGATTTTGGTGCCAATATGAAGATTATCATTTTCTCAAACTAGAGTATAGTCATTCATGTAATGATGGCCACCTCCGGCGATTCCGGAGGAAATCTTTGGTAAGGGGTCCTTCTTTTTTTTTTTTTCGTGGGGCCCAGGGGTCCAGTTCAGCTGAAGAAAGAATCTAAAAGGAGTCTTCAGGGATTCTTCGGTGAAGATTTTGGCGCCAATACGAAGACTATCATTTTCTCAAACTAGAGCATAGCCATTCATGTAATGATGGCCACCTCCGGCGATTCCAGAGGAAATCTTTTCTAAGGGGTCCTTTTTTTTTTTTTTTTTTTGTGGGGCCCAGGGGTCCAATTCAGCTGAAGAAAGAATCTTCAAGGAATCTTCAGGGATTCTTCGGTGAAGATATTGGCGCCAAATTACCCTTGAAATTGAAAAGTGACACCTGTTATACTGCTGAAGAAAAAGTCTTCAACGAGTCTTCAGGGAATCTTGGGTGAGGATTTTGGAGCCAATATGAAGACTATCATTTTCTAAAACTAGAGCATAGTCATTCATGTAATGATGGCCACCTCCGGCGATTCCGGAGGAAATCTTTGGTAAGGGGTCCTTTTTTGTTTTTTTTGTGAGGCCCAGGGGTCCAATTCAGCTGAAGAAAGAATCTTCAAAGAGTCTTCAGGGATTCTACGGTGAAGATTTTGGAGCCAATACGAAGACTATCATTTTCTCAAACTACAGCATAGTCATTCATGTAATGATGGCCACCTCGTGCGATTCCGGAGGAAATCTTTGGTAAGGGGTCCTTTTTTGTTTTGTTTATTTTTTTGTCGGGCCCAGGGGCCCAGTTCAGCTGAAGAAAGAATCTTCAAGGAGTCTTCAGGGATTCTTCGGTGAAGATTTTGGCGCCAATACGAAGATTATCATTTTCTCAAACTAGAGCATAGTCATTCATGTAATGATGGCCACCTCCGGCGATTCCGGAGGAAATCTTTTGGAAGGGGTCCTTTTTTGTTTTTTTTTGTGGGGCCCAGGGCTCCAATTCAGCTCAAGAAAGAATCTTCAAGAAGTCTTCAGGGATTCTTCGGTGAAGATTTTGGAGCCAATACGAAGACTATCATTTTCTCAAACTAGAGCATAGTCATTCATGTAATGATGGCCACCTCTGGCGATTCTGGAGGAAATCTTTGGTAAGGGGTCCTTTTTTTTTTTTTTTTTTTTTTTTGTGGGGCCCAGGGGTCCAGTTCAGCTGAAGAAAGAATCTTCAAGGAGTCTTCAGGGATTCTTCGGTGAAGATTTTGGCGCCAATACGAAGACTATCATTTTCTCAAACTACAGCTTAGTCATTCATGTAATGATGGCCACCTCCAGCGATTCCGGAGGAAATCTTTGGTAAGGGGTCCTTTTTTTTTTTTTTTTTTTTTTTGTGGGGCCCAGGGGTTCAATTCAGCTGAAGAAAGAATCTTCAAGGAGTCTTCAGGGATTCTTCGGTGAAGATTTTGGCGTCAATACTAAGACTATCATTTTCTTAAACTAGAGCATAGTCATAAATGCTACCAGCTATCTAAATGGTAGAAATTACCCTTGAAATTGAAAAATGACACCTGTTATACTGCTGAAGAAAGAGTCTTCAAGGAGTCTTCAGGGAATCTTGGGTGAGGATTTTGGAACCAATATGAAGACTATCATTTTCTAAAACTAGAGCATAGTCATTCATGTAATGATGGCTACCTCCGGCGATTCCGGAGGAAATCTTTGGTAAGGGGTCCTTTTTTTGGGGGGGTGGGGGCCCAGGGGTCCAATTCAGTTGAAGAAAGAATCTTCAAGGAATCTTCAGGGATTCTTCGGTGAAGATTTTGGCGCCAATTCTAAGACTATCATTTTCTCAAACTAGAGCATAGACATAAAGGCTACCAGCTATATAAATGGTAGAAATTACCCTTGAAATTGAAAAATGACACCTGTTATACTGCTGAAGAAAAAGTCTTCAAGGAGTCTTCAGGGAATCTTCAGTGAAGATTTTGGCGCCAATACGAAGACTATCATTTTCTCAAACTAGAGCATAGTCATTCATGTAATGATGGCCACCTCCGGCGATTCCGGAGGAAATCTTTGGTAAGGGGTCCTTTTTTGTTTTTTTTGTGGGGCCCAGGGGTCCAATTCAGCTGAAGAAAGAATCTTCAAAGAGTCTTCAGGGATTCTTCGGTGAAGATTTTGGAGCCAATACGAAGACTATCATTTTCTCAAACTAGAGCATAGTCATTCATGTAATGATGGCCACCTCCATGAAATTCCGGAGGAAATCTTTGGTAAGGGGTCCTTTTTTGTTTTTTTTTCTTTTTTGTCGGGCCCAGGGGCCCAGTTCAGCTGAAGAAATAATCTTGAAGGAGTCTTCAGGGATTCTTCGGTGAAGATTTTGGCGGCAATACGAAGATTATCATTTTATCAAACTAGAGCATAGTCATTCATGTAATGATGGCCACCTCCGGCGATTCCAGAGGAAATCTTTTGTAAGGGGTCCTTTTTTGTTTTTTTTTGTGGGGCCCAGGGGTCCAATTCAGCTTAAGAAAGAATCTTCAAGGAGTCTTCAGGGATTCTTTGGTGAAGATTTTGGAGCCAATACGAAGACTATCATTTTCTCCAACTAGAGCATAGTCATTCATGTAATGATGGCCACCTCTGGCGATTCTGGAGGAAATCTTTGGTAAGGGGTCCTTTTTTTTTTTTTTTTTGTGGGGCCCAGGGGTCCAGTTCAACTGAAGAAAGAATCGTCAAGGAGTCTTCAGGGATTCTTTAGTGAAGATTTTGGTGCCAATAAGAAGATTATCATTTTCTCAAACTAGAGCATAGTCATTCATGTAATGATGGCCAGCTCCGGCGATTCCGGAGGAAATCTTTCGTAAAGGGTCCTTTTTTGTTTGTTTTTTTTTTGTGGGGCCCTGGGGTCCAATTCACCTGAAGAAATAATCTTCAAGGAGTCTTCAGGGATTCTTCGGTGAAGATTTTGGCGCCAATACGAAGACTATCATTTTCTCAAACTAGAGCATAGTCATTCATGTAATGATGGCCACCTCCGGCGATTCCGGAGGAAATCTTTGGTAAGGGGTCCTTTTTTGTTTTTTTTTTTTTTGTGGGGCCCAGGGGTCCAATTCAGCTGAAGAAAGAATCTTCAAGGAGTCTTCAGGGATTCTTCGGTGAAGATTTTGGCGCCAATACGAAGACTATCATTTTCTCAAACTAGAGCATAGTCATTCATGTAATGATGGCCACCTCCAGCAATTCCGGAGGAAATCTTTGGTAAGGGGTCCTTTTTTTTTTTTTTTTTGTGGGGCCCAGGGGTTCAATTCAGCTGAAGAAAGAATCTTCAAGTAGTCTTCAGGGATTCTTCGGTGAAGATTTTGGCGTCAATACTAAGACTATCATTTTCTTAAACTAGAGCATAGTCATAAATGCTACCAGCTATCTAAATGGTAGAAATTACTGTTGAAATTGAAAAATGACACCTGTTATACTGCTGAAGAAAGAGTCTTCAAGGAGTCTTCAGGGAATCTTGGGTGAGGATTTTGGAGCCAATATGAAGACTATCATTTTCTAAAACTAGAGCATAGTCATTCATGTAATGATGGCCACCTCCGGCGATTCCGGAGGAAATCTTTGGTAAGGGGTCCTTTTTTTGGGGGGGGGGGGGGCCCAGGGGTCCAATTCAGCTGAAGAAAGAATCTTCAATGAATCTTCAGGGATTCTTCGGTGAAGATTTTGGCGCCAATACTAAGACTATCATTTTCTCAAACTAGAGCATAGACATAAAGGCTACCAGCTATATAAATGGTAGAAATTACCCTTGAAATTGAAAAATGACACCTGTTATACTGCTGAAGAAAAAGTCTTCAAGGAGTCTTCAGGGAATCTTGGGTGAGGATTTTGGAGCCAATATAAAGACTATCATTTTCTCAAACTAGAGCATAGTCATTCATGTAATGATGGCCACCTCCGGCGATTCCGGAGGAAATCTTTGGTAAGGGGTCCTTTTTTGTTTTTTTTTGTGGGGCCCAGGGGTCCAATTCAGCTGAAGAAAGAATCTTCAAAGAGTCTTCTGGGATTCTTCGGTGAAGATTTTGGAGCCAATACGAAGACTATCATTTTCTCAAACTAGAGCATAGTCATTCATGTAATGATGGCCACCTCCGGCGATTCCAGAGGAAATCTTTTGTAAGGGGTCCTTTTTTGTTTTTTTTTTGTGGGGTCCAGGGGTCCAGTTCAGCTGAAGAAAGAATCTTCAAGGAGTCTTCAGGGATTCTTCGGTGAAGATTTTAGAGCCAATACGAAGACTATCATTTTCTCAAACTAGAGCATAGTCATTCATGTAATGATGGCCACCTCTGGCGATTCTGGAGGAAATCAGTGGTAAGGGGTCCTTTTTTTTTTTTTTTTTTTGTGGGGCCCAGGGGTACAGTTCAGCTCAAGAAAGAATCTTCAAGGAGTCTTCAGGGATTCTTCGGTGAATATTTTGGCACCAATACGAAGACTATCATTTTCTCAAACTAGAGCATAGTCATTCATGTAATGATGGCAACCTCTGGCGATTCTGGAGGAAATCAGTGGTAAGGGGTCCTTTTTTTTTTTTTTTTTTTTTTTGTGGGGCCCAGGGGTCCAATTCAGCTCAAGAAAGAATCGTCAAGGAGTCTTCAGGGATTTTTCGGTGAAGATTTTGGAGCCAATATGAAGACTATCATTTTTTCAAACTAGAGCATAGTCATTCATGTAATGATGGCCACTTCCGGCGATTCTGGAGGAAATCAGTGGTAAGGGGTCCTTTTTTTTTTTTTTTTTTTTTTTGTGGGGCCCAGGGGTCCAATTCAGCTCAAGAAAGAATCGTCAAGGAGTCTTCAGGGATTCTCCGGTGAAGATTTTGGCGCCAATACGAAGACTATCATTTTCTCAAACTAGAGCATAGTCATTCATGTAATGATGGCCACCTCCGGCGATTCCGGAGGAAATCTTTGGTAAGGGGTCCTTTTTTTTTTTTTTTTTTTGTGGGGCCCAGGGGTCCAGTTCAGCTGAAGAAAGAATCTTCAAGGAGTCTTCAGGGATTCTTCAGTGAAGATTTTGACGCCAATACGAAGACTATCATTTTCTCAAACTAGAGCATAGCCATTCATGTAATGATGGCCACCTCTGGCGATTCCGGAGGAAATCTTTGGTAAGGGGTCCTTTTTTTTTTTTTTTTTTTTTGTGGGGCCCAGGGGTCCAATTCAGCTGAAGAAAGAATCTTCAAGGAATCTTCAGGGATTCTTCGGTGAAGATTTTGGCGCCAATACTAACACTATCATTTTCTCAAACTAGAGCATAGTCATAAAGGCTACCAGCTATATAAATGGTAGAAATTACCCTTGAAATTGAAAAATGACACCTGTTATACTGCTGAAGAAAAAGTCTTCAACGAGTCTTCAGGGAATCTTGGGTGAGGATTTTGGAGCCAATATGAAGACTATCATTTTCTAAAACTAGAGCATAGTCATTCATGTAATGATGGCCACCTCCGGCGATTCCGGAGGAAATCTTTGGTAAGGGGTCCTTTTTTGTTTTTTTTTGTGGGGCCCAGGGGTCCAATTCAGCTGAAGAAAGAATCTTCAAAGAGTCTTCAGGGATTCTATGTTGAAGATTTTGGAGCCAATACAAAGACTATCATTTTCTCAAACTAGAGCATAGTCATTCATGTAATGATGGCCACCTCCGGCGATTCCGGAGGAAATCTTTGGTAAGGGGTCCTTTTTTGTTTTGTTTTTTTTTTTGTCGGGCCCAGGGGCCCAGATCAGCTGAAGAAAGAATCTTCAAGGAGTCTTCAGGGATTCTTCGGTGAAGATTTTGGCGCCAATACGAAGATTATCATTTTCTCAAACTAGAGCATAGTCATTCATGTAATGATGGCCACCTCCGGCGATTCCGGAGGAAATCTTTTGTAAGGGGTCCTTTTTTGTTTTTTTTTTTGTGGGGCCCAGGGGTTCAATTCAGCTCAAGAAAGAATCTTCAAGGAGTCTTCAGGGATTCTTCTTTGAAGATTTTGGAGCCAATACGAAGACTATCATTTTCTCAAACTAGAGCATAGTCATTCATGTAATGATGGCCACCTCTGGCGATTCTGGAGGAAATCTTTGGTAAGGGGTCCATTTTTTTTTTTTTTTTTTTTGTGGAGCCCAGGGGTCCAGTTCAGCTGAAGAAAGAATCTTCAAGGAGTCTTCAGGGATTCTTCAGTGAAGATTTTTTCACCAATACGAAGACTATCATTTTCTCAAACTAGAGCATAGTCATTCATGTAATGATGGCTACCTCATGCAATTCCGGAGGAAATCTTTGGTAAGTTGTCCTTTTTTGTTTTTTTTTTGTGGGGCCCAGGGGTCCAATTCAGCTGAAGAAAGAATCTTCAAGGAGTCTTCAGGGATTCTTCGGTGAAGATTTTGGCGCCAATACGAAGACTATCATTTTCTCAAACTAGAGCATAGTCATTCATGTAATGATGGCCACCTCCGGCGATTCCGGAGGAAATCTTTGCTAAGGGGTCCTTTTTTGTTTTTTTTTGTGGGGCCCAGGGGTCCAATTCAGCTGAAGAAAGAATCTTCAAGGAGTCTTCAGGGATTCTTCGGTGAATATTTTGGCACCAATACGAAGACTATCATTTTCTCAAACTAGAGCATAGTCATTCATGTAATGATGGCCACCTCCGACGATTCCGGAGGAAATCTTTGGTAACGGGTCCTTTTTTTTTTTTTTGTGGGGCCCAGGGGTCCAATTTAGCTGAAGAAAGAATCTTCAAGGAGTCTTCAGGGATTCTTCGGTGAAGATTTTGGTGCCAATACTAAGACTATCATTTTCTCAAACTAGAGTATAGTCATAAAGGCTACCAGCTATATAAATGGTAGAAATTACCCTTGAAATTTAAAAATGACACCTGTTATACTGCTGAAGAAAGAGTCTTCAAGGAGTCTTCAGGGAATCTTGGGTGAGGATTTTGGAGCCAATATGAAAACTATCATTTTCTAAAACTAGAGCATAGTCATTCATGTAATGATGGCCACCTCCGGCGATTCCGGAGGAAATCTTTGGTAAGGGGTCCTTTTTTTTTTTTTTTGTGGGGCCCAGGGGTCCAATTCAGCTGAAGAAAGAATCTTCAAAGAGTCTTCAGGGATTCTTCGGTGAAGATTTTGGAGCCAATACGAAGACTATCATTTTCTCAAACTAGAGCATAGTAATTCATGTAATGATGGCCACCTCCGGCAATTCCGGAGGAAATCTTTGGTAAAAGGTCCTTTTTTTTTTTTTTTTTTTTGTGGGGCCCAGGGGTCCAGTTCAGCTGAAGAAAGAATCTTCAAGGAGTTTTCAGGGATTCTTCGGTGAAGATTTTGCGCCAATACGAAGACTATCATTTTCTCAAACTAGAGTATAGTCATAAAGGCTACCAGCTATATAAATGGTAGAAATTACCCTTGAAATTGAAAAATGACACCTGTTATACTGCTGAAGAAAGAGTCTTCAAGGAGTCTTCAGGGAATCTTGGGTGAGGATTTTGGAGCCAATACGAAGACTATCATTTTCTAAAACTAGAGCATAGTCATTCATGTAATGATGGCCACCTCCGGCGATTCCGGAGGAAATCTTTGGTAAGGGGTCCTTTTTTGTTTTTTTTTTTTGTGGGGCCCAGGGGTCCAATTCAGCTGAAGAAAGAATCTTCAAGGAGTCTTCAGGGATTCTTCGGTGAATATTTTGAAGACAATACGAAGACTATCATTTTCTCAAACTAGAGCATAGTCATTCATGTAATGATGGCCACCTCCGGCATTTCCGGAGGAAATCTTTGGTAAGGAGTCCTTTTTTGTTTTTTGTTTTTTTTTTTGTGGGGCCCAGGGGTCCAGTTCAGCTGAAGAAAGAATCTTCAAGGAGTCTTCAGGGATTCTTCGGTGAATATTTTGATGCCAATACGAAGACTATCATTTTCTCAAACTAGAGCATAGTCATTCATGTAATGTTGGCCACCTCCGGCGATTCCATAGGAAATCTTTGCTAAGGGGTCCTTTTTTGTTTTTTTTTTGTGGGGCCCAGGGGTCCAATTCAGCTGAAGAAAGAATCTTCAAGGAGTCTTCAGGGATTCTTCGGTGAATATTTTGGAGCCAATACGAAGACTATCATTTTCTCAAACTAGAGCATAGTCATTCATGTAATGATGGCAACCTCCTGCGATTCCGGAGGAAATCTTTGGTAAGGAGTCCTTTTTTGTTTTTTTTTTTGTGGGGCCCAGGGGTCCAGTTCAGCTGAAGAAAGCATCTTCAAGGAGTCTTCAGGGATTCTTCGGTGAAGATTTTGGCACCAATACGAAGACTATCATTTTCTCAAACTAGAGTATAGTCATAAAGGCTACCAGCTATATAAATGGTAGAAATTACCCTTGAAATTGAAAAATGACACCTGTTATACTGCTGAAGAAAGAGTCTTCAAGGAGTCTTCAGGGAATCTTGGGTGAGGATTTTGGAGCCAATATGAAGACTATCATTTTCTAAAACTAGAGCATAGTCATTCATGTAATGATGGCCACCTCCGGCGATTCCGGAGGAAATCTTTGGTAAGGGGTCCTTTTTTTTTTTTTTTTTTTTTTGTGGGCCCAGGGGTCCAATTCAGCTGAAAAAAGAATCTTCAAGGAGTCTTCAAGGATTCTTCGGTGAAGATTTTGGCGCCAATACTAAGACTATCATTTTCTCAAACTAGAGTATAGTCATAAAGGCTACCAGCTATATAAATGGTAGAAATTACCCTTGAAATTGAAAAATGACACCTGTTATACTGCTGAAGAAAAAGTCTTCAAGGAGTCTTCAGGGAATCTTGGGTGAGGATTTTGGAGCCAATATGAAGACTATCATTTTCTAAAACTAGAGCATAGTCATTCATGTAATGATGGCCACGTCCGGCGATTCTGGAGGAAATCTTTGGTAAGGGGTCCTTTTTTTTTTTTTTTTTTTGTGGGGCCCAGGGGTCCAATTCAGCTGAAGAAAGAATCTTCAAAGAGTCTTCAGGGATTCTTCGGTGAAGATTTTGGAGCCAATACGAAGACTATCATTTTCTCAAACTAGAGCATAGTCATTCATGTAATGATGGCCACCTCCGTCAATTCCGGAGGAAATCTTTGGTAAGGGGTCCTTTTTTTTTTTTTTGTGGGGCCCAGGGGTCCAGTTCAGCTGAAGAAAGAATCTTCAAGGAGTCTTCAGGGATTCTTCGGTGAAGATTTTGGCGCTAAAACGAAGACTATCATTTTCTCAAACTAGAGCATAGTCATTCATGTAATGATGGCCACCTCCGGCGATTCCGGAGGAAATCTTTGGTAAGGGGTCCTTTTTTTTTTTTTTTTTTTTTGGGCCCAGGGGTCCAATTCAGCTGAAGAAAGAATCTTCAAGGAGTCTTCAGGGATTCTTCGGGGAAGATTTTGGCGCCAATACAAAGACTACCATTTTCTCAAACTAGAGCTTAGTCATTCATGTAATGATTTCCACCTCCGGCGATTCCGGAGGAAATCTTTGGTAAGGGGTCCTTTTTTTTTTTTTTTGTGTGGCCCAGGGGTCCAATTCAGCTGAAGAAAGAATCTTCAAGGAGTCTTCATGGATTTTTTGGTGAAGATTTTGGCGCTAATACGAAGTCTATCATTTTCTCAAACTAGAGCATAGTCATTCATGTAATGATGGCCACCTCCGGTGATTCCGGATGAAATCTTTGGTAAGGGGTCCTCTTTGGTTTTTGATTTTTTTTGTGGGGCCCAGGGGTCCAGTTCAGCTGAAGAAAGAATCTTCAAGGAGTCTTCAGGGATTCTTCGGTGAAGATTTTGGAGCCAATACGAAGACTATCATTTTTTCAAACTAGAGCATAGTCATTCATGTAATGATGGCCACCTCTGGCGATACCGGAGGAAATCTTTGGTAAGGGGTCCTTTTTTTTTTATTTTTTGTGGGGCCCAGGGGTCCAATTTAGCTGAAGAAAGAATCTTCAAGGAGTCTTCAGGGATTCTTCAGTAAAGATTTTGGCGCCAATACTAAGACTATCATTTTCTCAAACTAGAGCATAGTCATAAAGGCTACAGGCTATATAAATGGTAGAAATTACCCTTGAAATTGAAAAATGACACCTGTTATACTGCTGAAGAAAGAGTCTTTAAGGAGTCTTCAGGGAATCTTGGGTGATGATTTTGGAGCCAATATGAAGACTATCATTTTCTAAAACTAGAGCATAGTCATTCAAGTAATGATGGCCACCTCCGTCGATTCCGGAGGAAATATTTGGTAAGGGGTCCTTTTTTGTTTTTTTTTTGTGGGGCCCAGGGGTCCAATTCAGCTGAAGAAAGAATGTTAAAAGAGTCTTCAGGGATTCTTCGGCGAAGATTTTGGAGCCAATACGAAGACTTTCATTTTCTAAAACTAGAGCATAGTCATTCATGTAATGATGGCCACCTCCGGCGATTCCGGAGGAAATCTTTGGTAAGGGTTCCTTTTTTGTTTTGTTTTTTTTGTGGGGCCCAGGGGTCCAATTCAGCTGAAGAAAGAATCTTCAAGGAGTCTTCAGGGATTCTTCGGTGAAGATTTTGCGCCAATATGAAGACTATCATTTTCTCAAATTAGAGCGTAGTCATTCATGTAATGATGGCCACCTCCGGCGATTCCAGAGGAAATCTTTGGTAAGGGGTCCTTTTTTGTTTTTTTTTGTGGGGCCCAGGGGTCCAATTCAGCTGAAGAAAGAATCTTCAAGGAGTCTTCAGGGATTCTTCGGTGAAGATTTTGCGCCAATACGAAGACTATCATTTTCTCAAACTAGAGTATAGTCATTCATGTAATGATGGCCACCTCCGGCGATTCCGGAGGAAATCTTTGGTAAGGGGTCCTTTTTTTTTTTTGTTTTTTTTGTGGGGCCCAGGGGTCCAGTTCACCTGAAGAAAGAATCTTCAAGGAGTCTTCAGGGATTCTTCGGTGAAGATTTTGCGCCAATACGAAGACTATCATTTTCTCAAACTAGAGCAGAGTCATTCATGTAATGATGGCCACCTCCTGCGATTCCAGAGGAAATCTTTGGTAAGGGGTCGTTTTTTTTTTTTTTTTTTTTGTGGGGCCCAGGGGTCCACTTCAGCTGAAGAAAGAATCTTCAAGGAGTCTTCAGGGATTCTTCGGTGAAGATTTTGGCGCCAATACGAAGACTATCATTTTCTCAAAATAGAGCATAGTCATTCATGTAATGATGGCCACCTCCGGCGATTCTGGAAGAAATCTTTGGTAAGGGGTCCTTTTTTTGTTTTTTTTTGTGGGGCCCAGGGGTCCAATTCAGCTGAAGAAAAAATCTTCAAAGAGTCTTCAGGGATTCTTCGGAAAAAGATTTTGGAGCCAATACGAAGACTATCATTTTCTCAAACTAGAGCATAGTCATTCATGTAATGATGGCCACCTCAGGCGATTCCTGAGGAAATCTTTGGTAAGGGTTTTTTTTTTTTTTTTGTGGGGCCCAGAAGTCCAGTTCAGCTGAAGAAAGAATCTTCAAGGAGGCTTCAGGGATTCTTCAGTGAAGATTTTGGCACAAATACGAAGACTATCATTTTCTCAAACTAGAGCATAGTCATTCATGTAATGATGGCTACCTCCTGCGATTCCGAAGGAAATCTTTGGTAAGGGGTCCTTTTTTTTTTTTTTTTTTGTGGGGCCCAGGGGTCCAGTTCAGCTGAAGAAAGAATCTTCAAGGAGTCTTCAGGGATTCCTCGGTGAAGATTTTGGCGCCAATACGAAGACTATCATTTTCTCAAACTAGAGCATAGTCATTCATGTAATGATGGCCACCTCCGGCGATTCCGGAGGAAATCTTTGGTAAGGGGTCCTTTTTTGTTTTTTTTTTGTGGGGGCCAGTTGTCCAATTCAGCTGAAGAAAGAATCTTCAAGGAGTCTTCAGGGATTCTTCGGTGAATATTTTGGAGCCAATACGAAGACTATTATTTTCTCAAACTAGAGCATAGTCATTCATGTAATGATGGCCACCTCCGGCGATTTCGGAGGAAATCTTTGGTAAGGGGTCCTTTTTTTTTTTTTTTTTTTTGTGGGGCCCAGGGGTCCAGTTCAGCTGAAGAAAGAATCTTCAAGGAGTCTTCAGGGAATCTTGGGTGAGTATTTTGGAGCCAATATGAAGAATATCATTTTCTAATACTAGAGCATAGTCATTCATGTAATGATGGCCACCTCCGGCGATTCCCGAGGAAATCTTTGGTAAGGGGTCCTTTTTTGTTTTTTTTTGTGGGGCCCAGGGGTCCAATTCAGCTGAAGAAAGAATCTTCAAAGAGTCTTCAGGGATTCTTCGGAAAAAGATTTTGGAGCCAATACGAAGACTATCATTTTCTCAAACTAGAGCATAGTCATTCATGTAATGATGGCCACCTCCGGCGATTCCGGAGGAAATCTTTGGTAAGGGGTCCTTTTTTGTTTTTTTTTGTGGGGGCCAGTTGTCCAATTCAGCTGAAGAAAGAATCTTCAAGTAGTCTTCAGGGATTCTTCGGTGAAGATTTTTTCGCCAATACGAAGACTATCATTTTCTCAAACTAGAGCATAGTCATTCATGTAATGATGGCTACCTCCGGCGATTCCGGAGGAAATCTTTGGTAAGGGGTAGTTTTTTGTTTTTTTTTTGTGGGGCCCAGGAGTCCAATTCAGCTGAAGAAAGAATATTCAAGGAGTCTTCAGGGATTCTTCGGTGAAGATTTTGGCGCCAATACGAAGACTATCATTTTCTCAAACTAGAGCATAGTCATTCATGTAATGATGGCCACCTCCGGCGATTCCGGAGGAAATCTTTGGTAAGGGGTCCTTTTTTGTTTTGTTTTTTTTGTGGGGCCCAGGGGTCCAGTTCAGCCGAAGAAAGAATCTTCAAGGAGTCTTCAGGGATTCTTCGGTGAAGATTTTGCGCCAATACGAAGACTATCATTTTCTCAAACTAGAGCATAGTCATTCATGTAATGATGGCCACCTACGGCGATTCCGGAGGAAATCTTTGGTAAGGGGTCCTTTTTTTTTTTTTTTTTTTTTTTGTGAGGCCCAGGGGTCCAATTCAGCTGAAGAAAGAATCTTCAAGGAGTCTTCAGGGATTCTTCGGTGAAGATTTTGGCGCCAATACTAAGACTATCATTTTCTCAAACTAGAGCATAGTCATAAAGGCTACCAACTATATAAATGGTAGAAATTACCCTTGAAATTGAAAAATGACACCTGTTATACTGCTGAAGAAAGAGTCTTCAAGGAGTCTTCAGGGAATCTTGGGTGAGGATTCTGGAGTCAATATGAAGACTATCATTTTCTAAAACTAAAGCATAGTCATTCATGTAATGATGGCCACCTCCGGCGATTCCGGAGGAAATCTTTGGTAAGGGGTCCTTTTTTCTTTTTTTTTTTTGTGGGGCCCAGGGGTCCAGTTCAGCTGAAGAAAGAATCTTCAAGGAGTCTTCAGGGATTCTTCGGTGAAGATTTTGCCCCAATACGAAGACTATCATTTTCTCAAACTAGAGCATAGTCATTCATGTAATGATGGCCACCTCCGGCGATTCCGGAGGAAATCTTTGGTAAGGGGTCCTTTTTTGTTTTTTTTTGTGGGGGCCAGTTGTCCAATTCAGCTGAAGAAAGAATCTTCAAAGAGTCTTCAGGGATTCTTCGGTGAAGATTTTGGAGCCAATACGAAGACTATCATTTTCTCAAACTAGAGCATAGTCATTCATGTAATGATGGCCACCTCCGGCGATTCCGGAGGAAATCTTTGGTAAGGGGTCCTTTTTTTTTTTTTTTTTTTGTGGGGCCCAGGGGTCCAGTTCAGCTGAAGAAAGAATCTTCAAGGAGTCTTCAGGGATTCTTCGGTGAAGATTTTGCGCCAATACGAAGACTATCATTTTCTCAAACTAGAGTAAAGTCATTCATGTAATGATGGCCACCTCCGGCAATTCCGGAGGAAATCTTCGGTAAGGGGTCCTTTTTTGTTTTTTTTTTTGTGGGGCCCAGGGGTCCAATTCAGCTGAAGAAAGAATCTTCAAAGAGTCTTCAGGGATTCTTCGGTGAAGATTTTGGAGCCAATACGAAGACTATCATTTTCTCAAACTAGAGCATAGTCATTCATGTAATGATGGCCACCTCCGGCGATTCCGGAGGGAATCTTTGGTAAGGGGTCCTTTTTTTTTTTTTTTTTTTTTTTTGTGGGGCCCAGGGGTCCAGTTCAGCTGAAGAAAGAATTTTCAAGGAGTCTTCAGGGATTCTTCAGTGAAGATTTTGGCACCAATACGAAGACTATCATTTTCTCAAACTAGAGCATAGTCATTCATGTAATGATTGCTACCTCCTGCGATTCCGGAGGAAATCTTTGGTAAGGGGTCCTTTTTTTTTTTTTTTTTTTGTGGGGCCCAGGGGTCCAGTTCAGCTGAAGAAAGAATCTTCAAGGAGTCTTCAGGGATTCCTCGGTGAAGATTTTGGCTCCAATACGAAGACTATCATTTTCTCAAACTAGAGCATAGTCATTCATGTAATGATGGCCACCTCCGGCGATTCCCGAGGAAATCTTTGGTAAGGGGTCATTTTTTGTTTTTTTTTTTTGTGGGGCCCAGTGGTCCAATTCAGCTGAAGAAAGAATCTTCAAGGAGTCTTCAGGGATTCTTCGGTGAATATTTTGGAGCCAATACGAAGAATATAATTTTCTCAAACTAGAGCATAGTCATTCATGTAATGATGGCAACCTCCGGCGATTCCGGAGGAAATCTTTGGTAAAGGGTCCTTTTTTTTTTTTGTGGGGCCCAGGGGTCCAGTTCAGCTGAAGAAAGAATCTTCAAGGAGTCTTCAGGGATTCTTCGGTGAAGATTTTGGCGCCAATACGAAGACTATCATTTTCTCAAACTAGAGCATAGTCATTCATGTAATGATGGCCACCTCCGGCGATTCCGGAGGAAATCTTTGGTAAGGGGTAGTTTTTTGTTTTTTTTTTGTGGGGCCCAGGAGTCCAATTCAGCTGAAGAAAGAATATTCAAGGAGTCTTCAGGGATTCTTCGGTGAAGATTTTGGCGCCAATACGAAGACTATCATTTTCTCAAACTAGAGCATAGTCATTCATGTAATGATGGCCACCTCCGGCGATTCCGGAGGAAATTTTTGGTAAGGGGTCCTTTTTTCTTTTGTTTTTTTTGTGGGGCCCAGGTGTCCAGTTCAGCTGAAGAAAGAATCTTCAAGGAGTCTTCAGGGATTCTTCGGTGAAGATTTTGGCGCCAATACGAAGACTATCATTTTCTCAAACTAGAGCATAGTCATTCATGTAATGATGGCCACCTCCGGCGATTCCGGAGGAAATCTTTTTTAAGGGGTCCTTTTTTTTTTTTTTTTTTTTGTGGGGCCCAGGGGTCCAATTCAGCTGAAGAAAGAATCTTCAAGGAGTCTTCAGGGATTCTTCGGAGAAAATTTTGGCGCCAATACTAAGACTATCATTTTCTCAAACTAGAGCATAGTCATAAAGGCTACCAGCTATATAAAAGGTAGAAATTACCCTTGAAATTGAAAAATGACACCTGTTATACTGCTGAAGAAAGAGTCTTCAAGGAGTCTTCAGGGAATCTTGGGTGAGGATTCTGGAGCCAATATGAAGAATATCATTTTCTAAAACTAGAGCATAGTCATTCATGTAATGATGGCCACCTCCGGCGATTCCGGAGGAAATCTTTGGTAAGGGGTCCTTTTTTGTTTTTTTTTTTTTGTGGGGCCCAGGGGTCCAATTCAGCTGAAGAAAGAATTTTCAAAGAGTCTTCAGGGATTCTTCGGTGAAGATTTTGCAGCCAATACGAAGACTATCATTTTCTCAAACTAGAGCATAGTCATTCATGTAATGATGGCCACCTCTGGCGATTCCGGAGAAAATATTTGGTAAGGGGTCCTTTTTATTTTTTTTTTTTTTGTGGGGCCCAGGGGTCCAATTCAGCTGAAGAAAGAATCTTCAAGGAGTCTTCAGGGATTCTTCGGTGAAGATTTTGGTGCCAATACGAAGACTATCATTTTCTCAAACTAGAGCATAGTCATTCATGTAATGATGGCCACCTCCTGCGATTCCGGAGGAAATCTTTGGTAAGGGGTCCTTTTTTTTTTTTTTTTTTTTTTTGTGGGGCCCAGGGGTCCAGTTCAGCTGAAGAAAGAATCTTCAAGGAGTCTTCAGGGATTCCTCGGTGAAGATTTTGGCGCCAATACGAAGACTATCATTTTCTCAAACTAGAGCATAGTCATTCATGTAATGATGGCCACCTCCGGCGATTCCAGAGGAAATCTTTGGTAAGGGGTCCTTTTTTGTTTTTTTTTTTTTTTGTGGCGCCCAGGGGGCCAGTTCAGCTGAAGAAAGAATCTTCAAGGAGTCTTCAGGGATTCTTTGGTGAAGATTTTGGCACCAATACGAAGACTATCATTTTCTAAAACTAGAGCATAGTCATTCATGTAATGATGGCCACCTCCGGCGATTCCGGAGGAAATCTTTGGTAAGGGGTCCTTTTTTGTTTTGTTTTTTTTGTGGGGCCCAGGGGTCCAATTCAGCTGAAGAAAGAATCTTCAAGGAGTCTTCAGGGATTCTTCGGTGAAGATTTTGGTGCCAATACGAAGACTATCATTTTCTCAAACTAGAGCATAGTCATTCATGTAATGATGGCCACCTCCTGCGATTCCGGAGGAAATCTTTGGTAAGGGGTCCTTTTTTTTTTTTTTTTTTTTTTGTGGGGCCCAGGGGTCCAGTTCAGCTGAAGAAAGAATCTTCAAGGAGTCTTCAGGGATTCTTCGGTGAAGATTTTGGCGCCAAAACGAAGACTATCATTTTCTCAAACTAGAGCATAGACATTCATGTAATGATGGCCACCTCCGGCGATTCCGGAGGAAATCTTTGGTAAGGTTTCCTTTTTTGTTTTTTTTTTGTGGGGCCCAGGGGTCCAATTCAGCTGAAGAAAGAATCTTCAAGGAGTCTTCAGGGATTCTTCGTTGAAGATTTTGGAGCCAATACGAAGACTATCATTTTCTCAAACTAGAGCATAGTCATTCATGTAATGATGGCCACCTCCGGCGATTCCGGAGGAAATCTTTGGTAAGGGGTCCTTTTTTGTTTTTTTTTTTGTGGGGCCCAGGGGTCCAATTCAGCTGAAGAAAGAATCTTCAAGGAGTTTTCAGGGATTCTTCGGTGAAGATTTTGGAGCCAATACGAAGACTATCATTTTCTCAAACTAGAGCATAGTCATTCATGTAATGATGGTCACCTCCGGCTATTCCGGAGGAAATCTTTGGTAGGGGGTCCTTTTTTTTTTTTTTTTTTTTTTGTTGGGCCCAGGGGTCCAGTTCAGCTGAAGAAAGAATCTTCAAGAGTCTTCAGAGATTCTTCGGTGAAGATTTTGCGCCAATACGAAGACTATCATTTTCTCAAACTAGAGCTTAGTCATTCATGTAATCATGGCCACCTCCGGCGATTCCGGAGGAAATCTTTGGTAAGGGGTCCTTTTTTGTTTTTTTTTGTCGGGCCCAGGGGTCCAATTTAGCTGAAGAAAGAATATACAAGGAGTCTTCAGGGATTCTTCGGTGAAGATTTTGGCGCCAATACGAAGACTATCATTTTTTCAAACTAGAGCATAGTCATTCATGTAATGATGGCCACCTCCGGCGATTCCGGAGGAAATCTTTGGTAAGGGGTCCTTTTTTGGGGGGGGGGGCCCAGGGGTCCAATTCAGCTGAAAAAAGAATCTTCAAGGAGTCTTCGGGATTCTTCGGTGAAGATTTTGGCGCCAATACTAAGACTATCATTTTCTCAAACTAGAGCATAGTCATAAAGGCTACCAGCTATATAAATGGTAGAAATTACCCTTGAAATTGAAAAATGACACCTGTTATACTGCTGTAGAAAGAGTCTTCAAGGAGTGTTCAGAGAATCTTGGGTGAGTATTTTGGAGCCAATATGAAGACTATCATTTTCTAAAACTAGAGCATAGTCATTCATGTAATGATGGCCACTTCCGGCGATTCCGGAGGAAATCTTTGGTAAGGGGTCCATTTTTTTTTTTTTTTTTGTGGGGCCCAGGGGTCCAATTCAGCTGAAGAAAGAATATTCAAGGAGTCTTCAGGGATTCTTCGGTGAAGATTTTGGCGCCAATACGAAGACTATCATTTTCTCAAAGTAGAGCTTAGTCATTCATGTAATGATGGCCACCTCCATCGACTCCGGAGGAATTCTTTGGTAAGGGGTCTTTTTTTTTTTTTTTTTTTTTTTTTTTTGTGGGGCCCAGGGGTCCAATTCAGCTGAAGAAAGAATCTTCAAGGAGTCTTCAGGGATTCTTCGGTGAAGATTTTGGAGCCAATACGAAGACTATTATTTTCTCAAACTAGAGCATAGTCATTCATGTAATAATGGCCACCTCCGGCGATTCCAGAGGAAAGCTTTGGTAAGGGGCCCTTTTTTTTTTTTTTTTTTTGTGGGGCCCAGGGGTCCAGTTCAGCTGAAGAAAGAATCTTCAAGGAGTCTTCAGGGATTCTTCGGTAAAGATTTTGGCGCCAATACGAAGACTATAATTTTCTCAAACTAGAGCATAGTCATTCATGTAATGATGGCTACCTCCCGCGATTCCGGAGGAAATCTTTGGTAAGGGGTAGTTTTTTGTTTTTTTTTTTGTGGGGCCCAGGAGTCCAATTCAGCTGAAGAAAGAATATTCAAGGGGTCTTCAGGGATTCTTCGGTGAAGATTTTGGCGCCAATACGAAGACTATCATTTTCTCAAACTAGAGCATAGTCATTCATGTAATGATGGCCACCTCCGGCGATTCCGGAGGAAATCTTTGGTTAGGGGTCCTTTTTTGTTTTTTTTTTGTGGGGCCCAGGGGTCCAATTCAGCTGAAGAAAGAATCTTCAAGGAGTCTTCAGGGATTCTTCGGTGAATATTTTGGAACCAGTACGAAGACTATCATTTTCTCAAACTAGAGTATAGTCATTCATGTAATGATGGCCACCTCCGGCGATTCCGGAGGAAATCTTTATTAAGGGGTCCTTTTTTGTTTTTTTTTGTGGGGCCCAGGGGTCCAATTCAGCTGAAGAAAGAATATTCAAGGAGTCTTCAGGGATTCTTCGGTGAAGATTTTGGCGCCAATACGAAGACTATCATTTTCTCAAACTAGAGCATAGTCATTCATGTAATGATGGCTACATCCGGCGATTCCGGAGGAAATCTTTGGTAAGGGGTAGTTTTTTTTTTTGTGGGGCCCAGGAGTCCAATTCAGCTGAAGAAAGAATATTCAAGGAGTCTTCAGGGATTCTTCGGTGAAGATTTTGGCGCCAATACGAAGACTATCATTTTCTCAAACTAGAGCATAGTCATTCATGTAATGATGGCCACCTCTGGCGATTCCGGAGGAAATCTTTGGTAAGGGGTCCTTTTTTTTTTTTTTTTTTTTGTGGGGCCCAGGGGTCCAGTTCAGCTGAAGAAAGAATCTTCAAGGAGTCTTCAGAGATTCTTCGGTGAAGATTTTGCGCCAATACGAAGACTATCATTTTCTCAAACTAGAGCATAGTCATTCATGTAATGATGGCCACCTCCGGCGATTCCGGAGGAAATCTTTGGTAAGGGGTCCTTTTTTGTTTTTGTTTTTTTGTGGGGCCCAGGGGTCCAATTCAGCTGAAGAAAGAATCTTCAAGGAGTCTTCAGGGATTCTTCGGTGAAGATTTTGGCGCCAATACTAAGACTATCATTTTCTCAAACTAGAGCATAGTCATAAAGGCTACCAGCTATGTAAATGGTAGAAATTACCCTTGAAATTGAAAAATGACACCTGTTATACTGCTGAAGAAAGAGTCTTCAAGGAGTCTTCAGGGAATCTTGGGTGAGGATTCTGGAGCCAATATGAAGACTATCATTTTCTAAAACTAGAGCATAGTCATTCATATAATGATGGCCACCTCCGGCGATTCCGGAGGAAATCATTGGTAAGGGGTCCTTTTTTGTTTTTTTTTTTTTTTGGTGGGCCCAGGGGTCCAATTCAGCTAAAGAAAGAATCTTCAAAGAGTCTTCAGGGATTCTTCGGTGAAGATTTTGGAGCCAATACGAAGACTATCATTTTCTCAAACTTGAGCATAGTCATTCATGTAATGATGGCCACCTCCGGCGATTCCGGAGGAAATCTTTGGTAAGGGGTCCTTTTTTGTTTTTTGTTTTTTTTGTGGGGCCCAAAGGTCCAGTTCAGCTGAAGAAAGAATCTTCAAGGAGTCTTCAGGGATTCTTTGGTGAAGATTTTGGCGCCAATACGAAGACTATCATTTTCTCAAACTAGAGCATAGTCATTCATGTAATGATGGCCACCTCCGGCGATTCCGGAGGAAATCTTTGGTAGGGGGTCCTTTTTTGTTTTTTTTTGTGGGGCCCAGGGGTCCAATTCAGCTGAAGAAAGAATCTTCAAGGAGTCTTCAGGGATTCTTCGGTGAAGATTCTGGCGCCAATACGAAGACTATCATTTTCTCAAACTAGAGCTTAGTCATTCATGTAATGATGGCCACCTCCGGCGATTCCGGAGGAAATCTTTGGTAGGGGGTCCTTTTTTTTTTTCGTGGGGCCCAGGGGTCCAGTTCAGCTGAAGAAAGAATCTTCAAGGAGTCTTCAGGGATTCTTCGGTGAAGATTTTGTCACCAATACGAAGACTATCATTTTCTCAAACTAGAGCATAGTCATTCATGTAATGATGGCCACCTCCGGCGATTCTGGAGGAAATCTTTGGTAAGGGGTCCTTTTTTTCTTTTTTTTTTGTGGGGCCCAGGGGTCCAGTTCAGCTGAAGAAAGAATCTTCAAGGAGTCTTCAGGGATTCTTCGGTGAAGATTTTGGCACCAATACGAAGACTATCATTTTCTCAAACTAGAGCATAGTCATTCATGTAATCATGGCTACCTCCTGCGATTCCGGAGGAAATCTTTGGTAAGGGGTCCTTTTTTTTTTTTTTTTTTGTGGGGCCCAGGGGTCCAATTCAGCTGAAGAAAGAATCTTCAAGGAGTCTTCAGGGATTCTTCGGTGAAGATTTTGGCACCAATACGAAGACTATCATTTTCTCAAACTAGAGCATAGTCATTCATGTAATGATGGCCACCTCCGGCGATTCCGGAGGAAATCTTTGGTAAGGGGTCCTTTTTTGTTTTTTTTTTGTGGGGCCCAGGGGTCCAATTCAGCTGAAGAAAGAATCTTCAAGGAGTCTTCAGGGATTCTTCGGTGAATATTTTGGAGCCAATACGAAGACTATCATTTTATCAAACTAGAGCATAGTCATTCATGTAATGATGGCCACCTCCGGCGATTCCGGAGGAAATCTTTGGTAAGGGGTCCTTTTTTTTTTTTTTTTTTTTTTTTTGTGGGGCCCAGGGGTCCAATTCAGCTGAAGAAAGAATCTTCAAGGAGTCTTCAGGGATTCTTCGGTGAAGATTTTGGCGCCAATACTAAGACTATCATTTTCTCAAACTAGAGTATAGTCATAAAGGCTACCAGCTATATAAATGGTAGAAATTACCCTTGAAATTGAAAAATGACACCTGTTATACTGCTGAAGAAAGAGTTTTCAAGGAGTCTTCAGGGAATCTTGGGTGAGGATTTTGGAGCCAATATGAAGACTATCATTTTCTAAAACTAGAGCATAGTCATTCATGTAATGATGGCCACCTCCGCCGATTCCAGAGGAAATCTTTGGTACGGGGTCATTTTTTGTTTTTTTTTGTGTGGCCCAGGGGTCCAATTCAGCTGAAGAAAGAATCTTCAAAGAGTCTTCAGGGATTCTTCGGTGAAGATTTTGGAGCCAATACGAAGACTATCATTTTCTCAAACTAGAGCATAGTCAATCATGAAATGATGGCCACCTCCGGCGATTCCGGAGGAAATCTTTGGTAAGGGGTCCTTTTTTGTTTTTTTTTGTGGGGCCCAGGGGTCCAATTCAGCTGAAGAAAGGATCTTCAAGGAGTCTTCAGGGATTCTTCGGTGAAGATTTTGGCGCCAATACGAAGACTATCATTTTCTCAAACTAGAGCATAGTCATTCATGTAATGATGGCCACCTCCGGCTATTCCGGAGGAAATCTTTGGTAGGGGGTCCTTTTTTTTTTTTCGTGGGGCCCAGGGGTCCAGTTCAGCTGAAGAAAGAATCTTCAAGGAGTCTTGAGGGATTCTTCTGTGAAGATTTTGGCGCCAATACGAAGACTATCATTTTCTCAAACTAGAGCTTAGTCATTCATGTAATCATGGCCACCTCCGGCGATTCGGGAGGAAATCTTTGGTAAGGGGTCCTTTTTTGTTTTTTTTTGTGGGGCCCAGGGGTCCAATTCAGCTGAAGAAAGAATCTTCAAGGAGTCTTCAGGGAATCTTGGGTGAGGATTTTGGAGCCAATATGAAGAATATCATTTTCTAAAACTAGAGCATAGTCATTCATGTAATGATGGCCACCTCCGGCGATTCCGGAGGAAATCTTTGGTAAGGGGTCCTTTTTTGTTTTTTTTTGTGGGGCCCAGGGGTCCAATTCAGCTGAAGAAAAAATCTTCAAAGAGTCTTCAGGGATTCTTCGGAAAAAGATTTTGGAGCCAATACGAAGACTATCATTTTCTCAAACTAGAGCATAGTCATTCATGTAATGATGGCCACCTCAGGCGATTCCTGAGGAAATCTTTGGTAAGGGTTTTTTTTTTTTTTTTTGTGGGGCCCAGGGGTCCAGTTCAGCTGAAGAAAGAATCTTCAAGGAGGCTTCAGGGATTCTTCAGTGAAGATTTTGGCACAAATACGAAGACTATCATTTTCTCAAACTAGAGCATAGTCATTCATGTAATGATGGCTACCTCCTGCGATTCCGAAGGAAATCTTTGGTAAGGGGTCCTTTTTTTTTTTTTTTTTTTTGTGGGGCCCAGGGGTCCAGTTCAGCTGAAGAAAGAATCTTCAAGGAGTCTTCAGGGATTCCTCGGTGAAGATTTTGGCGCCAATACGAAGACTATCATTTTCTCAAACTAGAGCATAGTCATTCATGTAATGATGGCCACCTCCGGCGATTCCGGAGGAAATCTTTGGTAAGGGGTCCTTTTTTGTTTTTTTTTTTGTGGGGGCCAGTTGTCCAATTCAGCTGAAGAAAGAATCTTCAAGGAGTCTTCAGGGATTCTTCGGTGAATATTTTGGAGCCAATACGAAGACTATCATTTTCTCAAACTAGAGCATAGTCATTCATGTAATGATGGCCACCTCCGGCGATTCCGGAGGAAATCTTTGGTAAGGGGTCCTTTTTTTTTTTTTTTTTTTTGTGGGGCCCAGGGGTCCAGTTCAGCTGAAGAAAGAATCTTCAAGGAGTCTTCAGGGAATCTTGGGTGAGGATTTTGGAGCCAATATGAAGAATATCATTTTCTAATACTAGAGCATAGTCATTCATGTAATGATGGCCACCTCCGGCGATTCCCGAGGAAATCTTTGGTAAGGGGTCCTTTTTTGTTTTTTTTTGTGGGGCCCAGGGGTCCAATTCAGCTGAAGAAAGAATCTTCAAAGAGTCTTCAGGGATTCTTCGGAAAAAGATTTTGGAGCCAATACGAAGACTATCATTTTCTCAAACTAGAGCATAGTCATTCATGTAATGATGGCCACCTCCGGCGATTCCGGAGGAAATCTTTGGTAAGGGGTCCTTTTTTGTTTTTTTTTGTGGGGGCCAGTTGTCCAATTCAGCTGAAGAAAGAATCTTCAAGTAGTCTTCAGGGATTCTTCGGTGAAGATTTTTTCGCCAATACGAAGACTATCATTTTCTCAAACTAGAGCATAGTCATTCATGTAATGATGGCTACCTCCGGCGATTCCGGAGGAAATCTTTGGTAAGGGGTAGTTTTTTGTTTTTTTTTGTGGGGCCCAGGAGTCCAATTCAGCTGAAGAAAGAATATTCAAGGAGTCTTCAGGGATTCTTCGGTGAAGATTTTGGCGCCAATACGAAGACTATCATTTTCTCAAACTAGAGCATAGTCATTCATGTAATGATGGCCACCTCCGGCGATTCCGGAGGAAATCTTTGGTAAGGGGTCCTTTTTTGTTTTGTTTTTTTTGTGGGGCCCAGGGGTCCAGTTCAGCCGAAGAAAGAATCTTCAAGGAGTCTTCAGGGATTCTTCGGTGAAGATTTTGCGCCAATACGAAGACTATCATTTTCTCAAACTAGAGCATAGTCATTCATGTAATGATGGCCACCTACGGCGATTCCGGAGGAAATCTTTGGTAAGGGGTCCTTTTTTTTTTTTTTTTTTTGTGAGGCCCAGGGGTCCAATTCAGCTGAAGAAAGAATCTTCAAGGAGTCTTCAGGGATTTTTCGGTGAAGATTTTGGCGCCAATACTAAGACTATCATTTTCTCAAACTAGAGCATAGTCATAAAGGCTACCAACTATATAAATGGTAGAAATTACCCTTGAAATTGAAAAATGACACCTGTTATACTGCTGAAGAAAGAGTCTTCAAGGAGTCTTCAGGGAATCTTGGGTGAGGATTCTGGAGTCAATATGAAGACTATCATTTTCTAAAACTAAAGCATAGTCATTCATGTAATGATGGCCACCTCCGGCGATTCCGGAGGAAATCTTTGGTAAGGGGTCCTTTTTTCTTTTTTTTTTTTTTTGTGGGGCCCAGGGGTCCAGTTCAGCTGAAGAAAGAATCTTCAAGGAGTCTTCAGGGATTCTTCGGTGAAGATTTTGCCCCAATACGAAGACTATCATTTTCTCAAACTAGAGCATAGTCATTCATGTAATGATGGCCACCTCCGGCGATTCCGGAGGAAATCTTTGGTAAGGGGTCCTTTTTTGTTTTTTTTTGTGGGGGCCAGTTGTCCAATTCAGCTGAAGAAAGAATCTTCAAAGAGTCTTCAGGGATTCTTCGGTGAAGATTTTGGAGCCAATACGAAGACTATCATTTTCTCAAACTAGAGCATAGTCATTCATGGAATGATGGCCACCTCCGGCGATTCCGGAGGAAATCTTTGGTAAGGGGTCCTTTTTTTTTTTTTTTTTGTGGGGCCCAGGGGTCCAGTTCAGCTGAAGAAAGAATCTTCAAGGAGTCTTCAGGGATTCTTCGGTGAAGATTTTGCGCCAATACGAAGACTATCATTTTCTCAAACTAGAGTAAAGTCATTCATGTAATGATGGCCACCTCCGGCAATTCCGGAGGAAATCTTCGGTAAGGGGTCCTTTTTTGTTTTTTTTTGTGGGGCCCAGGGGTCCAATTCAGCTGAAGAAAGAATCTTCAAAGAGTCTTCAGGGATTCTTCGGTGAAGATTTTGGAGCCAATACGAAGACTATCATTTTCTCAAACTAGAGCATAGTCATTCATGTAATGATGGCCACCTCCGGCGATTACGGAGGGAATCTTTGGTAAGGGGTCCTTTTTTTTTTTTTTTTTTTTTTTTTTGTGGGGCCCAGGGGTCCAGTTCAGCTGAAGAAAGAATTTTCAAGGAGTCTTCAGGGATTCTTCAGTGAAGATTTTGGCACCAATACGAAGACTATCATTTTCTCAAACTAGAGCATAGTCATTCATGTAATGATTGCTACCTCCTGCGATTCCGGAGGAAATCTTTGGTAAGGGGTCCTTTTTTTTTTTTTTTTTTTGTGGGGCCCAGGGGTCCAGTTCAGCTGAAGAAAGAATCTTCAAGGAGTCTTCAGGGATTCCTCGGTGAAGATTTTGGCTCCAATACGAAGACTATCATTTTCTCAAACTAGAGCATAGTCATTCATGTAATGATGGCCACCTCCGGCGATTCCCGAGGAAATCTTTGGTAAGGGGTCATTTTTTTTTTTTTTTTTGTGGGGCCCAGTGGTCCAATTCAGCTGAAGAAAGAATCTTCAAGGAGTCTTCAGGGATTCTTCGGTGAATATTTTGGAGCCAATACGAAGAATATAATTTTCTCAAACTAGAGCATAGTCATTCATGTAATGATGGCAACCTCCGGCGATTCCGGAGGAAATCTTTGGTAAAGGGTCCTTTTTTTTTTTTGTGGGGCCCAGGGGTCCAGTTCAGCTGAAGAAAGAATCTTCAAGGAGTCTTCAGGGATTCTTCGGTGAAGATTTTGGCGCCAATACGAAGACTATCATTTTCTCAAACTAGAGCATAGTCATTCATGTAATGATGGCCACCTCCGGCGATTCCGGAGGAAATCTTTGGTAAGGGGTAGTTTTTTGTTTTTTTTTGTGGGGCCCAGGAGTCCAATTCAGCTGAAGAAAGAATATTCAAGGAGTCTTCAGGGATTCTTCGGTGAAGATTTTGGCGCCAATACGAAGACTATCATTTTCTCAAACTAGAGCATAGTCATTCATGTAATGATGGCCACCTCCGGCGATTCCGGAGGAAATTTTTGGTAAGGGGTCCTTTTTTCTTTTGTTTTTTTGTGGGGCCCAGGTGTCCAGTTCAGCTGAAGAAAGAATCTTCAAGGAGTCTTCAGGGATTCTTCGGTGAAGATTTTGGCGCCAATACGAAGACTATCATTTTCTCAAACTAGAGCATAGTCATTCATGTAATGATGGCCACCTCCGGCGATTCCGGAGGAAATCTTTTTTAAGGGGTCCTTTTTTGTTTTTTTTTTTTGTGGGGCCCAGGGGTCCAATTCAGCTGAAGAAAGAATCTTCAAGGAGTCTTCAGGGATTCTTCGGAGAAAATTTTGGCGCCAATACTAAGACTATCATTTTCTCAAACTAGAGCATAGTCATAAAGGCTACCAGCTATATAAAAGGTAGAAATTACCCTTGAAATTGAAAAATGACACCTGTTATACTGCTGAAGAAAGAGTCTTCAAGGAGTCTTCAGGGAATCTTGGGTGAGGATTCTGGAGCCAATATGAAGAATATCATTTTCTAAAACTAGAGCATAGTCATTCATGTAATGATGGCCACCTCCGGCGATTCCGGAGGAAATCTTTGGTAAGGGGTCCTTTTTTGTTTTTTTTTTTTTTTGTGGGGCCCAGGGGTCCAATTCAGCTGAAGAAAGAATTTTCAAAGAGTCTTCAGGGATTCTTCGGTGAAGATTTTGCAGCCAATACGAAGACTATCATTTTCTCAAACTAGAGCATAGTCATTCATGTAATGATGGCCACCTCCGGCGATTCCGGAGAAAATATTTGGTAAGGGGTCCTTTTTATTTTTTTTTTTTTTGTGGGGCCCAGGGGTCCAATTCAGCTGAAGAAAGAATCTTCAAGGAGTCTTCAGGGATTCTTCGGTGAAGATTTTGGTGCCAATACGAAGACTATCATTTTCTCAAACTAGAGCATAGTCATTCATGTAATGATGGCCACCTCCTGCGATTCCGGAGGAAATCTTTGGTAAGGGGTCCTTTTTTTTTTTTTTTTTTTTGTGGGGCCCAGGGGTCCAGTTCAGCTGAAGAAAGAATCTTCAAGGGGTCTTCAGGGATTCCTCGGTGAAGATTTTGGCGCCAATACGAAGACTATCATTTTCTCAAACTAGAGCATAGTCATTCATGTAATGATGGCCACCTCCGGCGATTCCAGAGGAAATCTTTGGTAAGGGGTCCTTTTTTGTTTTTTTTTTTTTTTTGTGGCGCCCAGGGGGCCAGTTCAGCTGAAGAAAGAATCTTCAAGGAGTCTTCAGGGATTCTTTGGTGAAGATTTTGGCACCAATACGAAAACTATCATTTTCTAAAACTAGAGCATAGTCATTCATGTAATGATGGCCACCTCCGGCGATTCCGGAGGAAATCTTTGGTAAGGGGTCCTTTTTTGTTTTGTTTTTTTTGTGGGGCACAGGGGTCCAATTCAGCTGAAGAAAGAATCTTCAAGGAGTCTTCAGGGATTCTTCGGTGAAGATTTTGGCTCCATTACTAAGACTATCATTTTCTCAAACTAGAGTATAGTCATAAAGGCTACCAGCTATATAAATGGTAAAAATTACCCTTGAAATTGAAAAATGACACCTGTTATACTGCTGAAGAAAGAGTTTTCAAGGAGTCTTCAGGGAATCTTGGGTGAGGATTTTGGAGCCAATATGAAGACTATCATTTTCTAAAACTAGAGCATAGTCATTCATGTAATGATGGCCACCTCCGGCAATTCCGGAGGAAATCTTTGGTAAGGGGTCCTTTTTTGTTTTTTGTTTTTTTTGTGGGGCCCAGGGGTCCAGTTCAGCTGAAGAAAGAATCTTCAAGGAGTCTTCAGGGATTCTTCGGTGAAGATTTTGGCGCCAAAACGAAGACTATCATTTTCTCAAACTAGAGCATAGACATTCATGTAATGATGGCCACCTCCGGCGATTCCGGAGGAAATCTTTGGTAAGGTTTCCTTTTTTGTTTTTTTTTTTGTGGGGCCCAGGGGTCCAATTCAGCTGAAGAAAGAATCTTCAAGGAGTCTTCAGGGATTCTTCGTTGAAGATTTTGGAGCCAATACGAAGACTATCATTTTCTCAAACTAGAGCATAGTCATTCATGTAATGATGGTCACCTCCGGCTATTCCGGAGGAAATCTTTGGTAGGGGGTCCTTTTTTTTTTTCGTGGGGCCCAGGGGTCCAGTTCAGCTGAAGAAAGAATCTTCAAGGAGTCTTCAGGGATTCTTCTGTGAAGATTTTGGCGCTAATACGAAGACTATCATTTTCTCAACTAGAGCTTAGTCATTCATGTAATCATGGCCACCTCCGGCGATTCCAGAGGAAATCTTTGGTAAGGGGTCCTTTTTTGTTTTTTTTTGTCGGGCCCAGGGGTCCAATTTAGCTGAAGAAAGAATATTCAAGGAGTCTTCAGGGATTCTTCGGTGAAGATTTTGGCGCCAATACGAAGACTATCATTTTTTCAAACTAGAGCATAGTCATTCATGTAATGATGGCCACCTCCGGCGATTCCGGAGGAAATCTTTGGTAAGGGGTCCTTTTTTTGGGGGGGGGGGGCCCAGGGGTCCAATTCAGCTGAAAAAAGAATCTTCAAGGAGTCTTCAGGGATTCTTCGGTGAAGATTTTGGCGCCAATACTAAGACTATCATTTTCTCAAACTAGAGCATAGTCATAAAGGCTACCAGCTATATAAATGGTAGAAATTACCCTTGAAATTGAAAAATGACACCTGTTATACTGCTGTAGAAAGAGTCTTTAAGGAGTGTTCAGAGAATCTTGGGTGAGTATTTTGGAGCCAATATGAAGACTATCATTTTCTAAAACTAGAGCATAGTCATTCATGTAATGATGGCCACTTCCGGCGATTCCGGAGGAAATCTTTGGTAAGGGGTCCATTTTTTTTTTTTTTTTTGTGGGGCCCAGGGGTCCAATTCAGCTGAAGAAAGAATATTCAAGGAGTCTTCAGGGATTCTTCGGTGAAGATTTTGGCGCCAATACGAAGACTATCATTTTCTCAAAGTAGAGCTTAGTCATTCATGTAATGATGGCCACCTCCATCGACTCCGGAGGAAATCTTTGGTAAGGGGTCTTTTTTTTTTTTTTTTTTTTTTTTTTTTGTGGGGCCCAGGGGTCCAATTCAGCTGAAGAAAGAATCTTCAAGGAGTCTTCAGGGATTCTTCGGTGAAGATTTTGGAGCCAATACGAAGACTATTATTTTCTCAAACTAGAGCTTAGTCATTCATGTAATCATGGCCACCTCCGGCGATTCCAGAGGAAATCTTTGGTAAGGGGTCCTTTTTTGTTTTTTTTTGTCGGGCCCAGGGGTCCAATTTAGCTGAAGAAAGAATATTCAAGGAGTCTTCAGGGATTCTTCGGTGAAGATTTTGGCGCCAATACGAAGACTATCATTTTTTCAAACTAGAGCATAGTCATTCATGTAATGATGGCCACCTCCGGCGATTCCGGAGGAAATCTTTGGTAAGGGGTCCTTTTTTTTTGGGGGGGGGCCCAGGGGTCCAATTCAGCTGAAAAAAGAATCTTCAAGGAGTCTTCAGGGATTCTTCGGTGAAGATTTTGGCGCCAATACTAAGACTATCATTTTCTCAAACTAGAGCATAGTCATAAAGGCTACCAGCTATATAAATGGTAGAAATTACCCTTGAAATTGAAAAATGACACCTGTTATACTGCTGTAGAAAGAGTCTTTAAGGAGTGTTCAGAGAATCTTGGGTGAGTATTTTGGAGCCAATATGAAGAC
The DNA here is from genome assembly GCA_039081455.1 of Macrobrachium rosenbergii. Classification (NCBI taxonomy): domain Eukaryota; kingdom Metazoa; phylum Arthropoda; class Malacostraca; order Decapoda; family Palaemonidae; genus Macrobrachium; species Macrobrachium rosenbergii. The sequence continues at coordinate 436,227 of JANJGK010000317.1, read as the reverse complement.
TATCATTTTCTAAAACTAGAGCATAGTCATTCATGTAATGATGGCCACTTCCGGCGATTCCGGAGGAAATCTTTGGTAAGGGGTCCATTTTTTTTTTTTTTTTTGTGGGGCCCAGGGGTCCAATTCAGCTGAAGAAAGAATATTCAAGGAGTCTTCAGGGATTCTTCGGTGAAGATTTTGGCGCCAATACGAAGACTATCATTTTCTCAAAGTAGAGCTTAGTCATTCATGTAATGATGGCCACCTCCATCGACTCCGGAGGAAATCTTTGGTAAGGGGTCTTTTTTTTTTTTTTTTTTTTTTTTTTTTGTGGGGCCCAGGGGTCCAATTCAGCTGAAGAAAGAATCTTCAAGGAGTCTTCAGGGATTCTTCGGTGAAGATTTTGGTGCCAATACGAAGACTATCATTTTCTCAAACTAGAGCATAGTCATTCATGTAATGATGGCCACCTCCTGCGATTCCGGAGGAAATCTTTGGTAAGGGGTCCTTTTTTTTTTTTTTTTTTTTTGTGGGGCCCAGGGGTCCAGTTCAGCTGAAGAAAGAATCTTCAAGGAGTCTTCAGGGATTCCTCGGTGAAGATTTTGGCGCCAATACGAAGACTATCATTTTCTCAAACTAGAGCATAGTCATTCATGTAATGATGGCCACCTCCGGCGATTCCAGAGGAAATCTTTGGTAAGGGGTCCTTTTTTGTTTTTTTTTTTTTGTGGCGCCCAGGGGGCCAGTTCAGCTGAAGAAAGAATCTTCAAGGAGTCTTCAGGGATTCTTTGGTGAAGATTTTGGCACCAATACGAAAACTATCATTTTCTAAAACTAGAGCATAGTCATTCATGTAATGATGGCCACCTCCGGCGATTCCGGAGGAAATCTTTGGTAAGGGGTCCTTTTTTGTTTTGTTTTTTTTGTGGGGCACAGGGGTCCAATTCAGCTGAAGAAAGAATCTTCAAGGAGTCTTCAGGGATTCTTCGGTGAAGATTTTGGCGCCAATACGAAGACTATCATTTTCTCAAACTAGAGCATAGTCATTCATGTAATGATGGCCACCTCCGGCGATTCCGGAGGAAATCTTTGGTAAGGGGTCCTTTTTTGTTTTGTTTTTTTTGTGGGGCACAGGGGTCCAATTCAGCTGAAGAAAGAATATTCAAGGAGTCTTCAGGGATTCTTCGGTGAAGATTTTGGCGCCAATACGAAGACTATCATTTTCTCAAAGTAGAGCTTAGTCATTCATGTAATGATGGCCACCTCCATCGACTCCGGAGGAAATCTTTGGTAAGGGGTCTTTTTTTTTTTTTTTTTTTTTTTTTTTTTTGTGGGGCCCAGGGGTCCAATTCAGCTGAAGAAAGAATCTTCAAGGAGTCTTCAGGGATTCTTCGGTGAAGATTTTGGAGCCAATACGAAGACTATTATTTTCTCAAACTAGAGCATAGTCATTCATGTAATAATGGCCACCTCCGGCGATTCCAGAGGAAAGCTTTGGTAAGGGGCCCTTTTTTTTTTTTTTTTTGTGGGGCCCAGGGGTCCAGTTCAGCTGAAGAAAGAATCTTCAAGGAGTCTTCAGGGATTCTTCGGTAAAGATTTTGGCGCCAATACGAAGACTATAATTTTCTCAAACTAGAGCATAGTCATTCATGTAATGATGGCTACCTCCCGCGATTCCGGAGGAAATCTTTGGTAAGGGGTAGTTTTTTTTTTTTTTTTTGTGGGGCGCAGGAGTCCAATTCAGCTGAAGAAAGAATATTCAAGGGGTCTTCAGGGATTCTTCGGTGAAGATTTTGGCGCCAATACGAAGACTATCATTTTCTCAAACTAGAGCATAGTCATTCATGTAATGATGGCCACCTCCGGCGATTCCGGAGGAAATCTTTGGTTAGGGGTCCTTTTTTGTTTTTTTTTTGTGGGGCCCAGGGGTCCAATTCAGCTGAAGAAAGAATCTTCAAGGAGTCTTCAGGGATTCTTCGGTGAATATTTTGGAACCAGTACGAAGACTATCATTTTCTCAAACTAGAGTATAGTCATTCATGTAATGATGGCCACCTCCGGCGATTCCGGAGGAAATCTTTATTAAGGGGTCCTTTTTTGTTTTTTTTTTGTGGGGCCCAGGGGTCCAATTCAGCTGAAGAAAGAATATTCAAGGAGTCTTCAGGGATTCTTCGGTGAAGATTTTGGCGCCAATACGAAGACTATCATTTTCTCAAACTAGAGCATAGTCATTCATGTAATGATGGCAACCTCCGGCGATTCCGGAGGAAATCTTTCGTAAGGGGTCCTTTTTTTTTTTTTTTTTTTTTTTGTGGGGCCCAGGGGTCCAGTTCAGCTGAAGAAAGAATCTTCAAGGAGTCTTCAGGGATTCTTCGGTGAAGATTTTGGCGCCAATACGAAGACTATCATTTTCTCAAACTAGAGCATAGTCATTCATGTAATGATGGCTACATCCGGCGATTCCGGAGGAAATCTTTGGTAAGGGGTAGTTTTTTTTTTTTTGTGGGGCCCAGGAGTCCAATTCAGCTGAAGAAAGAATATTCAAGGAGTCTTCAGGGATTCTTCGGTGAAGATTTTGGCGCCAATACGAAGACTATCATTTTCTCAAACTAGAGCATAGTCATTCATGTAATGATGGCCACCTCTGGCGATTCCGGAGGAAATCTTTGGTAAGGGGTCCTTTTTTTTTTTTTTTTTTGTGGGGCCCAGGGGTCCAGTTCAGCTGAAGAAAGAATCTTCAAGGAGTCTTCAGAGATTCTTCGGTGAAGATTTTGCGCCAATACGAAGACTATCATTTTCTCAAACTAGAGCATAGTCATTCATGTAATGATGGCCACCTCCGGCGATTCCGGAGGAAATCTTTGGTAAGGGGTCCTTTTTTGTTTTTGTTTTTTTGTGGGGCCCAGGGGTCCAATTCAGCTGAAGAAAGAATCTTCAAGGAGTCTTCAGGGATTCTTCGGTGAAGATTTTGGCGCCAATACTAAGACTATCATTTTCTCAAACTAGAGCATAGTCATAAAGGCTACCAGCTATATAAATGGTAGAAATTACCCTTGAAATTGAAAAATGACACCTGTTATACTGCTGAAGAAAGAGTCTTCAAGGAGTCTTCAGGGAATCTTGGGTGAGGATTCTGGAGCCAATATGAAGACTATCATTTTCTAAAACTAGAGCATAGTCATTCATATAATGATGGCCACCTCCGGCGATTCCGGAGGAAATCATTGGTAAGGGGTCCTTTTTTGTTTTTTTTTTTTTGGTGGGCCCAGGGGTCCAATTCAGCTAAAGAAAGAATCTTCAAAGAGTCTTCAGGGATTCTTCGGTGAAGATTTTGGAGCCAATACGAACACTATCATTTTCTCAAACTTGAGCATAGTCATTCATGTAATGATGGCCACCTCCGGCGATTCCGGAGGAAATCTTTGGTAAGGGGTCCTTTTTTGTTTTTTGTTTTTTTTGTGGGGCCCAAAGGTCCAGTTCAGCTGAAGAAAGAATCTTCAAGGAGTCTTCAGGGATTCTTCGGTGAAGATTTTGGCGCCAATACGAAGACTATCATTTTCTCAAACTAGAGCATAGTCATTCATGTAATGATGGCCACCTCCGGCGATTCCGGAGGAAATCTTTGGTAGGGGGTCCTTTTTTGTTTTTTTTTTTTTGTGGGGCCCAGGGGTCCAATTCAGCTGAAGAAAGAATCTTCAAGGAGTCTTCAGGGATTCTTCGGTGAAGATTTTGGCGCCAATACGAAGACTATCATTTTCTCAAACTAGAGCTTAGTCATTCATGTAATGATGGCCACCTCCGGCGATTCCGGAGGAAATCTTTGGTAGGGTGCCCTTTTTTTTTTTTTCGTGGGGCCCAGGGGTCCAGTTCAGCTGAAGAAAGAATCTTCAAGGAGTCTTCAGGGATTCTTCGGTGAAGATTTTGTCACCAATACGAAGACTATCATTTTCTCAAACTAGAGCATAGTCATTCATGTAATGATGGCCACCTCCGGCGATTCTGGAGGAAATCTTTGGTAAGGGGTCCTTTTTTTCTTTTTTTTTTTGTGGGGCCCAGGGGTCCAGTTCAGCTGAAGAAAGAATCTTCAAGGAGTCTTCAGGGATTCTTCGGTGAAGATTTTGGCACCAATACGAAGACTATCATTTTCTCAAACTAGAGCATAGTCATTCATGTAATCATGGCTACCTCCTGCGATTCCGGAGGAAATCTTTGGTAAGGGGTCCTTTTTTTTTTTTTTTTTTTGTTTGTGGGGCCCAGGGGTCCAATTCAGCTGAAGAAAGAATCTTCAAGGAGTCTTCAGGGATTCTTCGGTGAAGATTTTGGCACCAATACGAAGACTATCATTTTCTCAAACTAGAGCATAGTCATTCATGTAATGATGGCCACCTCCGGCGATTCCGGAGGAAATCTTTGGTAAGGGGTCCTTTTTTGTTTTTTTTTTGTGGGGCCCAGGGGTCCAATTCAGCTGAAGAAAGAATCTTCAAGGAGTCTTCAGGGATTCTTCGGTGAATATTTTGGAGCCAATACGAAGACTATCATTTTATCAAACTAGAGCATAGTCATTCATGTAATGATGGCCACCTCCGGCGATTCCGGAGGAAATCTTTGGTAAGGGGTCCTTTTTTTTTTTTTTTTTTTTTTTTTTGTGGGGCCCAGGGGTCCAATTCAGCTGAAGAAAGAATCTTCAAGGAGTCTTCAGGGATTCTTCGGTGAAGATTTTGGCGCCAATACTAAGACTATCATTTTCTCAAACTAGAGTATAGTCATAAAGGCTACCAGCTATATAAATGGTAGAAATTACCCTTGAAATTGAAAAATGACACCTGTTATACTGCTGAAGAAAGAGTTTTCAAGGAGTCTTCAGGGAATCTTGGGTGAGGATTTTGGAGCCAATATGAAGACTATCATTTTCTAAAACTAGAGCATAGTCATTCATGTAATGATGGCCACCTCCGCCGATTCCAGAGGAAATCTTTGGTACGGGGTCATTTTTTGTTTTTTTTTTGTGTGGCCCAGGGGTCCAATTCAGCTGAAGAAAGAATCTTCAAAGAGTCTTCAGGGATTCTTCGGTGAAGATTTTGGAGCCAATACGAAGACTATCATTTTCTCAAACTAGAGCATAGTCAATCATGAAATGATGGCCACCTCCGGCGATTCCGGAGGAAATCTTTGGTAAGGGGTCCTTTTTTGTTTTTTTTTGTGGGGCCCAGGGGTCCAATTCAGCTGAAGAAAGGATCTTCAAGGAGTCTTCAGGGATTCTTCGGTGAAGATTTTGGCGCCAATACGAAGACTATCATTTTCTCAAACTAGAGCATAGTCATTCATGTAATGATGGCCACCTCCGGCTATTCCGGAGGAAATCTTTGGTAGGGGGTCCTTTTTTTTTTTCGTGGGGCCCAGGGGTCCAGTTCAGCTGAAGAAAGAATCTTCAAGGAGTCTTCAGGGATTCTTCTGTGAAGATTTTGGCGCCAATACGAAGACTATCATTTTCTCAAACTAGAGCTAAGTCATTCATGTAATCATGGCCACCTCCGGCGATTCGGGAGGAAATCTTTGGTAAGGGGTCCTTTTTTGTTTTTTTTTGTCGGGCCCAGGGGTCCAATTTAGCTGAAGAAAGAATATTCAAGGAGTCTTCAGGGATTCTTCGGTGAAGATTTTGGCGCCAATACGAAGACTATCATTTTTTCAAACTAGAGCTTAGTCATTCATGTAATGATGGACACCTCCGGCGATTCTGGAGGAAATCTTTGGTAAGGTGTCCTTTTTTTGGGGGGGGGGGGGCCCAGGGGTCCAATTCAGCTGAAAAAAAAATCTTCAAGGAGTCTTCAGGGATTCTTCGGTGAAGATTTTGGCGCCAATACTAAGACTATCATTTTCTCAAACTAGAGCATAGTCATAAAGGCTACCAGCTATATAAATGGTAGAAATTACCCTTGAAATTGAAAAATGACACCTGTTATACTGCTGTAGAAAGAGTCTTCAAGGAGTGTTCAGAGAATCTTGGGTGAGGATTTTGGAGCCAATATGAAGACTATCATTTTCTAAAACTAGAGCATAGTCATTCATGTAATGATGGCCACTTCCGGCGATTCCGGAGGAAATCTTTGGTAAGGGGTCCTTTTTAGTTTTTTTTTTTTGTGGGGCCCAGGGGTCCAATTCAGCTGAAGAAAGAATCTTCAAGGAGTCTTCAGGGATTCTTCGGTAAAGATTTTGGCGCCAATACGAAGACTATCATTTTCTCAAACTAGAGCATAGTCATTCATGTAATGATGGCTACCTCCCGCGATTCCGGAGGAAATCTTTGGTAAGGGGTAGTTTTTTTTTTTTTTTTTGTGGGGCGCAGGAGTCCAATTCAGCTGAAGAAAGAATATTCAAGGGGTCTTCAGGGATTCTTCGGTGAAGATTTTGGCGCCAATACGAAGACTATCATTTTCTCAAACTAGAGCATAGTCATTCATGTAATGATGGCCACCTCCGGCGATTCCGGAGGAAATCTTTGGTTAGGGGTCCTTTTTTGTTTTTTTTTTGTGGGGCCCAGGGGTCCAATTCAGCTGAAGAAAGAATCTTCAAGGAGTCTTCAGGGATTCTTCGGTGAATATTTTGGAACCAGTACGAAGACTATCATTTTCTCAAACTAGAGTATAGTCATTCATGTAATGATGGCCACCTCCGGCGATTCCGGAGGAAATCTTTATTAAGGGGTCCTTTTTTGTTTTTTTTTTGTGGGGCCCAGGGGTCCAATTCAGCTGAAGAAAGAATATTCAAGGAGTCTTCAGGGATTCTTCGGTGAAGATTTTGGCGCCAATACGAAGACTATCATTTTCTCAAACTAGAGCATAGTCATTCATGTAATGATGGCAACCTCCGGCGATTCCGGAGGAAATCTTTCGTAAGGGGTCCTTTTTTTTTTTTTTTTTTTTTTTGTGGGGCCCAGGGGTCCAGTTCAGCTGAAGAAAGAATCTTCAAGGAGTCTTCAGGGATTCTTCGGTGAAGATTTTGGCGCCAATACGAAGACTATCATTTTCTCAAACTAGAGCATAGTCATTCATGTAATGATGGCTACATCCGGCGATTCCGGAGGAAATCTTTGGTAAGGGGTAGTTTTTTTTTTTTTGTGGGGCCCAGGAGTCCAATTCAGCTGAAGAAAGAATATTCAAGGAGTCTTCAGGGATTCTTCGGTGAAGATTTTGGCGCCAATACGAAGACTATCATTTTCTCAAACTAGAGCATAGTCATTCATGTAATGATGGCCACCTCTGGCGATTCCGGAGGAAATCTTTGGTAAGGGGTCCTTTTTTTTTTTTTTTTTTTTGTGGGGCCCAGGGGTCCAGTTCAGCTGAAGAAAGAATCTTCAAGGAGTCTTCAGAGATTCTTCGGTGAAGATTTTGCGCCAATACGAAGACTATCATTTTCTCAAACTAGAGCATAGTCATTCATGTAATGATGGCCACCTCCGGCGATTCCGGAGGAAATCTTTGGTAAGGGGTCCTTTTTTGTTTTTGTTTTTTTGTGGGGCCCAGGGGTCCAATTCAGCTGAAGAAAGAATCTTCAAGGAGTCTTCAGGGATTCTTCGGTGAAGATTTTGGCGCCAATACTAAGACTATCATTTTCTCAAACTAGAGCATAGTCATAAAGGCTACCAGCTATATAAATGGTAGAAATTACCCTTGAAATTGAAAAATGACACCTGTTATACTGCTGAAGAAAGAGTCTTCAAGGAGTCTTCAGGGAATCTTGGGTGAGGATTCTGGAGCCAATATGAAGACTATCATTTTCTAAAACTAGAGCATAGTCATTCATATAATGATGGCCACCTCCGGCGATTCCGGAGGAAATCATTGGTAAGGGGTCCTTTTTTGTTTTTTTTTTTTTGGTGGGCCCAGGGGTCCAATTCAGCTAAAGAAAGAATCTTCAAAGAGTCTTCAGGGATTCTTCGGTGAAGATTTTGGAGCCAATACGAACACTATCATTTTCTCAAACTTGAGCATAGTCATTCATGTAATGATGGCCACCTCCGGCGATTCCGGAGGAAATCTTTGGTAAGGGGTCCTTTTTTGTTTTTTGTTTTTTTTTGTGGGGCCCAAAGGTCCAGTTCAGCTGAAGAAAGAATCTTCAAGGAGTCTTCAGGGATTCTTCGGTGAAGATTTTGGCGCCAATACGAAGACTATCATTTTCTCAAACTAGAGCATAGTCATTCATGTAATGATGGCCACCTCCGGCGATTCCGGAGGAAATCTTTGGTAGGGGGTCCTTTTTTGTTTTTTTTTTTGTGGGGCCCAGGGGTCCAATTCAGCTGAAGAAAGAATCTTCAAGGAGTCTTCAGGGATTCTTCGGTGAAGATTTTGGCGCCAATACGAAGACTATCATTTTCTCAAACTAGAGCTTAGTCATTCATGTAATGATGGCCACCTCCGGCGATTCCGGAGGAAATCTTTGGTAGGGTGCCCTTTTTTTTTTTTTCGTGGGGCCCAGGGGTCCAGTTCAGCTGAAGAAAGAATCTTCAAGGAGTCTTCAGGGATTCTTCGGTGAAGATTTTGTCACCAATACGAAGACTATCATTTTCTCAAACTAGAGCATAGTCATTCATGTAATGATGGCCACCTCCGGCGATTCTGGAGGAAATCTTTGGTAAGGGGTCCTTTTTTTCTTTTTTTTTTGTGGGGCCCAGGGGTCCAGTTCAGCTGAAGAAAGAATCTTCAAGGAGTCTTCAGGGATTCTTCGGTGAAGATTTTGGCACCAATACGAAGACTATCATTTTCTCAAACTAGAGCATAGTCATTCATGCAATCATGGCTACCTCCTGCGATTCCGGAGGAAATCTTTGGTAAGGGGTCCTTTTTTTTTTTTTTTTTTTGTTTGTGGGGCCCAGGGGTCCAATTCAGCTGAAGAAAGAATCTTCAAGGAGTCTTCAGGGATTCTTCGGTGAAGATTTTGGCACCAATACGAAGACTATCATTTTCTCAAACTAGAGCATAGTCATTCATGTAATGATGGCCACCTCCGGCGATTCCGGAGGAAATCTTTGGTAAGGGGTCCTTTTTTGTTTTTTTTTTGTGGGGCCCAGGGGTCCAATTCAGCTGAAGAAAGAATCTTCAAGGAGTCTTCAGGGATTCTTCGGTGAATATTTTGGAGCCAATACGAAGACTATCATTTTATCAAACTAGAGCATAGTCATTCATGTAATGATGGCCACCTCCGGCGATTCCGGAGGAAATCTTTGGTAAGGGGTCCTTTTTTTTTTTTTTTTTTTTTTTTTGTGGGGCCCAGGGGTCCAATTCAGCTGAAGAAAGAATCTTCAAGGAGTCTTCAGGGATTCTTCGGTGAAGATTTTGGCGCCAATACTAAGACTATCATTTTCTCAAACTAGAGTATAGTCATAAAGGCTACCAGCTATATAAATGGTAGAAATTACCCTTGAAATTGAAAAATGACACCTGTTATACTGCTGAAGAAAGAGTTTTCAAGGAGTCTTCAGGGAATCTTGGGTGAGGATTTTGGAGCCAATATAGAAGACTATCATTTTCTAAAACTAGAGCATAGTCATTCATGTAATGATGGCCACCTCCGCCGATTCCAGAGGAAATCTTTGGTACGGGGTCATTTTTTGTTTTTTTTTTGTGTGGCCCAGGGGTCCAATTCAGCTGAAGAAAGAATCTTCAAAGAGTCTTCAGGGATTCTTCGGTGAAGATTTTGGAGCCAATACGAAGACTATCATTTTCTCAAACTAGAGCATAGTCAATCATGAAATGATGGCCACCTCCGGCGATTCCGGAGGAAATCTTTGGTAAGGGGTCCTTTTTTGTTTTTTTTTGTGGGGCCCAGGGGTCCAATTCAGCTGAAGAAAGGATCTTCAAGGAGTCTTCAGGGATTCTTCGGTGAAGATTTTGGCGCCAATACGAAGACTATCATTTTCTCAAACTAGAGCATAGTCATTCATGTAATGATGGCCACCTCCGGCTATTCCGGAGGAAATCTTTGGTAGGGGGTCCTTTTTTTTTTTCGTGGGGCCCAGGGGTCCAGTTCAGCTGAAGAAAGAATCTTCAAGGAGTCTTCAGGGATTCTTCTGTGAAGATTTTGGCGCCAATACGAAGACTATCATTTTCTCAAACTAGAGCTTAGTCATTCATGTAATCATGGCCACCTCCGGCGATTCGGGAGGAAATCTTTGGTAAGGGGTCCTTTTTTGTTTTTTTTTGTCGGGCCCAGGGGTCCAATTTAGCTGAAGAAAGAATATTCAAGGAGTCTTCAGGGATTCTTCGGTGAAGATTTTGGCGCCAATACGAAGACTATCATTTTTTCAAACTAGAGCTTAGTCATTCATGTAATGATGGACACCTCCGGCGATTCCGGAGGAAATCTTTGGTAAGGTGTCCTTTTTTTTTGGGGGGGGGGGGGGGGCCCAGGGGTCCAATTCAGCTGAAAAAAAAATCTTCAAGGAGTCTTCAGGGATTCTTCGGTGAAGATTTTGGCGCCAATACTAAGACTATCATTTTCTCAAACTAGAGCATAGTCATAAAGGCTACCAGCTATATAAATGGTAGAAATTACCCTTGAAATTGAAAAATGACACCTGTTATACTGCTGTAGAAAGAGTCTTCAAGGAGTGTTCAGAGAATCTTGGGTGAGGATTTTGGAGCCAATATGAAGACTATCATTTTCTAAAACTAGAGCATAGTCATTCATGTAATGATGGCCACTTCCGGCGATTCCGGAGGAAATCTTTGGTAAGGGGTCCTTTTTTGTTTTTTTTTTTTTGTGGGGCCCAGGGGTCCAATTCAGCTGAAGAAAGAATATTCAAGGAGTCTTCAGGGATTCTTCGGTGAAGATTTTGGCGCCAATACGAAGACTATCATTTTCTCAAACTAGAGCTTAGTCATTCATGTAATGATGGCCACCTCCGGCGATTCCGGAGGAAATCTTTGGTAAGGGGTCCTTTTTTTTTTTTTTTTTTTTTGTGGGACCCAGGGGTCCAATTCAGCTGAAGAAAGAATCTTCAAGGGGTCTTCAGGGATTCATCGGTGAAGATTTTGGAGCCAATACGAAGACTATTATTTTCTCAAACTAGAGCATAGTCATTCATGTAATAATGGCCACCTCCGGCGATTCCAGAGGAAAGCTTTGGTAAGGGGTCCTTTTTTTTTTTTTTTTTTTTTTGTGGGGCCCAGGGGTCCAGTTCAGCTGAAGAAAGAATCTTCAAGGAGTCTTCAGGGATTCTTCGGTAAAGATTTTGGCGCCAATACGAAGAATATCATTTTCTCAAACTAGAGCATAGTCATTCATGTAATGATGGCTACATCCGGCGATTCCGGAGGAAATCTTTGGTAAGGGGTAGTTTTTTTTTTTTTGTGGGGCCCAGGAGTCCAATTCAGCTGAAGAAAGAATCTTCAAGGAGTCTTCAGGGATTCTTCGGTGAATATTTTGGAGCCAGTACGAAGACTATCATTTTCTCAAACTAGAGTATAGTCATTCATGTAATGATGGCCTCCTCCGGCGATTCCGGAGGAAATCTTTGGTAAGGGGTCCTTTTTTGTTTTTTTTTTGTGGGGCCCAGGGGTCCAATTCAGCTGAAGAAAGAATATTCAAGGAGTCTTCAGGGATTCTTCGGTGAAGATTTTGGCGCCAATACGAAGACTATCATTTTCTCAAACTAGAGCATAGTCATTCATGTAATGATGGCAACCTCCGGCGATTCCGGAGGAAATCTTTGGTAAGGGGTCCTTTTTTTTTTTTTTTTTTTTTTTTTGTGGGGCCCAGGGGTCCAGTTTAGCTGAAGAAAGAATCTTCAAGGAGTCTTCAGGGATTCTTCGGTGAAGATTTTGGCGCCAATACGAAGACTATCATTTTCTCAAACTAGAGCATAGTCATTCATGTAATGATGGCTACATCCGGCGATTCCGGAGGAAATCTTTGGTAAGGGGTAGTTTTTTTTTTTTTTTGTGGGGCCCAGGAGTCCAATTCAGCTGAAGAAAGAATATTCAAGGAGTCTTCAGGGATTCTTCGGTGAAGATTTTGGCGCCAATACGAAGACTATCATTTTCTCAAACTAGAGCATAGTCATTCATGTAATGATGGCCACCTCTGGCGATTCCGGAGGAAATCTTTGGTAAGGGGTCCTTTTTTTTTTTTTTTTTTTTTTGTTGGGCCCAGGGGTCCAGTTCAGCTGAAGAAAGAATCTTCAAGAGTCTTCAGAGATTCTTCGGTGAAGATTTTGCGCCAATACGAAGACTATCATTTTCTCAAACTAGAGCATAGTCATTCATGTAATGATGGCCACCTCCGGCGATTCCGGAGGAAATCTTTGGTAAGGGGTCCTTTTTTGTTTTGTTTTTTTGTGGGGCCCAGGGGTCCAATTCAGCTGAAGAAAGAATTTACAAGGAGTCTTCAGGGATTCTTCGGTGAAGATTTTGGCGCCAATACTAAGACTATCATTTTCTCAAACTAGAGCATAGTCATAAAGGCTACCAGCTATATAAATGGTAGAAATTACCCTTGAAATTGAAAAATGACACCTGTTATACTGCTGAAGAAAGAGTCTTCAAGGAGTCTTCAGGGAATCTTGGGTGAGGATTCTGGAGCCAATATGAAGACTATCATTTTCTAAAACTAGAGCATAGCCATTCATGTAATGATGGCCACCTCCGGCGATTCTGGAGGAAATCATTGGTAAGGGGTCCTTTTTTGTTTTTTTTTTGGTGGGCCCAGGGGTCCAATTCAGCTAAAGAAAGAATCTTCAAAGAGTCTTCAGGGATTCTTCGGTGAAGATTTTGGAGCCAATACGAAGACTATCATTTTCTCAAACTTGAGCATAGTCATTCATGTAATGATGGCCACCTCCGGCGATTCCGGAGGAAATCTTTGGTAAGGGGTCCTTTTTTGTTTTTTGTTTTTTTTGTGGGGCCCAAAGGTCCAGTTCAGCTGAAGAAAGAATCTTCAAGGAGTCTTCAGGGATTCTTCGGTGAAGATTTTGGCGCCAATACGAAGACTATCATTTTCTCAAACTAGAGCATAGTCATTCATGTAATGATGGCCACCTCCGGCGATTCCGGAGGAAATCTTTGGTAGGGGGTCCTTTTTTGTTTTTTTTTTGTGGGGCCCAGGGGTCCAATTCAGCTGAAGAAAGAATCTTCAAGGAGTCTTCAGGGATTCTTCGGTGAAGATTTTGGCGCCAATACGAAGACTATCATTTTCTCAAACTAGAGCTTAGTCATTCATGTAATGATGGCCACCTCCGGCGATTCCGGAGGAAATCTTTGGTAGGGGGTCCTTTTTTTTTTTTCGTGGGGCCCAGGGGTCCAGTTCAGCTGAAGAAAGAATCTTCAAGGAGACTTCAGGGATTCTTCGGTGAAGATTTTGTCACCAATACGAAGACTATCATTTTCTCAAACTAGAGCATAGTCATTCATGTAATGATGGCCACCTCCGGCGATTCTGGAGGAAATCTTTGGTAAGGGGTTCTTTTTTTCTTTTTTTTTTGTGGGGCCCAGGGGTCCAGTTCAGCTGAAGAAAGAATCTTCAAGGAGTCTTCAGGGATTCTTCGGTGAAGATTTTGGCACCAATACGAAGACTATCATTTTCTCAAACTAGAGCATAGTCATTCATGTAATCATGGCTACCTCCTGCGATTCCGGAGGAAATCTTTGGTAAGGGGTCCTTTTTTTTTTTTTTTTTTTTTGTGGGGCCCAGGGGTCCAATTCAGCTGAAGAAAGAATCTTCAAGGAGTATTCAGGGATCCTTCGGTGAAGATTTTGGCAACAATACGAAGACTATCATTTTCTCAAACTAGAGCATAGTCATTCATGTAATGATGGCCACCTCCGGCGATTCCGGAGGAAATCTTTGGTAAGGGGTCCTTTTTTGTTTTTTTTTTGTGGGGCCCAGGGGTCCAATTCAGCTGAAGAAAGAATCTTCAAGGAGTCTTCAGGGATTCTTCGGTGAATATTTTGGAGCCAATACGAAGACTATCATTTTATCAAACTAGAGCATAGTCATTCATGTAATGATGGCCACCTCCGGCGATTCCGGAGGAAATCTTTGGTAAGGGGTCCTTTTTTGTTTTTTTTTTTTTTTGTGGGGCCCAGGGGTCCAATTCAGCTGAAGAAAGAATCTTCAAGGAGTCTTCAGGGATTCTTCGGTGAAGATTTTGGCGCCAATACTAAGACTATCATTTTCTCAAACTAGAGTATAGTCATAAAGGCTACCAGCTATATAAATGGTAGAAATTACCCTTGAAATTGAAAAATGACACCTGTTATACTGCTGAAGAAAGAGTTTTCAAGGAGTCTTCAGGGAATCTTGGGTGAGGATTTTGGAGCCAATATGAAGACTATCATTTTCTAAAACTAGAGCATAGTCATTCATGTAATGATGGCCACCTCCGCCGATTCCAGAGGAAATCTTTGGTAAGGGGTAATTTTTTGTTTTTTTTTGTGTGGCCCACGGGTCCAATTCAGCTGAAGAAAGAATCTTCAAAGAGTCTTCAGGGATTCTTCGGTGAAGATTTTGGAGCCAATACGAAGACTATCATTTTCTCAAACTAGAGCATAGTCAATCATGAAATGATGGCCACCTCCGGCGATTCCGGAGGAAATCTTTGGTAAGGGGTCCTTTTTTGTTTTTTTTTTGTGGGGCCCAGGGGTCCAATTCAGCTGAAGAAAGGATCTTCAAGGAGTCTTCAGGGATTCTTCGGTGAAGATTTTGGCGCCAATACGAAGACTATCATTTTCTCAAACTAGAGCTTAGTCATTCATGTAATGATTTCCACCTCCGGCGATTCCGGAGGAAATCTTTGGTAAGGGGTCCTTTTTTGTTTTTTTTTTGTGGGGCCCAGGGGTCCAATTCAGCTGAAGAAAGAATCTTCAATGAGTCTTCAGGGATTCTTCGGTGAAGATTTTGGAGCCAATACGAAGACTATCATTTTCTCAAACTAGAGCATAGTCATTCATGTAATGATGGCCACCTCCGGCTATTCCTTAGGAAATCTTTGGTAGGGGGTCCTTTTTTTTTCGTGGGGCCCAGGGGTTCAGTTCAGCTGAAGAAAGAATCTTCAAGGAGTCTTCAGGGATTCTTCTGTGAAGATTTTGGCGCCAATACGAAGACTATCATTTTCTCAAACTTGAGCTTAGTCATTCATGTAATCATGGCCACCTCCGGCGATTCCGGAGGAAATCTTTGGTAAGGGGTCCTTTTTTGTTTTTTTTTGTCGGGCCCAGGGGTCCAATTTAGCTGAAAAAAAAATCTTCAAGGAGTCTTCAGGGATTCTTCGGTGAAGATTTTGGCGCCAATACTAAGACTATCATTTTCTCAAACTAGAGCATAGTCATAAAGGCTACCAGCTATATAAATGGTAGAAATTACCCTTGAAATTGAAAAATGACACTTGTTATACTGCTGTAGAAAGAGTCTTCAAGGAGTGTTCAGAGAATCTTGGGTGAGGATTTTGGAGCCAATATGAAGACTATCATTTTCTAAAACTAGAGCATAGTCATTCATGTAATGATGGCCACTTCCGGCGATTCCGGAGGAAATCTTTGGTAAGGGGTCCTTTTTTGTTTTTTTTTTTTTGTGGGGCCCAGAGGTCCAATTCAGCTGAAGAAAGAATATTCAAGGAGTCTTCAGGGATTCTTCGGTGAAGATTTTGGCGCCAATACGAAGACTATCATTTTCTCAAACTATAGCTTAGTCATTCATGTAATGATGGCCACCTCCGGCGATTCCGGAGGAAATCTTTGGTAAGGGGTCCTTTTTTGTTTTTTGTTTTTTTTTGTGTGGCCCAGGGGTCCAATTCAGCTGAAGAAAGAATCTTCAAGGGGTCTTCAGGGATTCATCGGTGAAGATTTTGGAGCCAATACGAAGACTATTATTTTCTCAAACTAGAGCATAGTCATTCATGTAATAATGGCCACCTCCGGCGATTCCAGAGGAAAGCTTTGGTAAGGGGTCCTTTTTTTTTTTTTTTTTTTTGTGGGGCCCAGGGGTCCAGTTCAGCTGAAGAAAGAATCTTCAAGGAGTCTTCAGGGATTCTTCGGTAAAGATTTTGGCGCCAATACGAAGACTATCATTTTCTCAAACTAGAGCATAGTCATTCATGTAATGATGGCTACCTCCGGCGATTCCGGAGGAAATCTTTGGTAAGGGGTAGTTTTTTTTTTTTTTGTGGGGCCCAGGAGTCCAATTCAGCTGAAGAAAGAATATTCAAGGAGTCTTCAGGGATTCTTCGGTGAAGATTTTGGCGCCAATACGAAGACTATCATTTTCTCAAACTAGAGCATAGTCATTCATGTAATGATGGCCACCTCCGGCGATTCCGGAGGAAATCTTTGGTAAGGGGTAGTTTTTTTTTTTTTTTTTGTGGGGCCCAGGAGTCCAATTCAGCTGAAGAAAGAATATTCAAGGAGTCTTCAGGGATTCTTCGGTGAAGATTTTGGCGCCAATACGAAGACTATCATTTTCTCAAACTAGAGCATAGTCATTCATGTAATGATGGCCACCTCCGGCGATTCCGGAGGAAATCTTTGGTAAGGGGTCCTTTTTTGTTTTTTTTTTTGTGGGGCCCAGGGGTCCAATTCAGCTGAAGAAAGAATCTTCAAGGAGTCTTCAGGGATTCTTCGGTGAATATTTTGGAGCCAGTACGAAGACTATCATTTTCTCAAACTAGAGTATAGTCATTCATGTAATGATGGCCTCCTCCGGCGATTCCGGAGGAAATCTTTGGTAAGGGGTCCTTTTTTGTTTTTTTTTTGTGGGACCCAGGGGTCCAATTCAGCTGAAGAAAGAATATTCAAGGAGTCTTCAGGGATTCTTCGGTGAAGATTTTGGCGCCAATACGAAGACTATCATTTTATCAAACTAGAGCATAGTCATTCATGTAATGATGGCAACCTCCGGCGATTCCGGAGGAAATCTTTGGTAAGGGGTCCTTTTTTTTTTTTTTTTTTTTTTTTGTGGGGCCCAGGGGTCCAGTTCAGCTGAAGATAGAATCTTCAAGGAGTCTTCAGGGATTCTTCGGTGAAGATTTTGGCGCCAATACGAAGACTATCATTTACTCAAACTAGAGCATAGTCATTCATGTAATGATGGCTACATCTGGCGATTCCGGAGGAAATCTTTGGTAAGGGGTAGTTTTTTTTTTTTTTTGTGGGGCCCAGGAGTCCAATTCAGCTGAAGAAAGAATATTTAAGGAGTCTTCAGGGATTCTTCGGTGAAGATTTTGGCGCCAATACGAAGACTATCATTTTCTCAAACTAGAGCATAGTCATTCATGTAATGATGGCCACCTCTGGCGATTCCGGAGGAAATCTTTGGTAAGGGGTCCTTTTTTGTTTTGTTTTTTTTTTTGTGGGGCCCAGGGGTCCAGTTCAGCTGAAGAAAGAATCTTCAAGGAGTCTTCAGAGATTCTTCGGTGAAGATTTTGCGCCAATACGAAGACTATCATTTTCTCAAACTAGAGCATAGTCATTCATGTAATGATGGCCACCTCCGGCGATTCCGGAGGAAATCTTTGGTAAGGGGTCCTTTTTTGTTTTGTTTTTTTGTGGGGCCCAGGGGTCCAATTCAGCTGAAGAAAGAATCTTCAAGGAGTCTTCAGGGATTCTTCGGTGAAGATTTTGGCGCCAATACTAAGACTATCATTTTCTTAAA
The DNA here is from genome assembly GCA_039081455.1 of Macrobrachium rosenbergii. Taxonomy (NCBI): domain Eukaryota; kingdom Metazoa; phylum Arthropoda; class Malacostraca; order Decapoda; family Palaemonidae; genus Macrobrachium; species Macrobrachium rosenbergii. The sequence goes on along the minus strand of JANJGK010000317.1, from coordinate 418,611 downwards.
CTAGAGCATAGTCATAAAGGCTACCAGCTATATAAATGGTAGAAATTACCCTTGAAATTGAAAAATGACACCTGTTATACTGCTGAAGAAAGAGTCTTCAAGGAGTCTTCAGGGAATCTTGGGTGAGGATTCTGGAGCCAATATGAAGACTATCATTTTCTAAAACTAGAGCATAGTCATTCATGTAATGATGGCCACCCCCGGCGATTCAGGAGGAAATCATTGGTAAGGGGTCCTTTTTTTTTTTTTTTTTTGGTGGGCCCAGGGGTCCAATTCAGCTGAAGAAAGAATCTTCAAAGAGTCTTCAGGGATTCTTCGGTGAAGATTTTGGAGCCAATACGAAGACTATCATTTTCTCAAACTTGAGCATAGTCATTCATGTAATGATGGCCACCTCCGGCGATTCCGGAGGAAATCTTTGGTAAGGGGTCCTTTTTTGTTTTTTGTTTTTTTTGTGGGGCCCAGGGGTCCAGTTCAGCTGAAGAAAGAATCTTCAAGGAGTCTTCAGGGATTCTTCGGTGAAGATTTTGGAGCCAATACGAAGACTATCATTTTCTCAAACTAGAGCATAGTCATTCATTAATGATGGCCACCTCCGGCGATTCCGGAGGAAATCTTTGGTAAGGGGTCCTTTTTTGTTTTTTTTTTGTGGGGCCCAGGGGTCCAATTCAGCTGAAGAAAGAATCTTCAAGGAGTCTTCAGGGATTCTTCGGTGAAGATTTTGGCACCAATACGAAGACTATCATTTTCTCAAACTAGAGCTTAGTCATTCATGTAATGATGGCCACCTCCGGCGATTCCGGAGGAAATCTTTGGTAAGGGGTCCTTTTTTGTTTTTTTTTTTTTGTGGGGTCCAGGGGTCCAATTCAGCTGAAGAAAGAATCTTCAAGGAGTCTTCAGGGATTCTTCGGTGAAGATTTTGGCGCCAATACGTAGACTATCATTTTCTCAAACTAGAGCATAGTCATTCATGTAATGATGGCCACCTCCGGCGATTCCGGAGGAAATCTTTGGTAGGGGGTCCTTTTTTTTTTTTTCGTGGGGCCCAGGGGTCCAGTTCAGCTGAAGAAAGAATCTTCAAGGAGTCTTCAGGGATTCTTCGGTGAAGATTTTGTCACCAATACGAAGACTATCATTTTCTCAAACTAGAGCATAGTCATTCATGTAATGATGGCCACCTCCGGCGATTCTGGAGGAAATCTTTGGTAAGGGGTCCTTTTTTTCTTTTTTTTTTTGTGGGGCCCAGGGGTCCAGTTCAGCTGAAGAAAGAATCTTCAAGGAGTCTTCAGGGATTCTTCGGTGAAGATTTTGGCACCAATACGAAGACTATCATTTTCTCAAACTAGAGCATAGTCATTCATGTAATGATGGCTATCTCCTGCGATTCCGGAGGAAATCTTTGGTAATGGGTCCTTTTTTTTTTTTTTTTTTTTTTGTGGGGCCCAGGGGTCCAATTCAGCTGAAGAAAGAATCTTCAAGGAGTCTTCAGGGATTCTTCGGTGAAGATTTTGGCACCAATACGAAGACTATCATTTTCTCAAACTTGAGCATAGTCATTCATGTAATGATGGCCACCTCCGGCGATTCCGGAGGAAATCTTTGGTAAGGGGTCCTTTTTTGTTTTTTTTGTGGGGACCAGGGGTCCAATTCAGCTGAAGAAAGAATCTTCAAGGAGTCTTCAGGGATTCTTCGGTGAATATTTTGGAGCCAATACGAAGACTATCATTTTATCAAACTAGAGCATAGTCATTCATGTAATGATGGCCACCTCCGGCGATTCCGGAGGAAATCTTTGGTAAGGGGTCCTTTTTTGTTTTTTTTTGTTTTTTTGTGGGGCCCAGGGGTCCAATTCAGCTGAAGAAAATATCTTCAAGGAGTCTTCAGGGATTCTTCGGTGAAGATTTTGGCGCCAATACTAAGACTATCATTTTCTCAAACTAGAGTATAGTCATAAAGGCTACCAGCTATATAAATGGTAGAAATTATCCTTGAAATTGAAAAATGACACCTGTTATACTGCTGAAGAAAGAGTTTTCAAGGAGTCTTCAGGGAATCTTGGGTGAGGATTTTGGAGCCAATATGAAGACTATCTTTTTCTAAAACTAGAGCATAGTCATTCATGTAATGATGGCCACCTCCGCCGATTCCAGAGGAAATCTTTGGTAAGGGGTCCTTTTTTGTTTTTTTTTTGTGGGGCCCAGGGGTCCAATTCAGCTGAAGAAAGAATCTTCAAAGAGTCTTCAGGGATTCTTCGGTGAAGATTTTGGAGCCAATACGAAGACTATCATTTTCTCAAACTAGAGCATAGTCAATCATGAAATGATGGCCACCTCCGGCGATTCCGGAGGAAATCTTTGGTAAGGGGTCCTTTTTTGTTTTTTTTTGTGGGGCCCAGGGGTCCAATTCAGCTGAAGAAAGGATCTTCAAGGAGTCTTCAGGGATTCTTCGGTGAAGATTTTGGCGCCAATACGAAGACTATCATTTTCTCAAACTAGAGCTTAGTCATTCATGTAATGATTCCACCTCCGGCGATTCCGGAGGAAATCTTTGGTAAGGGGTCCTTTTTTGTTTTTTTTTTTGTCGGGCCCAGGGGTCCAATTCAGCTGAAGAAAGAATCTTCAATGAGTCTTCAGGGATTCTTCGGTGAAGATTTTGGAGCCAATACGAAGACTATCATTTTCTAAAACTAGAGCATAGTCATTCATGTAATGATGGCCACCTCCGGCGATTCCGAAGGAAATCTTTGGTAGGGGGTCCTTTTTTTTTTTTGTGGGGCCCAGGGGTCCAGTTCAGCTGAAGAAAGAATCTTCAAGGAGTCTTCAGGGATTCTTCGGTGAACATTTAGGCGCCCATCCGAAGACTATCATTTTCTCAAACTAGAGCATAGTCATTCATGTAATGATGGCCACCTCCGGCGATTCCGGAGGAAATCTTTGGTAAGGGGTCCTTTTTTGTTTTTTTTTCTGGGGCCCAGGGGTCCAATTCAGCTGAAGAAAGAATCTTCAAGGAGTCTTCAGGGATTCTTCGGTGAAGATTTTGGAGCCAATACGAAGACTATCATTTTCTCAAACTAGAGCATAGTCATTCATGTAATGATGGCCACCTCCGGCGATTCCGGAGGAAATCTTTGGTAAGGGGTCCTTTTTTTTTTTTTTTTGTGGCGCCCAGGGGTCCAGTTCAGCTGAAGAAAGAATCTTCAAGGAGTCTTCAGGGATTCTTCGGTGAAGATTTTGGAGCCAATACGAAGACTATCATTTTCTCAAACTAGAGCATAGTCATTCATGTAATGATGGCCACCTCCGGCTATTCCGGATTAAATCTTTGGTAGGGGGTCCTTTTTTTTTTTCGTGGGGCCCAGGGGTCCAGTTCAGCTGAAGAAAGAATCTTCAAGGAGTCTTCAGGGATTCTTCTGTGAAGATTTTGGCGCCAATACGAAGACTATCATTTTCTCAAACTAGAGCTTAGTCATTCATGTAATCATGGCCACCTCCGGCGATTCCGGAGGAAATCTTTGGTAAGGGGTCCTTTTTTGTTTTTTTTTGTCGGGCCCAGGGGTCCAATTTAGCTGAAGAAAGAATATTCAAGGAGTCTTCAGGGATTCTTCGGTGAAGATTTTGGCGCCAATACGAAGACTATCATTTTTTCAAACTAGAGCATAGTCATTCATGTAATGATGGCCACCTCCGGCGATTCCGGAGGAAATCTTTGGTAAGGGGTCCTTTTTTTTGGGGGGGGGCCCAGGGGTCCAATTCAGCTGAAGAAAGAATCTTCAAGGAGTCTTCAGGGATTCTTCGGTGAAGATTTTGGCGCCAATACTAAGACTATCATTTTCTCAAACTAGAGCATAGTCATAAAGGCTACCAGCTATATAAATGGTAGAAATTACCCTTGAAATTGAAAAATGACACCTGCTATACTGCTGTAGAAAGAGTCTTCAAGGAGTGTTCAGAGAATCTTGGGTGAGGATTTTGGAGCCAATATGAAGACTATCATTTTCTAAAACTAGAGCATAGTCATTCATGTAAAGATGGCCACTTCCGGCGATTCCTGAGGAAATCTTTGGTAAGGGGTCCATTTTTGTTTTTTTTTTTGTGGGGCCCAGGGGTCCAATTCAGCTGAAGAAAGAATATTCAAGGAGTCTTCAGGGATTCTTCGGTGAAGATTTTGGCGCCAATACGAAGACTATCATTTTCTCAAACTAGAGCATAGTCATTCATGTAATGATGGCCACCTCCGGCGATTCCGGAGGAAATCTTTGGTAAGGGGTCCTTTTTTGTTTTTTTTTTTGTGGGGCCCAGGGGTCCAATTCAGCTGAAGAAAGAATCTTCAAGGAGTCTTCAGGGATTCTTCGGTGAATATTTTGGTACAAGTACGAAGACTATCATTTTCTCAAACTAGAGTATAGTCATTCATGTAATGATGGCCACCTCCGGCGATTCCGGAGGAAATCTTTATTAAGGGGTCCTTTTTTCTTTTTTTTTGTGGGGCCCAGGGGTCCAATTCAGCTGAAGAAAGAATATTCAAGGAGTCTTCAGGGATTCTTCGGTGAAGATTTTGGCGCCAATGCGAAGACTATCATTTTCTCAAACTAGAGCATAGTCATTCATGTAATGATGGCAACCTCCGGCGATTCCGGAGGAAATCTTTGGTAAGGGGTCCTTTTTTTTTTTTTTTTTTTTTGTGGGGCCCAGGGGTCCAGTTCAGCTGAAGAAAGAACCTTCAAGGAGTCTTCAGGGATTCTTCGGTGAAGATTTTGGCGCCAATACGAAGACTATCATTTTCTCAAACTAGAGCATAGTCATTCATGTAATGATGGCTACATCCGGCGATTCCGGAGGAAATCTTTGGTAAGGGGTATTTTTTTTTTTTTTGTGGGGCCCAGGAGTCCAATTCAGCTGAAGAAAGAATATTCAAGGAGTCTTCAGGGATTCTTCGGTGAAGATTTTGGCGCCAATACGAAGACTATCATTTTCTCAAACTAGAGCATAGTCATTCATGTAATGATGGCCACCTCTGGCGATTCCGGAGGAAATCTTTGGTAAGGGGTCCTTTTTTGTTTTTTGTTTTTTTTGTGGGGCCCAGGGGTCCAGTTCAGCTGAAGAAAGAATCTTCAAGGAGTCTTCAGAGATTCTTCGGTGAAGATTTTGCGCCAATACGAAGACTATCATTTTCTCAAACTAGAGCATAGTCATTCATGTAATGATGGCTACATCCGGCGATTCCGGAGGAAATCTTTGGTAAGGGGTATTTTTTTTTTTGTGGGGCCCAGGAGTCCAATTCAGCTGAAGAAAGAATATTCGAGGAGTCTTCAGGGATTCTTCGGTGAAGATTTTGGCGCCAATACGAAGACTATCATTTTCTCAAACTAGAGCATAGTCATTCATGTAATGATGGCCACCTCCGGCGATTCCGGAGGAAATCTTTGGTAAGGGGTCCTTTTTTGTTTTTTTGTTTTTTTTGTGGGGCCCAGGGGTCCAATTCAGCTGAAGAAAGAATCTTCAAGGGGTCTTCAGGGATTCATCGGTGAAGATTTTGGAGCCAATACGAAGACTATTATTTTCTCAAACTAGAGCATAGTCATTCATGTAATAATGGCCACCTCCGGCGATTCCAGAGGAAAGCTTTGGTAAGGGGTCCTTTTTTTTTTTTTTTTTTTTTTGTGGGGCCCAGGGGTCCAGTTCAGCTGAAGAAAGAATCTTCAAGGAGTCTTCAGGGATTCTTCGGTAAAGATTTTGGCGCCAATACGAAGACTATCATTTTCTCAAACTAGAGCATAGTCATTCATGTAATGATGGCTACCTCCGGCGATTCCGGAGGAAATCTTTGGTAAGGGGTAGTTTTTTTTTTTTGTGGGGCCCAGGAGTCCAATTCAGCTGAAGAAAGAATATTCAAGGAGTCTTCAGGGATTCTTCGGTGAAGATTTTGGCGCCAATACGAAGACTATCATTTTCTCAAACTAGAGCATAGTCATTCATGTAATGATGGCCACCTCCGGCGATTCCGGAGGAAATCTTTGGTAAGGGGTCCTTTTTTGTTTTTTTTTTTGTGGGGCCCAGGGGTCCAATTCAGCTGAAGAAAGAATCTTCAAGGAGTCTTCAGGGATTCTTCGGTGAATATTTTGGAGCCAGTACGAAGACTATCATTTTCTCAAACTAGAGTATAGTCATTCATGTAATGATGGCCACCTCCGGCGATTCCGGAGGAAATCTTTGGTAAGGGGTCCTTTTTTGTTTTTTTTTGTGGGGCCCAGGGGTCCAATTCAGCTGATGAAAGAATATTCAAGAAGTCTTCAGGGATTCTTCGGTGAAGATTTTGGCGCCAATACGAAGACTATCATTTTCTCAAACTAGAGCATAGTCATTCATGTAATGATGGCAACCTCCGGCGATTCCGGAGGAAATCTTTGGTAAGGGGTCCTTTTTTTTTTTTTTTTTTTTTTGTGGGGCCCAGGGGTCAAGTTCAGCTGAAGAAAGAATCTTCAAGGAGTCTTCAGGGATTCTTCGGTGAAGATTTTGGCGCCAATACGAAGACTATCATTTTCTCAAACTAGAGCATAGTCATTCATGTAATGATGGCTACATCCGGCGATTCCGGAGGAAATCTTTGGTAAGGGGTAGTTTTTTTTTTTTTTTTTTTTTTTTGTGGGGCCCAGGAGTCCAATTCAGCTGAAGAAAGAATATTCAAGGAGTCTTCAGGGATTCTTCGGTGAAGATTTTGGCGCCAATACGAAGACTATCATTTTCTCAAACTAGAGCATAGTCATTCATGTAATGATGGCCACCTCTGGCGATTCCGGAGGAAATCTTTGGTAAGGGGTCCTTTTTTGTTTTTTTTTTTTTTTTTTTGTGGGGCCCAGGGGTCCAGTTCAGCTGAAGAAAGAATCTTCAAGGAGTCTTCAGAGATTCTTCGGTGAAGATTTTGCGCCAATACGAAGACTATCATTTTCTCAAACTAGAGCATAGTCATTCATGTAATGATGGCCACCTCCGGCGATTCCGGAGGAAATCTTTGGTAAGGGGTCCTTTTTTGTTTTGTTTTTTTGTGGGGCCCAGGGGTCCAATTCAGCTGAAGAAAGAATCTTCAAGGAGTCTTCAGGGATTCTTCGGTGAAGATTTTGGCGCCAATACTAAGACTATCATTTTCTCAAACTAGAGCATAGTCATAAAGGCTACCAGCTATATAAATGGTAGAAATTACCCTTGAAATTGAAAAATGACACCTGTTATACTGCTGTAGAAAGAGTCTTCAAGGAGTGTTCAGAGAATCTTGGGTGAGGATTTTGGAGCCAATATGAAGACTATCATTTTCTAAAACTAGAGCATAGTCATTCATGTAATGATGGCCACCTCCGGCGATTCCGGAGGAAATCATTGGTAAGGGGTCCTTTTTTGTTTTTTTTTTGGTGGGCCCAGGGGTCCAATTCAGCTGAAGAAAGAATCTTCAAAGAGTCTTCAGGAATTCTTCGGTGAAGATTTTGGAGCCAATACGAAGACTATCATTTTCTCAAACTTGAGCATAGTCATTCATGTAATGATGGCCACCTCCGGCGATTCCGGAGGAAATCTTTGGTAAGGGGTCCTTTTTTTTTTTTTTGTTTTTTTTTGTGGGGCCCAGGGGTCCAGTTCAGCTGAAGAAAGAATCTTCAAGGAGTCTTCAGGGATTCTTCGGTGAAGATTTTGGCGCCAATACGAAGACTATCATTTTCTCAAACTAGAGCATAGTCATTCATGTAATGATGGCCACCTCCGGCGATTCCGGAGGAAATCTTTGGTAAGGGGTCCTTTTTTGTTTTTTTTTTGTGGGGCCCAGGGGTCCAATTCAGCTGAAGAAAGAATCTTCAAGGAGTCTTCAGGGATTCTTCGGTGAAGATTTTGGCACCAATACGAAGACTATCATTTTCTCAAACTAGAGCTTAGTCATTCATGTAATGATGGCCACCTCCGGCGATTCCGGAGGAAATCTTTGGTAAGGGGTCCTTTTTTTGTTTTTTTTTTGTGGGGCCCAGGGGTCCAATTCAGCTGAAGAAAGAATCTTCAAGGAGTCTTCAGGGATTCTTCGGTGAAGATTTTGGCGCCATTACGAAGACTATCATTTTCTCAAACTAGAGCATAGTCATTCATGTAATGATGGCCACCTCCGGCGATTCCGGAGGAAATCTTTGGTAGAGGGTCCTTTTTTTTTTTCGTGGGGCCCAGGGGTCCAGTTCAGCTGAAGAAAGAATCTTCAAGGAGTCTTCAGGGATTCTTCGGTGAAGATTTTGTCACCAATACGAAGACTATCATTTTCTCAAACTAGAGCATAGTCATTCATGTAATGATGGCCACCTCCGGCGATTCTGGAGGAAATCTTTGGTAAGGGGTCCTTTTTTTCTTTTTTTTTTTGTGGGGCCCAGGGGTCCAGTTCAGCTGAAGAAAGAATCTTCAAGGAGTCTTCAGGGATTCTTCGGTGAATATTTTGGAGCCAGTACGAAGACTATCATTTTCTCAAACTAGAGTATAGTCATTCATGTAATGATGGCCTCCTCCGGCGATTCCGGAGGAAATCTTTGGTAAGGGGTCCTTTTTTGTTTTTTTTTTGTGGGACCCAGGGGTCCAATTCAGCTGAAGAAAGAATATTCAAGGAGTCTTCAGGGATTCTTCGGTGAAGATTTTGGCGCCAATACGAAGACTATCATTTTATCAAACTAGAGCATAGTCATTCATGTAATGATGGCAACCTCCGGCGATTCCGGAGGAAATCTTTGGTAAGGGGTCCTTTTTTTTTTTTTTTTTTTTTTTTGTGGGGCCCAGGGGTCCAGTTCAGCTGAAGATAGAATCTTCAAGGAGTCTTCAGGGATTCTTCGGTGAAGATTTTGGCGCCAATACGAAGACTATCATTTACTCAAACTAGAGCATAGCCATTCATGTAATGATGGCTACATCTGGCGATTCCGGAGGAAATCTTTGGTAAGGGGTAGTTTTTTTTTTTTTTTTGTGGGGCCCAGGAGTCCAATTCAGCTGAAGAAAGAATATTTAAGGAGTCTTCAGGGATTCTTCGGTGAAGATTTTGGCGCCAATACGAAGACTATCATTTTCTCAAACTAGAGCATAGTCATTCATGTAATGATGGCCACCTCTGGCGATTCCGGAGGAAATCTTTGGTAAGGGGTCCTTTTTTGTTTTTTTTTTTTTTTTGTGGGGCCCAGGGGTCCAGTTCAGCTGAAGAAAGAATCTTCAAGGAGTCTTCAGAGATTCTTCGGTGAAGATTTTGCGCCAATACGAAGACTATCATTTTCTCAAACTAGAGCATAGTCATTCATGTAATGATGGCCACCTCCGGCGATTCCGGAGGAAATCTTTGGTAAGGGGTCCTTTTTTGTTTTGTTTTTTTGTGGGGCCCAGGGGTCCAATTCAGCTGAAGAAAGAATCTTCAAGGAGTCTTCAGGGATTCTTCGGTGAAGATTTTGGCGCCAATACTAAGACTATCATTTTCTCAAACTAGAGCATAGTCATAAAGGCTACCAGCTATATAAATGGTAGAAATTACCCTTGAAATTGAAAAATGACACCTGTTATACTGCTGAAGAAAGAGTCTTCAAGGAGTCTTCAGGGAATCTTGGGTGAGGATTTTGGAGCCAATATGAAGACTATCATTTTCTAAAACTAGAGCATAGTCATTCATGTAATGATGGCCACCCCCGGCGATTCCGGAGGAAATCATTGGTAAGGGGTCCTTTTTTGTTTTTTTTTTTGGTGGGCCCAGGGGTCCAATTCAGCTGAAGAAAGAATCTTCAAAGAGTCTTCAGGGATTCTTCGGTGAAGATTTTGGAGCCAATACGAAGACTATCATTTTCTCAAACTTGAGCATAGTCATTCATGTAATGATGGCCACCTCCGGCGATTCCGGAGGAAATCTTTGGTAAGGGGTCCTTTTTTGTTTTTTGTTTTTTTTGTGGGGCCCAGGGGTCCAGTTCAGCTGAAGAAAGAATCTTCAAGGAGTCTTCAGGGATTCTTCGGTGAAGATTTTGGAGCCAATACGAAGACTATCATTTTCTCAAACTAGAGCATAGTCATTCATTAATGATGGCCACCTCCGGCGATTCCGGAGGAAATCTTTGGTAAGGGGTCCTTTTTTGTTTTTTTTTTGTGGGGCCCAGGGGTCCAATTCAGCTGAAGAAAGAATCTTCAAGGAGTCTTCAGGGATTCTTCGGTGAAGATTTTGGCACCAATACGAAGACTATCATTTTCTCAAACTAGAGCTTAGTCATTCATGTAATGATGGCCACCTCCGGCGATTCCGGAGGAAATCTTTGGTAAGGGGTCCTTTTTTTTTTTTTTTTTTTGTGGGGTCCAGGGGTCCAATTCAGCTGAAGAAAGAATCTTCAAGGAGTCTTCAGGGATTCTTCGGTGAAGATTTTGGCGCCAATACGTAGACTATCATTTTCTCAAACTAGAGCATAGTCATTCATGTAATGATGGCCACCTCCGGCGATTCCGGAGGAAATCTTTGGTAGGGGGTCCTTTTTTTTTTTTCGTGGGGCCCAGGGGTCCAGTTCAGCTGAAGAAAGAATCTTCAAGGAGTCTTCAGGGATTCTTCGGTGAAGATTTTGTCACCAATACGAAGACTATCATTTTCTCAAACTAGAGCATAGTCATTCATGTAATGATGGCCACCTCCGGCGATTCTGGAGGAAATCTTTGGTAAGGGGTCCTTTTTTTCTTTTTTTTTTTGTGGGGCCCAGAGGTCCAGTTCAGCTGAAGAAAGAATCTTCAAGGAGTCTTCAGGGATTCTTCGGTGAAGATTTTGGCACCAATACGAAGACTATCATTTTCTCAAACTAGAGCATAGTCATTCATGTAATGATGGCTACCTCCTGCGATTCCGGAGGAAATCTTTGGTAATGGGTCCTTTTTTTTTTTTTTTTTTTTTTGTGGGGCCCAGGGGTCCAATTCAGCTGAAGAAAGAATCTTCAAGGAGTCTTCAGGGATTCTTCGGTGAAGATTTTGGCACCAATACGAAGACTATCATTTTCTCAAACTTGAGCATAGTCATTCATGTAATGATGGCCACCTCCGGCGATTCCGGAGGAAATCTTTGGTAAGGGGTCCTTTTTTGTTTTTTTTGTGGGGACCAGGGGTCCAATTCAGCTGAAGAAAGAATCTTCAAGGAGTCTTCAGGGATTCTTCGGTGAATATTTTGGAGCCAATACGAAGACTATCATTTTATCAAACTAGAGCATAGTCATTCATGTAATGATGGCCACCTCCGGCGATTCCGGAGGAAATCTTTGGTAAGGGGTCCTTTTTTGTTTTTTTTTGTTTTTTTGTGGGGCCCAGGGGTCCAATTCAGCTGAAGAAAATATCTTCAAGGAGTCTTCAGGGATTCTTCGGTGAAGATTTTGGCGCCAATACTAAGACTATCATTTTCTCAAACTGGAGTATAGTCATAAAGGCTACCAGCTATATAAATGGTAGAAATTATCCTTGAAATTGAAAAATGACACCTGTTATACTGCTGAAGAAAGAGTTTTCAAGGAGTCTTCAGGGAATCTTGGGTGAGGATTTTGGAGCCAATATGAAGACTATCTTTTTCTAAAACTAGAGCATAGTCATTGATGTAATGATGGCCACCTCCGCCGATTCCAGAGGAAATCTTTGGTAAGGGGTCCTTTTTAGTTTTTTTTTTTTGTGGGGCCCAGGGGTCCAATTCAGCTGAAGAAAGAATCTTCAAAGAGTCTTCAGGGATTCTTCGGTGAAGATTTTGGAGCCAATACGAAGACTATCATTTTCTCAAACTAGAGCATAGTCAATCATGAAATGATGGCCACCTCCGGCGATTCCGGAGGAAATCTTTGGTAAGGGGTCCTTTTTTGTTTTTTTTTTTTGTGGGGCCCAGGGGTCCAATTCAGCTGAAGAAAGGATCTTCAAGGAGTCTTCAGGGATTCTTCGGTGAAGATTTTGGCGCCAATACGAAGACTATCATTTTCTCAAACTAGAGCTTAGTCATTCATGTAATGATTCCACCTCCGGCGATTCCGGAGGAAATCTTTGGTAAGGGGTCCTTTTTTGTTTTTTTTTTGTCGGGCCCAGGGGTCCAATTCAGCTGAAGAAAGAATCTTCAATGAGTCTTCAGGGATTATTCGGTGAAGATTTTGGAGCCAATACGAAGACTATCATTTTCTAAAACTAGAGCATAGTCATTCATGTAATGATGGCCACCTCCGGCGATTCCGAAGGAAATCTTTGGTAGGGGGTCCTTTTTTTTTTTTGTGGGGCCCAGGGGTCCAGTTCAGCTGAAGAAAGAATCTTCAAGGAGTCTTCAGGGATTCTTCGGTGAACATTTAGGCGCCCATCCGAAGACTATCATTTTCTCAAACTAGAGCATAGTCATTCATGTAATGATGGCCACCTCCGGCGATTCCGGAGGAAATCTTTGGTAAGGGGTCCTTTTTTGTTTTTTTTTCTGGGGCCCAGGGGTCCAATTCAGCTGAAGAAAGAATCTTCAAGGAGTCTTCAGGGATTCTTCGGTGAAGATTTTGGAGCCAATACGAAGACTATCATTTTCTCAAACTAGAGCATAGTCATTCATGTAATGATGGCCACCTCCGGTGATTCCGGAGGAAATCTTTGGTAAGGGGTCCTTTTTTTTTTTTTTTGTGGCGCCCAGGGGTCCAGTTCAGCTGAAGAAAGAATCTTCAAGGAGTCTTCAGGGATTCTTCGGTGAAGATTTTGGAGCCAATACGAAGACTATCATTTTCTCAAACTAGAGCATAGTCATTCATGTAATGATGGCCACCTCCGGCTATTCCGGATTAAATCTTTGGTAGGGGGTCCTTTTTTTTTTTCGTGGGGCCCAGGGGTCCAGTTCAGCTGAAGAAAGAATCTTCAAGGAGTCTTCAGGGATTCTTCTGTGAAGATTTTGGCGCCAATACGAAGACTATCATTTTCTCAAACTAGAGCTTAGTCATTCATGTAATCATGGCCACCTCCGGCGATTCCGGAGGAAATCTTTGGTAAGGGGTCCTTTTTTGTTTTTTTTTGTCGGGCCCAGGGGTCCAATTTAGCTGAAGAAAGAATATTCAAGGAGTCTTCAGGGATTCTTCGGTGAAGATTTTGGCGCCAATACGAAGACTATCATTTTTTCAAACTAGAGCATAGTCATTCATGTAATGATGGCCACCTCCGGCGATTCCGGAGGAAATCTTTGGTAAGGGGTCCTTTTTTTTTGGGGGGGGCCCAGGGGTCCAATTCAGCTGAAGAAAGAATCTTCAAGGAGTCTTCAGGGATTCTTCGGTGAAGATTTTGGCGCCAATACTAAGACTATCATTTTCTCAAACTAGAGCATAGTCATAAAGGCTACCAGCTATATAAATGGTAGAAATTACCCATGAAATTGAAAAATGACACCTGCTATACTGCTGTAGAAAGAGTCTTCAAGGAGTGTTCAGAGAATCTTGGGTGAGGATTTTGGAGCCAATATGAAGACTATCATTTTCTAAAACTAGAGCATAGTCATTCATGTAAAGATGGCCACTTCCGGCGATTCCGGAGGAAATCTTTGGTAAGGGGTCCATTTTTGTTTTTTTTTTTGTGGGGCCCAGGGGTCCAATTCAGCTGAAGAAAGAATATTCAAGGAGTCTTCAGGGATTCTTCGGTGAAGATTTTGGCGCCAATACGAAGACTATCATTTTCTCAAACTAGAGCATAGTCATTCATGTAATGATGGCCACCTCCGGCGATTCCGGAGGAAATCTTTGGTAAGGGGTCCTTTTTTGTTTTTTTTTTTGTGGGGCCCAGGGGTCCAATTCAGCTGAAGAAAGAATCTTCAAGGAGTCTTCAGGGATTCTTCGGTGAATATTTTGGAGCCAGTACGAAGACTATCATTTTCTCAAACTAGAGTATAGTCATTCATGTAATGATGGCCACCTCCGGCGATTCCGGAGGAAATCTTTGGTAAGGGGTCCTTTTTTGTTTTTTTTTGTGGGGCCCAGGGGTCCAATTCAGCTGATGAAAGAATATTCAAGAAGTCTTCAGGGATTCTTCGGTGAAGATTTTGGCGCCAATACGAAGACTATCATTTTCTCAAACTAGAGCATAGTCATTCATGTAATGATGGCAACCTCCGGCGATTCCGGAGGAAATCTTTGGTAAGGGGTCCTTTTTTTTTTTTTTTTTTTTTTGTGGGGCCCAGGGGTCAAGTTCAGCTGAAGAAAGAATCTTCAAGGAGTCTTCAGGGATTCTTCGGTGAAGATTTTGGCGCCAATACGAAGACTATCATTTTCTCAAACTAGAGCATAGTCATTCATGTAATGATGGCTACATCCGGCGATTCCGGAGGAAATCTTTGGTAAGGGGTAGTTTTTTTTTTTTTTTTTTTTTTTTGTGGGGCCCAGGAGTCCAATTCAGCTGAAGAAAGAATATTCAAGGAGTCTTCAGGGATTCTTCGGTGAAGATTTTGGCGCCAATACGAAGACTATCATTTTCTCAAACTAGAGCATAGTCATTCATGTAATGATGGCCACCTCTGGCGATTCCGGAGGAAATCTTTGGTAAGGGGTCCTTTTTTGTTTTTTTTTTTTTTTTTTTGTGGGGCCCAGGGGTCCAGTTCAGCTGAAGAAAGAATCTTCAAGGAGTCTTCAGAGATTCTTCGGTGAAGATTTTGCGCCAATACGAAGACTATCATTTTCTCAAACTAGAGCATAGTCATTCATGTAATGATGGCCACCTCCGGCGATTCCGGAGGAAATCTTTGGTAAGGGGTCCTTTTTTGTTTTGTTTTTTTGTGGGGCCCAGGGGTCCAATTCAGCTGAAGAAAGAATCTTCAAGGAGTCTTCAGGGATTCTTCGGTGAAGATTTTGGCGCCAATACTAAGACTATCATTTTCTCAAACTAGAGCATAGTCATAAAGGCTACCAGCTATATAAATGGTAGAAATTACCCTTGAAATTGAAAAATGACACCTGTTATACTGCTGTAGAAAGAGTCTTCAAGGAGTGTTCAGAGAATCTTGGGTGAGGATTTTGGAGCCAATATGAAGACTATCATTTTCTAAAACTAGAGCATAGTCATTCATGTAATGATGGCCACCTCCGGCGATTCCGGAGGAAATCATTGGTAAGGGGTCCTTTTTTGTTTTTTTTTTGGTGGGCCCAGGGGTCCAATTCAGCTGAAGAAAGAATCTTCAAAGAGTCTTCAGGAATTCTTCGGTGAAGATTTTGGAGCCAATACGAAGACTATCATTTTCTCAAACTTGAGCATAGTCATTCATGTAATGATGGCCACCTCCGGCGATTCCGGAGGAAATCTTTGGTAAGGGGTCCTTTTTTTTTTTTTTGTTTTTTTTTGTGGGGCCCAGGGGTCCAGTTCAGCTGAAGAAAGAATCTTCAAGGAGTCTTCAGGGATTCTTCGGTGAAGATTTTGGCGCCAATACGAAGACTATCATTTTCTCAAACTAGAGCATAGTCATTCATGTAATGATGGCCACCTCCGGCGATTCCGGAGGAAATCTTTGGTAAGGGGTCCTTTTTTGTTTTTTTTTTGTGGGGCCCAGGGGTCCAATTCAGCTGAAGAAAGAATCTTCAAGGAGTCTTCAGGGATTCTTCGGTGAAGATTTTGGCACCAATACGAAGACTATCATTTTCTCAAACTAGAGCTTAGTCATTCATGTAATGATGGCCACCTCCGGCGATTCCGGAGGAAATCTTTGGTAAGGGGTCCTTTTTTTGTTTTTTTTTTGTGGGGCCCAGGGGTCCAATTCAGCTGAAGAAAGAATCTTCAAGGAGTCTTCAGGGATTCTTCGGTGAAGATTTTGGCGCCATTACGAAGACTATCATTTTCTCAAACTAGAGCATAGTCATTCATGTAATGATGGCCACCTCCGGCGATTCCGGAGGAAATCTTTGGTAGAGGGTCCTTTTTTTTTTTCGTGGGGCCCAGGGGTCCAGTTCAGCTGAAGAAAGAATCTTCAAGGAGTCTTCAGGGATTCTTCGGTGAAGATTTTGTCACCAATACGAAGACTATCATTTTCTCAAACTAGAGCATAGTCATTCATGTAATGATGGCCACCTCCGGCGATTCTGGAGGAAATCTTTGGTAAGGGGTCCTTTTTTTCTTTTTTTTTTTGTGGGGCCCAGGGGTCCAGTTCAGCTGAAGAAAGAATCTTCAAGGAGTCTTCAGGGATTCTTCGGTGAATATTTTGGAGCCAGTACGAAGACTATCATTTTCTCAAACTAGAGTATAGTCATTCATGTAATGATGGCCTCCTCCGGCGATTCCGGAGGAAATCTTTGGTAAGGGGTCCTTTTTTGTTTTTTTTTTGTGGGACCCAGGGGTCCAATTCAGCTGAAGAAAGAATATTCAAGGAGTCTTCAGGGATTCTTCGGTGAAGATTTTGGCGCCAATACGAAGACTATCATTTTATCAAACTAGAGCATAGTCATTCATGTAATGATGGCAACCTCCGGCGATTCCGGAGGAAATCTTTGGTAAGGGGTCCTTTTTTTTTTTTTTTTTTTTTTTGTGGGGCCCAGGGGTCCAGTTCAGCTGAAGATAGAATCTTCAAGGAGTCTTCAGGGATTCTTCGGTGAAGATTTTGGCGCCAATACGAAGACTATCATTTACTCAAACTAGAGCATAGCCATTCATGTAATGATGGCTACATCTGGCGATTCCGGAGGAAATCTTTGGTAAGGGGTAGTTTTTTTTTTTTTTTGTGGGGCCCAGGAGTCCAATTCAGCTGAAGAAAGAATATTTAAGGAGTCTTCAGGGATTCTTCGGTGAAGATTTTGGCGCCAATACGAAGACTATCATTTTCTCAAACTAGAGCATAGTCATTCATGTAATGATGGCCACCTCTGGCGATTCCGGAGGAAATCTTTGGTAAGGGGTCCTTTTTTGTTTTTTTTTTTTTTTGTGGGGCCCAGGGGTCCAGTTCAGCTGAAGAAAGAATCTTCAAGGAGTCTTCAGAGATTCTTCGGTGAAGATTTTGCGCCAATACGAAGACTATCATTTTCTCAAACTAGAGCATAGTCATTCATGTAATGATGGCCACCTCCGGCGATTCCGGAGGAAATCTTTGGTAAGGGGTCCTTTTTTGTTTTGTTTTTTTGTGGGGCCCAGGGGTCCAATTCAGCTGAAGAAAGAATCTTCAAGGAGTCTTCAGGGATTCTTCGGTGAAGATTTTGGCGCCAATACTAAGACTATCATTTTCTCAAACTAGAGCATAGTCATAAAGGCTACCAGCTATATAAATGGTAGAAATTACCCTTGAAATTGAAAAATGACACCTGTTATACTGCTGAAGAAAGAGTCTTCAAGGAGTCTTCAGGGAATCTTGGGTGAGGATTTTGGAGCCAATATGAAGACTATCATTTTCTAAAACTAGAGCATAGTCATTCATGTAATGATGGCCACCCCCGGCGATTCCGGAGGAAATCATTGGTAAGGGGTCCTTTTTTGTTTTTTTTTTTGGTGGGCCCAGGGGTCCAATTCAGCTGAAGAAAGAATCTTCAAAGAGTCTTCAGGGATTCTTCGGTGAAGATTTTGGAGCCAATACGAAGACTATCATTTTCTCAAACTTGAGCATAGTCATTCATGTAATGATGGCCACCTCCGGCGATTCCGGAGGAAATCTTTGGTAAGGGGTCCTTTTTTGTTTTTTGTTTTTTTTGTGGGGCCCAGGGGTCCAGTTCAGCTGAAGAAAGAATCTTCAAGGAGTCTTCAGGGATTCTTCGGTGAAGATTTTGGAGCCAATACGAAGACTATCATTTTCTCAAACTAGAGCATAGTCATTCATTAATGATGGCCACCTCCGGCGATTCCGGAGGAAATCTTTGGTAAGGGGTCCTTTTTTGTTTTTTTTTTGTGGGGCCCAGGGGTCCAATTCAGCTGAAGAAAGAATCTTCAAGGAGTCTTCAGGGATTCTTCGGTGAAGATTTTGGCACCAATACGAAGACTATCATTTTCTCAAACTAGAGCTTAGTCATTCATGTAATGATGGCCACCTCCGGCGATTCCGGAGGAAATCTTTGGTAAGGGGTCCTTTTTTTTTTTTTTTTTTTGTGGGGTCCAGGGGTCCAATTCAGCTGAAGAAAGAATCTTCAAGGAGTCTTCAGGGATTCTTCGGTGAAGATTTTGGCGCCAATACGTAGACTATCATTTTCTCAAACTAGAGCATAGTCATTCATGTAATGATGGCCACCTCCGGCGATTCCGGAGGAAATCTTTGGTAGGGGGTCCTTTTTTTTTTTTCGTGGGGCCCAGGGGTCCAGTTCAGCTGAAGAAAGAATCTTCAAGGAGTCTTCAGGGATTCTTCGGTGAAGATTTTGTCACCAATACGAAGACTATCATTTTCTCAAACTAGAGCATAGTCATTCATGTAATGATGGCCACCTCCGGCGATTCTGGAGGAAATCTTTGGTAAGGGGTCCTTTTTTTCTTTTTTTTTTGTGGGGCCCAGAGGTCCAGTTCAGCTGAAGAAAGAATCTTCAAGGAGTCTTCAGGGATTCTTCGGTGAAGATTTTGGCACCAATACGAAGACTATCATTTTCTCAAACTAGAGCATAGTCATTCATGTAATGATGGCTACCTCCTGCGATTCCGGAGGAAATCTTTGGTAATGGGTCCTTTTTTTTTTTTTTTTTTTTTTGTGGGGCCCAGGGGTCCAATTCAGCTGAAGAAAGAATCTTCAAGGAGTCTTCAGGGATTCTTCGGTGAAGATTTTGGCACCAATACGAAGACTATCATTTTCTCAAACTTGAGCATAGTCATTCATGTAATGATGGCCACCTCCGGCGATTCCGGAGGAAATCTTTGGTAAGGGGTCCTTTTTTGTTTTTTTTGTGGGGACCAGGGGTCCAATTCAGCTGAAGAAAGAATCTTCAAGGAGTCTTCAGGGATTCTTCGGTGAATATTTTGGAGCCAATACGAAGACTATCATTTTATCAAACTAGAGCATAGTCATTCATGTAATGATGGCCACCTCCGGCGATTCCGGAGGAAATCTTTGGTAAGGGGTCCTTTTTTGTTTTTTTTTGTTTTTTTGTGGGGCCCAGGGGTCCAATTCAGCTGAAGAAAATATCTTCAAGGAGTCTTCAGGGATTCTTCGGTGAAGATTTTGGCGCCAATACTAAGACTATCATTTTCTCAAACTGGAGTATAGTCATAAAGGCTACCAGCTATATAAATGGTAGAAATTATCCTTGAAATTGAAAAATGACACCTGTTATACTGCTGAAGAAAGAGTTTTCAAGGAGTCTTCAGGGAATCTTGGGTGAGGATTTTGGAGCCAATATGAAGACTATCTTTTTCTAAAACTAGAGCATAGTCATTGATGTAATGATGGCCACCTCCGCCGATTCCAGAGGAAATCTTTGGTAAGGGGTCCTTTTTAGTTTTTTTTTTTTGTGGGGCCCAGGGGTCCAATTCAGCTGAAGAAAGAATCTTCAAAGAGTCTTCAGGGATTCTTCGGTGAAGATTTTGGAGCCAATACGAAGACTATCATTTTCTCAAACTAGAGCATAGTCAATCATGAAATGATGGCCACCTCCGGCGATTCCGGAGGAAATCTTTGGTAAGGGGTCCTTTTTTGTTTTTTTTTTTGTGGGGCCCAGGGGTCCAATTCAGCTGAAGAAAGGATCTTCAAGGAGTCTTCAGGGATTCTTCGGTGAAGATTTTGGCGCCAATACGAAGACTATCATTTTCTCAAACTAGAGCTTAGTCATTCATGTAATGATTCCACCTCCGGCGATTCCGGAGGAAATCTTTGGTAAGGGGTCCTTTTTTGTTTTTTTTTTGTCGGGCCCAGGGGTCCAATTCAGCTGAAGAAAGAATCTTCAATGAGTCTTCAGGGATTATTCGGTGAAGATTTTGGAGCCAATACGAAGACTATCATTTTCTAAAACTAGAGCATAGTCATTCATGTAATGATGGCCACCTCCGGCGATTCCGAAGGAAATCTTTGGTAGGGGGTCCTTTTTTTTTTTTGTGGGGCCCAGGGGTCCAGTTCAGCTGAAGAAAGAATCTTCAAGGAGTCTTCAGGGATTCTTCGGTGAACATTTAGGCGCCCATCCGAAGACTATCATTTTCTCAAACTAGAGCATAGTCATTCATGTAATGATGGCCACCTCCGGCGATTCCGGAGGAAATCTTTGGTAAGGGGTCCTTTTTTGTTTTTTTTTCTGGGGCCCAGGGGTCCAATTCAGCTGAAGAAAGAATCTTCAAGGAGTCTTCAGGGATTCTTCGGTGAAGATTTTGGAGCCAATACGAAGACTATCATTTTCTCAAACTAGAGCATAGTCATTCATGTAATGATGGCCACCTCCGGTGATTCCGGAGGAAATCTTTGGTAAGGGGTCCTTTTTTTTTTTTTTTGTGGCGCCCAGGGGTCCAGTTCAGCTGAAGAAAGAATCTTCAAGGAGTCTTCAGGGATTCTTCGGTGAAGATTTTGGAGCCAATACGAAGACTATCATTTTCTCAAACTAGAGCATAGTCATTCATGTAATGATGGCCACCTCCGGCTATTCCGGATTAAATCTTTGGTAGGGGGTCCTTTTTTTTTTTCGTGGGGCCCAGGGGTCCAGTTCAGCTGAAGAAAGAATCTTCAAGGAGTCTTCAGGGATTCTTCTGTGAAGATTTTGGCGCCAATACGAAGACTATCATTTTCTCAAACTAGAGCTTAGTCATTCATGTAATCATGGCCACCTCCGGCGATTCCGGAGGAAATCTTTGGTAAGGGGTCCTTTTTTGTTTTTTTTTGTCGGGCCCAGGGGTCCAATTTAGCTGAAGAAAGAATATTCAAGGAGTCTTCAGGGATTCTTCGGTGAAGATTTTGGCGCCAATACGAAGACTATCATTTTTTCAAACTAGAGCATAGTCATTCATGTAATGATGGCCACCTCCGGCGATTCCGGAGGAAATCTTTGGTAAGGGGTCCTTTTTTTTTGGGGGGGGCCCAGGGGTCCAATTCAGCTGAAGAAAGAATCTTCAAGGAGTCTTCAGGGATTCTTCGGTGAAGATTTTGGCGCCAATACTAAGACTATCATTTTCTCAAACTAGAGCATAGTCATAAAGGCTACCAGCTATATAAATGGTAGAAATTACCCATGAAATTGAAAAATGACACCTGCTATACTGCTGTAGAAAGAGTCTTCAAGGAGTGTTCAGAGAATCTTGGGTGAGGATTTTGGAGCCAATATGAAGACTATCATTTTCTAAAACTAGAGCATAGTCATTCATGTAAAGATGGCCACTTCCGGCGATTCCGGAGGAAATCTTTGGTAAGGGGTCCATTTTTGTTTTTTTTTTTGTGGGGCCCAGGGGTCCAATTCAGCTGAAGAAAGAATATTCAAGGAGTCTTCAGGGATTCTTCGGTGAAGATTTTGGCGCCAATACGAAGACTATCATTTTCTCAAACTAGAGCATAGTCATTCATGTAATGATGGCCACCTCCGGCGATTCCGGAGGAAATCTTTGGTAAGGGGTCCTTTTTTGTTTTTTTTTTTTTTGTGGGGCCCAGGGGTCCAATTCAGCTGAAGAAAGAATCTTCAAGGAGTCTTCAGGGATTCTTCGGTGAATATTTTGGAACCAGTACGAAGACTATCATTTTCTCAAACTAGAGCATAGTCATTCATGTAATGATGGCAACCTCCGGCGATTCCGGAGGAAATCTTTGGTAAGGGGTCCTTTTTTTTTTTTTTTTTTTTGTGGGCCCAGGGGTCCAGTTCAGCTGAAGAAAGAACCTTCAAGGAGTCTTCAGGGATTCTTCGGTGAAGATTTTGGCGCCAATACGAAGACTATCATTTTCTCAAACTAGAGCATAGTCATTCATGTAATGATGGCTACATCCGGCGATTCCGGAGGAAATCTTTTGTAAGGGGTATTTTTTTTTTTTTGTGGGGCCCAGGAGTCCAATTCAGCTGAAGAAAGAATATTCAAGGAGTCTTCAGGGATTCTTCGGTGAAGATTTTGGCGCCAATACGAAGACTATCATTTTCTCAAACTAGAGCATAGTCATTCATGTAATGATGGCCACCTCTGGCGATTCCGGAGGAAATCTTTGGTAAGGGGTCCTTTTTTGTTTTTTGTTTTTTTTGTGGGGCCCAGGGGTCCAGTTCAGCTGAAGAAAGAATCTTCAAGGAGTCTTCAGAGATTCTTCGGTGAAGATTTTGCGCCAATACGAAGACTATCATTTTCTCAAACTAGAGCATAGTCATTCATGTAATGATGGCTACATCCGGCGATTCCGGAGGAAATCTTTGGTAAGGGGTATTTTTTTTTTTTTGTGGGGCCCAGGAGTCCAATTCAGCTGAAGAAAGAATATTCAAGGAGTCTTCAGGGATTCTTCGGTGAAGATTTTGGCGCCAATACGAAGACTATCATTTTCTCAAACTAGAGCATAGTCATTCATGTAATGATGGCCACCTCCGGCGATTCCGGAGGAAATCTTTGGTAAGGGGTCCTTTTTTGTTTTTTTGTTTTTTTTGTGGGGCCCAGGGGTCCAATTCAGCTGAAGAAAGAATCTTCAAGGGGTCTTCAGGGATTCATCGGTGAAGATTTTGGAGCCAATACGAAGACTTATTTTCTCAAACTAGAGCATAGTCATTCATGTAATAATGGCCACCTCCGGCGATTCCAGAGGAAAGCTTTGGTAAGGGGTCCTTTTTTTTTTTTTTTTTTTTTTGTGGGGCCCAGGGGTCCAGTTCAGCTGAAGAAAGAATCTTCAAGGAGTCTTCAGGGATTCTTCGGTAAAGATTTTGGCGCCAATACGAAGACTATCATTTTCTCAAACTAGAGCATAGTCATTCATGTAATGATGGCTACCTCCGGCGATTCCGGAGGAAATCTTTGGTAAGGGGTAGTTTTTTTTTTTTTTGTGGGGCCCAGGAGTCCAATTCAGCTGAAGAAAGAATATTCAAGGAGTCTTCAGGGATTCTTCGGTGAAGATTTTGGCGCCAATACGAAGACTATCATTTTCTCAAACTAGAGCATAGTCATTCATGTAATGATGGCCACCTCCGGCGATTCCGGAGGAAATCTTTGGTAAGGGGTCCTTTTTTGTTTTTTTTTTGTGGGGCCCAGGGGTCCAATTCAGCTGAAGAAAGAATCTTCAAGGAGTCTTCAGGGATTCTTCGGTGAATATTTTGGAGCCAGTACGAAGACTATCATTTTCTCAAACTAGAGTATGGTCATTCATGTAATGATGGCCACCTCCGGCGATTCCGGAGGAAATCTTTGGTAAGGGGTCCTTTTTTGTTTTTTTTTGTGGGGCCCAGGGGTCCAATTCAGCTGATGAAAGAATATTCAAGAAGTCTTCAGGGATTCTTCGGTGAAGATTTTGGCGCCAATACGAAGACTATCATTTTCTCAAACTAGAGCATAGTCATTCATGTAATGATGGCAACCTCCGGCGATTCCGGAGGAAATCTTTGGTAAGGGGTCCTTTTTTTTTTTTTTTTTTTTGTGGGGCCCAGGGGTCAAGTTCAGCTGAAGAAAGAATCTTCAAGGAGTCTTCAGGGATTCTTCGGTGAAGATTTTGGCGCCAATACGAAGACTATCATTTTCTCAAACTAGAGCATAGTCATTCATTTAATGATGGCTACATCCGGCGATTCCGGAGGAAATCTTTGGTAAGGGGTAGTTTTTTTTTTTTTTTTTTGTGGGGCCCAGGAGTCCAATTCAGCTGAAGAAAGAATATTCAAGGAGTCTTCAGGGATTCTTCGGTGAAGATTTTGGCGCCAATACGAAGACTATCATTTTCTCAAACTAGAGCATAGTCATTCATGTAATGATGGCCACCTCTGGCGATTCCGGAGGAAATCTTTGGTAAGGGGTCCTTTTTTGTTTTGTTTTTTTTTTTTTGTGGGGCCCAGGGGTCCAGTTCAGCTGAAGAAAGAATCTTCAAGGAGTCTTCAGAGATTCTTCGGTGAAGATTTTGCGCCAATACGAAGACTATCATTTTCTCAAACTAGAGCATAGTCATTCATGTAATGATGGCCACCTCCGGCGATTCCGGAGGAAATCTTTGGTAAGGGGTCCTTTTTTGTTTTGTTTTTTTGTGGGGCCCAGGGGTCCAATTCAGCTGAAGAAAGAATCTTCAAGGAGTCTTCAGGGATTCTTCGGTGAAGATTTTGGCGCCAATACTAAGACTATCATTTTCTCAAACTAGAGCATAGTCATAAAGGCTACCAGCTATATAAATGGTAGAAATTACCCTTGAAATTGAAAAATGACACCTGTTATACTGCTGTAGAAAGAGTCTTCAAGGAGTGTTCAGAGAATCTTGGGTGAGGATTTTGGAGCCAATGTGAAGACTATCATTTTCTAAAACTAGAGCATAGTCATTCATGTAATGATGGCCACCTCCGGCGATTCCGGAGGAAATCATTGGTAAGGGGTCCTTTTTTGTTTTTTTTTTGGTGGGCCCAGGGGTCCAATTCAGCTGAAGAAAGAATCTTCAAAGAGTCTTCAGGAATTCTTCGGTGAAGATTTTGGAGCCAATACGAAGACTATCATTTTCTCAAACTTGAGCATAGTCATTCATGTAATGATGGCCACCTCCGGCGATTCCGGAGGAAATCTTTGGTAAGGGGTCCTTTTTTGTTTTTTGTTTTTTTTGTGGGGCCCAGGGGTCCAGTTCAGCTGAAGAAAGAATCTTCAAGGAGTCTTCAGGGATTCTTCGGTGAAGATTTTGGCGCCAATACGAAGACTATCATTTTCTCAAACTAGAGCATAGTCATTCATGTAATGATGGCCACCTCCGGCGATTCCGGAGGAAATCTTTGGTAAGGGGTCCTTTTTTGTTTTTTTTTTGTGGGGCCCAGGGGTCCAATTCAGCTGAAGAAAGAATCTTCAAGGAGTCTTCAGGGATTCTTCGGTGAAGATTTTGGCACCAATACGAAGACTATCATTTTCTCAAACTAGAGCTTAGTCATTCATGTAATGATGGCCACCTCCGGCGATTCCGGAGGAAATCTTTGGTAAGGGGTCCTTTTTTTGTTTTTTTTTTTTTGTGGGGCCCAGGGGTCCAATTCAGCTGAAGAAAGAATCTTCAAGGAGTCTTCAGGGATTCTTCGGTGAAGATTTTGGCGCCAATACGAAGACTATCATTTTCTCAAACTAGAGCATAGTCATTCATGTAATGATGGCCACCTCCGGCGATTCCGGAGGAAATCTTTGGTAGGGGGTCCTTTTTTTTTTTCGTGGGGCCCAGGGGTCCAGTTCAGCTGAAGAAAGAATCTTCAAGGAGTCTTCAGGGATTCTTCGGTGAAGATTTTGTCACCAATACGAAGACTATCATTTTCTCAAACTAGAGCATAGTCATTCATGTAATGATGGCCACCTCCGGCGATTCTGGAGGAAATCTTTGGTAAGGGGTCCTTTTTTTCTTTTTTTTTTTGTGGGGCCCAGGGGTCCAGTTCAGCTGAAGAAAGAATCTTCAAGGAGTCTTCAGGGATTCTTCGGTGAAGATTTTGGCACCAATACGAAGACTATCATTTTCTCAAACTAGAGCATAGTCATTCATGTAATGATGGCTACCTCCTGCGATTCCGGAGGAAATCTTTGGTAAGGGGACCTTTTTTGTTTTTTTTTTTTTTTGTGGGGCCCAGGGGTCCAATTCAGCTGAAGAAAGAATCTTCAAGGAGTCTTCAGGGATTCTTCGGTGAAGATTTTGGCACCAATACGAAGACTATAATTTTCTCAAACTAGAGCATAGTCATTCATGTAATGATGGCCACCTCCGGCGATTCCGGAGGAAATCTTTGGTAAGGGGTCCTTTTTTGTTTTTTTTTGTGGGGCCTAGGGGTCCAATTCAGCTGAAGAAAGAATCTTCAGGGAGTCTTCAGGGATTCTTCGGTGAATATTTTGGAGCCAATACGAAGACTATCATTTTATCAAACTAGAGCATAGTCATTCATGTAATGATGGCCACCTCCGGCGATTCCGGAGGAAATCTTTGGTAAGGGGTCCTTTTTTTTTTTTTTGTGGGGCCCAGGGGTCCAATTCAGCTGAAGAAAATATCTTCAAGGAGTCTTCAGGGATTCTTCGGTGAAGATTTTGGCGCCAATACTAAGACTATCATTTTCTCAAACTAGAGTATAGTCATAAAGGCTACCAGCTATATAAATGGTAGAAATTACCCTTGAAATTGAAAAATGACACCTGTTATACTGCTGAAGAAAGAGTTTTCAAGGAGTCTTCAGGGAATCTTGGGTGAGGATTTTGGAGCCAATATGAAGACTATCTTTTTCTAAAACTAGAGCATAGTCATTCATGTAATGATGGCCACCTCCGCCGATTCCAGAGGAAATCTTTGGTAAGGGGTCCTTTTTTGTTTTTTTTTTTGTGGGGCCCAGGGGTCCAATTCAGCTGAAGAAAGAATCTTCAAAGAGTCTTCAGGGATTCTTCGGTGAAGATTTTGGAGCCAATACGAAGACTATCATTTTCTCAAACTAGAGCATAGTCAATCATGAAATGATGGCCACCTCCGGCGATTCCGGAGGAAATCTTTGGTAAGGGGTCCTTTTTTGTTTTTTTTTGTGGGGCCCAGGGGTCCAATTCAGCTGAAGAAAGGATCTTCAAGGAGTCTTCAGGGGTTCTTCGGTGAAGATTTTGGCGCCAATACGAAGACTATCATTTTCTCAAACTAGAGCTTAGTCATTCATGTAATGATTCCACCTCCGGCGATTCCGGAGGAAATCTTTGGTAAGCGGTCCTTTTTTGTTTTTTTTTTTGTCGGGCCCAGGGGTCCAATTCAGCTGAAGAAAGAATCTTCAATGAGTCTTCAGGGATTCTTCGGTGAAGATTTTGGAGCCAATACGAAGACTGTCATTTTCTAAAACTAGAGCATAGTCATTCATGTAATGATGGCCACCTCCGGCGATTCCGAAGGAAATCTTTGGTAGGGGGTCCTTTTTTTTTTTTTTGTGGGGCCCAGGGGTCCAGTTCAGCTGAAGAAAGAATCTTCAAGGAGTCTTCAGGGATTCTTCGGTGAACATTTAGGCGTCAATCCGAAGACTATCATTTTCTCAAACTAGAGCATAGTCATTCATGTAATGATGGCCACATCTGGCGATTCCGTAGGAAATTTTTGGTAAGGGGTCCTTTTTTGTTTTTTTTTTCTGGGGCCCAGGGGTCCAATTCAGCTGAAGAAAGAATCTTCAAGGAGTCTTCAGGGATTCTTCGGTGAAGATTTTGGAGCCAATACGAAGACTATCATTTTCTCAAACTAGAGCATAGTCATTCATGTAATGATGGCCACCTCCGGCGATTCCGGAGGAAATCTTTGGTAAGGGGTCCTTTTTTTTTTTTTTTTTGTGGCGCCCAGGGGTCCAGTTCAGCTGAAGAAAGAATCTTCAAGGAGTCTTCAGGGATTCTTCGGTGAAGATTTTGGCACCAATACGAAGACTATCATTTTCTCAAACTAGAGCATAGTCATTCATGTAATGATGGCCACCTCCGGCGATTCCGGAGGAAATCTTTGGTAAGGGGTCCTTTTTTGTTTTGTTTTTTTTTGTGGGGCCCAGGGGTCCAATTCAGCTGAAGAAAGAATCTTCAAGGAGTCTTCGGGGATTCTTCGGTGAAGATTTTGGCGCTTTACTAAGACTCTCATTTTCTCAAACTAGAGTATAGTCATAAAGGCTACCAGCTATATAAATGGTAGAAATTACCCTTGAAATTGAAAAATGACACATGTTATACTGCTGAAGAAAGAGTTTTCAAGGAGTCTTTAGGGAATCTTGGGTGAGGATTTTGGAGCCAATATGAAGACTATCATTTTCTAAAACTAGAGCATTGTCATTCATGTAATGATGGCCACCTCCGGCGATTCCGGAGGAAATCTTTGGTAAGGGGTCCTTTTTTGTTTTTTTTTTGTCGGGCCCAGGGGTCCAATTCAGCTGAAGAAAGAATCTTCAATGAGTCTTCAGGGATTCTTCGGTGAAGATTTTGGAGCCAATACGAAGACTATCATTTTCTAAAACTAGAGCATAGTCATTCATGTAATGATGGCCACCTCTGTTGATTCCGAAGGAAATCTTTGGTAGGGGGTCCTTTTTTTTTTTTGTGGGGCCCAGGGGTCCAGTTCAGCTGAAGAAAGAATCTTCAAGGAGTCTTCAGGGATTCTTCGGTGAACATTTAGGCGCCAATCCGAAGACTATCATTTTCTCGAACTAGAGCATAGTCATTCATGTAATGATGGCCACCTCCGGCGATTCCGGAGGAAATTTTTGGTAAGGGGTCCTTTTTTGTTTTATTTTCTGGGGCCCAGGGGTCCAATTCAGCTGAAGAAAGAATCTTCAAGGAGTCTTCAGGGATTCTTCGGTGAAGATTTTGGAGTCAATACGAAGACTATCATTTTCTCAAACTAGAGCATAGTCATTCATGTAATGATGGCCACCTCCGGCGATTCCGGAGGAAATCTTTGGTAAGGGGTCCTTTTTTGTTTTTTTTTTGTGGCGCCCAGGGGTCCAGTTCAGCTGAAGAAAGAATCTTCAAGGAGTCTTCAGGGATTCTTCGGTGAAGATTTTGGCACCAATACTAAGACTATCATTTTCTCAAACTAGAGCATAGTCATTCATGTAATGATGGCCACCTCCGGCGATTCCGGAGGAAATCTTTGGTAAGGGGTCCTTTTTTATTTTGTTTTTTTTTTGTGGGGCCCAGGGGTCCAATTCAGCTGAAGAAAGAATCTTCAAGGAGTCTTCAGGGATTCTTCGGTGAAGATTTTGGCGCCATTACTAAGACTCTCATTTTCTCAAACTAGAGTATAGTCATAAAGGCTACCAGCTATATAAATGGTAGAAATTACCCTTGAAATTGAAAAATGACACATGTTATACTGCTGAAGAAAGAGTTTTCAAGGAGTCTTCAGGGAATCTTGGGTGAGGATTTTGGAGCCAATATGAAGACTATCATTTTCTAAAACTAGAGCATTGTCATTCATGTAATGATGGCCACCTCCGGCGATTCCGGAGGAAATCTTTGGTAAGGGGTCCTTTTTTGTTTTTTTTTTTGTGGGGTCCAGGGGTCCAATTCAGCTGAAGAAAGAATCTTCAAAGAGTCTTCAGGGATTCTTCGGTGAAGATTTTGGAGCCAATACGAAGACTATCATTTTCTCAAACTAGAGCATAGTCATTCATGTAATGATGGCCACCTCCGGCAATTCCGGAGGAAATCTTTGGTAAGGGGTCCTTTTTTGTTTTTTGTTTTTTTTGTGGGGCCCAGGGGTCCAGTTCAGCTGAAGAAAGATTCTTCAAGGAGTCTTCAGGGATTCTTCGGTGAAGATTTTGGCGCCAAAACGAAGACTATCATTTTCTCAAACTAGAGCATAGTCATTCATGTAATGATGGCCACCTCCGGCGATTCCGGAGCAAATCTTTGGTAAGGGGTCCTTTTTTGTTTTTTTTTTGTGGGGCCCAGGGGTCCAATTCAGCTGAAGAAAGAATCTTCAAGGAGTCTTCAGGGATTCTTCGGTGAAGTTTTGGCGCCAATACGAAGACTATCATTTTCTCAAACTAGAGCTTAGTCATTCATGTAATGATTTCCACCTCCGGCGATTCCGGAGGAAATCTTTGGTAAGGGGTCCTTTTTTGTTTTTTTTTTGTCGGGCCTAGGGGTCCAATTCAGCTGAAGAAAGAATCTTCAATGAGTCTTCAGGGATTCTTCGGTGAAGATTTTGGAGCCAATACGAAGACTATCATTTTCTCAAACTAGAGCATAGTCATTCATGTAATGATGGCCACCTATGGCGATTCCGAAGGAAATCTTTGGTAGGGGGTCCTTTTTTTTTTTGTGGGGCCCAGGGGTCCAGTTCAGCTGAAGAAAGAATCTTCAAGGAGTCTTCAGGGATTCTTCGGTGAAGATTTTGGCGCCAATACGAAGACTATCATTTTCTCAAACTAGAGCATAGTCATTCATGTAATGATGGCCACCTCCGGCGATTCCGGAGGAAATCTTTCGTAGGGGGTCCTTTTTTTTTTTCGTGGGGCCCAGGGGTCCAGTTCAGCTGAAGAAAGAATCTTCAAGGAGTCTTCAGGGATTCTTCTGTGAAGATTTTGGCGCCAATACGAAGACTATCATTTTCTCAAACTAGAGCTTAGTCATTCATGTAATAATGGCCACCTCAGGCGATTCCGGAGGAAATCTTTGGTAAGGGGTCCTTTTTTGTTTTTTTTTGTCCGGCCCAGGGGTCCAATTCAGCTGAAGAAAGAATATTCAAGGAGTCTTCAGGGATTCTTCGGTGAAGATTTTGGCGCTAATACGAAAACTATCATTTTCTCAAACTAGAGCATAGTCATTCATGTAGTGATGGCCACCTCTGGCGATTCCGGAGGAAATCTTTGGTAAGGGGTCCTTTTTTTGGGGGGGGGGGGCCCAGGGGTCCAATTCAGCTGAAAAAAGAATCTTCAAGGAGTCTTCAGGGATTCTTCGGTGAAGATTTTGGCGCCAATACTAAGACTATCATTTTCTCAAACAAGAGCATAGTCATAAAGGCTACCAGCTATATAAATGGTAGAAATTACCCTTGAAATTGAAAAATGACACCTGTTATACTGCTGTAGAAAGAGTCTTCAAGGAGTGTTCAGAGAATCTTGGGTGAGGATTTTGGAGCCAATATGAAGACTATCATTTTCTAAAACTAGAGCATAGTCATTCATGTAATGATGGCCACTTCCGGCGATTCCGGAGGAAATCTTTGGGAAGGGGTCCTTTTTTGTTTTTTTTTGTGGGGCCCAGGTGTCCAATTCAGCTGAAGAAAGAATCTTCAAGGAGTCTTCAGGGATTCTTCGGAGAAGATTTTGGCGCCAATACGAAGACTATCATTTTCTCAAACTAGAGCTTAGTCATTCATGTAAAATGGCCACCTCCGGCGATTCCGGAGGAAATCTTTGGTAAGGGGTCCTTTTTTTTTTTTTTTTTTTTGTGGGGCCCAGGGGTCCAGTTCAGCTGAAGAAAGAATCTTCAAGGAGTCTTCAGGGATTCTTCGATGAAGATTTTGTGCCAATACGAAGACTATCATTTTCTCAAACTAGAGCATAGTCATTCATGTAATGATGGCCACCTCCGGCGATTCCGGAGGAAATCTTTGGTAAGGGGTCCTTTTTTGTTTTTTTTGGGTGGGCCCAGGGGTCCAATTCAGCTGAAGAAAGAATCTTCAAGGAGTCTTCAGGGATTCTTCGGTGAAGATTTTGGAGCCAATACGAAGACTATCATTTTCTCAAACTAGAGCATAGTCATTCATGTAATGATGGCCACCTCCGGCGATTCCGGAGGAAATCTTTGGTAAGGGGTCCTTTTTTGTTTTTTTGTTTTTTTTTTGTGGGGCCCAGGGGTCCAGTTCAGCTGAAGAATCTTCAAGGAGTCTTCAGGGATTCTTCGATGAAGATTTTGACGCCAATACGAAGACTATCATTTTCTCAAACTAGAGTATAGTCATTCATGTAATGATGGCCACCTCCGGCGATTCCGGAGGAAATCTTTGGTAAGGGGTCCTTTTTTGTTTTTTTTTGTGGGGCCCAGGGGTCCAATTTACCTGAAGAAAGAATCTTCAAGGAGTCTTCAGGGATTATTCGGTGAAGATTTTGGTGCCAATACGAAGACTATCATTTTCTCAAACTAGAGCTTAGTCATTCATGTAATAATGGCCACCTCCGGCGATTCCGGAGGAAATCTTTGGTAAGGGGTCATTTTTTGTTTTTTTTTGTGGGGCCCAGGGGTCCAATTCAGCTGAAGAAAGAATCTTCAAGGAGTCTTCAGGGATTCTTCGGTGAAGATTTTGGCGCCAATACGAAGACTATCATTTTCTCAAACTAGAGCATAGTCATTCATGTAATGATGGCCACCTCCGGCGATTCCGGAGGAAATCTTTGGTAGGGGGTCCTTTTTTTTTTTTCGTTGGGCCCAGGGGTCCAGTTCAGCTGAAGAGAGAATCTTCAAGGAGTCTTCAGGGATTCTTCGGTGAAGATTTTGGCACCAATACGAAGACTATCATTTTCTCAAACTAGAGCATAGTCATTCATGTAATGATGGCCACCTCCGGCGATTCCGGAGGAAATCTTTGGTAAGGGGTCCTTTTTTTTTTTTTTTTTTTTTTTGTGGGGCCCAGGGGTCCAGTTCAGCTGAAGAAAGAATCTTCAAGGAGTCTTCAGGGATTCTTCAGTGAAGATTTTGGCACCAATACGAAGACTATCATTTTCTCAAACTAGAGCATAGTCATTCATGTAATGATGGCTCCCTCCTGCGATTCCTGAGGAAATCTTTGGTAAGGTGTCCTTTTTTTTTTTTTTTTTTTTTGTGGGGCCCAGGGGTCCAATTCAGCTGAAGAAAGAATCTTCAAGGAGTCTTCAGGGATTCTTCAGTGAAGATTTTGGCACCAATACGAAGACTATCATTTTCTCAAACTAGAGCATAGTCATTCATGTAATGATGGCCACCTCCGGCGATTCCGGAGGAAATCTTTGGTAAGGGGTCCTTTTTTGTTTTTTTTTTTGTGGGGCCCAGGGGTCCAATTCAGCTGAAGAGAGAATCTTCAAGGAGTCTTCATGGATTCTTCGGTGAATATTTTGGAGCCAATACGAAGACTATCATTTTCTCAAACTAGAGCATAGTCATTCATGTAATGATGGCCACCTCCGGCGATTCCGGAGGAAATCTTGGGTAAGGGGTCCTTTTTTTTTTTTTTTTTGTGGTGCCCAGGGGTCCAGTTCAGCTGAAGAAAGAATCTTCAAAGAGTCTTCAGGGATTCTTCGGTGAAGATTTTGGCACCAATACGAAGACTATCATTTTCTCAAACTAGAGCATAGTCATTCATGTAATGATGGCCACCTCCGGCGATTCCGGAGGACATCTTTGGTAAGGGGTCCTTTTTTGTTTTTTTTTTTTTTGTGGGGCCCAGGGGTCCAATTCAGCTGAAGAAAGAATCTTCAAGGAGTCTTCAGGGATTCTTCGGTGAAGATTTTGGCACCAATAGAAGACTATCATTTTCTCAAACTAGAGCATAGTCATTCATGTAATGGTGGCCACCTCCGGCGATTACGGAGGAAATCTTTGGTAACGGGTCCTTTTTTTTTTTTTTTTGTTGGTCCCAGGGGTCCAATTCAGCTGAAGAAAGAATCTTCAAAGAGTCTTCAGGGATTCTTCGGTGAAGATTTTGCGCCAATACGAAGACTATCATTTTTTCAAACTAGAGCATAGTCATTCATGTAATGATGGCCACCTCCGGCAATTCCGGAGGAAATCTTTGGTAAGGGGTCCTTTTTTGTTTTTTGTTTTTTTTGTGGGGACCAGGGGTCCAGTTCAGCTGAAGAAAGAATCTTCCAGGAGTCTTCAGGGATTCTTCGGTGAAGATTTTGGCGCCAAAACGAAGACTATCATTTTCTCAAACTAGAGCATAGTCATTCATGTAATGATGGCCACCTCCGGCGATTCCGGAGGAAATCTTTGGTAAGGGGTCCTTTTTTGTTTTTTTTTTTTTTGTGGGGACCAGAGGTCCAATTCAGCTGAAGAAAGAATCTTCAAGGAGTCTTCAGGGATTCTTCGGTGAAGATTTTGGCGCCAATACGAAGACTATCATTTTCTCAAACTAGAGCTTAGTCATTCATGTAATGATTTACACCTCCGGCGATTCCGGAGGAAATCTTTGGTAAGGGGTCCTTTTTTGTTTTTTTTTGTCGGGCCCAGGGGTCCAATTCAGCTGAAGAAAGAATCTTCAATGAGTCTTCAGGGATTCTTCGGGGAAGATTTTGGCGCCAATACGAAGACTATCATTTTCTCAAACTAGAGCATAGTCATTCATGTAATGATGGCCACCTCCGGCGATTCCGGAGGAAATCTTTGGTAAGGGGTCCTTTTTTTTTTTTTTTTTGTGGTGCCCAGGGGTCCAGTTCAGCTGAAGAAAGAATCTTCAAGGAGTCTTCAGGGATTCTTCGGTGAAGATTTTGGCACCAATACGAAGACTATCATTTTCTCAAACTAGAGCATAGTCATTCATGTAATGATGGCCACCTCCGGCGATCCCGGAGGAAATCTTTGGTAAGGGGTCCTTTTTTGTTTTGTTTTTTTTTGTGGGGCCCAGGGGTCCAATTCAGCTGAAGAAAGAATCTTCAAGGAGTCTTCAGGGATTCTTCGGTGAAGATTTTGGCGCCATTACTAAGACTCTCATTTTCTCAAACTAGAGTATAGTCATAAAGGCTACCAGCTATATAAATGGTAGAAATTACCCTTGAAATTGAAAAATGACACATGTTATACTGCTGAAGAAAGAGTTTTCAAGGAGTCTTCAGGGAATCTTGGGTGAGGATTTTGGAGCCAATATGAAGACTATCATTTTCTAAAACTAGAGCATTGTCATTCATGTAATGATGGCCACCTCCGGCGATTCCGGAGGAAATCTTTGGTAAGGGGTCCTTTTTTGTTTTTTTTTGTGGGGCCCAGGGGTCCAATTCAGCTGAAGAAAGAATCTTCAAAGAGTCTTCAGGGATTCTTCGGGTAAAATTTTGGAGCCAATACGAAGACTATCATTTTCTCAAACTAGAGCATAGTCATTCATGTAATGATGGCCACCTCCGGCAATTCCAGAGGAAATCTTTGGTAAGGGGTCCTTTTTTGTTTTTTGTTTTTTTTGTGGGGCCCAGGGGTCCAGTTCAGCTGAAGAAAGATTCTTCAAGGAGTCTTCAGGGATTCTTCGGTGAAGATTTTGGCGCCAAAACGAAGACTATCATTTTCTCAAACTAGAGCATAGTCATTCATGTAATGGTGGCCACCTCCGGCGATTCCGGAGCAAATCTTTGGTAAGGGGTCCTTTTTTGTTTTTTTTTTTTTGTGGGGCCCAGGGGTCCAATTCAGCTGAAGAAAGAATCTTCAAGGAGTCTTCAGGGATTCTTCGGTGAAGATTTTGGAGCCAATACGAAGACTATCATTTTCTCAAACTAGAGCTTAGTCATTCATGTAATGATTTCCACCTCCGGCGATTCCGGAGGAAATCTTTGGTAAGGGGTCCTTTTTTGTTTTTTTTTGTCGGGCCCAGGGGTCCAATTCAGCTGAAGAAAGAATCTTCAATGAGTCTTCAGGGATTCTTCGGTGAAGATTTTGGAGCCAATACGAAGACTATCATTTTCTCAAACTAGAGCATAGTCATTCATGTAATGATGGCCACCTCCGGCGATTCCGAAGGAAATCTTTGGTAGGGGTCCTTTTTTTTTTTTGTGGGGCCCAGGGGTCCAGTTCAGCTGAAGAAAGAATCTTCAAGGAGTCTTCAGGGATTCTTCGGTGAAGATTTTGGCGCCAATACGAAGACTATCATTTTCTCAAACTAGAGCATAGTCATTCATGTAATGATGGCCACCTCCGGCGATTCCTGAGGAAATCTTTCGTAGGGGGTCCTTTTTTTTTTTCGTGGGGCCCAGGGGTCCAGTTCAGCTGAAGAAAGAATCTTCAAGGAGTCTTCAGGGATTCTTCTGTGAAGATTTTGGCGCCAATACGAAGACTATCATTTTCTCAAACTAGAGCTTAGTCATTCATGTAATAATGGCCACCTCCGGCGATTCCAGAGGAAATCTATGGTAAGGGGTCCTTTTTTGTTTTTTTTTTTTTTTGTGGGGCCCAGGGGTCCAATTCAGCTGAAGAAAGAATCTTCAAGGAGTCTTCAGGGATTCTTCGGAGAAGATTTTGGCGCCAATACGAAGACTATCATTTTCTCAAACTAGAGCTTAGTCATTCATGTAATAATGGCCACCTCAGGCGATTCCGGAGGAAATCTTTGGTAAGGGGTCCTTTTTTGTTTTTTTTTGTCCGGCCCAGGGGTCCAATTCAGCTGAAGAAAGAATATTCAAGGAGTCTTCAGGGATTCTTCTGTGAAGATTTTGGCGCTAATACGAAGACTATCATTTTCTCAAACTAGAGCATAGTCATTCATGTAATAATGGCCACCTCTGGAGATTCCGGAGGAAATCTTTGGTAAGTGGTCCTTTTTTTTGGGGGGGGGGGGCCCAGGGGTCCAATTCAGCTGAAAAAAGAATCTTCAAGGAGTCTTCAGGGATTCTTCGGTGAAGATTTTGGCGCCAATACTAAGACTATCATTTTCTCAAACTAGAGCATAGTCATAAAGGCTACCAGCTATATAAATGGTAGAAATTACCCTTGAAATTGAAAAATGACACCTGTTATATTGCTGTAGAAAGAGTCTTCAAGGAGTGTTGAGAGAATCTTGGGTGAGGATTTTGGAGCCAATATGAAGACTATAATTTTCTAAAACTAGAGCTTAGTCATTCATGTAATGATGGCCACCTCCGGCGATTCCGGAGGAAATCTTTGGTAAGGGGTCCTTTTTTTTTTTTTTTTTTTGTGGGGCCCAGGGGTCCAATTCAGCTGAAGAAAGAATCTTCAAGGAGTCTTCAGGGATTCTTCGGTGAAGATTTTGGAGCCAATACGAAGACTATTATTTTCTCAAACTAGAGCATAGTCATTCATGTAATGATGGCCACCTCCGGCGATTCCGGAGGAAATCTTTGGGAAGGGGTCCTTTTTTGTTTTTTTTTTTTTTTGTGGGGCCCAGGTGTCCAATTCAGCTGAAGAAAGAATCTTCAAGGAGTCTTCAGGGATTCTTCAGAGAAGATTTTGGCGCCAATACGAAGACTATCATTTTCTCAAACTAGAGCTTAGTCATTCATGTAAAATGGCCACCTCCGGCGATTCCGGAGGAAATCTTTGGTAAGGGGTCCTTTTTTTTTTTTTTTTTTGTTGGGCCCAGGGGTCCAGTTCAGCTGAAGAAAGAATCTTCAAGGAGTCTTCAGGGATTCTTCGATGAAGATTTTGGAGCCAATACGAAGACTATCATTTTCTCAAACTAGAGCATAGTCATTCATGTAATGATGGCCACCTCCGGCGATTCCGGAGGAAATCTTTGGTAAGGGGTCCTTTTTTGTTTTTTTTGGGTGGGCCCAGGGGTCCAATTCAGCTGAAGAAAGAATCTTCAAGGAGTCTTCAGGGATTCTTCGGTGAAGATTTTGGAGCCAATACGAAGACTATCATTTTCTCAAACTAGAGCATAGTCATTCATGTAATGATGGCCACCTCCGGCGATTCCGGAGGAAATCTTTGGTAAGGGGTCCTTTTTTGTTTTTTTGTTTTTTTTTGTGGGGCCCAGGGGTCCAGTTCAGCTGAAGAAAGAATCTTCAAGGAGTCTTCAGGGATTCTTCGATGAAGATTTTGACGCCAATACGAAGACTATCATTTTCTCAAACTAGAGTATAGTCATTCATGTAATGATGGCCACCTCTGGCGATTCCGGAGGAAATCTTTGGTAAGGGGTCCTTTTTTGTTTTTTTTTGTGGGGCCCAGGGGTCCAATTCAGCTGAAGAAAGAATCTTCAAGGAGTCTTCAGGGATTATTCGGTGAAGATTTTGGCGCCAATACGAAGACTATCATTTTCTCAAACTAGAGCTTAGTCATTCATGTAATAATGGCCACCTCCGGCGATTCCGGAGGAAATCTTGGGTAAGGGGTCCTTTTTTGTTTTGTTTTTTTTTGTGGGGCCCAGGGGTCCAATTCAGCTGAAGAAAGAATCTTCAAGGAGTCTTCAGGGATTCTTCGGTGAAGATTTTGGCGCCAATACGAAGACTATCATTTTCTCAAACTAGAGCATAGTCATTCATGTAATGATGGCCACCTCCGTCGATTCCGGAGAAAATCTTTGGTAGGGGGTCCTTTTTTTTTTTCGTGGGGCCCAGGGGTCCAGTTCAGCTGAAGAGAGAATCTTCAAGGAGTCTTCAGGGATTCTTCGGTGAAGATTTTGGCACCAATACGAAGACTATCATTTTCTCAAACTAGAGCATAGTCATTCATGTAATGATGGCCACCTCCGGCGATTCCGGAGGAAATCTTTGGTAAGGGGTCCTTTTTTTTTTTTTTTTTTTTGTGGGGCCCAGGGGTCCAGTTCAGCTGAAGAAAGAATCTTCAAGGAGTCTTCAGGGATTCTTCAGTGCAGATTTTGGCACCAATACGAAGACTATCATTTTCTCAAACTAGAGCATAGTCATTCATGTAATGATGGCTACCTCCTGCGATTCCTGAGGAAATCTTTGGTAAGGTGTCCTTTTTTTTTTTTTTTTTTTTTTTGTGGGGCCCAGGGGTCCAATTCAGCTGAAGAAAGAATCTTCAAGGAGTCTTCAGGGATTCTTCAGTGAAGATTTTGGCACCAATACGAAGACTATCATTTTCTCAAACTAGAGCATAGTCATTCATGTAATGGTGGCCACCTCCGGCGATTCCGGAGGAAATCTTTGGTAAGGGATCCTTTTTTGTTTTTTTTTTGTGGGGCCCAGGGGTCCAATTCAGCTGAAGAGAGAATCTTCAAGGAGTCTTCAGGGATTCTTCGGTGAATATTTTGGAGCCAATACGAAGACTATCATTTTCTAAAACTAGAGCATAGTCATTCATGTAATGATGGCCACCTCCGGCGATTCCGGAGGAAATCTTGGGTAAGGGGTCCTTTTTTTTTTTTTTTTGTGGTGCCCAGGGGTCCAGTTCAGCTGAAGAAAGAATCTTCAAGGAGTCTTCAGGGATTCTTCGGTGAAGATTTTGGCACCAATACGAAGACTATCATTTTCTCAAACTAGAGCATAGTCATTCAAGTAATGATGGCCACCTCCGGCGATT
The DNA here is from genome assembly GCA_039081455.1 of Macrobrachium rosenbergii. Classification (NCBI taxonomy): domain Eukaryota; kingdom Metazoa; phylum Arthropoda; class Malacostraca; order Decapoda; family Palaemonidae; genus Macrobrachium; species Macrobrachium rosenbergii. The sequence continues at coordinate 379,984 of JANJGK010000317.1, read as the reverse complement.
CCGGAGGACATCTTTGGTAAGGGGTCCTTTTTTTTTTTTTTTTTTTTTTGTGGGGCCCAGGGGTCCAATTCAGCTGAAGAAAGAATCTTCAAGGAGTCTTCAGGGATTCTTCGGTGAAGATTTTGGCACCAATACGAAGACTATCATATTCTCAAACTAGAGCGTAGTCATTCATGTAATGATGGCCACCTCCGGCGATTACGGAGGAAATCTTTGGTAAGGGGTCCTTTTTTGTTTTTTTTTTGTTGGGCCCAGGGGTCCAATTCAGCTGAAGAAAGAATCTTCAAAGAGTCTTCAGGGATTCTTCGGTGAAGATTTTGCGCCAATACGAAGACTATCATTTTCTCAAACTAGAGCATAGTCATTCATGTAATGATGGCCACCTCCGGCAATTCCTGAGGAAATCTTTGGTAAGGGGTCCTTTTTTGTTTTTTGTTTTTTTTTTGTGGGGACCAGGGGTCCAGTTCAGCTGAAGAAAGAATCTTCCAGGAGTCTTCAGGGATTCTTCGGTGAAGATTTTGGCGCCAAAACGAAGACTATCATTTTCTCAAACTAGAGCATAGTCATTCATGTAATGATGGCCACCTCCGGCGATTCCGGAGGAAATCTTTGGTAAGGGGTCCTTTTTTGTTTTTTTTTTTTTTGTGGGGACCAGGGGTCCAATTCAGCTGAAGAAAGAATCTTCAAGGAGTCTTCAGGGATTCATCGGTGAAGATTTTGGCGCCAATACGAAGACTATCATTTTCTCAAACTAGAGCTTAGTCATTCATGTAATGATTTACACCTCCGGCGATTCCGGAGGAAATCTTTGGTAAGGGGTCCTTTTTTGTTTTTTTTTGTCGGGCCCAGGGGTCCAATTCAGCTGAAGAAAGAATCTTCAATGAGTCTGCAGGGATTCTTCGGGGAAGATTTTGGCGCCAATACGAAGACTATCATTTTCTCAAACTAGAGTATAGTCATTCATGTAATGATGGCCACCTCCGGCTATTCCGAAGGAAATCTTTGGTAGGGGTCCTTTTTTTTTTTTTTGTGGGGCCCAGGGGTCCAGTTCAGCTGAAGAAAGAATCTTCAATGAGTCTTCAGGGATTCTTCGGTGAAGATTTTGGCGCCAATACGAAGACTATCATTTTCTCAAACTAGAGCATAGTCATTCATGTAATGATGGCCACCTCCGGCGATTCCGGAGGAAATCTTTGGTAAATGGTCCTTTTTTGTTTTTTTTTTTGTGGGGCCCAGGGGTCCAATTCAGCTGAAGAAAGAATCTTCAAGGAATCTTCAGGGATTCTTCGGTGAAGATTTTGGAGCCAATACGAAGACTATCATTTTCTCAAAGTAGAGCATAGTCATTCATGTAATGATGGCCACCTCCGGCTATTCCGGAGGAAATCTTTGGTAGGGGGTCCTTTTTTTTTTTCGTGGGGCCCAGGGGTCCAGTTCATCTGAAGAAAGAATCTTCAAGGAGTCTTCAGGGATTCTTCTGTGAAGATTTTGGCGCCAATATGAAGACTATCATTTTCTCAAACTAGAGCTTAGTCATTCATGTAATCATGGCCACCTCCGGTGATTCCGGAGGAAATCTTTGGTAAGGGGTCCTTTTTTGTTTTTTTTTGTCGGGCCCAGGGGTCCAATTTAGCTGAAGAAAGAATATTCAAGGAGTCTTCAGGGATTCTTCGGTGAAGATTTTGGCACCAATACGAAGACTATCATTTTCTCAAACTAGAGCATAGTCATTCATGTAATGATGGCCACCTCCGGCGATTCCGGAGGAAATCTTTGGTAAGGTGTCCTTTTTTTTGGGGGGGGGGGCCAGGGGTCCAATTCAGCTGAAAAAAGAATCTTCAAGGAGTCTTCACGGATTCTTCGGTGAAGATTTTGGCGCCAATACTAAGACTATCATTTTCTCAAACTAGAGCATAGTCATAAAGGCTACCAGCTATATAAATGGTAGAAATTACCCTTGAAATTGAAAAATGACACCTGTTATACTGCTGTAGAAAGAGTCTTCAAGGAGTCTTCAGAGAATCTTGGGTGAGGATTTTGGAGCCAATATGAAGACTATCATTTTCTAAAACTAGAGCATAGTCATTCATGTAATGATGGCCTCTTCCGGCGATTCCGGAGGAAATCTTTGGTAAGGGGTCCTTTTTTGTTTTTTTTGTGGGGCCCAGGGGTCCAATTCAGCTGAAGAACGATTCTTCAAGGAGTCTTCAGGGATTCTTCGGTGAAGATTTTGGCGCCAATACGAAGACTATCATTTTCTCAAACTAGAGCTTAGTCATTCATGTAATGATGGCCACCTCCGGCGATTCCGGAGGAAATCTTTGGTAAGGGGTCCTTTTTTTTTTTTTTTTTTTGTGGGGCCCAGGGGTCCAGTTCAGCTGAAGAAAGAATCTTCAAGGAGTCTTCAGGGATTCTTCGGTGAAGATTTTGGCGCCAATATGAAGACTATCATTTTCTCAAACTAGAGCATAGTCATTCATGTAATGATGGCTACCTCCGGCGATTCCGGAGGAAATCTTTGGTAAGGGGTAGTTTTTTTTTTTTGTGGGGCCCAGGAGTCCAATTCAGCTGAAGAAAGAATCTTCAAAGAGTCTTCAGGGATTCTTCGGTGAAGATTTTGGCGCCAATACGAAGACTATCATTTTCTCAAACTAGAGCATAGTCATTCATGTAATGATGGCCACCTCCGGCGATTCCGGAGGAAATCTTTGGTAAGGGGTCCTTTTTTGTTTTTTTTTTTGTGGGGCCCAGGGGTCCAGTTCAGCTGAAGAAAGAATCTTCAAGGAGTCTTCAGGGATTCTTCGGTGAAGATTTTGGCGCCAATATGAAGACTATCATTTTCTCAAACTAGAGCATAGTCATTCATGTAATGATGGCTACCTCCGGCGATTCCGGAGGAAATCTTTGGTAAGGGGTAGTTTTTTTTTTTGTGGGGCCCAGGAGTCCAATTCAGCTGAAGAAAGAATCTTCAAAGAGTCTTCAGGGATTCTTCGGTGAAGATTTTGGCGCCAATATGAAGACTATCATTTTCTCAAACTAGAGCATAGTCATTCATGTAATGATGGCTACCTCCGGCGATTCCGGAGGAAATCTTTGGTAAGGGGTAGTTTTTTTTTTTTGTGGGGCCCAGGAGTCCAATTCAGCTGAAGAAAGAATCTTCAAAGAGTCTTCAGGGATTCTTCGGTGAAGATTTTGGCGCCAATATGAAGACTATCATTTTCTCAAACTAGAGCATAGTCATTCATGTAATGATGGCTACCTCCGGCGATTCCGGAGGAAATCTTTGGTAAGGGGTAGTTTTTTTTTTTGTGGGGCCCAGGAGTCCAATTCAGCTGAAGAAAGAATCTTCAAGGAGTCTTCAGGGATTCTTCGGTGAATATTTTGGAGCCAGTACGAAGACTATCATTTTCTCAAACTAGAGTATAGTCATTCATGTAATTATGGCCACCTCCGGCGATTCCGGAGGAAAACTTTGGTAAGGGGTCCTTTTTTGTTTTTTTTTGTGGGGCCCAGGGGTCCAATTCAGCTGAAGAAAGAATCTTCAAGGAATCTTCAGGGATTCTTCGGTGAAGATTTTGGCGCCAATACGAAGACTATCATTTTCTCAAACTAGAGCATAGTCATTCATGTAATGATGGCCACCTCCGGGGATTCCGGAGGAAATCTTTGGTGAGGGGTCCTTTTTTGTTTTTTTTTTTTGTGGGGCCCAAACTTGTGCCAGTTGCTTCAAACAAACTTGTGCCAATTGCGTAGAACAAACTTGTGCCAGTTGGTTCGAACAAACTTGTGCCAGTTGCGTCCAACAAACTTGTACCAGTTGCGTCAAACAAACTTGTGCCAGTTGCGTAGAACAAACTTGTGCCAGTTGCGTAGAACAAACTTGTGCCAGTTGCGTAGAACAAACTTGTGACAGTTGCGACAAACAAACTTATGCCAGTTGCATAGAACAAACTAGTGCCAGTTGCATAGAACAAACTTGTGCCAGTTGCATAGAACAAACTTGTGCCAGTTGCGTCAAACAAACTTGTGCCAGTTGCTTCGAAGAAACTTGTGCCTTGCGTCGAAGAAACTTGTGCCAGTTGCTTCAAACAAACATGTGCCAGTTGCGTCGAACAAACTTGTGCCAGTTGCGTCGAACAAACTTGTCCCAGATATGGCGAACAAACTTGTGCAAGTTGCGTCGAGAAAACTTGTGCCAGTTGCGTCAAAAAAAAATTGTGCCAGTTGCGTCAAACAAACTTGAGCCAGTTGCGTCAAACAAACTTGTGCCTCTTGCGTCAAACAAACTTGTGCCAGTTGCATCAAACAAACTTGTACCAATTGAGTCGAAAAAACTTGTGCCTGTTACGTCGAACAAACTTGTGCCAGTTGCGTCTAACAAACTTGTGCCAGTTGCGTCAAACAAACTTGTGCCAATTGCGTAGAACAAACTTGTGCCAGTTGCGTAGAACAAACTTGTGCCAGTTGCGTCAAACAAACTTGTGCCAATTGTGTAGAACAAACTTGTGCCAGTTGTGTCGAACAAACTTTTGCCAGTTGCGTCAAACAAACTTGTGCCAATTGCGTAGAACAAACTTGTGCCAGTTGCGTCAAACAAACTTGTGCCAGTTGCGTAGAACAGACTTGTGCCAGTTGCGTAGAAGAACTTTGTGCCAGTTGCGTCAAACAAACTTGTCCCAGTTGCGTCGAACAAACTTGTGTCAGTTGGGTAGAACAAATTTGTCCCAGTTGCGTCAAACAAACTTGTGCCAGTTGCGTAGAACAAACTAGTGCCAGTTGCATAGAACAAACTTGTGCCAGATGCGTAGAACAAACTTGTGCCAGTTGCGTCAAACAAACTTTTGCCAGTCGCGTCGAACAAACTTGTCCCAGATATGGCGAAGAAACTTGTGCAAGTTGCGTCGAGAAAACTTGTGCCAGTTGCTTAAAAAAAAACTTGTGCCAGTTGCGTCAAACAAACTTGTGCCAGTTGCGTCAAACAAACTTGTGCCAGTTGCGTCAAACAAACTTGTGCCAGTTGCGTCAAACAAACTTGTGCCAGTTGCGTTAAACAAACTTGTGCATGTTGCATCGAACAAACTTTTGCCAGTTGCATCGATAAAACTTGCGCCAGTTGCGTCGAACAAACTTGTGCCAGTTGCTTCGAAAAAACTTGCGCCAGTTGCGTCGAACAAACTTGTGCCACTTGCGTTGAACAAACTTCTGCCAATTGTGTTAAACAAACTTGTGTTAGTTGCGTAGAACAAACTTGTGCCAGTTGCGTCGAACAACCTTGTGTCAGTTGGGTAGAACAAATTTTTGCCAGTTGCGTCAAACAAACTTGTGCCAGTTGCGTAGAACAAACTAGTGCCAGTTGCATAGAACAAACTTGTGCCAGATGCGTAGAACAAACTTGTGCCAGTTGCGTAGAACAAACTTGTGCCAGTTGCATAGAACAAACTTGTGCCAGTTATGTAGAACAAACTTGTGCCAGTTGCGTCAAACGAACTTGTGCCAGTTGCGTCGAACAAACTTGTGCCAGTTACGGCGAACAAACTTGTGCCAGTTTCGTCGAGAAAACTTGTGCCAGTTGCGTCAAATAAACTTGTGCCAGTTGTGTCAAACAAACTTGTGCCAGTTGCGTCAAACAAACTTATGCCAGTTGCATCAAACAAACTTGTTCCAGTTGCGTAGAACAAACTTGTGCCAATTGAGTCGAAAAAACTTGCGCCAGTTGCGTCGAACAAACTTGTGCCAGTTGCGTCTAACAAACTTGTGCCAGTTGCATCAAAAACCCTTGTGCCAGTTGCGTCAAACAAACTTGTGCCAGTTGCGTCAAACAAACTTGTGCCAATTGATTAAAAAAAACTTGTGCCAGTTGCGTTGAACAAACTTGTGCCAGTTGCGTCTAACAAACTTGTGCCAGTTGCGTCAAACAAACTTGTGCCAGTTGCGTCGAACAAACTTGTGCCAGTTGCATCGAACACACTAGTGCCAGTGGCATAGAACAAACTTGTGCCAGTTGCGTCAAACAAACTTGTGCCAGTTGCGTAGAACAAACTTGTACATGTTGCGTAGAACAACCTTGTGCCAGTTGCGTCAAAGAAACTTGTGCCAGTTGTGTCAAACAAACTTGTGCCAGTTGGGTCGAACAAACTTGTGCCAGTTACGTTAAACAAACTTGTTCCAGTTGCGTCGAACAAACTTGTGCCAGTTGCGTCGAACAAACTTGTGCCAGTTCCATCGAACAAACTTGTGCCAGTTGCTTAGAACAAACTTGTGCCAGTTGTGTCAAACAAACTTGTGCCAGTTGCATTAAACAAACTTGTGCCAGTTGCGTAGAACAAACTTGTGCCAGTTGGGTAGAACAAACATGTGCCAGTTGTGTCAAACAAACTTGTGCCAGTTGCGTAGAACATACTAGTGCCAGTTGCATAGAACAAACTTGTGCCAGATGCGTAGAACAAACATTTGCCATTTGCGTAGGACAAACTTGTGCCAGTTGTGTCAAACAAACCTGTGCCAGTTGTGTACAACAAACTAGTAAGAGTTGCATAGAACAAAATTGTGCCAGTTGTTTCGAACAAACTTGTGACAGTTGCGTAGAACAAACTTGTACCAGTTGCGTCAAACAAACTTATGCCAGTTGCATAGAACAAACTAGTGCCAGTTACATAGAACAAACTTGTCCCAGTTGCGTAGAACAAACTTGTGCCAGTTGCGTCAAACAAACTTGTGCCAGTTGCGTTAAACAAACTTGTGCCAGTTGCGTCGAAGAAACTTGTGCCAGTTGCGTCAAAAAAACTTGTGCCATTTGCGTCGAACAAACTTGTGCCAGTTGCGTCGAACAAACTTGTGCCAGATATGGCGAACAAACTTGTGCCAGTTGCTTCGAGAAAACTTGTGCTAGTTGCGTAAAAAAAAAACATGTGCCATTTGAATCAAACAAACTTGTGCCAGTTGCGTCAAACAAACTTGTGCCTCTTGCATCAAACAAACTTGTGCCAGTTGCATCAAACAAACTTGTACCAATTGTGTCGAAAAAACTTGTGCCTGTTACGTCGAACAAACTTGTGCCAGTTGCGTCTAACAAACTTGTGCCAGTTGCGTCAAACAAACTTGTGCCAGTTGCTTCAAACAAACTTGTGCCAGTTGCGTCAAACAAACTTGTGCCAGTTGCGTAGAACAAACTTGTGCCAGTTGCGTCAAACAAACTTGTGCCAGTTGCGTAGAAGAACCTTGTGCCAGTTGCGTCAAACGAACTTGTGCCAGTTGCGTCAAACAAACATGTGCCAGTTGCGTCGAACAAACTTGTGCCAGTTGAGTCAAACAAACTTCTGCCAGTTGGGTCGAACAAACTTGTGCCAGTTGCGTCGAACAAACTTGCGCCAGTTACGTCAAACAAACTTGTGCCAGTTGCGTTGAACAAACTTGTGTCAGTTGCGTAGAACATACTTGTGCTAGTTGCGTCGAACAAACTTGTGTCAGTTGGGTAGAACAAACTTGTGCCAGATGCATAGAACAAACTTTTGCCATTTGCATAGAACAAACTTGTGCCAGTTGTGTCAAACAAACTTGTGCCAGTTGTGTCAAACAAACTTGTGCCAGTTGTGTAGAACAAACTTGTAAGAGTTGCGTAGAACAAACTTGTGCCAGTTGCTTAGAATAAACTTGTGCCAGTTGCGTAGAACAAACTTGTGCCAGTTGCGTCAAATAAACTTGTGCCAGTTGCATAGAATAAATTTGTGCCAGTTGCGTAGAACAAACTTGTGCCAGTTGCGTCAAACAAACTTGTGCCAGTTGCGTCAAACAAACTTTTGCCAGTTGCGTCGAACAAACTTGTGCCAGTTGCGTCGAACACACTTGCGCCAGTTACGTCAAACAAACTTGTGCCAGTTGCGTTGAACAAACTTCTGCCAGTTGTGTCAAACAAACTTGTGTCAGTTGCGTAGAACAAACTAGTGCCAGTTGCATTGAACATACTTGTGCCAGATGCGTAGAACAAACTTGTGCCAGTTGCGTAGAACAAACTTGGGCCAGTTGCATAGAACAAACTTGTGCCAGTTATGTAGAACAAACTTGTGCCAGTTGCGTCGAACAAACTTGTGCCAGTTGCGTCGAACAAACTTGTGCCAGTTACGGCGAACAAACTTGTGCCAGTTTCGTCGAGAAAACTTGTGCCAGTTGCGTCAAATAAACTTGTGCCAGTTGCGTCAAACAAACTTGTGCCAGTTACGTCAAACAAACTTGTGCCAGTTGTGTCAAACAAACTTGTTCTAGTTGCGTCAAACAACTTGTGCCAATTGAGTCGAAAAAACTTGTACCAGTTGCGTCGAACAAACTTGTGCCGGTTGCGTCTAACAAACTTGTGCCAGTTGCGTTAAAAAAACTTGGGCAAGTTTCGTCAAACAAACTTGTGCCAGTGGCATCCAACAAACTTGTGCCAGTTGCGTCGAACAAACTTGTGCCAGTTGCGTGAAACAAACTTGTGCCAGTTGCGTAGAACAAACTTGTGCCAGTTGCGTAGAACAACCTTGTGCCAGTTGAGTCGACCAACCTTGTGCTAGTTGGTAGAACAAACTTGTGCCAGTTGCGTCAAACAAACTTATGCCAGTTGCGTAAAACAAACTAGTGCCAGTTGCATAGAACAAACTTGTGCCACGTGAGTAGAACAAATTGTGCCAATTGCATCAAACAAACTTGTGCCAGTTGCGTCGAAGAAACTTGTGCCAGTTGCGTCGAAGAAACTTGTGCCAGTTGCGTCAAACAAACTTGTGCCAGTTGCATAGAATAAATTTGTGCCAGTTGCGTAGAACAAACTTGTGCCAGTTGCGTAGAACAAACTTGTGCCAGTTGCGTCAAACAAACTTGTGTCAGTTGCATAGAACAAATTTGTGCCAGTTGCATAGAACAAACTTGTGCCAGTTGCGTCAAACAAACTTGTGCCAGTTGCGTCAAACAAACTTGTGCCAGTTGCGTCAAACAAACTTGTGCCAGTTGCGTCGAACAAACTTGTGCCAGTTGCGTCAAACAAACTTGTGCCAGTTGCGTCGAACAAACTTGTGCCAGTTGTGTCGAACAAACTTGTGTCAGTTGCGTCAAACAAACTTGTGCCAGTTGCGTCAAACAAACTTGTGCCAATTGAGTCGAAAAAACTTGTGCCAGTTGCGTCGAACAAACTTGTGCCAGTTGTGTCCAACAAACTTGTGCCAGTTGTGTCAAACAAAATTGTGCAGTTGCGTCGAACAAATTTGTGCCAGTTGCATCGAACAAACTTCTGCCAATTGCGTAGAACAAACTTGTGCCAGTTGCGTCAAACAAACTTGTGCCAGTTGCGTAGAACAAACTTGTGCCAGTTGCGTAGAACAACCTTGTGCCAGTTGCGTCAAACAAACTTGTGCCAGTTGCGTCAAACAAACTTGTGCCAGGTGGTTCGAACAAACTTGTTCTAGTTGCGTCCAACAAACTTGTACTTTTTGCGTCAAACAAACTTGTGACAGTTGCGTCGAACAAACTTGTGCCAGTTGCGTAGAACAAACTTGTGCCAATTGCGTCAAACAAACTTATGCCAGTTGCATAGAACAAACTAGTGCCAGTTGCATAGAACAAATTTGTGCCAGTTGCGTAGAACAACATTGTGCCAGTTGCGTCGAACAAACTTGTGACAGTAGCGTCGAACAAACTTGTGCCAGTTGCGTCGAACAAACTTGTGACAGTAGCGTCGAACAAACTTGTGCCAGTTGCGTCGAACAAACTTGTGCCAGTTGCGTCGAACAAACTTGTGTCAGTTGCGTCAAACAAACTTGTGCCAGTTACGTCAAACAAACTTGTGCCAATTGAGTCGAAAAACTTGTGCCAGTTGCGTCAAACAAACTTGTGCCAGTTGTGTCTAACAAACTTGTGCCAGTTGCGTCAAACAAACTTGTGCCAATTGAGTCGAAAAAACTTGTGCCAGTTGCGTCAAACAAACTTGTGCCAGGTGGTTCGAACAAACTTGTTCTAGTTGCGTCCAACAAACTTGTATTTTTTGCGTCAAACAAACTTGTGACAGTTGCGTCGAACAAACTTGTGCCAGTTGCGTAGAACAAACTTGTGCCAATTGCGTCAAACAAACTTATGCCAGTTGCATAGAACAAACTAGTGCCAGTTGCATAGAACAAATTTGTGCCAGTTGCGTAGAACAACATTGTGCCAGTTGCGTCGAACAAACTTGTGACAGTAGCGTCGAACAAACTTGTGCCAGTTGCGTCGAACAAACTTGTGACAGTAGCGTCGAACAAACTTGTGCCAGTTGCGTCGAACAAACTTGTGACAGTAGCGTCGAACAAACTTGTGCCAGTTGCGTCGAACAAACTTGTGCCAGTTGCGTCGAACAAACTTGTGTCAGTTGCGTCAAACAAACTTGTGCCAGTTACGTCAAACAAACTTGTGCCAATTGAGTCGAAAAAACTTGTGCCAGTTGTGTCAAACAAACTTGTGCCAGTTGTGTCTAACAAACTTGTGCCAGTTGCGTCAAACAAACTTGTGCCAGTTGCGTGGAACAAACTTGTGTCAGTTGCATAGAACAAACTTGTGACAGTTGCGTAGAACAAACTTGTGCCAATTGCGTAGAACAAACTTGTGACAGTTGCGTAGAACAAACTTGTGACAGTTGCGTCAAACAAACTTGTGCCAATTGCGTAGAACAAACTTGTGCCAGTTGCGTCAAACAAACTTGTGCCAGTTGCGTCAAACAAATTTGTGCCAGTTGCGTCGAACAAACTTGTGCCAGTTGTGTCAAACAAACTTGTGCCAGTTGGTTCGAACAAACTTGTGCCAGTTGCGTAGAACAAACTAGTTCCAGTTGCATAGAACAAACTTGTGCTTGTTGCGTTGAACAAACTTGTGCCAGTTGCGTCAAACAAACTTGTGCCAGTTGCGTCGAAGTGACAGTTGCGTCAAACAAACTTGTGCCAGTTGCGTAGAACAAACTTGTGCCAATTGCGTCAAACAAACTTATGCCAGTTGCATAGAACAAACTAGTGCATGTTGCATAGAACAAATTTGTGCCAGTTGCGCAGAACATCATTGTGCCAGTTGCGTCGAACAAACTTGTGACAGTAGCGTCGAACAAACTTGTGCCAGTTGCGTTGAACAAACTTGTGCCAGTTGCGTCAAACAAACTTGTGCCAGTTGCGTCGAACAAACTTGTGTCAGTTGCGTCAAACAAACTTGTGCCAGTTACGTCAAACAAACTTGTGCCAATTGAGTAAAAAAAAACTTGTGCCAGTTGCGTCAAACAAACTTGTGCCAGTTGCGTCTAACAAACTTGTGCCAGTTGCGTCAAACAAACTTGTGCCAGTTGCGTCAAACAAACTTGTGCCAGTTGCGTCAAACAAACTTGTGCATTTTGCGTCAAACAAACTTGTGCCAATTGCATCAAACAAACTTGTATCAATTGAGTCGAAAAAACTTCTGCCTGTTACGTCGAACAAACTTGTGCCAGTTGCGTCTAACAAACTTGTGCCAGTTGCGTCGAACAAACTTGTGCCAGTTGCGTCAAACAAACTTGTGCCAGTTGCGTAGAACAAACTTGTGCCAGTTGCGTCAAACAAACTTGTGCCAGTTGCGTAGAACAGACTTGTGCCAGTTGCGTAGAAGAACCTTGTGCCAGTTGCGTCAAACAAACTTGTGCCAGTTGCGTCGAACAAACTTGTTTCAGTTGGGTAGAATAAATTTGTGCCAGTTGCGTCAAACAAACTTGTGCCAGTTGCGTAGAACAAACTAGTGCCAGTTGCATAGAACAAACTTGTGCCAGATGCGTAGAACAAACTTGTGCCAGTTGCGTCCAACAAACTTTTGCCAGTTGCGTCGAACAAACTTGTCCCAGATATGGCGAACAAACTTGTGCAAGTTGCGTCGAGAAAACTTGTGCCAGTTGCGTCAAAAAAAACTTGTGCCAGTTGCGTCAAACAAACTTGTGCCAGTTGCGTCAAACAAACTTGTGCCTCTTGCGTCAAACAAACTTGTGCCAGTTGCATCAAACAAACTTGTACCAATTGAGTCGAAAAAACTTGTGCCTGTTATGTCTAACAAACTTGTGCCAGTTGCGTCTAACAAACTTGTGCCAGTTGCGTCGAACAAACTTGTGCCAGTTGCGTCAAACAAACTTGTGCCAGTTGCGTAGAACAAACTTGTGCCAGTTGCGTCAAACAAACTTGTGCCAGTTGCGTAGAACAAACTTGTGCCAGTTGCGTAGAAGAACCTTGTGCCAGTTGCGTCAAACAAACTTGTGCCAGTTGTGTCTAACAAACTTGTGCCAGTTGCGTCAAACAAACTTGTGCCAGTTACGTGGAACAAACTTGTGTCAGTTGCATAGAACAAACTTGTGACAGTTGCGTAGAACAAACTTGTACCAGTTGCGTCAAACAAACTTGTGCCAATTGCGTAGAACAAACTTGTGCCAGTTGCGTCAAACAAACTTGTGCCAGTTGCGTCAAACAAATTTGTGCCAGTTGCGTCGAACAAACTTGTGCCAGTTGTGTCAAACAAACTTGTGCCAGTTGGTTCGAACAAACTTGTGCCAGTTGCGTCCAACAAACTTGTACCAGTTGCGTCAAACAAACTTGTGCCAGTTGCGTAGAACAAACTTGTGCCAGTTGTGTAGAACAAACTTGTGCCTGTTGCGTAGAACAAACTTGTGGCAGTTGCGTCAAACAAACTTGTGCCAGTTGCATGGAACAAACTAGTGCCAGTTGCATAGAACAAACTTGTGCTTGTTGCGTAGAACAAACTTGTGCCAGTTGCGTCAAACAAACTTGTGCCAGTTGCGTCGAAGTGACAGTTGCGTCGAACAAACTTGTGCCAGTTGCGTAGAACAAACTTGTGCCAATTGCGTCAAACAAACTTATGCCAGTTGCATAGAACAAACTAGTGCATGTTGCATAGAACAAATTTGTGCCAGTTGCGCAGAACATCATTGTGCCAGTTGCGTCGAACAAACTTGTGACAGTAGCGTCGAAGAAACTTGTGCCAGTTGCGTCGAACAAACTTGTGCCAGTTGCGTCGAACAAACTTGTGCCAGTTGCGTCGAACAAACTTGTGTCAGTTGCGTCAAACAAACTTGTGCCAATTGAGTCGAACAAACTTGTGCCAGTTGCGTCAAACAAACTTGTGCCAGTTGCGTCTAACAAACTTGTGCCAGTTGCGTCAAACAAACTTGTGCCAGTTGCGTGGAACAAACTTGTGCCAGTTACATCGAACAAACTTGTGCCAGTTGTGTAAAACAAACTTGTGCCAGTTGCGTCAAACAAACTTGTGCCAATTGCGTAGAACAAACTTGTGCCAGTTGCGTAGAACAACCTTGTGCCAGTTGCATCAAACAAACTTGTGCCAGTTGCGTCAAACAAATTTGTGCCAGTTGCGTCGAACAAACTTGTGCCAGTAGTGTCAAACAAACTTGTGCCAGTTGGTTCGAACAAACTTGTGCCAGTTGCGTCCAACAAACTTGTACCAGTTGCGTCAAACAAACTTGTGCCAGTTGCGTAGAACAAACTTGTGCCAGTTGCGTAGAACAAACTTGTGCCAGTTGCGTAGAACAATCTTGTGGCAGTTGTGTCAAACAAACTTATGCCAGTTGCATAGAACAAACTAGTGCCAGTTGCACTGAACAAACTTGTGCCAGTTGCGTAGAACAAACTTGTGCCAGTTGCGTCAAACAAACTTGTGCTAGTTGCGTCGAAGAAACTTGTGCCTTGCATCGAAGAAACTTGTGCCAGTTGCTTCAAACAAACATGTGCCAGTTGCGTCGAACAAACTTGTGCCAGTTGCGTTGAACAAACTTGTCCCAGATATGGCAAACAAACTTGTGCAAGTTGCGTCGAGAAAACTTCTGCCAGTTGCGTCAAAAAAAACTTGTGCCAGTTGCGTCAAACAAACTTGTGCCAGTTGCGTCAAACAAACTTGTGCATCTTGCGTCAAACAAACTTGTGCCAGTTGCATCAAACAAACTTGTATCAATTGAGTCGAAAAAACTTGTGCCTGTTACGTCGAACAAACTTGTGCCAGTTGCGTCTAACAAACTTGTGCCAGTTGCGTCGAACAAACTTGTGCCAGTTGCGTCAAACAAACTTGTGCCAGTTGCGTAGAACAAACTTGTGCCAGTTGCGTCAAACAAACTTGTGCCAGTTGCGTAGAACAGACTTGTGCCAGTTGCGTAGAAGAACCTTGTGCCAGTTGCGTCAAACAAACTTGTGCCAGTTGCGTCGAACAAACTTGTTTCAGTTAGGTAGAACAAATTTGTGCCAGTTGCGTCAAACAAACTTGTGCCAGTTGCGTAGAACAAACTAGTGCCAGTTGCATAGAACAAACTTGTGCCAGATGCGTAGAACAAACTTGTGCCAGTTGCGTCAAACAAACTTTTGCCAGTCGCGTCGAGCAAACTTGTCCCAGATATGGCGAAGAAACTTGTGCAAGTTGCGTCGAGAAAACTTGTGCCAGTTGCTTCAAAAAAAACTTGTGCCAGTTGCGTCAAACAAACTTTTGCCAGTTGCGTCAAACAAACTTGTGACAGTTGCGTAGAACAAACTTGTGCCAGTTGCGTCAAACAAACTTGTGCCAGTTGCGTAGAACAAACTTGTGCCAGTTGCGTAGAAGAACCTTGTGCCAGTTGCGTCAAACAAACTTGTGCCAGTTGCGTCAAACAAACTTGTGCCAGTTGCGTTAAACAAACTTGTGCATGTTGCATCGAAGAAACTTTTGCCAGTTGCATCGATAAAACTTGCGCCAGTTGCGTCGAACAAACTTGTGCCAGTTGCGTCGAAAAAACTTGCGCCAGTTGCGTCGAACAAACTTGTGCCACTTGCGTTGAACAAACTTCTGCCAATTGTGTTAAACAAACTTGTGTTAGTTGCGTAGAACAAACTTGTGCCAGTTGCGTCGAACAACCTTGTGTCAGTTGGGTAGAACAAATTTGTGCCAGTTGCGTCAAACAAACTTGTGCCAGTTGCGTAGAACAAACTAGTGCCAGTTGCATAGAACAAACTTGTGCCAGATGCGTAGAACAAACTTGTGCCAGTTGCGTAGAACAAACTTGTGCCAGTTGCATAGAACAAACTTGTGCCAGTTATGTAGAACAAACTTGTGCCAGTTGCGTCAAACGAACTTGTGCCAGTTGCGTCGAACAAACTTGTGCCAGTTACGGCGAACAAACTTGTTCCAGTTTCGTCGAGAAAACTTGTGCCAGTTGCGTCAAATAAACTTGTGCCAGTTGTGTCAAACAAACTTGTGCCAGTTGCGTCAAACAAACTTATGCCAGTTGCGTCAAACAAACTTGTTCCAGTTGCGTAGAACAAACTTGTGCCAATTGAGTCGAAAAAACTTGCGCCAGTTGCGTTGAACAAACTTGTGCCAGTTGCGTCTAACAAACTTGTGCCAGTTGCATCAAAAACCCTTGTGCCAGTTGCGTCAAACAAACTTGTGCCAGTTGCGTCAAACAAACTTGTGCCAATTGATTAAAAAAAACTTGTGCCAGTTGCGTTGAACAAACTTGTGCCAGTTGCGTCTAACAAACTTGTGCCAGTTGCGTCAAACAAACTTGTGCCAGTTGCGTCGAACAAACTTCTGCCAGTTGCATCGAACACACTAGTGCCAGTTGCATAGAACAAACTTGTGCCAGTTGCGTCAAACAAACTTGTGCCAGTTGCGTAGAACAAACTTGTACATGTTGCGTAGAACAACCTTGTGCCAGTTGCGTCAAAGAAACTTGTGCCAGTTGTGTCAAACAAACTTTTGCCAGTTGGGTCGAACAAACTTGTGCCAGTTACGTTAAACAAACTTGTTCCAGTTGCGTCGAACAAACTTGTGCCAGTTGCGTCGAACAAACTTGTGCCAGTTCCATCGAACAAACTTGTGCCAGTTGTTTAGAACAAACTTGTGCCAGTTGTGTCAAACAAACTTGTGCCAGTTGCATTAAACAAACTTGTGCCAGTTGCGTAGAACAAACTTGTGCCAGTTGGGTAGAACAAACATGTGCCAGTTGTGTCAAACAAATTTGTGCCAGTTGCGTAGAACACACTAGTGCCAGTTGCATAGAACAAACTTGTGCCAGATGCGTAGAACAAACATTTGCCATTTGCGTAGGACAAACTTGTGCCAGTTGTGTCAAACAAACCTGTGCCAGTTGTGTACAACAAACTAGTAAGAGTTGCATAGAACAAAATTGTGCCAGTTGTTTCGAACAAACTTGTGACAGTTGCGTAGAACAAACTTGTACCAGTTGCGTCAAACAAACTTATGCCAGTTGCATAGAACAAACTAGTGCCAGTTACATAGAACAAACTTGTGCCAGTTGCGTCAAACAAACTTGTGCCAGTTGCGTTAAACAAACTTGTGCCAGTTGCGTCGAAGAAACTTGTGCCAGTTGCGTCAAAAAAACTTGTGCCATTTGCGTCAAACAAACTTGTGCCAGTTGCGTCGAACAAACTTGTGCCAGATATGGCGAACAAACTTTTGCCAGTTGCTTCGAGAAAACTTGTGCTAGTTGCGTAAAAAAAAAACATGTGCCATTTGAATCAAACAAACTTGTGCCAGTTGCGTCAAACAAACTTGTGCCTCTTGCGTCAAACAAACTTGTGCCAGTTGCATCAAACAAACTTGTACCAATTGTGTCGAAAAAACTTGTGCCTGTTACGTCGAACAAACTTGTGCCAGTTGCGTCTAACAAACTTGTGCCAGTTGCGTCAAACAAACTTGTGCCAGTTGCTTCAAACAAACTTGTGCCAGTTGCGTCAAACAAACTTGTGCCAGTTGCGTAGAACAAACTTGTGCCAGTTGCGTCAAACAAACTTGTGCCAGTTGCGTAGAAGAACCTTGTGCCAGTTGCGTCAAAGGAACTTGTGCCAGTTGCGTCAAACAAACATGTGCCAGTTGCGTCGAACAAACTTGTGCCAGTTGAGTCAAACAAACTTCTGCCAGTTGGGTCGAACAAACTTGTGCCAGTTGCGTCGAAAAAACTTGCGCCAGTTACGTCAAACAAACTTGTGCCAGTTGCGTTGAACAAACTTGTGTCAGTTGCGTAGAACATACTTGTGCCAGTTGCGTCGAACAAACTTGTGTCAGTTGGGTAGAACAAACTTGTGCCAGATGCATAGAACAAACTTTTGCCATTTGCATAGAACAAACTTGTGCCAGTTGTGTCAAACAAACTTGTGCCAGTTGTGTCAAACAAACTTGTGCCAGTTGTGTAGAACAAACTTGTAAGAGTTGCGTAGAACAAACTTGTGCCAGTTGCGTAGAACAAACTTGTGCCAGTTGCGTAGAACAAACTTGTGCCAGTTGCGTCAAATAAACTTGTGCCAGTTGCATAGAATAAATTTGTGCCAGTTGCGTAGAACAAACTTGTGCCAGTTGCGTCAAACAAACTTGTGCCAGTTGCGTCAAACAAACTTTTGCTAGTTGCGTCGAACAAACTTGTGCCAGTTGCGTCGAACACACTTGCGCCAGTTACGTCAAACAAACTTGTGCCAGTTGCGTTGAACAAACTTCTGCCAGTTGTGTCAAACAAACTTGTGTCAGTTGCGTAGAACAAACTAGTGCCAGTTGCATTGAACATACTTGTGCCAGATGCGTAGAACAAACTTGTGCCAGTTGCGTAGAACAAACTTGGGCCAGTTGCATAGAACAAACTTGTGCCAGTTATGTAGAACAAACTTGTGCCAGTTGCGTCGAACAAACTTGTGCCAGTTGCGTCGAACAAACTTGTGCCAGTTACGGCGAACAAACTTGTGCCAGTTTCGTCGAGAAAACTTGTGCCAGTTGCGTCAAATAAACGTGTGCCAGTTGCGTCAAACAAACTTGTGCCAGTTACGTCAAACAAACTTGTGCCAGTTGCGTCAAACAAACTTGTTCTAGTTGCGTCAAACAACTTGTGCCAATTGAGTCGAAAAAACTTGTACCAGTTGCGTCGAACAAACTTGTGCCGGTTGCGTCTAACAAACTTGTGCCAATTGCGTTAAAAAAACTTGGGCAAGTTTCGTCAAACAAACTTGTGCCAGTGGCATCCAACAAACTTGTGCCAGTTGCGTCGAACAAACTTGTGCCAGTTGCGTGAAACAAACTTGTGCCAGTTGCGTAGAACAAACTTGTGCCAGTTGCGTAGAACAACCTTGTGCCAGTTGAGTCGACCAACCTTGTGCTAGTTGGTAGAACAAACTTGTGCCAGTTGCGTCAAACAAACTTATGCCAGTTGCGTAAAACAAACTAGTGCCAGTTGCATAGAACAAACTTGTGCCACGTGAGTAGAACAAATTGTGCCAATTGCATCAAACAAACTTGTGCCACTTGCGTCGAACAAACTTGTGCCAGTTGCGTCGAAGAAACTTGTGCCAGTTGCGTCAAACAAACTTGTGCCAGTTGCATAGAATAAATTTGTGCCAGTTGCGTAGAACAAACTTGTGCCAGTTGCGTAGAACAAACTTGTGCCAGTTGCGTCAAACAAACTTGTGTCAGTTGCATAGAACAAATTTGTGCCAGTTGCATAGAACAAACTTGTGCCAGTTGTGTCAAACAAACTTGTGCCAGTTGCGTCAAACAAACTTGTGCCAGTTGCGTCGAACAAACTTGTGCCAGTTGCGTCGAACAAACTTGTGCCAGTTGCGTCAAACAAACTTGTGCCAGTTGCGTCGAACAAACTTGTGCCAGTTGTGTCGAACAAACTTGTGTCAGTTGCGTCAAACAAACTTGTGCCAGTTGCGTCAAACAAACTTGTGCCAATTGAGTCGAAAAAACTTGTGCCAGTTGCGTCGAACAAACTTGTGAAAGTTGTGTCCAACAAACTTGTGCCAGTTGTGTCAAACAAAATTGTGCAGTTGCGTCGAACAAATTTGTGCCAGTTGCATCGAACAAACTTCTGCCAATTGCGTAGAACAAACTTGTGCCAGTTGCGTCAAACAAACTTGTGCCAGTTGCGTAGAACAAACTTGTGCCAGTTGCGTAGAACAACCTTGTGCCAGTTGCGTCAAACAAACTTGTGCCAGTTGCGTCAAACAAACTTGTGCCAGGTGGTTCGAACAAACTTGTTCTAGTTGCGTCCAACAAACTTGTACTTTTTGCGTCAAACAAACTTGTGCCAGTTGCGTCGAACAAACTTGTGCCAGTTGCGTAGAACAAACTTGTGCCAATTGCGTCAAACAAACTTATGCCAGTTGCATAGAACAAACTAGTGCCAGTTGCATAGAACAAATTTGTGCCAGTTGCGTAGAACAACATTGTGCCAGTTGCGTCGAACAAACTTGTGACAGTAGCGTCGAACAAACTTGTGCCAATTGTGTCGAACAAACTTGTGCCAGTTGCGTAGAACAAACTTGTGCCAGTTGCGTCGAACAAACTTGTGTCAGTTGCGTCAAACAAACTTGTGCCAGTTACGTCAAACAAACTTGTGCCAATTGAGTCGAAAAAACTTGTGCCAGTTGCGTCAAACAAACTTTTGCCAGTTGTGTCTAACAAACTTGTGCCAGTTGCGTCAAACAAACTTGTGCCAGTTGCGTGGAACAAACTTGTGTCAGTTGCATAGAACAAACTTGTGACAGTTGCGTAGAACAAACTTGTGCCAATTGCGTAGAACAAACTTGTGACAGTTGCATAGAACAAACTTGTGACAGTTGCGTCGAACAAACTTGTGCCAATTGCGTAGAACAAACTTGTGCCAGTTGCGTCAAACAAACTTGTGCCAGTTGCGTCAAACAAATTTGTGCCAGTTGCGTCGAACAAACTTGTGCCAGTTGTGTCAAACAAACTTGTGCCAGTTGGTTCGAACAAACTTGTGGCAGTTGCGTAGAACAAACTTGTGCCAGTTGTGTAGAACAAACTTGTGCCTGTTGCGTAGAACAAACTTGTGGCAGTTGCGTCAAACAAACTTGTGCCAGTTGCATGGAACAAACTAGTGCCAGTTGCATAGAACAAACTTGTGCTTGTTGCGTAGAACAAACTTGTGCCAGTTGCGTCAAACAAACTTGTGCCAGTTGCGTCGAAGTGACAGTTGCGTCGAACAAACTTGTGCCAGTTGCGTAGAACAAACTTGTGCCAATTGCGTCAAACAAACTTATGCCAGTTGCATAGAACAAACTAGTGCATGTTGCATAGAACAAATTTGTGCCAGTTGCGCAGAACATCATTGTGCCAGTTGCGTCGAACAAACTTGTGACAGTAGCGTCGAACAAACTTGTGCCATTTGCGTCGAACAAACTTGTGCCAGTTGCGTCGAACAAACTTGTGCCAGTTGCGTCGAACAAACTTGTGTCAGTTGCGTCAAACAAACTTGTGCCAGTTACGTCAAACAAACTTGTGCCAATTGAGTCAAAAAAACTTGTGCCAGTTGCGTCAAACAAACTTGTGCCAGTTGCGTCTAACAAACTTGTGCCAGTTGCGTCAAACAAACTTGTGCCAGTTGCGTGGAACAAACTTGTGCCAGTTACATCGAACAAACTTGTGCCAGTTGTGTAGAACAAACTTGTGCCAGTTGCGTCAAACAAACTTGTGCCAAGTGCGTAGAACAAACTTGTGCCAGTTGCGTAGAACAACCTTGTGCCAGTTGCGTCAAAAAAACCTGTGCCAGTTGCGTCAAACAAATTTGTGCCAGTTGCGTCGAACAAACTTGTGCCAGTAGTGTCAAACAAACTTGTGCCAGTTGGTTCGAACAAACTTGTGCCAGTTGCGTCCAACAAACTTGTACCAGTTGCGTCAAACAAACTTGTGCCAGTTGCGTAGAACAAACTTGTGCCAGTTGCGTAGAACAAACTTGTGCCAGTTGCATAGAACAAACTTGTGGCAGTTGCGTCAAACAAACTTATGCCAGTTGCATAGAACAAACTAGTGCCAGTTGCATAGAACAAACTTGTGCCAGTTGCGTAGAACAAACTTGTGCCAGTTGCGTCAAACAAACTTGTGCCAGTTGCGTCGAAGAAACTTGTGCCTTGCGTCGAAGAAACTTGTGCCAGTTGCTTCAAACAAACATGTGCCAGTTGCGTCGAACAAACTTGTGCCAGTTGCGTTGAACAAACTTGTCCCAGATATGGCGAACAAACTTGTGCAAGTTGCGTCGAGAAAACTTGTGCCAGTTGCGTCAAAAAAAACTTGTGCCAGTTGCGTCAAACAAACTTGTGCCAGTTGCGTCAAACAAACTTGTGCATCTCGCGTCAAACAAACTTGTGCCAGTTGCATCAAACAAACTTGTATCAATTGAGTCGAAAAAACTTGTGCCTGTTACGTCGAACAAACTTGTGCCAGTTGCGTCTAACAAACTTGTGCCAGTTGCGTCGAACAAACTTGTGCCAGTTGCGTCAAACAAACTTGTGCCAGTTGCGTAGAACAAACTTATGCCAGTTGCGTCAAACAAACTTGTGCCAGTTGCGTAGAACAGACTTGTGCCAGTTGCGTAGAAGAACCTTGTGCCAGTTGCGTCAAACAAACTTGTGCCAGTTGCGTCGAACAAACTTGTTTCAGTTGGGTAGAATAAATTTGTGCCAGTTGCGTCAAACAAACTTGTGCCAGTTGCGTAGAACAAACTAGTGCCAGTTGCATAGAACAAACTTGTGCCAGATGCGTAGAACAAACTTGTGCCAGTTGCGTCCAACAAACTTGTGCCAGTTGCGTCGAACAAACTTGTCCCAGATATGGCGAACAAACTTGTGCAAGTTGCGTCGAGAAAACTTGTGCCAGTTGCGTCAAAAAAAACTTGTGCCAGTTGCGTCAAACAAACTTGTGCCAGTTGCGTCAAACAAACTTGTGCCTCTTGCGTCAAACAAACTTGTGCCAGTTGCATCAAACAAACTTGTACCAATTGAGTCGAAAAAACTTGTGCCTGTTACGTCTAACAAACTTGTGCCAGTTGCGTCTAACAAACTTGTGCCAGTTGCGTCGAACAAACTTGTGCCAGTTGCGTCAAACAAACTTGTGCCAGTTGCGTAGAACAAACTTGTGCCAGTTGCGTCAAACAAACTTGTGCCAGTTGCGTAGAACAAACTTGTGCCAGTTGCGTAGAAGAACCTTGTGCCAGTTGCGTCAAACAAACTTGTGCCAGTTGTGTCTAACAAACTTGTGCCAGTTGCGTCAAACAAACTTGTGCCAGTTGCGTGGAACAAACTTGTGTCAGTTGCATAAAACAAACTTGTGACAGTTGCGTAGAACAAACTTGTACCAGTTGCGTCAAACAAACTTGTGACAATTGCGTAGAACAAACTTGTGCCAGTTGCGTCAAACAAACTTGTGCCAGTAGCGTCGAACAAACTTGTGCCAGTTGCGTCGAACAAACTTGTGCCAGTTGTGTCAAACAAACTTGTGCCAGTTGGTTCGAACAAACTTGTGCCAGTTGCGTAGAACAAACTTGTGCCAATTGCGTCAAACAAACTTATGCCAGTTGCATAGAACAAACTAGTGCATGTTGCATAGAACAAATTTGTGCCAGTTGCGCAGAACATCATTGTGCCAGTTGCGTCGAACAAACTTGTGACAGTAGCGTCGAACAAACTTGTGCCAGTTGCGTCGAACAAACTTGTGCTAGTTGCGTCGAACAAACTTGTGCCAGTTGCGTCGAACAAACTTGTGTCAGTTGCGTCAAACAAACTTGTGCCAATTGAGTCGAAAAAACTTGTGCCAGTTGCGTCAAACAAACTTGTGCCAGTTGCGTCTAACAAACTTGTGCCAGTTGCGTCAAACAAACTTGTGCCAGTTGCGTGGAACAAACTTGTGCCAGTTACATCGAACAAACTTGTGCCAGTTGTGTAAAACAAACTTGTGCCAGTTGCGTCAAACAAACTTGTGCCAATTGCGTAGAACAAACTTGTGCCAGTTGCATAGAACAACCTTGTGCCAGTTGCATCAAACAAACTTGTGCCAGTTGCGTCAAACAAATTTGTGCCAGTTGCGTCGAACAAACTTGTGCCAGTAGTGTCAAACAAACTTGTGCCAGTTGGTTCGAACAAACTTGTGCCAGTTGCGTCCAACAAAATTGTCCCAGTTGCGTCAAACAAACTTGTGCCAGTTGCGTAGAACAAACTTGTGCCAGTTGCGTAGAACAAACTTGTGCCAGTTGCGTAGAACAATCTTGTGGCAGTTGTGTCAAACAAACTTATGCCAGTTGCATAGAACAAACTAGTGCCAGTTGCATAGAACAAACTTGTGCCAGTTGCGTAGAACAAACTTGTGCCAGTTGCGTCAAACAAACTTGTGCCAGTTGCGTCGAAGAAACTTGTGCTTTGCATCGAAGAAACTTGTGCCAGTTGCTACAAACAAACATGTGCCAGTTGCGTCGAACAAACTTGTGCCAGTTGCGTTGAACAAACTTGTCCCAGATATGGCAAACAAACTTGTGCAAGTTGCGTCGAGAAAACTTGTGCCAGTTGCGTCAAAAAAAACTTGTGCCAGTTGCGTCAAACAAACTTGTGCCAGTTGCGTCAAACAAACTTGTGCATCTTGCGTCAAACAAACTTGTGCCAGTTGCATCAAACAAACTTGTATCAATTGAGTCGAAAAAACTTGTGCCTGTTACGTCGAACAAACTTGTGCCAGTTGCGTCTAACAAACTTGTGCCAGTTGCGTCGAACAAACTTGTGCCAGTTGCGTCAAACAAACTTGTGCCAGTTGCGTAGAACAAACTTGTGCCAGTTGCGTCAAACAAACTTGTGCCAGTTGCGTAGAACAGACTTGTGCCAGTTGCGTAGAAGAACCTTGTGCCAGTTGCGTCAAACAAACTTGTGCCAGTTGCGTCGAACAAACTTGTTTCAGTTGGGTAGAACAAATTTGTGCCAGTTGCGTCAAACAAACTTGTGCCAGTTGCGTAGAACAAACTAGTGCCAGTTGCATAGAACAAACTTGTTCCAGATGCGTAGAACAAACTTGTGCCAGTTGCGTCGAACAAACTTGTGCCAGTTGCGTCGAACAAACTTGTCCCAGATATGGCGAACAAACTTGTGCAAGTTGCGTCGAGAAAACTTGTGCCAGTTGCGTCAAAAAAAACTTGTGACAGTTGCGTCAAACAAACTTGTGCCAGTTGCGTCAAACAAACTTGTGCCTCTTGCGTCAAACAAACTTGTGCCAGTTGCATCAAACAAACTTGTACCAATTGAGTCGAAAAAACTTGTGCGTGTAACGTCTAACAAACTTGTGCCAGTTGCGTCTAACAAACTTGTGCCAGTTGCGTCGAACAAACTTGTGCCAGTTGCGTCAAACAAACTTGTGCCAGTTGCGTAGAACAAACTTGTGCCAGTTGCGTCAAACAAACTTTTGCCAGTTGCATAGAACAAACTTGTGCCAGTTGCGTAGAAGAACCTTGTGCCAGTTGCGTCAAACAAACTTGTGCCAGTTGCGTTAAACAAACTTGTGCATGTTGCATCGAACAAACTTTTGCCAGTTGCGTCGAAAAAACTTGCGCCAGTTGCGTCGAACAAACTTGTGCCAGTTGCGTTGAACAAACTTCTGCCAATTGTGTTAAACAAACTTGTGTTAGTTGCGTAGAACAAACTTGTGCCAGTTGCGGCGAACAAACTTGTGTCAGTTGGGTAGAACAAATTTGTGCCAGTTGCGTCAAACAAACTTGTGCCAGTTGCGTAGAACAAACTAGTGCCAGTTGCATAGAACAAACTTGTGCCAGATGCGTAGAACAAACTTGTGCCAGTTGCGTAGAACAAACTTGTGCCAGTTGCATAGAACAAACTTGTGCCAGTTATGTAGAACAAACTTGTGCCAGTTGCGTCAAACAAACTTGTGCCAGTTGCGTCGAACAAACTTGTGCCAGTCACGGCGAACAAACTTGTGCCAGTTTTGTCGAGAAAACTTGTGCCAGTTGCGTCAAATAAACTTGTGCCAGTTGTGTCAAAGAAACTTGTGCCAGTTGCGTCAAACAAACTTGAGCCAGTTGCGTCAAACAAACTTGTTCCAGTTGCGTAGAACAAACTTGGGCCAATTGAGTCGAAAAAACTTGTGCCAGTTGCGTCGAACAAACTTGTGCCAGTTGCGTCTAACAAACTTGTGCCAGTTGCGTCAAAAAAACTTGTGCCAGTTGCGTCAAACAAACTTGTGCCAGTTGCGTCAAACAAACTTGTGCCAATTGATTAAAAAAAACTTTTGCCACTTGCGTTGAACAAACTTGTGCCAGTTGCGTCTAACAAACTTGTGCCAGTTGCATCAAACAAACTTGTGCCAGTTGCGTCGAACAAACTTGTGCCAGTTGCATCGAACACACTAGTGCCAGTTGCATAGAACAAACTTGTGCCAGTTGCGTCAAACAAACTTGTGCCAGTTGTGTAGAACAAACTTGTACATTTTGCGTAGAACAACCTTGTGCCAGTTGCGTCAAACAAACTTGTGCCAGTTGTGTCTAACAAACTTGTGCCAGTTGGGTCGAACAAACTTGTACCAGTTACGTTAAACAAACTTGTTCCAGTTGCGTCGAACAAACTTATGCCAGTTGCGTCGAACAAACTTGTGCCAGTTCCGTCGAATAAACTTGTGCCAGTTGCTTAGAACAAACTTGTGCCATTTGTGTCAAACAAACTTGTGCTAGTTGCATCAAACAAACTTGTGCCAGTTGCGTAGAACAAACTTGTGCCAGTTGGGTAGAACAAATCATGTGCCAGTTGTGTCAAACAAATTTGTGCCAGTTGTGTAGAACACACTAGTGCCAGTTGCATAGAACAAACTTGTGCCAGATGCATAGAACAAACATTTGCCATTTGCGTAGAACAAACTTGTGCCAGTTGTGTCAAACAAACCTGTGCCAGTTGTGTACAACAAACTAGTAAGAGTTGCGTAGAACAAAATTGTGCCAGTTGTGTCGAACAAACTTGTGACAGTTGGTAAGAACAAACTTGTACCAGTTGCGTCAAACAAACTTATGCCAGTTGCATAGAACAAACTAGTGCCTGTTACATAGAACAAACTTGTCCCAGTTGCGTAGAACAAACTTGTGCCAGTTGCGTCAAACAAACTTGTGCCAGTTGCGTCGAAGAAACTTGTGCCAGTTGCGTCAAAAAAGCTTGTGCCATTTGCGTCGAACAAACTTGTGCCAGTTGCGTCGAACAAACTTGTGCCAGATATGGCGAACAAACTTGTGCCAGTTGCGTAAAAAAAAACTTGTGCCAGTTGCGTTGAACAGACTTGTGCCAGTAGCGTCAAACAAACTTGTGCCTCTTGCGTCAAACAAACTTGTGCCAGTTGCATCAAACAAACTTGTACCAATTGTGTCGAAAAAACTTGTGCCTGTTACGTCGAACAAACTTGTGCCAGTTGCGTCTAACAAACTTGTGCCAGTTGCGTCAAACAAACTTTTGCCAGTTGCGTCAAACAAACTTGTGCCAGTTGCGTCAAACAAACTTGTGCCAGTTGCGTAGAACAAACTTGTGCCAGTTGCGTCAAACAAACTTGTGCCAGTTGCGTCAAACAAACATGTGCCAGTTGCGTCGAACAAACTTGTGCCAGTTGAGTCAAACAAACTTGTGCCAGTTGCGTAGAACAAACTTGTGCCAGTTGCGTAGAACAACCTTGTGCCAGTTGAGTCGACCAACCTTGTGCTAGTTGGTAGAACAAACTTGTGCCAGTTGCGTCAAACAAACTTATGCCAGTTGTGTAAAACAAACTAGTGCCAGTTGCATAAAACAAACTTGTGCCACTTGAGTAGAACAAACTTGTGCCAATTGCATCAAACAAACTTGTGCCAGTTGCGTCGAACAAACTTGTGCCAGTTGCGTCGAAGAAACTTGTGCCAGTTGCGTCAAACAAACTTGTGCCAGTTGCGTCGAAGAAACTTGTGCCAGTTGCGTCGAACAAACTTGTGACAGTTACGGCGAACAAACTTGTGCCACTTGCGTTGAGAAATCTTGTGCCAGTTGCGTCAAATACACTTGTGCCAATTGCGTCAAACAAACTTGTGCTAGTTACGGTGAACAAACTTGTGCCAGTTGCGTCGAGAAAAGTTGTGCCAGTTGCGTCAAACAAACTTGTGCCAGTTGCGTCAAACAAACTTGTGCCAGTTGCGTCAAACAAACTTTTGCCAGTTGCGTCAAACAAACTTGTGCCAGTTGCATCAAACAAACTTGTGCCAATTGATTCGAAAAAACTTGTGCCAGTTGCGTTCAACAAACTTGTGCCACTTGCGTCTAACAAACTTGTGCCAGTTGCGTCAAACAAACTTGTGCCAGTTGCATCGAACAAACTTGTGCCAGATATGGCAAACAAACTTGTGCCAGTTGCTTCGAGAAAACTTGTGCCAGTTGCGTAAAAAAAAAAAACTTGTGCCAGTTGCGTCAAACAAACTTGTGCCAGTTGCGTCAAACAAACTTGTGCCTCTTGCGTCAAACAAACTTGTTCCATTTGCGTCAAACAAACTTGTACCAATTGAGTCGAAAAAACTTGTGCCTGTTACGTCGAACAAACTTGTGCCAGTTGCGTCTAACAAACTTGTGCTAGTTGCGTCAAACAAACTTGTGCCAGTTGCGTCAAACAAACTTGTGCCAGTTGTATCAAACAAACTTGTGCCAGTTGCGTTGAACAAACTTGTGCCAGTTGCGTCAAACAAACTTGTGCCAGTTGCGTAGAAGAACCTTGTGCCAGTTGCGTCAAACGAACTTGTGCCAGTTGAGTCAAACAAACTTATGCCAGTTGGGTCGAACAAACTTGTGCCAGTTGCGTCAAACAAACTTGTGCCAGTTGCATCGAGCAAACTTTTGCCAGTTGCGTCAAACAAACTTGTGCCAGTTGCGTCGAACAAACTTGCGCCAGTTACGTCAAACAAACTTGTGCCAGTTTCGTTGAACAAACTTGTGCCAGATGTCTCAAACAAACTTGTGTCAGTTGTGTAGAACAAACTTGTGAGAGTTGCGTCGAACAAACTTATGTCAGTTAGGTAGAACAAACTTGTGCCAGTTGCGTCAAACAAACATGTCCCAGTTGCGTAGAACAAACTAGTGCCAGTTGCATAGAACAAACTTTGCCATATGCGTAGAACAAACTTGTGCCAGTTGTGTAGAACAAACTTGTGCCAGTTGCGTCGAACAAACTTGTGCCAGTTGCGTCGAACAAACTTGTGCCAGTTAATGCGAACAAACTTGTTCCAGTTTCGTCGAGAAACCTTGTGCCAGTTGCGTCAAATAAACTTGTGCCAGTTGCGTCAAACAAACTTGTGCCAGTTGCGTCAAACAAACTTGTTCCAATTGCGTCAAACAAACTTGTGCCAGTTGCGTCA
This sequence comes from Macrobrachium rosenbergii, assembly GCA_039081455.1. Classification (NCBI taxonomy): domain Eukaryota; kingdom Metazoa; phylum Arthropoda; class Malacostraca; order Decapoda; family Palaemonidae; genus Macrobrachium; species Macrobrachium rosenbergii. The sequence continues at coordinate 351,795 of JANJGK010000317.1, read as the reverse complement.
AAAAAACTTGGGCCAGTTGCGTTGAACAAACTTCTGCCAGTTGTGTCAAACAAACTTGTGTCAGTTGCGTAGAACAAACTTGTGCCAGTTGCGTCGAACAAACTTGTGTCAGTTGGGTAGAACAAACTTGTGCCAGTTGCGTCAAACAAACATGTCCCAGTTGCGTAGAACAAACTAGTGCCAGTTGCATAGAACAAACTTTGCCAGATGCGTAGAACAAACTTGTGCCAGTTGCGTAGAATAAACTTGTGCCAGTTGCGTCGAACAAACTTGTGCCAGTTGCGTCAAACAAACTTGTTCCAGTTGCGTCAAACAAAACTTGTGCCAGTTGCGTCAAACAAACTTGTTCCAGTTGCGTCAAACAAAACTTGTGCCAGTTGCGTCAAAAAAACTTGGGCCAGTTTCGTCAAACAAACTTTTGCCAGTTACATCCAACAAACTTGTGACAGTTGCGTCGAAAAAAGTTGTGCCAGTTGCGTAGAACAAACTTGTGCCAGTTGCGTAGAACAACCTTGTGCCAGTTGAGTCGACCAAACTTTTGCTAGTTGGTAGAACAAACTTGTGCCAGTGGCATTCAACAAACTTGTGCCAGTTGCGTCAAACAAACTTATGCCAGTTGCGTAAAACAAACTAGTGCCAGTTGCATAGAACAAACTTGTGCCAGTTGAGTAGAACAAACTTGTGCCAATTGCATCAAACAAACTTGTGCCAGTTGCGTCGAACAAACTTGTGCCAGTTGCTTCGAAGAAACTTGTGCCAGTTGCGTCGAAGAAACTTGTGCCAGCTGCGTCAAACAAACTTGTGCCAGTTGCGTCGAACAAACTTGTGCCAGTTGCGTCGAACAAACTTGTGCCAGTTACGGCGAACAAACTTGTGCCAGTTTCGTCGAGAAAACTTGTGCCTGTTGCGTCAAATAAACTTGTGCCAGTTGCGTCAAACAAACTTGTGCCAGTTACGGTGAACAAACTTGTGCTAGTTGCGTCGAGAAAAGTTGTGCCAGTTGCGTCAAACAAACTTGTGCCAGTTGCGTCAATCAAACTTGCGCCAGTTGCGTCAAACGAACTTGTGCCAGTTGCGTCAAACAAACTTGTGCCAATTGATTCGGAAAAACTTGTGCCAGTTGCGTTGAACAAACTTGTGCCAGTGTTGTCTAACAAACTTGTGCCAGTTGCGTCACACAAACTTGTGCCTGTTGCGTCAAAAAAACTTGGGCCAGTTGCGCCAAACAAACTTGTGCCAGTGGCATCGAACAAACAAGTGCCAGTTGCGTAGAACAAACTTGTGCCTGTTGTGTCAAGCAAACTTGTGCCAGTTGCGTAGAACAAACTTGTGCCAGTTGCGTAGAACAACCTTGTGCCAGTTGAGTCGAACAAACTTTTGCCAGTTGCATAGAACAAACTTATGCCAGTTGCGTCAAACAAACTTATGCCAGTTGAGTAGAACAATCTAGTGCCAGTTGCGTCTAACAAACTTGTGCCAGTTGCGTAGAACAAACTTGTGCCAATTGCGTCAAACAAACTTGTGCCAGTTGCGTCGAACAAACTTGTGCCAGTTGCGTCGAAGAAACTTGTGCCAGTTGCGTCAAACAAACTTGTGCCAGTTGCGTCAAACAAACTTGTGCCAGTTGCGTTGAACAAACTTGTGCCAGTTGCGTCAAATAAACTTGTGCCAGTTGCTATAAACTTTTGCCAGTTGCATCAAACAAACTTGTGCCAGTTGCGTCAAACAAACTTGTGCCAGTTGCGTCAAACAAACTTGTGCCAGTTGCGTCAAACAAACTAGTGCCAGTTGCATCAAACAAACTTGTGGCAATTGAGTCGAAAAAACTTGTGCCAGTTGCGTCGAACAAACTTGTGCCAGTTGCTTAGAACAAACTTGTGCCAGTTGCCTCAAACAAACTTGGGCCAGTTGCGTCGAATAAACTTGTGCCAGTTGCATCGAACAAACTAGAGCCAGTTGCATAGAACAAACTTGTGCCAGTTGCGTCAAACAAACTTGTGCCAGTTGCGTAGAACAAACTTGTGCATGTTGAGTAGAACAACCTTGTGCCAGTTGCGTCAAACAAACTTTTGCCAGTTGCGTCAAACAAACTTGTGCTAGTTGCGTCGAACAAACTTGTGCCAGTTGTGTCAAACAAACTTGTGCCAGATGGGTCGAACAAACTTATGCCAGTTACGTTAAACAAACTTGTACCAGTTGCGTCGAACAAACTTATGCCAGTTGCGTTGAACAAACTTGTGCCAGTTGCGTCGAACAAGCTTGCACCAGTTCCGTCGAACAAACTTGTGCCAGTTGCGTCGAACAAACTTGTGCCAGTTGTGTTAAACAAACTGGTTACAGTTGCGCAGAACAAACTTGTTCCAGTTGCGTCGAACAAAAGTGTGCCAGTTGGGTAGAACAAACAGGTGCCAGTTGCGCCAAACAAATATGTGGCAGTTGCGTAGAAGAAACTAGTGCCAGTTGCATAGAACAAAATTGTGCCAGATGCATAGAACAAACTTTTGCCATTTGCCTAGAACAAACTTGTGCCCGTTGTGTCAAACAAACTTGTGCCAGTTGTGTACAACAAACTTGTAAGAGTTGCGTAGAACAAACTTGTGCCAGTTGCGTAGAACAAACTTGTGCCAGTTGCGTAGAATAAACTTGTGCCAGTTGCGTCAAACAAACTTGTGCCAGTTGCATAGAACAAATTTGTGTCAGTTGCGTAGAACAAACTTGTGCCAGTTGCGTCAAACAAACTTGTGCCAGTTCCATCGAACAAACTTGTGCCAGTTGCGTCGAACAAACTTGTGCCAGTTGCGTTGAACAAACTTGTGCCAGTTGCGTAGAACAAACTTTTCCCAGTTGCGTAGAACAACCTTGTGCCAGTTGCGTCAAACAAACTTGTGCCAGTTGCGTCACACAAACTTGTGCCAGTTGGTTCGAACAAACTTGTGCCAGTTGCGGCCAACAAACTTGTACCAGTTGCGTCAAACAAACTTGTGACAGTTGCGTCGAACTTACTTGTGCCAGTTGCGTAGAACAAACTTATGCCAGTTGCGTCAAACAAACGTATGCCAGTTACATAGAACAAACTAGACCGAGTTGCATAGAACAAATTTGTGCCAGTTGCGTAGAACAAAATTGTGCCAGTTGCGTCGAAAAACTTGTGACAGTAGCGTCGAACAAACTTGTGCCAGATGCGTCGAACAAACTTGTGCCAGTTGCTTCGAAGAAACTTGTGCCAGTTGCGTCGAAGAAACTTGTGCCAGCTGCGTCAAACAAACTTGTGCCAGTTGCGTCGAACAAACTTGTGCCAGTTGCGTCGAACAAACTTGTGCCAGTTACGGCGAACAAACTTGTGCCAGTTTCGTCGAGAAAACTTGTGCCTGTTGCGTCAAATAAACTTGTGCCAGTTGCGTCAAACAAACTTGTGCCAGTTACGGTGAACAAACTTGTGCTAGTTGCGTCGAGAAAAGTTGTGCCAGTTGCGTCAAACAAACTTGTGCCAGTTGCGTCAATCAAACTTGCGCCAGTTGCGTCAAACGAACTTGTGCCAGTTGCGTCAAACAAACTTGTGCCAATTGATTCGGAAAAACTTGTGCCAGTTGCGTTGAACAAACTTGTGCCAGTGTTGTCTAACAAACTTGTGCCAGTTGCGTCACACAAACTTGTGCCTGTTGCGTCAAAAAAACTTGGGCCAGTTGCGCCAAACAAACTTGTGCCAGTGGCATCGAACAAACAAGTGCCAGTTGCGTAGAACAAACTTGTGCCTGTTGTGTCAAGCAAACTTGTGCCAGTTGCGTAGAACAAACTTGTGCCAGTTGCGTAGAACAACCTTGTGCCAGTTGTGTCGAACAAACTTTTGCCAGTTGCATAGAACAAACTTATGCCAGTTGCGTCAAACAAACTTATGCCAGTTGAGTAGAACAATCTAGTGCCAGTTGCGTCTAACAAACTTGTGCCAGTTGCGTAGAACAAACTTGTGCCAATTGCGTCAAACAAACTTGTGCCAGTTGCGTCGAACAAACTTGTGCCAGTTGCGTCGAAGAAACTTGTGCCAGTTGCGTCAAACAAACTTGTGCCAGTTGCGTCAAACAAACTTGTGCCAGTTGCGTTGAACAAACTTGTGCCAGTTGCGTCAAATAAACTTGTGCCAGTTGCTATAAACTTTTGCCAGTTGCATCAAACAAACTTGTGCCAGTTGCGTCAAACAAACTTGTGCCAGTTGCGTCAAACAAACTTGTGCCAGTTGCGTCAAACAAACTAGTGCCAGTTGCATCAAACAAACTTGTGGCAATTGAGTCGAAAAAACTTGTGCCAGTTGCGTCGAACAAACTTGTGCCAGTTGCTTAGAACAAACTTGTGCCAGTTGCCTCAAACAAACTTGGGCCAGTTGCGTCGAATAAACTTGTGCCAGTTGCATCGAACAAACTAGAGCCAGTTGCATAGAACAAACTTGTGCCAGTTGCGTCAAACAAACTTGTGCCAGTTGCGTAGAACAAACTTGTGCATGTTGAGTAGAACAACCTTGTGCCAGTTGCGTCAAACAAACTTTTGCCAGTTGCGTCAAACAAACTTGTGCTAGTTGCGTCGAACAAACTTGTGCTAGTTGTGTCAAACAAACTTGTGCCAGATGGGTCGAACAAACTTATGCCAGTTACGTTAAACAAACTTGTACCAGTTGCGTCGAACAAACTTATGCCAGTTGCGTTGAACAAACTTGTGCCAGTTGCGTCGAACAAGCTTGCACCAGTTCCGTCGAACAAACTTGTGCCAGTTGCGTCGAACAAACTTGTGCCAGTTGTGTTAAACAAACTGGTTACAGTTGCGCAGAACAAACTTGTTCCAGTTGCGTCGAACAAAAGTGTGCCAGTTGGGTAGAACAAACAGGTGCCAGTTGCGCCAAACAAATATGTGGCAGTTGCGTAGAAGAAACTAGTGCCAGTTGCATAGAACAAAATTGTGCCAGATGCATAGAACAAACTTTTGCCATTTGCCTAGAACAAACTTGTGCCCGTTGTGTCAAACAAACTTGTGCCAGTTGTGTACAACAAACTTGTAAGAGTTGCGTAGAACAAACTTGTGCCAGTTGCGTAGAACAAACTTGTGCCAGTTGCGTAGAATAAACTTGTGCCAGTTGCGTCAAACAAACTTGTGCCAGTTGCATAGAACAAATTTGTGTCAGTTGCGTAGAACAAACTTGTGCCAGTTGCGTCAAACAAACTTGTGCCAGTTCCATCGAACAAACTTGTGCCAGTTGCGTCGAACAAACTTGTGCCAGTTGCGTTGAACAAACTTGTGCCAGTTGCGTAGAACAAACTTTTGCCAGTTGCGTAGAACAACCTTGTGCCAGTTGCGTCAAACAAACTTGTGCCAGTTGCGTCACACAAACTTGTGCCAGTTGGTTCGAACAAACTTGTGCCAGTTGCGGCCAACAAACTTGTACCAGTTGCGTCAAACAAACTTGTGACAGTTGCGTCGAACTTACTTGTGCCAGTTGCGTAGAACAAACTTATGCCAGTTGCGTCAAACAAACTTATGCCAGTTACATAGAACAAACTAGACCGAGTTGCATAGAACAAATTTGTGCCAGTTGCGTAGAACAAAATTGTGCCAGTTGCGTCGAAAAACTTGTGACAGTAGCGTCGAACAAACTTGTGCCAGATGCGTCGAACAAACTTGTGCCACTTGCGTTGAACAAACTTGTGCCAGTTGCGTCGAAAAAACTTGTGTCAGTTGCGTCAAACAAACTTGTGCCAGTTGCGTCAAACAAACTTTTGCCAATTGAGTCAAAAAAACTTGTGCCAGTTGCGTCGAACAAACATGTGCCGGTTGCGTCCAACAAACTTGTGCCAGTTGCGCCAAACAAACTTGTGCCAGTTGCGTGGAACAAACTTGTGCCAGTTACATCGAACAAACTTGTGCCAGTTGCGTAGAACAAACTTGTGCCAGTTGCGTCAAACAAACTTGTGCCAGTTGCGTAGAACAAACTTGTGCCAGTTACGTAGAACAACCTTGTGCCAGTTGCGTTAAAAAACTTGTGACAGTTGCGTCAAACAAACTTGTGCCAGTTGCGTAGAAGAACCTTGTGCCAGTTGTGTCAAACAAACTTGTGCCAGTTGGTTCGAACAAACTTGTGCCATTTGCGTCCAACAAACTTGTATCAGTTGCGTCAAACAAACTTGTGCCAGTTGCGTTGAACAAACTTGTGCCAGTTGCGTAGAACAAACTTGTGCCAGTTGCGTCAAACAAACTTATGCCAGTTGCATAGAACAAACTAGTGCCAGTTGCGTTGAACAAACTTGTGCCAGATATTGCGAACAAACTTGTATCAGTTGCGTCAAACAAAAATGTCCCAGTTGCGTAGAACAAACTAATGCCAGTTGCATAGAACAAACTTGTGCCAGTTGCGTAGAACAAACTTGTGCCAGTTGCGTCAAACAAACTTGTGCCAGTTGGGTCGAACAAACTTGTGCCAGTTGCGTCAAAGAAACTTGTGCCAGTTGCGTCGAACAAACTTGTGCCAGTTGCGTCGAACAAACTTGTGCCAGATATTGCGAACAAACTTGTGCAAGTTGCGTCGAATAAACTTGTGCCAGTTGCGTCAAAAAAAACTTGTGCCAGTTGCGTCAAACAAACTTGTGCCAGTTGCGTCAAACGAACTTGTGCCTCTTGCGTTAAACAAACTTGTGCCAGTTGCATCAAACAAACTTGTACCAATTGAATCGAAAAAACTTGTGCCTGTTACGTCAAACAAACTTGTGCCAGTTGCGTCTAACAAACTTGTGCCAGTTGCGTTGAACAAACTTGTGCCAGTTGTGTCAAACAAACTTGTGCCAGTTGCGTAGAACAAACTTGTGCCAGTTGCGTCAAACAAACTTGTGCCAGTTGCGTAGAACAAATTTGTGCCAGTTGCGTCAAACAAACTTGTGCCAGTTGCGTCAAACAAACTTGTGCCAGTTGCGTCAAACAAACTTGTGCCAGTTGCGTTAAACAAACTTGTGCCAGTTGCGTCAAACAAACTTGTTCCAGTTGCGTAGAACAAACTTGGGCCAATTGAGTCGAAAAAACTTGTGCCAGTTGCGTCGAACAAACTTGTGCCAGTTGCGTCTAACAAACTTGTGCCAGTTGCGTCAAAAAAACTTGTGCCAGTTGCGTCAAACAAACTTGTGCCAGTTGCGTCAAACAAACTTGTGCCAATTAATTAAAAAAAACTTTTGCCACTTGCGTTGAACAAACTTGTGCCAGTTGCGTCTAACAAACTTGTGCCAGTTGCATCAAACAAACTTGTGCCAGTTGCGTCGAACAAACTTGTGCCAGTTGCATCGAACACACTAGTGCCAGTTGCATAGAACAAACTTGTGCCAGTTGCGTCAAACAAACTTGTGCCAGTTGTGTAGAACAAACTTGTACATTTTGCGTAGAACAACCTTGTGCCAGTTGCGTCAAACAAACTTGTGCCAGTTGTGTCTAACAAACTTGTGCCAGTTGGGTCGAACAAACTTGTACCAGTTACGTTAAACAAACTTGTTCCAGTTGCGTCGAACAAACTTATGCCAGTTGCGTCGAACAAACTTGTGCCAGTTCCGTCGAATAAACTTGTGCCAGTTGCTTAGAACAAACTTGTGCCATTTGTGTCAAACAAACTTGTGCTAGTTGCATCAAACAAACTTGTGCCAGTTGCGTAGAACAAACTTGTGCCAGTTGGGTAGAACAAATCATGTGCCAGTTGTGTCAAACAAATTTGTGCCAGTTGTGTAGAACACACTAGTGCCAGTTGCATAGAACAAACTTGTGCCAGATGCGTAGAACAAACATTTGCCATTTGCGTAGAACAAACTTGTGCCAGTTGTGTCAAACAAACCTGTGCCAGTTGTGTACAACAAACTAGTAAGAGTTGCGTAGAACAAAATTGTGCCAGTTGTGTCGAACAAACTTGTGACAGTTGGTAAGAACAAACTTGTACCAGTTGCGTCAAACAAACTTATGCCAGTTGCATAGAACAAACTAGTGCCTGTTACATAGAACAAACTTGTCCCAGTTGCGTAGAACAAACTTGTGCCAGTTGCGTCAAACAAACTTGTGCCAGTTGCGTCGAAGAAACTTGTGCCAGTTGCGTCAAAAAAGCTTGTGCCATTTGCGTCGAACAAACTTGTGCCAGTTGCGTCGAACAAACTTGTGCCAGATATGGCGAACAAACTTGTGCCAGTTGCGTAAAAAAAAACTTGTGCCAGTTGCGTTGAACAGACTTGTGCCAGTAGCGTCAAACAAACTTGTGCCTCTTGCGTCAAACAAACTTGTGCCAGTTGCATCAAACAAACTTGTACCAATTGTGTCGAAAAAACTTGTGCCTGTTACGTCGAACAAACTTGTGCCAGTTGCGTCTAACAAACTTGTGCCAGTTGCGTCAAACAAACTTTTGCCAGTTGCGTCAAACAAACTTGTGCCAGTTGCGTCAAACAAACTTGTGCCAGTTGCGTAGAACAAATTTGTGCCAGTTGCGTCAAACAAACTTGTGCCAGTTGCGTCAAACAAACATGTGCCAGTTGCGTCGAACAAACTTGTGCCAGTTGAGTCAAACAAACTTGTGCCAGTTGCGTAGAACAAACTTGTGCCAGTTGCGTAGAACAACCTTGTGCCAGTTGAGTCGACCAACCTTGTGCTAGTTGGTAGAACAAACTTGTGCCAGTTGCGTCAAACAAACTTATGCCAGTTGTGTAAAACAAACTAGTGCCAGTTGCATAAAACAAACTTGTGCCACTTGAGTAGAACAAACTTGTGCCAATTGCATCAAACAAACTTGTGCCAGTTGCGTCGAACAAACTTGTGCCAGTTGCGTCGAAGAAACTTGTGCCAGTTGCGTCAAACAAACTTGTGCCAGTTGCGTCGAAGAAACTTGTGCCAGTTGCGTCGAACAAACTTGTGACAGTTACGGCGAACAAACTTGTGCCACTTGCGTTGAGAAATCTTGTGCCAGTTGCGTCAAATACACTTGTGCCAATTGCGTCAAACAAACTTGTGCTAGTTACGGTGAACAAACTTGTGCCAGTTGCGTCGAGAAAAGTTGTGCCAGTTGCGTCAAACAAACTTGTGCCAGTTGCGTCAAACAAACTTGTGCCAGTTGCGTCAAACAAACTTTTGCCAGTTGCGTCAAACAAACTTGTGCCAGTTGCATCAAACAAACTTGTGCCAATTGATTCGAAAAAACTTGTGCCAGTTGCGTTCAACAAACTTGTGCCACTTGCGTCTAACAAACTTGTGCCAGTTGCGTCAAACAAACTTGTGCCAGTTGCATCGAACAAACTTGTGCCAGATATGGCAAACAAACTTGTGCCAGTTGCTTCGAGAAAACTTGTGCCAGTTGCGTAAAAAAAAAAACTTGTGCCAGTTGCGTCAAACAAACTTGTGCCAGTTGCGTCAAACAAACTTGTGCCTCTTGCGTCAAACAAACTTGTTCCATTTGCGTCAAACAAACTTGTACCAATTGAGTCGAAAAAACTTGTGCCTGTTACGTCGAACAAACTTGTGCCAGTTGCGTCTAACAAACTTGTGCTAGTTGCGTCAAACAAACTTGTGCCAGTTGCGTCAAACAAACTTGTGCCAGTTGTATCAAACAAACTTGTGCCAGTTGCGTTGAACAAACTTGTGCCAGTTGCGTCAAACAAACTTGTGCCAGTTGCGTAGAAGAACCTTGTGCCAGTTGCGTCAAACGAACTTGTGCCAGTTGAGTCAAACAAACTTATGCCAGTTGGGTCGAACAAACTTGTGCCAGTTGCGTCAAACAAACTTGTGCCAGTTGCATCGAGCAAACTTTTGCCAGTTGCGTCGAACAAACTTGTGCCAGTTGCGTCGAACAAACTTGCGCCAGTTACGTCAAACAAACTTGTGCCAGTTGCGTTGAACAAACTTGTGCCAGATGTCTCAAACAAACTTGTGTCAGTTGTGTAGAACAAACTTGTGAGAGTTGCGTCGAACAAACTTATGTCAGTTAGGTAGAACAAACTTGTGCCAGTTGCGTCAAACAAACATGTCCCAGTTGCGTAGAACAAACTAGTGCCAGTTGCATAGAACAAACTTTGCCATATGCGTAGAACAAACTTGTGCCAGTTGTGTAGAACAAACTTGTGCCAGTTGCGTCGAACAAACTTGTGCCAGTTGCGTCGAACAAACTTGTGCCAGTTAATGCGAACAAACTTGTTCCAGTTTCGTCGAGAAACCTTGTGCCAGTTGCGTCAAATAAACTTGTGCCAGTTGCGTCAAACAAACTTGTGCCAGTTGCGTCAAACAAACTTGTTCCAATTGCGTCAAACAAACTTGTGCCAGTTGCGTCAAAAAAACTTGGGCCAGTTGCGTTGAACAAACTTCTGCCAGTTGTGTCAAACAAACTTGTGTCAGTTGCGTAGAACAAACTTGTGCCAGTTGCGTCGAACAAACTTGTGTCAGTTGGGTAGAACAAACTTGTGCCAGTTGCGTCAAACAAACATGTCCCAGTTGCGTAGAACAAACTAGTGCCAGTTGCATAGAACAAACTTTGCCAGATGCGTAGAACAAACTTGTGCCAGTTGCGTAGAATAAACTTGTGCCAGTTGCGTCGAACAAACTTGTGCCAGTTGCGTCAAACAAACTTGTTCCAGTTGCGTCAAACAAAACTTGTGCCAGTTGCGTCAAACAAACTTGTTCCAGTTGCGTCAAACAAAACTTGTGCCAGTTGCGTCAAAAAAACTTGGGCCAGTTTCGTCAAACAAACTTTTGCCAGTTACATCCAACAAACTTGTGACAGTTGCGTCGAAAAAAGTTGTGCCAGTTGCGTAGAACAAACTTGTGCCAGTTGCGTAGAACAACCTTGTGCCAGTTGAGTCGACCAAACTTTTGCTAGTTGGTAGAACAAACTTGTGCCAGTGGCATTCAACAAACTTGTGCCAGTTGCGTCAAACAAACTTATGCCAGTTGCGTAAAACAAACTAGTGCCAGTTGCATAGAACAAACTTGTGCCAGTTGAGTAGAACAAACTTGTGCCAATTGCATCAAACAAACTTGTGCCAGTTGCGTCGAACAAACTTGTGCCAGTTGCTTCGAAGAAACTTGTGCCAGTTGCGTCGAAGAAACTTGTGCCAGCTGCGTCAAACAAACTTGTGCCAGTTGCGTCGAACAAACTTGTGCCAGTTGCGTCGAACAAACTTGTGCCAGTTACGGCGAACAAACTTGTGCCAGTTTCGTCGAGAAAACTTGTGCCTGTTGCGTCAAATAAACTTGTGCCAGTTGCGTCAAACAAACTTGTGCCAGTTACGGTGAACAAACTTGTGCTAGTTGCGTCGAGAAAAGTTGTGCCAGTTGCGTCAAACAAACTTGTGCCAGTTGCGTCAATCAAACTTGCGCCAGTTGCGTCAAACGAACTTGTGCCAGTTGCGTCAAACAAACTTGTGCCAATTGATTCGGAAAAACTTGTGCCAGTTGCGTTGAACAAACTTGTGCCAGTGTTGTCTAACAAACTTGTGCCAGTTGCGTCACACAAACTTGTGCCTGTTGCGTCAAAAAAACTTGGGCCAGTTGCGCCAAACAAACTTGTGCCAGTGGCATCGAACAAACAAGTGCCAGTTGCGTAGAACAAACTTGTGCCTGTTGTGTCAAGCAAACTTGTGCCAGTTGCGTAGAACAAACTTGTGCCAGTTGCGTAGAACAACCTTGTGCCAGTTGAGTCGAACAAACTTTTGCCAGTTGCATAGAACAAACTTATGCCAGTTGCGTCAAACAAACTTATGCCAGTTGAGTAGAACAATCTAGTGCCAGTTGCGTCTAACAAACTTGTGCCAGTTGCGTAGAACAAACTTGTGCCAATTGCGTCAAACAAACTTGTGCCAGTTGCGTCGAACAAACTTGTGCCAGTTGCGTCGAAGAAACTTGTGCCAGTTGCGTCAAACAAACTTGTGCCAGTTGCGTCAAACAAACTTGTGCCAGTTGCGTTGAACAAACTTGTGCCAGTTGCGTCAAATAAACTTGTGCCAGTTGCTATAAACTTTTGCCAGTTGCATCAAACAAACTTGTGCCAGTTGCGTCAAACAAACTTGTGCCAGTTGCGTCAAACAAACTTGTGCCAGTTGCGTCAAACAAACTAGTGCCAGTTGCATCAAACAAACTTGTGGCAATTGAGTCGAAAAAACTTGTGCCAGTTGCGTCGAACAAACTTGTGCCAGTTGCTTAGAACAAACTTGTGCCAGTTGCCTCAAACAAACTTGGGCCAGTTGCGTCGAATAAACTTGTGCCAGTTGCATCGAACAAACTAGAGCCAGTTGCATAGAACAAACTTGTGCCAGTTGCGTCAAACAAACTTGTGCCAGTTGCGTAGAACAAACTTGTGCATGTTGAGTAGAACAACCTTGTGCCAGTTGCGTCAAACAAACTTTTGCCAGTTGCGTCAAACAAACTTGTGCTAGTTGCGTCGAACAAACTTGTGCCAGTTGTGTCAAACAAACTTGTGCCAGATGGGTCGAACAAACTTATGCCAGTTACGTTAAACAAACTTGTACCAGTTGCGTCGAACAAACTTATGCCAGTTGCGTTGAACAAACTTGTGCCAGTTGCGTCGAACAAGCTTGCACCAGTTCCGTCGAACAAACTTGTGCCAGTTGCGTCAAACAAACTTGTGCCAGTTGTGTTAAACAAACTGGTTACAGTTGCGCAGAACAAACTTGTTCCAGTTGCGTCGAACAAAAGTGTGCCAGTTGGGTAGAACAAACAGGTGCCAGTTGCGCCAAACAAATATGTGGCAGTTGCGTAGAAGAAACTAGTGCCAGTTGCATAGAACAAAATTGTGCCAGATGCATAGAACAAACTTTTGCCATTTGCCTAGAACAAACTTGTGCCCGTTGTGTCAAACAAACTTGTGCCAGTTGTGTACAACAAACTTGTAAGAGTTGCGTAGAACAAACTTGTGCCAGTTGCGTAGAACAAACTTGTGCCAGTTGCGTAGAATAAACTTGTGCCAGTTGCGTCAAACAAACTTGTGCCAGTTGCATAGAACAAATTTGTGTCAGTTGCGTAGAACAAACTTGTGCCAGTTGCGTCAAACAAACTTGTGCCAGTTCCATCGAACAAACTTGTGCCAGTTGCGTCGAACAAACTTGTGCCAGTTGCGTTGAACAAACTTGTGCCAGTTGCGTAGAACAAACTTTTGCCAGTTGCGTAGAACAACCTTGTGCCAGTTGCGTCAAACAAACTTGTGCCAGTTGCGTCACACAAACTTGTGCCAGTTGGTTCGAACAAACTTGTGCCAGTTGCGGCCAACAAACTTGTACCAGTTGCGTCAAACAAACTTGTGACAGTTGCGTCGAACTTACTTGTGCCAGTTGCGTAGAACAAACTTATGCCAGTTGCGTCAAACAAACTTATGCCAGTTACATAGAACAAACTAGACCGAGTTGCATAGAACAAATTTGTGCCAGTTGCGTAGAACAAAATTGTGCCAGTTGCGTCGAAAAACTTGTGACAGTAGCGTCGAACAAACTTGTGCCAGATGCGTCGAACAAACTTGTGCCACTTGCGTTGAACAAACTTGTGCCAGTTGCGTCGAAAAAACTTGTGTCAGTTGCGTCAAACAAACTTGTGCCAGTTGCGTCAAACAAACTTTTGCCAATTGAGTCAAAAAAACTTGTGCCAGTTGCGTCGAACAAACATGTGCCGGTTGCGTCCAACAAACTTGTGCCAGTTGCGCCAAACAAACTTGTGCCAGTTGCGTGGAACAAACTTGTGCCAGTTACATCGAACAAACTTGTGCCAGTTGCGTAGAACAAACTTGTGCCAGTTGCGTCAAACAAACTTGTGCCAGTTGCGTAGAACAAACTTGTGCCAGTTACGTAGAACAACCTTGTGCCAGTTGCGTTAAAAAACTTGTGACAGTTGCGTCAAACAAACTTGTGCCAGTTGCGTAGAAGAACCTTGTGCCAGTTGTGTCAAACAAACTTGTGCCAGTTGGTTCGAACAAACTTGTGCCATTTGCGTCCAACAAACTTGTATCAGTTGCGTCAAACAAACTTGTGCCAGTTGCGTTGAACAAACTTGTGCCAGTTGCGTAGAACAAACTTGTGCCAGTTGCGTCAAACAAACTTATGCCAGTTGCATAGAACAAACTAGTGCCAGTTGCGTTGAACAAACTTGTGCCAGATATTGCGAACAAACTTGTATCAGTTGCGTCAAACAAAAATGTCCCAGTTGCGTAGAACAAACTAATGCCAGTTGCATAGAACAAACTTGTGCCAGTTGCGTAGAACAAACTTGTGCCAGTTGCGTCAAACAAACTTGTGCCAGTTGGGTCGAACAAACTTGTGCCAGTTGCGTCAAAGAAACTTGTGCCAGTTGCGTCGAACAAACTTGTGCCAGTTGCGTCGAACAAACTTGTGCCAGATATTGCGAACAAACTTGTGCAAGTTGCGTCGAATAAACTTGTGCCAGTTGCGTCAAAAAAAACTTGTGCCAGTTGCGTCAAACAAACTTGTGCCAGTTGCGTCAAACGAACTTGTGCCTCTTGCGTTAAACAAACTTGTGCCAGTTGCATCAAACAAACTTGTACCAATTGAATCGAAAAAACTTGTGCCTGTTACGTCAAACAAACTTGTGCCAGTTGCGTCTAACAAACTTGTGCCAGTTGCGTCGAACAAACTTGTGCCAGTTGTGTCAAACAAACTTGTGCCAGTTGCGTAGAACAAACTTGTGCCAGTTGCGTCAAACAAACTTGTGCCAGTTGCGTCGAAGAAACTTGTGCCAGTTGCGTCGAAGAAACTTGTGACAGTTGCGTCAAACAAACTTGTGCCATTTGCGTTGAACAAACTTGTGCCAGTTGCGTCGAACAAACTTGTGCCAGTTGCGTCAAACAAACTTGCGCCTCTTGCGTCAAACAAACTTGTGCCAGTTGCGTCGAACAAACTTGTGCCAGTTGCGTCAAACAAACTTGTGCCTCTTGCATCAAACAAACTTGAGCCAGTTGCGTAAAAAAAAAACTTGTGCCAGTTGCGTCAAACAAACTTGTGCCAGTTGCGTCAAACAAACTTGTGCCTCTTGCCTCAAACAAACTTGTGCCAGTTGCGTCAAACAAACTTGTACCAATTGAGTCGAAAAAACTTGTGTCTGTTACGTCGAACAAACTTGTGCCAGTTGCGTCTAACAAACTTGTGCCAGTTGCGTCAACCAAAATTGTGCCAGTTGCGTCAAACAAACTTGTGCCAGTTGCGTAGAACAAACTTGTGCCAGTTGCGTCAAACAAACTTGTGCCACTTGCGTACAAGAACCTTGTGCCAGTTGCCTCAAACGAACTTGTGCCAGTTGCGTCAAACAAACTTGTGCCAGTTGCGTCGAACAAACTTGTGCCAGTTGGGTCTAACAAACTTGTGCCAGTTGTGTTAAACAAACTTGTGCCAGTTGCATCGAACAAACTTTTCCCAGTTACGTCGAACAAACTTGTGCCAGTTGCGTTGAACAAACTTCTGCCAGTTGTGTCAAACAAACTTGTGTCAGTTGCGTAGAACCAACTTGTGCCAGTTGCGTCGAACAAACTTGTGTCAGTTGGGTAGAACAAACTTGTGCCAGTTGCGTCAAACAAACATGTCCCAGTTGCGTAGAACAAACTAGTGCCAGTTGCATAGAACAAACTTGTGCCAGATGCGTAGAACAAACTTGTGTCAGTTGCGAAGAACAAACTTGTGCCAGTTGCATAGAACAAACTTGTGCCAGTTATGTAGAACAAACTTTTGCCAGTTGCGTCGAACAAACTTGTGCCAGTTGCGTCGGACAAACTTGTGTCAGTTACGGCGAAGAAACTTGCGCCAGTTTCGTCGAGAAAACTTGTGCCAGTTGCGTCAAATAAACTTGTGCCAGTTGCGTCAAACAAACTTGTGCCAGTTGCGTCAAACAAACTTGTGCCAGTTGCGTCAAACAAACTTATTCTAGTTGCGTCAAACAAACTTGTGCCACTTGAGTCGAAAAAACTTGTGCCAGTTGCGTCGAACAAACTTGTGCCAGTTGTGTCTAACAAACTTGTGCCAGTTGCATCAAACAAACTTGTGCCAGTTTCGTCAAACAAACTTGTGCCAGTGGCATCCAACAAACTTGTGCCAGTTGCGTCGAACAAACTTGTGCCAATTGCGTCAAACAAACTTGTGCCAGTTGCGTAGAACAAACTTGTGCCAGTTGCGTAGAACAACCTTGTGCCAGTTGAGTCGAACAAACTTGTGCTAGTTGGTAGAACAAACTTGTGCCAGTTGCGCCAAACAAACTTATGCCAGTTGCGTAAAACAAACTAGTGCCAGTTGCATAGAACAAATTGTGCCAGTTGAGTAGAACAAACTTGTGCCAATTGCATCACACAAACTTGTGCCAGTTGCGTCGAACAAACTTGTGCCAGTTGCGTCGAAGAAACTTGTGCCAGTTGAGTCAAACAAACTTGTGCCAGTTGCGTCGAACAAACTTGTGCCAGTTGCGTCGAACAAACTTGTGCCAGTTACGGCGAACAAACTTGTGCCACTTGCGGCGAGAAAACTTGTGCCAGTTGCGTCAAATAAACTTGTGCCAGTTGCGTCAAACAAACTTGTGCCAGTTGCGTCAAACAAACTTGTGCCAGTTGCGTCAACAAACTTGTGCCAGTTGCATCAAACAAACTTGTGCCAATTGATTCGAAAAAACTTGTGCCCGTTGCGTTGAACAAACTTGTGCCAGTTGCGTCTAACAAACTTGTGCCAGTTGCGTCAAACAAACGTGTGCCAGTTGCGTCAAACAAACTTGTGCCAGATATGGCGAACAAACTTGTGCCAGTTGCTTTGAGAAAACTTGTGCCAGTTGCGTAAAAAAAAACTTGTGCCAGTTGCGTCAAACAAACTTGTGCCAGTTGCGTCAAACAAACTTGTGCCTCTTGCGTCAAACAAACTTGTGCCAGTTGCGTCAAACAAACTTGTACCAATTGAGTCGAAAAAACTTGTGCCTGTTACGTCGAACAAACTTGTGCCAGTTGCGTCTAACAAACTTGTGCCAGTTGCGTCAAAAAAAACTTGTGCCAGTTGCATCAAACAAACTTGTGCCAGTTGCGTCAAACAAACTTGTGCCAGTTGCGTAGAACAAACTTGTGCCAGTTGCGTCAAACGAACTTGTGCCAGTTGCGTAGAAGAACCTTGTGCCAGTTGCGTCAAACGAACTTGTGCCAGTTGCGTCAAACAAACTTTTGCCAGTTGCGTCAAACAAACTTGTGCCAGTTGAGTCAAAAAACTTGTGCCATTTGGGTAGAACAAACTTGTGCCAGTTGCGTTAAACAAACTTGTGCCAGTTGCATCGAACAAACTTTTGCTAGTTGTGTCGAACAAACTTGTGCCAGTTGTGTCGAACAAACTTGCGCCAGTTACGTCAAACAAACTTGTGCCAGTTGCGTTGAACAAACTTCTGCCAGTTGTGTCAAACAAACTTGTGTCAGTTGCATAGAACAAACATTTGCCATTTGCGTAGAACAAACTTGTGCCAGTTTTGTCAAACAAACCTGTGCCAGTTGTGTACAACAAACTAGTAAGAGTTGCGTAGAACAAACTTGTGCCAGTTGTGTCGAACAAACTTGTGCCAGTTGCGTAGAACAAACTTGTACCAGTTGTGTCAAACAAACTTATGCCAGTTGCATAGAACAAACTAGTGCCAGTTGCATAGAACTAAGTTGTCCCAGTTGCGTAGAACAAACTTGTGCCAGTTGCGTCAAACAAACTTGTGCCAGTTGCGTCGAAGAAACTTGTGCCAGTTGCGTCGAAGAAACTTGTGCCAGTTGCGTCAAACAAACTTGTGCCATTTGCGTCGAACAAACTTGTGCCAGTTGAGTCGAACAAACTTGTGCCAGATATGGCGAACAAACTTGTGCCAGTTGCGTCGAACAAACTTGTGCCAGTTGCGTCAAACAAACTTGTGCCAGTTGCGTCGAACAAACTTGTGCCAGTTGCGTCGAACAAACTTGTGCCAGTTACGGCGAACAAACTTATGCCACTTGCGTCGACAAAACTTGTGCCAGTTGCGTCAAATAAACTTGTGCCAGTTACGTCAAACAAACTTGTGCCAGTTACGGCAAACCAACTTGTGCCAGTTGCGTCGAGAAAAGTTGTGCCAGTTATGTCAAATAAACTTGTGCCAGTTGCGTCAAACAAACTTGTGCCAGTTGCGTCAAACAAACTTGTGCCAGTTGCGTCAAACAAACTTGTGCTAGTTGCGTCAAACAAACTTGTGCCAATTGATTCGAAAAAACTTGTGCCAGTTGCGTTGAACAAACTTGTGCCAGTTGCGTCTAACAAACTTGTGCCAGTTGCGTAGAAGAACCTTGTGCCAGTTGCGTAGAAGAACCTTGTGCCAGTTGCGTCAAACGAACTTGTGCCAGTTGCGTCAAACAAACTTTTGCCAGTTGCGTCAAACAAACTTGTGCCAGTTGAGTTAAAAAACTTGTGCCAGTTGGGTAGAACAAACTTGTGCCAGTTGCGTTAAACAAACTTGTGCCAGTTGCATCGAACAAACTTTTGCTAGTTGCGTCGAACAAACTTGTGCCAGTTGTGTCGAACAAACTTGCGCCAGTTACGTCAAACAAACTTGTGTCAGTTGCATAGAACAAACATTTGCCAGTTGTGTCAAACAAACTTGTGTCAGTTGCATAGAACAAACATTTGCCATTTGCATAGAACAAACTTGTGCCAGTTGTGTCAAACAAACCTGTGCCAGTTGTGTACAACAAACTAGAAAGAGTTGCGTAGAACAAACTTGTGCCAGTTGTGTCGAACAAACTTGTGCCAGTTGCGTAGAACAAACTTGTACCAGTTGTGTCAAACAAACTTATGCCAGTTGCATAGAACAAACTAGTGCCAGTTGCATAGAACTAACTTGTCCCAGTTGCGTAGAACAAACTTGTGCCAGTTGCGTCAAACAAACTTGTGCCAGTTGCGTCGAAGAAACTTGTGCCAGTTGCGTCGGAGAAACTTGTGCCAGTTGCGTCAAACAAACTTGTGCCATTTGCGTCGAACAAACTTGTGCCAGTTGAGTCGAACAAACTTGTGCCATATATGGCGAACAAACTTGTGCCAGTTGCGTCGAACAAACTTGTGCCAGTTGCGTCGAAGAAACTTGTGCCAGTTGCGTCAAAGAAACTTGTGCCAGTTGCGTCGAACAAACTTGTGGCAGTTGCGTCGAACAAACTTGTGCCAGTTACGGCGAACAAACTTGTGCCACTTGCGTCGAGAAAACTTGTGCCAGTTGCGTCAAATAAACTTGTGCCAGTTACGTCAAACAAACTTGTGCCAGTTACGGCAAACCAACTTGTGCCAGTTGCGTCGAGAAAAGTTGTGCCAGTTGCGTCAAATAAACTTGTGCCAGTTGCTCTTCGGTGAATATTTTGGAGCCAATACGAAGACTATCATTTTCTCAAACTAGAGCATAGTCATTCATGTAATGATGGCCACCTCCGGCGATTCCGGAGGAAATCTTTGGTAAGGGGTCCTTTTTTGTTTTTTTTTTTTTGTGGGGCCCAGGAGTCCAATTCAGCTGAAGAAAGAATCTTCAAGGAGTCTTCAGGGATTCTTCGGTGAAGATTTTGGCGCCAATACGAAGACTATCATTTTCTCAAACTAGAGCATAGTCATTCATGTAATGATGGCCACCTCCGGCGATTCCGGAGGAAATCTTTGGTAAGGGGTCCTTTTTTGTTTTTTTTTTTTTGTAGGGCCCAGTGGTCCAATTCAGCTGAAGAAAGAATCTTCAAGGAGTCTTCAGGGATTCTTCGGTGAATATTTTGGAGCCAATACGAAGACTATCATTTTCTCAAACTAGAGCATAGTCATTCATGTAATGATGGCCACCTCCGGCGATTCCGGAGGAAATCTTTGGTAAGGAGTCCTTTTTTTTTTTTTTTTTTTGTGGGGCCCAGGGGTCCAGTTCAGCTGAAGAAAGAATCTTCAAGGAGTCTTCAGGGATTCTTCGGTGAAGATTTTGGCGCCAATACGAAGACTATCATTTTCTCAAACTAGAGCATAGTCATTCATGTAATGATGGCCACCTCCGGCGATTCCGGAGGAAATCTTTGGTAAGGGGTAGTTTTTTGTTTTTTTTTTTTTGTGGGGCCCAGGAGTCCAATTCAGCTGAAGAAAGAATCTTCAAGGAGTCTTCAGGGATTCTTCGGTGAAGATTTTGGCGCCAATACGAAGACTATCATTTTCTCAAACTAGAGCATAGTCATTCATGTAATGATGGCTACCTCCGGCGATTCCGGAGGAAATCTTTGGTAAGGGGTAGTTTTTTGTTTTTTTTTTTTTTGTGGGGCCCAGGAGTCCAATTCAGCTGAAGAAAGAATCTTCAAGGAGTCTTCAGGGATTCTTCGGTGAAGATTTTGGCGCCAATACGAAGACTATCATTTTCTCAAACTAGAGCTTAGTCATTCATGTAATGATGGCTACCTCCGGCGATTCCGGAGGAAATCTTTGGTAAGGGGTAGTTTTTTGTTTTTTTTTTTTTGTGGGGCCCAGGAGTCCAATTCAGCTGAAGAAAGAATCTTCAAGGAGTCTTCAGGGATTCTTCGGTGAAGATTTTGGCGCCAATACGAAGACTATCATTTTCTCAAACTAGAGCTTAGTCATTCATGTAATGATGGCTACCTCCGGCGATTCCGGAGGAAATCTTTGGTAAGGGGTCCTTTTTTGTTTTTTTTTTTGTGGGGCCCAGGGGTCCAATTCAGCTGAAGAAAGAACCTTCAAGGAGTCTTCAGGGATTCTTCGGTGAAGATTTTGGAGCCAATACGAAGACTATCATTTTCTCAAACTAGAGCATAGTCATTCATGTAATGATGGCTACCTCCGGCGATTCCGGAGGAAATCTTTGGTAAGGGGTAGTTTTTTGTTTTTTTTTTTTGTGGGGCCCAGGAGTCCAATTCAGCTGAAGAAAGAATCTTCAAGGAGTCTTCAGGGATTCTTCGGTGAAGATTTTGGCGCCAATACGAAGACTATCATTTTCTCAAACTAGAGCATAGTCATTCATGTAATGATGGCTACCTACGGCGATTCCGGAGGAAATCTTTGGTAAGGGGTAGTTTTTTGTTTTTTTTTTTTTGTGGGGCCCAGGAGTCCAATTCAGCTGAAGAAAGAATCTTCAAGGAGTCTTCAGGGATTCTTCGGTGAAGATTTTGGCGCCAATACGAAGACTATCATTTTCTCAAACTAGAGCTTAGTCATTCATGTAATGATGGCTACCTCCGGCGATTCCGGAGGAAATCTTTGGTAAGGGGTCCTTTTTTGTTTTTTTTTTTGTGGGGCCCAGGGGTCCAATTCAGCTGAAGAAAGAATCTTCAAGGAGTCTTCAGGGATTCTTCGGTGAAGATTTTGGAGCCTATACGAAGACTATCATTTTCTCAAACTAGAGCATAGTCATTCATGTAATGATGGCCACCTCCGGCGATTCCGGAGGAAATCTTTGGTAGGGGGTCCTTTTTTTTTTCGTGGGGCCCAGGGGTCCAGTTCAGCTGAAGAAAGAATCTTCAAGGAGTCTTCAGGGATTCTTCGGTGAAGATTTTGGCGCCAATACGAAGACTATCATTTTCTCAAACTAGAGCATAGTCATACATGTAATGATGGCCACCTCCGGCGATTCCGGAGGAAATCTTTGGTAAGGGGTCCTTTTTTTTTTTTTTTTTTGTGGGGCCCAGGGGTCCAGTTCAGCTGAAGAAAGAATCTTCAAGGAGTCTTCAGGGATTCTTCGGTGAAGATTTTGGCGCCAATACGAAGACTATCATTTTCTCAAACTAGAGCATAGTCATTCATGTAATGATGGCTACCTCCGGCGATTCCGGAGGAAATCTTTGGTAAGGGGTAGTTTTTTGTTTTTTTTTTGTGGGGCCCAAGAGTCCAATTCAGCTGAAGAAAGAATCTTCAAGGAGTCTTCAGGGATTCTTCGGTGAAGATTTTGGCGCCAATACGAAGACTATCATTTTCTCAAACTAGAGCATAGTCATTCATGTAATGATGGCCACCTCCGGCGATTCCGGAGGAAATCTTTGGTAAGGGGTCCTTTTTTGTTTTTTTTTTTTTGTAGGGCCCAGTGGTCCAATTCAGCTGAAGAAAGAATCTTCAAGGAGTCTTCAGGGATTCTTCGGTGAATATTTTGGAGCCAATACGAAGACTATCATTTTCTCAAACTAGAGCATAGTCATTCATGTAATGATGGCCACCTCCGGCGATTCCGGAGGAAATCTTTGGTAAGGAGTCCTTTTTTTTTTTTTTTTTTGTGGGGCCCAGGGGTCCAGTTCAGCTGAAGAAAGAATCTTCAAGGAGTCTTCAGGGATTCTTCGGTGAAGATTTTGGCGCCAATACGAAGACTATCATTTTCTCAAACTAGAGCATAGTCATTCATGTAATGATGGCCACCTCTGGCGATTCCGGAGGAAATCTTTGGTAGTGTTTTTTTTTTTTTTTTTTTTTTTTTTTTTTGTGGGGCCCAGGGGTCCAGTTCAGCTGAAGAAAGAATCTTCAAGGAGTCTTCAGGGATTATTTGGTGAAGATTTTGGCGCCAATACGAAGACTATCATTTTTTCAAACTAGAGCATAGTCATTCATGTAATGATGGCTACCTCCGGCGATTCCGGAGGAAATCTTTGGTAAGGGGTAGTTTTTTTTTTTTTTTTGTGGGGCCCAGGAGTCCAATTCAGCTGAAGAAAGAATATTCAAGGAGTCTTCAGGGATTCTTTGGTGAAGATTTTGGCGCCAATACGAAGACTATCATTTTTTCAAACTAGAGCATAGTCATTCATGTAATGATGGCTACCTCCGGCGATTCCGGAGGAAATCTTTGGTAAGGGGTCCTTTTTTTTTTTTTTTTTGTGGGGCCAGTGGTCCAATTCACCTGAAGAAAGAATCTTTAAGGAGTCTTCAGGGATTCTTCAGTGAATATTTTGGAGCCAATACGAAGACTATAATTTTCTCAAACTAGAGCATAGTCATTCATGTAATGATGGCCACCTCCGGCGATTCCGGAGGAAATCTTTGGTAAGGGGTCCTTTTTTGTTTTGTTTTTTTTGTGGGGCCAGGGGTCCAGTTCAGCTGAAGAAAGAATCTTCAAGGAGTCTTCAGGGATTCTTCGGTGAAGATTTTGGCGCCAATACGAAGACTATCATTTTCTCAAACTAGAGCATAGTCATTCATGTAATAATGGCCACCTCCGGCGATTCCGGAGGAAATATTTGGTAAGGGGTCCTTTTTTTTTTTTTGTGGGGCCCAGGGGTCCAGTTCAGCTGAAGAAAGAATCTTCAAGGAGTCTTCAGGGATTCTTCAGTGAAGATTTTGGCACCAATACGAAGACTATCATTTTCTCAAACTAGAGCATAGTCATTCATGTAATGATGGCTACCTCCTGCGATTCTGGAGGAAATCTTTGGTAAGGGGTCCTTTTTTTTTTTTTTTTTTGTGGGCCCAGGGGTCCAGTTCAGCTGAAGAAAGAATCTTCAAGGAGTCTTCAGGGATTCTTCGGTGAAGATTTTGGCGCCAATACGAAGACTATAATTTTTTCAAACTAGAGCATAGTCATTCATGTAATGATGGCTACCTCCGGCGATTCCAGAGGAAATCTTTGGTAAGAGGTAGTTTTTTTTTTTTTTTTTGTGGGGCCCAGGAGTCCAATTCAGCTGAAGAAAGAATATTCAAGGAGTCTTCAGGGATTCTTCGGTGAAGATTTTGCGCCAATACGAAGACTATCATTTTCTCAAACTAGAGCATAGTCATTCATGTAATGATGGCCACCTCCGGCGATTCCGGAGGAAATCTTTGGTAAGGGGTCCTTTTTTCTTTTGTTTTCTTTTGTGGGGCCCAGGGGTCCAGTTCAGCTGAAGAAAGAATCTTCAAGGAGTCTTCAGGGATTCTTCGGTGAAGATTTTGGCGCCAATACGAAGACTATCATTTTCTCAAACTAGAGCATAGTCATTCATGTAATGATGGCCACCTCCGGCGATTCCGGAGGAAATCTTTGATAAAGGGTCCTTTTTTTTTTTTTTTTTTGTGGGGCCCAGGGGTCCAATTCAGCTGAAGAAAGAATCTTCAAGGAGTCTTCAGGGATTCTTCGGTGAAGATTTTGGCGCCAATACTAAGACTATCATTTTCTCAAACTAGAGCATAGTCATAAAGGCTACCAGCTATATAAATGGTAGAAATTACCCTTGAAATTGAAAAATGACACATGTTATACTGCTGAAGAAAGAGTCTTCAAGGAATCTTCAGGGAATCTTGGGTGAGGATTCTGGAGCCAATATGAAGACTATCATTTTCTAAAACTAGAGCATAGTCATTCATGTAATGATGGCCACCTCCGGCGATTCCGGAGGAAACCTTTGGTAAGGGGTAGTTTTTGTTTTTTTTTTTTGTGGGGCCCAGGGGTCCAATTCAGCTGAAGAAAGAATCTTCAAAGAGTCTTCAGGGATTCTTCGGTGAAGATTTTGGAGCCAATACGAAGACTATCATTTTCTCAAACTAGAGCATAGTCATTCATGTAATGATGGCCACCTCCGGCGATTCCGGAGGAAATCTTTGGTAAGGGGCCCTTTTTTGTTTTTTTGTTTTTTTGTGGGGCCCAGGGGTCCAGTTCAGCTGAAGAAAGAATCTTCAAGGAGTCTTCAGGGATTCTTCGGTGAAGATTTTGAGCCAATACGAAGACTATCATTTTCTCAAACTAGAGCATAGTCATTCATGTAATGATGGCCACCTCCGGCGATTCCGGAGGAAATCTTTGGTAAGGGGTCCTTTTTTGTTTTTTTTTGGGAGGGGCCCAGGGGTCCAATTCAGCTGAAGAAAGAATCTTCAAGGAGTCTTCAAGGATTCTTCGGTGAAGATTTTGTAGCCAATACGAAGACTATCATTTTCTCAAACTAGAGCATAGTCATTCATGTAATGATGGCCACCTCCGGTGATTCCGGAGGAAATCTTTGGTAAAGGGTCCTTTTTTTTTTTTTTTTGTGGGGCCCAGGGGTCCAATTCAGCTGAAGAAAGAATCTTCAAGGATTCTTCAGGGATTCTTCGGTGAAGATTTTGGCGCCAATACGAAGACTATCATTTTCTCAAACTAGAGCTTAGTCATTCATGTAATAATGGCCACCTCCGGCGATTCCGGAGGAAATCTTTGGTAAGGGTCTTTTTTTGTTTTTTTTTGGTGGGGCTCAGGGGTTCAATTCAGCTAAAGAAAGAATCTTCAAGGAGTCTTCAGGGATTCTTCGGTGAAGATTTTGGAGCCAATACGAAGTCTATCATTTTCTCAAACTAGAGCATAGTCATTCATGTAATGATGGCCACCTCCGGCGATTCCCGAGGAAATCTTTGGTAAGGGGTCCTTTTTTTTTTTCGTGGGGCCCAGGGGTCCAGTTCAGCTGAAGAAAGAATCTTCAAGGAGTCTTCAGGGATTCTTCGGTGAAGATTTTGGCACCAATACGAAGACTATCATTTTCTCAAACTAGAGCATAGTCATTCATGTAATGATGGCCACCTCCGGCGATTCCGGAGGAAATGTTTGGTAAGGGGTCCTTTTTTGTTTTTTTTGTGGGGCCCAGGGGTCCAATTCAGCTGAATAAAGAATCTTCAAAGAGTCTTCAGGGATTCTTCGGTGAAGATTTTGGAGCCAATACGAAGACTATCATTTTCTCAAACTAGAGCATAGTCATTCATGTAATGATGGCCACCTCCGGCGATTCCGGAGGAAATCTTTGGTAAGGGGTCCTTTTTTGTTTTTTTTTTTGTGGGGCCCAGGGGTCCAGTTCAGCTGAAGAAAGAATCTTCAAGGAGTCTTCAGGGATTCTTCAGTGAAGATTTTGGCACCAATACGAAGACTATCATTTTCTCAAACTAGAGCATAGTCATTCATGTAATGATGGCCACCTCCGGCGATTCCGGAGGAAATCTTTGGTAAGGGGTCCTTTTTTGTTTTGTTTTTTTTGTGGGGCCCAGGGGTCCAGTTCAGCTGAAGAAAGAATCTTCAAGGAGTCTTCAGGGATTCTTCGGTGAAGATTTTGGCGCCAATACTAAGACTATCATTTTCTCAAACTAGAGCATAGTCATAAAGGCTACCAACTATATAAATGGTAGAAATTACCCTTGAAATTGAAAAATAACACCTGTTATACTGCTGAAGAAAGAGTCTTCAAGGAGTGTTCAGGGATTCTTCGGTGAATATTTTGGAGCCAATATGAAGACTATCATTTTCTCAAACTAGAGCATAGTCATTCATGTAATGATGGCCACCTCCGGCGATTCTGGAGGAAATCTTTGGTAAGGGGTCCCTTTTTTTTTTTTTTTGTGGGGCCCAGGGGTCCAGTTCAGCTGAAGAAAGAATCTTCAAGGAGTCTTCAGGGATTCTTCGGTGAAGATTTTGGCGCCAATACGAACACTATCATTTTCTCAAACTAAAGCATAGTCATTCATGTAATCATGGCCACCTCCGGCGATTTCGGAGGAAATCTTTGGTAAGGGGTCCTTTTTTTTGGGGGGGGGCCCAGGGGTCCAATTCAGCTGAAAAAAGAATCTTCAAGGAGTCTTCAGGGATTCTTGGGTGAAGATTTTGGCGCCAATACTAAGACTATCATTTTCTCAAACTAGAGCATAGTCATAAAGGCTACCAGCTATATAAATGGTAGAAATTACCCTTGAAATTGAAAAATGAAACCTGTTATACTGCTGAAGAAAGAGTCTCCAAGGAGTCTTCAGGGAATCTTGGGTGAGGATTTTGAAGCCAAAATGAAGACTATCATTTTCTAAAACTAGAGCATAGTCATTCATGTAATGATGGCCACCTCCGGCGATTCCGGAGGAAATCTTTGGTAAGGGGTCCTTTTTTGTTTTTTTTTTTGTGGGGCTAAGGGGTACAATTCAGCTGAAGAAAGAATCTTCAAGGAGTCTTCAGGGATTCTTCGGTGAAGATTTTGGCGCCAATACGAAGACTATCATTTTCTCAAACTAGAGCTTAGTCATTCATGTAATGATGGCCACCTCCGGCGATTCCGGAGGAAATCTTTGGTAAGGGGTCCTTTTTTGTTTTTTTTTTGTGGGGCCCAGGGGTCCAATTCAGCTGAAGAAAGAATCTTCAAGGAGTCTTCAGGGATTCTTCGGTGAAGATTTTGGAGCCAATACGAAGACTATCATTTTCTCAAACTAGAGCATAGTCATTCATGTAATGATGGCCACCTCCGGCGATTCCGGAGGAAATCTTTGGTAGGGGGTCCTTTTTTTTTATTTTTCGTGGGGCCCAGGGGTCCAGTTCAGCTGAAGAAAGAATCTTCAAGGAGTCTTCAGGGATTCTTCGGTGAAGATTTTGGCACAAATACGAAGACTATCATTTTCTCAAACTAGAGCATAGTCATTCATGTAATGATGGCCACCTCCGGCGATTCCGGAGGAAATCTTTGGTAAGGGGTCCTTTTTTTTTTTTTTTGTGGGGCACAGGGGTCCAGTTCAGCTGAAGAAAGAATCTTCAAGGAGTCTTCAGGGATTCTTCGGTGAAGATTTTGGCGCCAATACGAAGACTATCATTTTCTCAAACTAGAGCATAGTCATTCATGTAATGATGGCCACCTCCGGCGATTCCGGAGGAAATCTTTGGTAAGGGGTCCTATTTTTTTTTTTTTTTTTTGTGGGGCCCAGGGGTCCAATTCAGCTGAAGAAAGAATCTTCAAGGAGTCTTCAGGGATTCTTCGGTGAAGATTTTGGCGCCAATACGAAGACTATCATTTTCTCAAACTAGAGCATAGTCATTCATGTAATGATGGCTACCTCCGGCGATTCCGGAGGAAATCTTTGGTAAGGGGTAGTTTTTTTTTTTTTTTTTTGTGGGGCCCAGGAGTCCAATTCAGCTGAAGAAAGAATCTTCAAGGAGTCTTCAGGGATTCTTCGGTGAAGATTTTGGCGCCAATACGAAGACTATCATTTTCTCAAACTAGAGCTTAGTCATTCATGTAATGATGGCTACCTCCGGCGATTCCGGAGGAAATCTTTGGTAAGGGGTCCTTTTTTGTTTTTTTTTTTTGTGGGGGCCAGGGGTCCAATTCAGCTGAAGAAAGAATCTTCAAGGAGTCTTCAGGGATTCTTCGGTGAAGATTTTGGAGCCAATACGAAGACTATCATTTTCTCAAACTAGAGCATAGTCATTCATGTAATGATGGCCACGTCCGGCGATTCCGGAGGAAATCTTTGGTAGGGGGTCCTTTTTTTTTTCGTGGGGCCCAGGGGTCCAGTTCAGCTGAAGAAAGAATCTTCAAGGAGTCTTCAGGGATTCTTCGGTGAAGATTTTGGCGCCAATACGAAGACTATCATTTTCTCAAACTAGAGCATAGTCATACATGTAATGATGGCCTCCTCCGGCGATTCCGGAGGAAATCTTTCTTAGGGGGTCCTTTTTTTTTTTTTTTTTTTGTGGGGCCCAGGGGTCCAGTTCAGCTGAAGAAAGAATCTTCAAGGAGTCTTCAGGGATTCTTCGGTGAAGATTTTAGCGCCAATACGAAGACTATCATTTTCTCAAACTAGAGCATAGTCATTCATGTAATGATGGCCACCTCCGGCGATTCCGGAGGAAATCTTTGGTAAGGGGTCCTTTTTTTTTTTTTTTTTGTGGGGCCCAGGGGTCCAGTTCAGCTGAAGAAAGAATCTTCAAGGAGTCTTCAGGGATTCTTCGGTGAAGATTTTGGAGCCAATACGAAGACTATCATTTTCTCAAACTAGAGCACAGTCATTCATGTAATGATGGCCACCTCCGGCGATTCCGGAGGAAATCTTTGGTAAGGGTTTTTTTTTTTTTTTTTTTTGTGGGGCCCAGGGGTCTAGTTCAGCTGAAGAAAGAATCTTCAAGGAGTCTTCAGGGATTCTTCAGTGAAGATTTTGGCACCAATACGAAGACTATCATTTTCTCAAACTAGAGCATAGTCATTCATGTAATGATGGCCACCTCCGGCGATTCCGGAGGAAATCTTTGGTAAGGGGTAGTTTTTTTTTTTTTTTTGTGGGGCACAAGAGTCCAATTCAGCTGAAGAAAGAATCTTCAAGGAGTCTTCAGGGATTCTTCGGTGAAGATTTTGGCGCCAATACGAAGACTATCATTTTCTCAAACTAGAGCATAGTCATTCATGTAATGATGGCCACCTCCGGCGATTCCGGAGGAAATCTTTGGTATGGGGTCCTTTTTTGTTTTTTTTTTTGTAGGGCCCAGTGGTCCAATTTAGCTGAAGAAAGAATCTTCAAGGAGTCTTCAGGGATTCTTCGGTGAATATTTTGGAGCCAATACGAAGACTATCATTTTCTCAAACTAGAGCATAGTCATTCATGTAATGATGGCCACCTCCGGCGATTCCGGAGGAAATCTTTGGTAAGGAGTCCTTTTTTTTTTTCTGTGGGGCCCAGGGGTCCAGTTCAGCTGAAGAAAGAATCTTCAAGGAGTCTTCATGGATTCTTCGGTGAAGATTTTAGCGCCAATACGAAGACTATCATTTTCTCAACCTAGAGCATAGTCATTCATGTAATGATGGCCACCTCCGGCGATTCCGGAGGAAATCTTTGGTAAGGGGTCCTTTTTTTTTTTTGTGGGGCCCAGGGGTCCAATTCATCTGAAGAAAGAATCTTCAAGGATTCTTCAGGGATTCTTCGGTGAAGATTTTGGCGCCAATACGAAGACTATCATTTTCTCAAACTAGAGCACAGTCATTCATGTAATGATGGCCACCTCCGGCGATTCCGGAGGAAATCTTTGGTAAGGGGTCCTTTTTTTTTTTTTTTTTTTGTGGGGCCCAGGGGTCCAGTTCAGCTGAAGAAAGAATCTTCAAGGAGTCTTCAGGGATTCTTCGGTGAAGATTTTGGCGCCAATACGAAGACTATCATTTTCTCAAACTAGAGCATAGTCATTCATGTAATGATGGCTACCTCCGGCGATTCCGGAGGAAATCTTTGGTAAGGGGTAGTTTTTTGTTTTTTTTTGTGGGGCCCAGTGGTCCAATTCAGCTGAAGAAAGAATCTTCAAGGAGTCTTCAGGGATTCTTCGGTGAAGATTTTGGAGCCAATACGAAGACTATCATTTTCTCAAACTAGAGCACAGTCATTCATGTAATGATGGCCACCTCCGGCGATTCCGGAGGAAATCTTTGGTAAGGGGTCCTTTTTTTTTTTTTTTTTTTTGTGGGGCCCAGGGGTCCAGTTCAGCTGAAGAAAGAATCTTCAAGGAGTCTTCAGGGATTCTTCGGTGAAGATTTTGGCGCCAATACGAAGACTATCATTTTCTCAAACTAGAGCTTAGTCATTCATGTAATGATGGCTACCTCCGGCGATTCCGGAGGAAATCTTTGGTAAGGGGTAGTTTTTTGTTTTTTTTTTTGTGGGGCCCAGGAGTCCAATTCAGCTGAAGAAAGAATCTCCAAGGAGTCTTCAGGGATTCTTCGGTGAAGATTTTGGCACCAATACGAAGACTATCATTTTCTCAAACTAGAGCATAGTCATTCATGTAATGATGGCCACCTCCGGCGATTCCGGAGGAAATGTTTGGTAAGGGGTCCTTTTTTGTTTTTTTTTTGTGGGGCCCAGGGGTCCAATTCAGCTGAATAAAGAATCTTCAAAGAGTCTTCAGGGATTCTTCGGTGAAGATTTTGGAGCCAATACGAAGACTATCATTTTCTCAAACTAGAGCATAGTCATTCATGTAATGATGGCCACCTCCGGCGATTCCGGAGGAAATCTTTGGTAAGGG
This sequence comes from Macrobrachium rosenbergii, assembly GCA_039081455.1. Taxonomy (NCBI): domain Eukaryota; kingdom Metazoa; phylum Arthropoda; class Malacostraca; order Decapoda; family Palaemonidae; genus Macrobrachium; species Macrobrachium rosenbergii. Next base: position 321,087 of record JANJGK010000317.1, on the reverse strand, counting down.
TTCCTTTTTTTGTTTTTTTTGTGGGGCCCAGGGGTCCAGTTCAGCTGAAGAAAGAATCTTCAAGGAGTCTTCAGGGATTCTTCAGTGAAGATTTTGGCACCAATACGAAGACTATCATTTTCTCAAACTAGAGCATAGTCATTCATGTAATGATGGCCACCTCCGGCGATTCCGGAGGAAATCTTTGGTAACGGGTCCTTTTTTTTGTTTTTTTTTTTGTGGGGTCCAGGGGTCCAGTTCAGCTGAAGAAAGAATCTTCAAGGAGTCTTCAGGGATTCTTGGGTGAAGATTTTGGCGCCAATACTAAGACTATCATTTTCTCAAACTAGAGCATAGTCATAAAGGCTACCAGCTATATAAATGGTAGAAATTACCCTTGAAATTGAAAAATGAAACCTGTTATACTGCTGAAGAAAGAGTCTCCAAGGAGTCTTCAGGGAATCTTGGGTGATGATTTTGGAGCCAAAATGAAGACTATCATTTTCTAAAACTAGAGCATAGTCATTCATGTAATGATGGCCACCTCCGGCGATTCTGGAGGAAATCTTTGGTAAGGGGTCCCTTTTTTTTTTTTTTTGTGGGGCCCAGGGGTCCAGTTCAGCTGAAGAAAGAATCTTCAAGGAGTCTTCAGGGATTCTTCGGTGAAGATTTTGGCGCCAATACGAACACTATCATTTTCTCAAACTAAAGCATAGTCATTCATGTAATCATGGCCACCTCCGGCGATTTCGGAGGAAATCTTTGGTAAGGGGTCCTTTTTTTTGGGGGGGGGCCCAGGGGTCCAATTCAGCTGAAAAAAGAATCTTCAAGGAGTCTTCAGGGATTCTTGGGTGAAGATTTTGGCGCCAATACTAAGACTATCATTTTCTCAAACTAGAGCATAGTCATAAAGGCTACCAGCTATATAAATGGTAGAAATTACCCTTGAAATTGAAAAATGAAACCTGTTATACTGCTGAAGAAAGAGTCTCCAAGGAGTCTTCAGGGAATCTTGGGTGAGGATTTTGAAGCCAAAATGAAGACTATCATTTTCTAAAACTAGAGCATAGTCATTCATGTAATGATGGCCACCTCCGGCGATTCCGGAGGAAATCTTTGGTAAGGGGTCCTTTTTTGTTTTTTTTTTTGTGGGGCTAAGGGGTACAATTCAGCTGAAGAAAGAATCTTCAAGGAGTCTTCAGGGATTCTTCGGTGAAGATTTTGGCGCCAATACGAAGACTATCATTTTCTCAAACTAGAGCTTAGTCATTCATGTAATGATGGCCACCTCCGGCGATTCCGGAGGAAATCTTTGGTAAGGGGTCCTTTTTTGTTTTTTTTTTGTGGGGCCCAGGGGTCCAATTCAGCTGAAGAAAGAATCTTCAAGGAGTCTTCAGGGATTCTTCGGTGAAGATTTTGGAGCCAATACGAAGACTATCATTTTCTCAAACTAGAGCATAGTCATTCATGTAATGATGGCCACCTCCGGCGATTCCGGAGGAAATCTTTGGTAGGGGGTCCTTTTTTTTTATTTTTCGTGGGGCCCAGGGGTCCAGTTCAGCTGAAGAAAGAATCTTCAAGGAGTCTTCAGGGATTCTTCGGTGAAGATTTTGGCACAAATACGAAGACTATCATTTTCTCAAACTAGAGCATAGTCATTCATGTAATGATGGCCACCTCCGGCGATTCCGGAGGAAATCTTTGGTAAGGGGTCCTTTTTTTTTTTTTTTTGTGGGGCACAGGGGTCCAGTTCAGCTGAAGAAAGAATCTTCAAGGAGTCTTCAGGGATTCTTCGGTGAAGATTTTGGCGCCAATACGAAGACTATCATTTTCTCATACTAGAGCATAGTCATTCATGTAATGATGGCCACCTCCGGCGATTCCGGAGGAAATCTTTGGTAAGGGGTCCTATTTTTTTTTTTTTTTTTTGTGGGGCCCAGGGGTCCAATTCAGCTGAAGAAAGAATCTTCAAGGAGTCTTCAGGGATTCTTCGGTGAAGATTTTGGCGCCAATACGAAGACTATCATTTTCTCAAACTAGAGCATAGTCATTCATGTAATGATGGCTACCTCCGGCGATTCCGGAGGAAATCTTTGGTAAGGGGTAGTTTTTTTTTTTTTTTTTTTGTGGGGCCCAGGAGTCCAATTCAGCTGAAGAAAGAATCTTCAAGGAGTCTTCAGGGATTCTTCGGTGAAGATTTTGGCGCCAATACGAAGACTATCATTTTCTCAAACTAGAGCTTAGTCATTCATGTAATGATGGCTACCTCCGGCGATTCCGGAGGAAATCTTTGGTAAGGGGTCCTTTTTTGTTTTTTTTTTTGTGGGGCCCAGGGGTCCAATTCAGCTGAAGAAAGAATCTTCAAGGAGTCTTCAGGGATTCTTCGGTGAAGATTTTGGAGCCAATACGAAGACTATCATTTTCTCAAACTAGAGCATAGTCATTCATGTAATGATGGCCACGTCCGGCGATTCCGGAGGAAATCTTTGGTAGGGGGTCCTTTTTTTTTTCGTGGGGCCCAGGGGTCCAGTTCAGCTGAAGAAAGAATCTTCAAGGAGTCTTCAGGGATTCTTCGGTGAAGATTTTGGCGCCAATACGAAGACTATCATTTTCTCAAACTAGAGCATAGTCATACATGTAATGATGGCCTCCTCCGGCGATTCCGGAGGAAATCTTTCTTAGGGGGTCCTTTTTTTTTTTTTTTTTTTGTGGGGCCCAGGGGTCCAGTTCAGCTGAAGAAAAAATCTTCAAGGAGTCTTCAGGGATTCTTCGGTGAAGATTTTAGCGCCAATACGAAGACTATCATTTTCTCAAACTAGAGCATAGTCATTCATGTAATGATGGCCACCTCCGGCGATTCCGGAGGAAATCTTTGGTAAGGGGTCCTTTTTTTTTTTTTTTTTGTGGGGCCCAGGGGTCCAGTTCAGCTGAAGAAAGAATCTTCAAGGAGTCTTCAGGGATTCTTCGGTGAAGATTTTGGAGCCAATACGAAGACTATCATTTTCTCAAACTAGAGCACAGTCATTCATGTAATGATGGCCACCTCCGGCGATTCCGGAGGAAATCTTTGGTAAGGGTTTTTTTTTTTTTTTTTGTGGGGCCCAGGGGTCTAGTTCAGCTGAAGAAAGAATCTTCAAGGAGTCTTCAGGGATTCTTCAGTGAAGATTTTGGCACCAATACGAAGACTATCATTTTCTCAAACTAGAGCATAGTCATTCATGTAATGATGGCCACCTCCGGCGATTCCGGAGGAAATCTTTGGTAAGGGGTAGTTTTTTTTTTTTTTTGTGGGGCACAAGAGTCCAATTCAGCTGAAGAAAGAATCTTCAAGGAGTCTTCAGGGATTCTTCGGTGAAGATTTTGGCGCCAATACGAAGACTATCATTTTCTCAAACTAGAGCATAGTCATTCATGTAATGATGGCCACCTCCGGCGATTCCGGAGGAAATCTTTGGTATGGGGTCCTTTTTTGTTTTTTTTTTTGTAGGGCCCAGTGGTCCAATTTAGCTGAAGAAAGAATCTTCAAGGAGTCTTCAGGGATTCTTCGGTGAATATTTTGGAGCCAATACGAAGACTATCATTTTCTCAAACTAGAGCATAGTCATTCATGTAATGATGGCCACCTCCGGCGATTCCGGAGGAAATCTTTGGTAAGGAGTCCTTTTTTTTTTTCTGTGGGGCCCAGGGGTCCAGTTCAGCTGAAGAAAGAATCTTCAAGGAGTCTTCATGGATTCTTCGGTGAAGATTTTAGCGCCAATACGAAGACTATCATTTTCTCAACCTAGAGCATAGTCATTCATGTAATGATGGCCACCTCCGGCGATTCCGGAGGAAATCTTTGGTAAGGGGTCCTTTTTTTTTTTTGTGGGGCCCAGGGGTCCAATTCATCTGAAGAAAGAATCTTCAAGGATTCTTCAGGGATTCTTCGGTGAAGATTTTGGCGCCAATACGAAGACTATCATTTTCTCAAACTAGAGCACAGTCATTCATGTAATGATGGCCACCTCCGGCGATTCCGGAGGAAATCTTTGGTAAGGGGTCCTTTTTTTTTTTTTTTTTTGTGGGGCCCAGGGGTCCAGTTCAGCTGAAGAAAGAATCTTCAAGGAGTCTTCAGGGATTCTTCGGTGAAGATTTTGGCGCCAATACGAAGACTATCATTTTCTCAAACTAGAGCATAGTCATTCATGTAATGATGGCTACCTCCGGCGATTCCGGAGGAAATCTTTGGTAAGGGGTAGTTTTTTGTTTTTTTTTGTGGGGCCCAGTGGTCCAATTCAGCTGAAGAAAGAATCTTCAAGGAGTCTTCAGGGATTCTTCGGTGAAGATTTTGGAGCCAATACGAAGACTATCATTTTCTCAAACTAGAGCACAGTCATTCATGTAATGATGGCCACCTCCGGCGATTCCGGAGGAAATCTTTGGTAAGGGGTCCTTTTTTTTTTTTTTTTTTTTGTGGGGCCCAGGGGTCCAGTTCAGCTGAAGAAAGAATCTTCAAGGAGTCTTCAGGGATTCTTCGGTGAAGATTTTGGCGCCAATACGAAGACTATCATTTTCTCAAACTAGAGCTTAGTCATTCATGTAATGATGGCTACCTCCGGCGATTCCGGAGGAAATCTTTGGTAAGGGGTAGTTTTTTGTTTTTTTTTTTGTGGGGCCCAGGAGTCCAATTCAGCTGAAGAAAGAATCTCCAAGGAGTCTTCAGGGATTCTTCGGTGAAGATTTTGGCACCAATACGAAGACTATCATTTTCTCAAACTAGAGCATAGTCATTCATGTAATGATGGCCACCTCCGGCGATTCCGGAGGAAATGTTTGGTAAGGGGTCCTTTTTTGTTTTTTTTTTGTGGGGCCCAGGGGTCCAATTCAGCTGAATAAAGAATCTTCAAAGAGTCTTCAGGGATTCTTCGGTGAAGATTTTGGAGCCAATACGAAGACTATCATTTTCTCAAACTAGAGCATAGTCATTCATGTAATGATGGCCACCTCCGGCGATTCCGGAGGAAATCTTTGGTAAGGGTTCCTTTTTTTGTTTTTTTTGTGGGGCCCAGGGGTCCAGTTCAGCTGAAGAAAGAATCTTCAAGGAGTCTTCAGGGATTCTTCAGTGAAGATTTTGGCACCAATACGAAGACTATCATTTTCTCAAACTAGAGCATAGTCATTCATGTAATGATGGCCACCTCCGGCGATTCCGGAGGAAATCTTTGGTAACGGGTCCTTTTTTTTGTTTTTTTTTTTGTGGGGTCCAGGGGTCCAGTTCAGCTGAAGAAAGAATCTTCAAGGAGTCTTCAGGGATTCTTGGGTGAAGATTTTGGCGCCAATACTAAGACTATCATTTTCTCAAACTAGAGCATAGTCATAAAGGCTACCAGCTATATAAATGGTAGAAATTACCCTTGAAATTGAAAAATGAAACCTGTTATACTGCTGAAGAAAGAGTCTCCAAGGAGTCTTCAGGGAATCTTGGGTGATGATTTTGGAGCCAAAATGAAGACTATCATTTTCTAAAACTAGAGCATAGTCATTCATGTAATGATGGCCACCTCCGGCGATTCCGGAGGAAATCTTTGGTAGGGGGTCCTTTTTTTTTTCGTGGGGCCCAGGGGTCCAGTTCAGCTGAAGATAGAATCTTCAAGGAGTCTTCAGGGATTCTTCGGTGAAGATTTTGGCGCCAATACGAAGACTATCATTTTCTCAAACTAGAGCATAGTCATTCATGTAATGATGGCCACCTCCGGCGATTCCGGAGGAATTCTTTGGTAAGGGGTCCTTTTTTTTTTTTCGTGGGGCCCAGGGGTCCAGTTCAGCTGAAGAAAGAATCTTCAAGGAGTCTTCAGGGATTCTTCGGTGAAGATTTTGGCGCCAATACGAAGACTATCATTTTCTCAAACTAGAGCATAGTCATTCATGTAATGATGGCCACCTCCGGCGATTCCGGAGGAAATCTTTGGTAAGGGGTCCTTTTTTTTTTTTTTTTTTTTTGTGGGGCCAGGGGTCCAGTTCAGCTGAAGAAAGAATCTTCAAGGAGTCTTCAGGGATTCTTCGGTGAAGATTTTGGCGCCAATACGAAGACTATCATTTTCTCAAACTAGAGCATAGTCATTCATGTAATGATGGCTACCTCCGGCGATTCCGGAGGAAATCTTTGGTAAGGGGTAGTTTTTTTTTTTTTTTTGTGGGGCCCAGGAGTCCAATTCAGCTGAAGAAAGAATCTTCAAGGAGTCTTCAGGGATTCTTCGGTGAAGATTTTGGCGCCAATACGAAGACTATCATTTTCTCAAACTAGAGCTTAGTCATTCATGTAATGATGGCTACCTCCGGCGATTCCGGAGGAAATCTTTGGTAAGGGGTCCTTTTTTGTTTTTTTTTTGTGGGGCCCAGGGGTCCAATTCAGCTGAAGAAAGAATCTTCAAGGAATCTTCAGGGATTCTTCGGTGAAGATTTTGGAGCCAATACGAAGACTATCATTTTCTCAAACTAGAGCATAGTCATTCATGTAATGATGGCCACCTCCGGCGATTCCGGAGGAAATCTTTGGTAGGGAGTCCTTTTTTTTTTTTCGTGGGGCCCAGGGGTCCAGTTCAGCTGAAGAAAGAATCTTCAAGGAGTCTTCAGGGATTCTTCGGTGAAGATTTTGGCGCCAATACGAAGACTATCATTTTCTCAAACTAGAGCATAGTCATACATGTAATGATGGCCACCTCCGGCGATTCCGGAGGAAATCTTTGGTAAGGGGTCCTTTTTTTTTTTTTTGTGGGGCCCAGGGGTCCAGTTCAGCTGAAGAAAGAATCTTCAAGGAGTCTTCAGGGATTCTTCGGTGAAGATTTTGGCGCCAATACGAAGACTTTCATTTTCTCAAACTAGAGCATAGTCATTCATGTAATGATGGCCACCTCCGGCGATTCCGGAGGAAATCTTTGGTAAGGGGTCCTTTTTTTTTTTTTTTTTTTTTGTGGGGCCCAGGGGTCCAGTTCAGCTGAAGAAAGAATCTTCAAGGAGTCTTCAGGGATTCTTCGGTGAAGATTTTGGAGCCAATACGAATACTATCATTTTCTCAAACTAGAGCACAGTCATTCATGTAATGATGGCCACCTCCGGCGATTCCGGAGGAAATCTTTGGTAAGGGGTCCTTTTTTTTTTTTTTTTTTTGTGGGGCCCAGGGGTCCAGTTCAGCTGAAGAAAGAATCTTCAAGGAGTCTTCAGGGATTCTTCGGTGAAGATTTTGGCGCCAATACGAAGACTATCATTTTCTCAAACTAGAGCATAGTCATTCATGTAATGATGGCTACCTCCGGCGATTCCGGAGGAAATCTTTGGTAAGGGGTAGTTTTTTGTTTTTTTTTTGTGGGGCCCAAGAGTCCAATTCAGCTGAAGAAAGAATCTTCAAGGAGTCTTCAGGGATTCTTCGGTGAAGATTTTGGCGCCAATACGAAGACTATCATTTTCTCAAACTAGAGCCTAGTCATTCATGTAATGATGGCCACCTCCGGCGATTCCGGAGGAAATCTTTGGTAAGGGGTCCTTTTTAGGTTTTTTTTTTTTTTTGTGGGGCCCAGTGGTCCAATTCAGCTGAAGAAAGAATCTTCAAGGAGTCTTCAGGGATTCTTCAGTGAATATTTTGGAGCCAATACGAAGACTATCATTTTCTCAAACTAGAGCATAGTCATTCATGTAATGATGGCCACCTCCGGCGATTCCGGAGGAAATCTTTGGTAAGGGGTCCTTTTTTTTTTTTTTTTTGTGGGGCCCAGGGGTCCAGTTCAGCTGAAGAAAGGATCTTCAAGGAGTCTTCAGGGATTCTTCGGTGAAGATTTTGGCGCCAATACGAAGACTATCATTTTCTCAAACTAGAGCATAGTCATTCATGTAATGATGGCCACCTCCGGCGATTCCGGAGGAAATCTTTGGTAAGGGGTCCTTTTTTTTTTTTTTTTTTTTGTGGGGCCCAGGGGTCCAGTTCAGCTGAAGAAAGAATCTTCAAGGAGTCTTCAGGGATTCTTCGGTGAAGATTTTGGCGCCAATACGAAGACTATCATTTTCTCAAACTAGAGCATAGTCATTCATGTAATGATGGCTACCTCCGGCGATTCCGGAGGAAATCTTTGGTAAGGGGTCCTTTTTTTTTTTTTTTTTTTTTGTGGGGCCCAGGGGTCCAGTTCAGCTGAAGAAAGAATCTTCAAGGAGTCTTCAGGGATTCTTCGGTGAAGATTTTGGCGCCAATACGAAGACTATCATTTTCTCAAACTAGAGCCTAGTCATTCATGTAATGATGGCCACCTCCGGCGATTCCGGAGAAAATCTTTGGTAAGGGGTCCTTTTTAGGTTTTTTTTTTTTTGTGGGGCCCAGTGGTCCAATTCAGCTGAAGAAAGAATCTTCAAGGAGTCTTCAGGGATTCTTCAGTGAATATTTTGGAGCCAATACGAAGACTATCATTTTCTCAAACTAGAGCATAGTCATTCATGTAATGATGGCCACCTCCGGCGATTCCGGAGGAAATCTTTGGTAAGGGGTCCTTTTTTTTTTTTTTGTGGGGCCCAGGGGTCCAGTTCAGCTGAAGAAAGAATCTTCAAGGAGTCTTCAGGGATTCTTCGGTGAAGATTTTGGCGCCAATACGAAGACTATCATTTTCTCAAACTAGAGCATAGTCATTCATGTAATGATGGCCACCTCCGGCGATTCCGGAGGAAATCTTTGGTAAGGGGTCCTTTTTTTTTTTTTTGTGGGGCCCAGGGGTCCAATTCATCTGAAGAAAGAATCTTCAAGGATTCTTCAGGGATTCTTCGGTGAAGATTTTGGCGCCAATACGAAGACTATCATTTTCTCAAACTAGAGCACAGTCATTCATGTAATGATGGCCACCTCCGGCGATTCCGGAGGAAATCTTTGGTAAGGGGTCCTTTTTTTTTTTGTGGGGCCCAGGGGTCCAGTTCAGCTGAAGAAAGAATCTTCAAGGAGTCTTCAGGGATTCTTCGGTGAAGATTTTGGCGCCAATACGGAGACTATCATTTTCTCAAACTAGAGCATAGTCATTCATGTAATGATGGCTACCTCCGGCGATTCTGGAGGAAATCTTTGGTAAGGGGTCCTTTTTTTTTTTTTTGTGGGGCCCAGGAGTCCAATTCAGCTGAAGAAAGAATCTTCAAGGAGTCTTCAGGGATTCTTCGGTGAAGATTTTGGCTCCAATACGAAGACTATCATTTTCTCAAACTAGAGCCTAGTCATTCATGTAATGATGGCCACCTCCGGCGATTCCGGAGGAAATCTTTGGTAAGGGGTCCTTTTTTTTTTTTTTTTGTGGGGCCCAGTGGTCCAATTCAGCTGAAGAAAGAATCTTCAAGGAGTCTTCAGGGATTCTTCGGTGAATATTTTGGAGCCAATACGAAGACTATCATTTTCTCAAACTAGAGCATAGTCATTCATGTAATGATGGCCACCTCCGGCGATTCCGGAGGAAATCTTTGGTAAGGGGTCCTTTTTTTTTTTTTTGTTGGGCCCAGGGGTCCAGTTCAGCTGAAGAAAGAATCTTCAAGGAGTCTTCAGGGGTTCTTCGGTGAAGATTTTGGCGCCAATACGAAGACTATCATTTTCTCAAACTAGAGCATAGTCATTCATGTAATGATGGCCACCTCCGGCGATTCCGGAGGAAATCTTTGGTAAGGGGTCCTATTTTTTTTTTTTTTTTTTGTGGGGCCCAGGGGTCCAGTTCAGCTGAAGAAAGAATCTTCAAGGAGTCTTCAGGGATTCTTCGGTGAAGATTTTGGCGCCAATACGAAGACTATCATTTTCTCAAACTAGAGCATAGTCATTCATGTAATGATGGCTACCTCCGGCGATTCCGGAGGAAATCTTTGGTAAGGGGTAGTTTTTTTTTTTTTTTTGTGGTGCCCAGGAGTCCAATTCAGCTGAAGAAAGAATCTTCAAGGAGTCTTCAGGGATTCTTCGGTGAAGATTTTGGCGCCCATACGAAGACTATCATTTTCTCAAACTAGAGCTTAGTCATTCATGTAATGATGGCTACCTCCGGCGATTCCGGAGGAAATCTTTGGTAAGGGGTCCTTTTTTGTTTTTTTTTTTTTGTGGGGCCCAGGGGTCCAATTCAGCTGAAGAAAGAATCTTCAAGGAGTCTTCAGGGATTCTTCGGTGAAGATTTTGGAGTCAATACGAAGACTATCATTTTCTCAAACTAGAGCATAGTCATTCATGTAATGATGGCCACCTCCGGCGATTCCGGAGGAAATCTTTGGTAGGGGGTCCTTTTTTTTTTTTCGTGGGGCCCAGGGGTCCAGTTCAGCTGAAGAAAGAATCTTCAAGGAGTCTTCAGGGATTCTTCGGTGAAGATTTTGGCGCCAATACGAAGACTATCATTTTCTCAAACTAGAGCATAGTCATACATGTAATGATGGCCACCTCCGGCGATTCCGGAGGAAATCTTTGGTAAGGGGTCCTTTTTTTTTTTTTTTTTTTGTGGGGCCCAGGGGTCCAGTTCAGCTGAAGAAAGAATCTTCAAGGAGTCTTCAGGGATTCTTCGGTGAAGATTTTGGCGCCAATACGAAGACTATCATTTTCTCAAACTAGAGCATAGTCATTCATGTAATGATGGCTACCTCCGGCGATTCCGGAGGAAATCTTTGGTAAGGGGTAGTTTTTTGTTTTTTTTTTGTGGGGCCCAAGAGTCCAATTCAGCTGAAGAAAGAATCTTCAAGGAGTCTTCAGGGATTCTTCGGTGAAGATTTTGGCGCCAATACGAAGACTATCATTTTCTCAAACTAGAGCCTAGTCATTCATGTAATGATGGCCACCTCCGGCGATTCCGGAGGAAATCTTTGGTAAGGGGTCCTTTTTAGGTTTTTTTTTTTTTCTGGGGCCCAGTGGTCCAATTCAGCTGAAGAAAGAATCTTCAAGGAGTCTTCAGGGATTCTTCAGTGAATATTTTGGAGCCAATACGAAGACTATCATTTTCTCAAACTAGAGCATAGTCATTCATGTAATGATGGCCACCTCCGGCGATTCCGGAGGAAATCTTTGGTAAGGGGTCCTTTTTTTTTTTTTTTTTGTGGGGCCCAGGGGTCCAGTTCAGCTGAAGAAAGGATCTTCAAGGAGTCTTCAGGGATTCTTCGGTGAAGATTTTGGCGCCAATACGAAGACTATCATTTTCTCAAACTAGAGCATAGTCATTCATGTAATGATGGCCACCTCCGGCGATTCCGGAGGAAATCTTTGGTAAGGGGTCCTTTTTTTTTTTTTTTTTTTGTGGGGCCCAGGGGTCCAGTTCAGCTGAAGAAAGAATCTTCAAGGAGTCTTCAGGGATTCTTCGGTGAAGATTTTGGCGCCAATACGAAGACTATCATTTTCTCAAACTAGAGCATAGTCATTCATGTAATGATGGCTACCTCCGGCGATTCCGGAGGAAATCTTTGGTAAGGGGTCCTTTTTTTTTTTTTTTTTTTTGTGGGGCCCAGGGGTCCAGTTCAGCTGAAGAAAGAATCTTCAAGGAGTCTTCAGGGATTCTTCGGTGAAGATTTTGGCGCCAATACGAAGACTATCATTTTCTCAAACTAGAGCCTAGTCATTCATGTAATGATGGCCACCTCCGGCGATTCCGGAGAAAATCTTTGGTAAGGGGTCCTTTTTAGGTTTTTTTTTTTTTGTGGGGCCCAGTGGTCCAATTCAGCTGAAGAAAGAATCTTCAAGGAGTCTTCAGGGATTCTTCAGTGAATATTTTGGAGCCAATACGAAGACTATCATTTTCTCAAACTAGAGCATAGTCATTCATGTAATGATGGCCACCTCCGGCGATTCCGGAGGAAATCTTTGGTAAGGGGTCCTTTTTTTTTTTTTTGTGGGGCCCAGGGGTCCAGTTCAGCTGAAGAAAGAATCTTCAAGGAGTCTTCAGGGATTCTTCGGTGAAGATTTTGGCGCCAATACGAAGACTATCATTTTCTCAAACTAGAGCATAGTCATTCATGTAATGATGGCCACCTCCGGCGATTCCGGAGGAAATCTTTGGTAAGGGGTCCTTTTTTTTTTTTTTGTGGGGCCCAGGGGTCCAATTCATCTGAAGAAAGAATCTTCAAGGATTCTTCAGGGATTCTTCGGTGAAGATTTTGGCGCCAATACGAAGACTATCATTTTCTCAAACTAGAGCACAGTCATTCATGTAATGATGGCCACCTCCGGCGATTCCGGAGGAAATCTTTGGTAAGGGGTCCTTTTTTTTTTTGTGGGGCCCAGGGGTCCAGTTCAGCTGAAGAAAGAATCTTCAAGGAGTCTTCAGGGATTCTTCGGTGAAGATTTTGGCGCCAATACGGAGACTATCATTTTCTCAAACTAGAGCATAGTCATTCATGTAATGATGGCTACCTCCGGCGATTCTGGAGGAAATCTTTGGTAAGGGGTCCTTTTTTTTTTTTTTTGTGGGGCCCAGGAGTCCAATTCAGCTGAAGAAAGAATCTTCAAGGAGTCTTCAGGGATTCTTCGGTGAAGATTTTGGCTCCAATACGAAGACTATCATTTTCTCAAACTAGAGCCTAGTCATTCATGTAATGATGGCCACCTCCGGCGATTCCGGAGGAAATCTTTGGTAAGGGGTCCTTTTTTTTTTTTTTTTTGTGGGGCCCAGTGGTCCAATTCAGCTGAAGAAAGAATCTTCAAGGAGTCTTCAGGGATTCTTCGGTGAATATTTTGGAGCCAATACGAAGACTATCATTTTCTCAAACTAGAGCATAGTCATTCATGTAATGATGGCCACCTCCGGCGATTCCGGAGGAAATCTTTGGTAAGGGGTCCTTTTTTTTTTTTTTGTTGGGCCCAGGGGTCCAGTTCAGCTGAAGAAAGAATCTTCAAGGAGTCTTCAGGGGTTCTTCGGTGAAGATTTTGGCGCCAATACGAAGACTATCATTTTCTCAAACTAGAGCATAGTCATTCATGTAATGATGGCCACCTCCGGCGATTCCGGAGGAAATCTTTGGTAAGGGGTCCTATTTTTTTTTTTTTTTTTTGTGGGGCCCAGGGGTCCAGTTCAGCTGAAGAAAGAATCTTCAAGGAGTCTTCAGGGATTCTTCGGTGAAGATTTTGGCGCCAATACGAAGACTATCATTTTCTCAAACTAGAGCATAGTCATTCATGTAATGATGGCTACCTCCGGCGATTCCGGAGGAAATCTTTGGTAAGGGGTAGTTTTTTTTTTTTTTTTTGTGGTGCCCAGGAGTCCAATTCAGCTGAAGAAAGAATCTTCAAGGAGTCTTCAGGGATTCTTCGGTGAAGATTTTGGCGCCCATACGAAGACTATCATTTTCTCAAACTAGAGCTTAGTCATTCATGTAATGATGGCTACCTCCGGCGATTCCGGAGGAAATCTTTGGTAAGGGGTCCTTTTTTGTTTTTTTTTTTTGTGGGGCCCAGGGGTCCAATTCAGCTGAAGAAAGAATCTTCAAGGAGTCTTCAGGGATTCTTCGGTGAAGATTTTGGAGTCAATACGAAGACTATCATTTTCTCAAACTAGAGCATAGTCATTCATGTAATGATGGCCACCTCCGGCGGTTCCGGAGGAAATCTTTGGTAGGGGGTCCTTTTTTTTTTTTCGTGGGGCCCAGGGGTCCAGTTCAGCTGAAGAAAGAATCTTCAAGGAGTCTTCAGGGATTCTTCGGTGAAGATTTTGGCGCCAATACGAAGAGTATCATTTTCTCAAACTAGAGCATAGTCATACATGTAATGATGGCCACCTCCGGCGATTCCGGAGGAAATCTTTGGTAAGGGGTCCTTTTTTTTTTTTTTTTTTTGTGGGGCCCAGGGGTCCAGTTCAGCTGAAGAAAGAATCTTCAAGGAGTCTTCAGGGATTCTTCGGTGAAGATTTTGGCGCCAATACGAAGACTATCATTTTCTCAAACTAGAGCATAGTCATTCATGTAATGATGGCCACCTCCGGCGATTCCGGAGGAAATCTTTGGTAAGGGGTTCTTTTTTTTTTTTTTTTTGTGGGGCCCAGGGGTCCAGTTCAGCTGAAGAAAGAATCTTCAAGGAGTCTTCAGGGATTCTTCGGTGAAGATTTTGGAGCCAATACGAAGACTATCATTTTCTCAAACTAGAGCACAGTCATTCATGTAATGATGGCCACCTCCGGCGATTCCGGAGGAAATCTTTGGTAAGGGGTCCTTTTTTTTTTTTTTTTTTTTTGTGGGGCCCAGGGGTCCAGTTCAGCTGAAGAAAGAATCTTCAAGGAGTCTTCAGGGATTCTTCGGTGAAGATTTTGGCGCCAATACGAAGACTATCTTTTTCTCAAAATAGAGCATAGTCATTCATGTAATGATGGCTACCTCCGGCGATTCCGGAGGAAATCTTTGGTAAGGGGTAGTTTTTTGTTTTTTTTTTGTGGGGCCCAAGAGTCCAATTCAGCTGAAGAAAGAATCTTCAAGGAGTCTTCAGGGATTCTTCGGTGAAGATTTTGGCACCAATACGAAGACTATCATTTTCTCAAACTAGAGCCTAGTCATTCATGTAATGATGGCCACCTCCGGCGATTCCGGAGGAAATCTTTGGTAAGGGGTCCTTTTTAGTTTTTTTTTTTTTTTGTGGGGCCCAGTGGTCCAATTCAGCTGAAGAAAGAATCTTCAAGGAGTCTTCAGGGATTCTTCGGTGAAGATTTTGGCGCCAATACGAAGACTATCATTTTCTCAAACTAGAGCACAGTCATTCATGTAATGATGGCCACCTCCGGCGATTCCGGAGGAAATCTTTGGTAAGGGGTCCTTTTTTTTTTTTTTTTTTGTTTGGCCCAGGGGTCCAGTTCAGCTGAAGAAAGAATCTTCAAGGAGTCTTCAGGGATTCTTCGGTGAAGATTTTGGCGCCAATACGAAGACTATCATTTTCTCAAACTAGAGCATAGTCATTCATGTAATGATGGCCACCTCCGGCGATTCCGGAGGAAATCTTTGGTAAGGGGTCCTTTTTTTTTTTTTTTGTGGGGCCCAGGGGTCCAGTTCAGCTGAAGAAAGAATCTTCAAGGAGTCTTCAGGGATTCTTCGGTGAAGATTTTGGCGCCAATACGAAGACTATCATTTTCTCAAACTAGAGCATAGTCATTCATGTAATGATGGCTACCTCCGGCGATTCCGGAGGAAATCTTTGGTAAGGGGTAGTTTTTTGTTTTTTTTTTGTGGGGCCCAAGAGTCCAATTCAGCTGAAGAAAGAATCTTCAAGGAGTCTTCAGGGATTCTTCGGTGAAGATTTTGGCGCCAATACGAAGACTATCATTTTCTCAAACTAGAGCACAGTCATTCATGTAATGATGGCCACCTCCGGCGATTCCGGAGGAAATCTTTGGTAAGGGGTCCTTTTTTTTTTTTTTTTGTGGGGCCCAGGGGTCCAGTTCAGCTGAAGAAAGAATCTTCAAGGAGTCTTCAGGGATTCTTCGGTGAAGATTTTGGCGCCAATACGAAGACTATCATTTTCTCAAACTAGAGCATAGTCATTCATGTAATGATGGCTACCTCCGGCGATTCCGGAGGAAATCTTTGGTAAGGGGTAGTTTTTTGTTTTTTTTTTTGTGGGGCCCAAGAGTCCAATTCAGCTGAAGAAAGAATCTTCAAGGAGTCTTCAGGGATTCTTCGGTGAAGATTTTGGCGCCAATACGAAGACTATCATTTTCTCAAACTAGAGCATAGTCATTCATGTAATGATGGCCACCTCCGGCGATTCCGGAGGAAATCTTTGGTAAGGGGTCCTTTTTTTTTTTTTTGTGGGGCCCAGGGGTCCAGTTCAGCTGAAGAAAGAATCTTCAAGGAGTCTTCAGGGATTCTTCGGTGAAGATTTTGGCGCCAATACGAAGACTATCATTTTCTCAAACTAGAGCATAGTCATTCATGTAATGATGGCTACCTCCGGCGATTCCGGAGGAAATCTTTGGTAAGGGGTAGTTTTTTGTTTTTTTTTTGTGGGGCCCAAGAGTCCAATTCAGCTGAAGAAAGAATCTTCAAGGAGTCTTCAGGGATTCTTCGGTGAAGATTTTGGCGCCAATACGAAGACTATCATTTTCTCAAACTAGAGCCTAGTCATTCATGTAATGATGGCCACCTCCGGCGATTCCGGAGGAAATCTTTGGTAAGGGGTCCTTTTTAGGTTTTTTTTTTTTTTGTGGGGCCCAGTGGTCCAATTCAGCTGAAGAAAGAATCTTCAAGGAGTCTTCAGGGATTCTTCAGTGAATATTTTGGAGCCAATACGAAGACTATCATTTTCTCAAACTAGAGCATAGTCATTCATGTAATGATGGCCACCTCCGGCGATTCCGGAGGAAATCTTTGGTAAGGGGTCCTTTTTTTTTTTTTTTGTGGGGCCCAGGGGTCCAGTTCAGCTGAAGAAAGAATCTTCAAGGAGTCTTCAGGGATTCTTCGGTGAAGATTTTGGCGCCAATACGAAGACTATCATTTTCTCAAACTAGAGCATAGTCATTCATGTAATGATGGCCACCTCCGGCGATTCCGGAGGAAATCTTTGGTAAGGGGTCCTTTTTTTTTTTTTTGTGGGGCCCAGGGGTCCAATTCATCTGAAGAAAGAATCTTCAAGGATTCTTCAGGGATTCTTCGGTGAAGATTTTGGCGCCAATACGAAGACTATCATTTTCTCAAACTAGAGCACAGTCATTCATGTAATGATGGCCACCTCCGGCGATTCCGGAGGAAATCTTTGGTAAGGGGTCCTTTTTTTTTTTTTGTGGGGCCCAGGGGTCCAGTTCAGCTGAAGAAAGAATCTTCAAGGAGTCTTCAGGGATTCTTCGGTGAAGATTTTGGCGCCAATACGGAGACTATCATTTTCTCAAACTAGAGCATAGTCATTCATGTAATGATGGCTACCTCCGGCGATTCTGGAGGAAATCTTTGGTAAGGGGTCCTTTTTTTTTTTTTTTTTGTGGGGCCCAGTGGTCCAATTCAGCTGAAGAAAGAATCTTCAAGGAGTCTTCAGGGATTCTTCGGTGAAGATTTTGGCTCCAATACGAAGACTATCATTTTCTCAAACTAGAGCCTAGTCATTCATGTAATGATGGCCACCTCCGGCGATTCCGGAGGAAATCTTTGGTAAGGGGTCCTTTTTTTTTTTTTTGTGGGGCCCAGTGGTCCAATTCAGTTGAAGAAAGAATCTTCAAGGAGTCTTCAGGGATTCTTCGGTGAATATTTTGGAGCCAATACGAAGACTATCATTTTCTCAAACTAGAGCATAGTCATTCATGTAATGATGGCCACCTCCGGCGATTCCGGAGGAAATCTTTGGTAAGGGGTCCTTTTTTTTTTTTTTTGTTGGGCCCAGGGGTCCAGTTCAGCTGAAGAAAGAATCTTCAAGGAGTCTTCAGGGGTTCTTCGGTGAAGATTTTGGCGCCAATACGAAGACTATCATTTTCTCAAACTAGAGCATAGTCATTCATGTAATGATGGCCACCTCCGGCGATTCCGGAGGAAATCTTTGGTAAGGGGTCCTATTTTTTTTTTTTTTTTTTTGTGGGGCCCAGGGGTCCAGTTCAGCTGAAGAAAGAATCTTCAAGGAGTCTTCAGGGATTCTTCGGTGAAGATTTTGGCGCCAATACGAAGACTATCATTTTCTCAAACTAGAGCATAGTCATTCATGTAATGATGGCTACCTCCGGCGATTCCGGAGGAAATCTTTGGTAAGGGGTAGTTTTTTTTTTTTTGTGGGGCCCAGGAGTCCAATTCAGCTGAAGAAAGAATCTTCAAGGAGTCTTCAGGGATTCTTCGGTGAAGATTTTGGCGCCCATACGAAGACTATCATTTTCTCAAACTAGAGCTTATTCATTCATGTAATGATGGCTACCTCCGGCGATTCCGGAGGAAATCTTTGGTAAGGGGTCCTTTTTTGTTTTTTTTTTTGTGGGGCCCAGGGGTCCAATTCAGCTGAAGAAAGAATCTTCAAGGAGTCTTCAGGGATTCTTCGGTGAAGATTTTGGAGTCAATACGAAGACTATCATTTTCTCAAACTAGAGCATAGTCATTCATGTAATGATGGCCACCTCCGGCGATTCCGGAGGAAATCTTTGGTAGGGGGTCCTTTTTTTTTTTTCGTGGGGCCCAGGGGTCCAGTTCAGCTGAAGAAAGAATCTTCAAGGAGTCTTCAGGGATTCTTCGGTGAAGATTTTGGCGCCAATACGAAGACTATCATTTTCTCAAACTAGAGCATAGTCATACATGTAATGATGGCCACCTCCGGCGATTCCGGAGGAAATCTTTGGTAAGGGGTCCTTTTTTTTTTTTTTTTTTTTTGTGGGGCCCAGGGGTCCAGTTCAGCTGAAGAAAGAATCTTCAAGGAGTCTTCAGGGATTCTTCGGTGAAGATTTTGGCGCCAATACGAAGACTATCATTTTCTCAAACTAGAGCATAGTCATTCATGTAATGATGGCCACCTCCGGCGATTCCGGAGGAAATCTTTGGTAAGGGGTCCTTTTTTTTTTTTTTTTTGTGGGGCCCAGGGGTCCAGTTCAGCTGAAGAAAGAATCTTCAAGGAGTCTTCAGGGATTCTTCGGTGAAGATTTTGGAGCCAATACGAAGACTATCATTTTCTCAAACTAGAGCACAGTCATTCATGTAATGATGGCCACCTCCGGCGATTCCGGAGGAAATGTTTGGTAAGGGGTCCTTTTTTTTTTTTTTTTTTTGTGGGGCCCAGGGGTCCAGTTCAGCTGAAGAAAGAATCTTCAAGGAGTCTTCAGGGATTCTTCGGTGAAGATTTTGGCGCCAATACGAAGACTATCATTTTCTCAAAATAGAGCATAGTCATTCATGTAATGATGGCTACCTCCGGCGATTCCGGAGGAAATCTTTGGTAAGGGGTAGTTTTTTGTTTTTTTTTTGTGGGGCCCAAGAGTCCAATTCAGCTGAAGAAAGAATCTTCAAGGAGTCTTCAGGGATTCTTCGGTGAAGATTTTGGCACCAATACGAAGACTATCATTTTCTCAAACTAGAGCCTAGTCATTCATGTAATGATGGCCACCTCCGGCGATTCCGGAGGAAATCTTTGGTAAGGGGTCCTTTTTAGTTTTTTTTTTTTTTGTGGGGCCCAGTGGTCCAATTCAGCTGAAGAAAGAATCTTCAAGGAGTCTTCAGGGATTCTTCGGTGAATATTCTGGAGCCAATACGAAGACTATCATTTTCTCAAACTAGAGCATAGTCATTCATGTAATGATGGCCACCTCCGGCGATTCCGGAGGAAATCTTTGGTAAGGGGTCCTTTTTTGTTTTTTTTTTTTTGTAGGGCCCAGTGGTCCAATTCAGCTGAAGAAAGAATCTTCAAGGAGTCTTCAGGGATTCTTCGGTGAATATTTTGGAGCCAATACGAAGACTATCATTTTCTCAAACTAGAGCATAGTCATTCATGTAATGATGGCCACCTCCGGCGATTCCGGAGGAAATCTTTGGTAAGGAGTCCTTTTTTTTTTTTTTTGTGGGGCCCAGGGGTCCAGTTCAGCTGAAGAAAGAATCTTCAAGGAGTCTTCAGGGATTCTTCGGTGAAGATTTTGGCGCCAATACGAAGACTATCATTTTCTCAAACTAGAGCATAGTCATTCATGTAATGATGGCCACCTCCGGCGATTCCGGAGGAAATCTTTGGTAAGGGGTCCTTTTTTTTTTTTTGTGGGGCCCAGGGGTCCAATTCATCTGAAGAAAGAATCTTCAAGGATTCTTCAGGGATTCTTCGGTGAAGATTTTGGCGCCAATACGAAGACTATCATTTTCTCAAACTAGAGCACAGTCATTCATGTAATGATGGCCACCTCCGGCGATTCCGGAGGAAATCTTTGGTAAGGGGTCCTTTTTTTTTATTTTTTTTGTTTGGCCCAGGGGTCCAGTTCAGCTGAAGAAAGAATCTTCAAGGAGTCTTCAGGGATTCTTCGGTGAAGATTTTGGCGCCAATACGAAGACTATCATTTTCTCAAACTAGAGCATAGTCATTCATGTAATGATGGCTACCTCCGGCGATTCCGGAGGAAATCTTTGGTAAGGGGTAGTTTTTTTTTTTTTTTTTTTTGTGGGGCCCAAGAGTCCAATTCAGCTGAAGAAAGAATCTTCAAGGAGTCTTCAGGGATTCTTCGGTGAAGATTTTGGCGCCAATACGAAGACTATCATTTTCTCAAACTAGAGCCTAGTCATTCATGTAATGATGGCCACCTCCGGCGATTCCGGAGGAAATCTTTGGTAAGGGGTCCTTTTTAGTTTTTTTTTTTTTTTGTGGGGCCCAGTGGTCCAATTCAGCTGAAGAAAGAATCTTCAAGGAGTCTTCAGGGATTCTTCGGTGAATATTTTGGAGCCAATACGAAGACTATCATTTTCTCAAACTAGAGCATAGTCATTCATGTAATGATGGCCACCTCCGGCGATTCCGGAGGAAATCTTTGGTAAGGGGTCCTTTTTTTTTTTTTTTTTTGTGGGGCCCAGGGGTCCAGTTCAGCTGAAGAAAGAATCTTCAAGGAGTCTTCAGGGATTCTTCGGTGAAGATTTTGGCGCCAATACGAAGACTATAATTTTCTCAAACTAGAGCATAGTCATTCATGTAATGATGGCCACCTCCGGCGATTCAGGAGGAAATCTTTGGTAAGGGGTCCTTTTTTTTTTTTTTGTGGGGCCCAGGGGTCCAATTCATCTGAAGAAAGAATCTTCAAGGATTCTTCAGGGATTCTTCGGTGAAGATTTTGGCGCCAATACGAAGACTATCATTTTCTCAAACTAGAGCACAGTCATTCATGTAATGATGGCCACCTCCGGCGATTCCGGAGGAAATCTTTGGTAAGGGGTCCTTTTTTTTTTTTTTGTGGGGCCCAGGGGTCCAGTTCAGCTGAAGAAAGAATCTTCAAGGAGTCTTCAGGGATTCTTCGGTGAAGATTTTGGCGCCAATACGGAGACTATCATTTTCTCAAACTAGAGCATAGTCATTCATGTAATGATGGCTACCTCCGGCGATTCCGGAGGAAATCTTTGGTAAGGGGTAGTTTTTTTTTTTTTTTTTGTGGGGCCCAGTGGTCCAATTCAGCTGAAGAAAGAATCTTCAAGGAGTCTTCAGGGATTCTTCGGTGAAGATTTTGGAGCCAATACGAAGACTATCATTTTCTCAAACTAGAGCACAGTCATTCATGTAATGATGGCCACCTCCGGCGATTCTGGAGGAAATCTTTGGTAAGGGGTCCTTTTTTTTTTTTTTTTGTGGGGCCCAGGGGTCCAGTTCAGCTGAAGAAAGAATCTTCAAGGAGTCTTCAGGGATTCTTCGGTGAAGATTTTGGCGCCAATACGAAGACTATCATTTTCTCAAACTAGAGCTTAGTTATTCATGTAATGATGGCTACCTCCGGCGATTCCGGAGGAAATCTTTGGTAAGGGGTAGTTTTTTGTTTTTTCTTTTTTGTGGGGCCCAGGAGTCCAATTCAGCTGAAGAAAGAATCTTCAAGGAGTCTTCAGGGATTCTTCGGTGAAGATTTTGGCTCCAATACGAAGACTATCATTTTCTCAAACTAGAGCCTAGTCATTCATGTAATGATGGCCACCTCCGGCGATTCCGGAGGAAATCTTTGGTGAGGGGTCCTTTTTTTTTTTTTTGTGGGGCCCAGTGGTCCAATTCAGCTGAAGAAAGAATCTTCAAGGAGTCTTCAGGGATTCTTCGGTGAATATTTTGGAGCCAATACGAAGACTATCATTTTCTCAAACTAGAGCATAGTCATTCATGTAATGATGGCCACCTCCGGCGATTCCGGAGGAAATCTTTGGTAAGGGGTCCTTTTTTTTTTTTTGTTGGGCCCAGGGGTCCAGTTCAGCTGAAGAAAGAATCTTCAAGGAGTCTTCAGGGGTTCTTCGGTGAAGATTTTGGCGCCAATACGAAGACTATCATTTTCTCAAACTAGAGCATAGTCATTCATGTAATGATGGCCACCTCCGGCGATTCCGGAGGAAATCTTTGGTAAGGGGTCCTATTTTTTTTTTTTTTTTTTTTGTGGGGCCCAGGGGTCCAGTTCAGCTGAAGAAAGAATCTTCAAGGAGTCTTCAGGGATTCTTCGGTGAAGATTTTGGCGCCAATACGAAGACTATCATTTTCTCAAACTAGAGCATAGTCATTCATGTAATGATGGCTACCTACGGCGATTCCGGAGGAAATCTTTGGTAAGGGGTAGTTTTTTTTTTTTTTTTTTTGTGGGGCCCAGGAGTCCAATTCAGCTGAAGAAAGAATCTTCAAGGAGTCTTCAGGGATTCTTCGGTGAAGATTTTGGCGCCCATACGAAGACTATCATTTTCTCAAACTAGAGCTTAGTCATTCATGTAATGATGGCTACCTCCGGCGATTCCGGAGGAAATCTTTGGTAAGGGGTCCTTTTTTGTTTTTTTTTGTGGGGCCCAGGGGTCCAATTCAGCTGAAGAAAGAATCTTCAAGGAGTCTTCAGGGATTCTTCGGTGAAGATTTTGGAGCCAATACGAAGACTATCATTTTCTCAAACTAGAGCATAGTCATTCATGTAATGATGGCCACCTCCGGCGATTCCGGAGGAAATCTTTGGTAGGGGGTCCTTTTTTTTTTTCGTGGGGCCCAGGGGTCCAGTTCAGCTGAAGAAAGAATCTTCAAGGAGTCTTCAGGGATTCTTCGGTGAAGATTTTGGCGCCAATACGAAGACTATCATTTTCTCAAACTAGAGCATAGTCATACATGTAATGATGGCCACCTCCGGCGATTCCGGAGGAAATCTTTGGTAAGGGGTCCTTTTTTTTTTTTTTTTTTTTGTGGGGCCCAGGGGTCCAGTTCAGCTGAAGAAAGAATCTTCAAGGAGTCTTCAGGGATTCTTCGGTGAAGATTTTGGCGCCAATACGAAGACTATCATTTTCTCAAACTAGAGCATAGTCATTCATGTAATGATGGCCACCTCCGGCGATTCCGGAGGAAATCTTTGGTAAGGGGTCCTTTTTTTTTTTTTTTGTGGGGCCCAGGGGTCCAGTTCAGCTGAAGAAAGAATCTTCAAGGAGTCTTCAGGGATTCTTCGGTGAAGATTTTGGAGCCAATACGAAGACTATCATTTTCTCAAACTAGAGCACAGTCATTCATGTAATGATGGCCACCTCCGGCGATTCCGGAGGAAATCTTTGGTAAGGGGTCCTTTTTTTTTTTTTTTTGTGGGGCCCAGGGGTCCAGTTCAGCTGAAGAAAGAATCTTCAAGGAGTCTTCAGGGATTCTTCGGTGAAGATTTTGGCGCCAATACGAAGACTATCATTTTCTCAAACTAGAGCATAGTCATTCATGTAATGATGGCTACCTCCGGCGATTCCGGAGGAAATCTTTGGTAAGGGGTAGTTTTTTGTTTTTTTTTTGTGGGGCCCAAGAGTCCAATTCAGCTGAAGAAAGAATCTTCAAGGAGTCTTCAGGGATTCTTCGGTGAAGATTTTGGCGCCAATACGAAGACTATCATTTTCTCAAACTAGAGCATAGTCATTCATGTAATGATGGCCACCTCCGGCGATTCCGGAGGAAATCTTTGGTAAGGGGTCCTTTTTTGTTTTTTTTTTTTTTGTAGGGCCCAGTGGTCCAATTCAGCTGAAGAAAGAATCTTCAAGGAGTCTTCAGGGATTCTTCGGTGAATATTTTGGAGCCAATACGAAGACTATCATTTTCTCAAACTAGAGCATAGTCATTCATGTAATGATGGCCACCTCCGGCGATTCCGGAGGAAATCTTTGGTAAGGAGTCCTTTTTTTTTTTTTTTGTGGGGCCCAGGGGTCCAGTTCAGCTGAAGAAAGAATCTTCAAGGAGTCTTCAGGGATTCTTCGGTGAAGATTTTAGCGCCAATACGAAGACTATCATTTTCTCAAACTAGAGCATAGTCATTCATGTAATGATGGCCACCTCCGGCGATTCCGGAGGAAATCTTTGGTAAGGGGTCCTTTTTTTTTTTTGTGGGGCCCAGGGGTCCAATTCATCTGAAGAAAGAATCTTCAAGGATTCTTCAGGGATTCTTCGGTGAAGATTTTGGCGCCAATACGAAGACTATCATTTTCTCAAACTAGAGCACAGTCATTCATGTAATGATGGCCATCTCCGGCGATTCCGGAGGAAATCTTTGGTAAGGGGTCCTTTTTTTTTTTTTGTGCGGCCCAGGGGTCCAGTTCAGCTGAAGAAAGAATCTTCAAGGAGTCTTCAGGGATTCTTCGGTGAAGATTTTGGCGCCAATACGAAGACTATCATTTTCTCAAACTAGAGCATAGTCATTCATGTAATGATGGCTACCTCCGGCGATTCCGGAGGAAATCTTTGGTAAGGGGTAGTTTTTTGTTTTTTTTTGTGGGGCCCAGTGGTCCAATTCAGCTGAAGAAAGAATCTTCAAGGAGTCTTCAGGGATTCTTCGGTGAAGATTTTGAAGCCAATACGAAGACTATCATTTTCTCAAACTAGAGCACAGTCATTCATGTAATGATGGCCACCTCCGGCGATTCCGGAGGAAATCTTTGGTAAGGGGTCCTTTTTTTTTTTTTTTTTTTGTGGGGCCCAGGGGTCCAGTTCAGCTGAAGAAAGAATCTTCAAGGAGTCTTCAGGGATTCTTCGGTGAAGATTTTGGCGCCAATACAAAGACTATCATTTTCTCAAACTAGAGCTTAGTCATTCATGTAATGATGGCTACCTCCGGCGATTCCAGAGGAAATCTTTGGTAAGGGGTAGTTTTTTGTTTTTTTTTTGTGGGGCCCAGGGGTCCAGTTCAGCTGAAGAAAGAATCTTCAAGGAGTCTTCAGGGATTCTCCGGTGAAGATTTTGGAGCCAATACGAAGACTATCATTTTCTCAAACTAGAGCACAGTCATTCATGTAATGATGGCCACCTCCGGCGATTCCGGAGGAAATCTTTGGTAAGGGGTCCTTTTTTTTTTTTTTTTGTGGGGCCCAGGGGTCCAGTTCAGCTGAAGAAAGAATCTTCAAGGAGTCTTCAGGGATTCTTCGGTGAAGATTTTGGCACCAATACGAAGACTATCATTTTCTCAAACTAGAGCATAGTCATTCATGTAATGATGGCCACCTCCGGCGATTCCAGAAGAAATGTTTGGTAAGGGGTCCTTTTTTGTTTTTTTTTTGTGGGGCCCAGGGGTCCAATTCAGCTGAATAAAGAATCTTCAAAGAGTCTTCAGGGATTCTTCGGTGAAGATTTTGGAGCCAATACGAAGACTATCATTTTCTCAAACTAGAGCATAGTCATTCATGTAATGATGGCCACCTCCGGCGATTCCGGAGGAAATCTTTGGTAAGGGTTCCTTTTTTTTTTTTTTTTGTGGGGCCCAGGGGTCCAGTTCAGCTGAAGAAAGAATCTTCAAGGAGTCTTCAGGGATTCTTCAGTGAAGATTTTGGCACCAATACGAAGACTATCATTTTCTCAAACTAGAGCATAGTCATTCATGTAATGATGGCCACCTCCGGCGATTCCGGAGGAAATCTTTGGTAAGGGGTCCTTTTTTTTTTTTTTTTTTTTTTTGTGGGGCCCAGGGGTCCAGTTTAGCTGAAGAAAGAATCTTCAAGGAGTCTTCAGGGATTCTTGGGTGAAGATTTTGGCGCCAATACTAAGACTATCATTTTCTCAAACTAGAGCATAGTCATTCATGTAATGATGGCTACCTCCGGCGATTCCGGAGGAAATCTTTGGTAAGGGGTAGTTTTTTGTTTTTTTTTTTTGTGGGGCCCAGGAGTCCAATTCAGCTGAAGAAAGAATCTTCAAGGAGTCTTCAGGGATTCTTCGGTGAAGATTTTGGCGCCAATACGAAGACTATCATTTTCTCAAACTAGAGCTTAGTCATTCATGTAATGATGGCTACCTCCGGCGATTCCGGAGGAAATCTTTGGTAAGGGGTCCTTTTTTGTTTTTTTTTGTGGGGCCCAGGGGTCCAATTCATCTGAAGAAAGAATCTTCAAGGAGTCTTCAGGGATTCTTCGGTGAAGATTTTGGAGCCAATACGAAGACTATCATTTTCTCAAACTAGAGCATAGTCATTCATGTAATGATGGCCACCTACGGCGATTCCGGAGGAAATCTTTGGTAGGGAGTCCTTTTTTTTTTTTTCGTGGGGCCCAGGGGTCCAGTTCAGCTGAAGAAAGAATCTTCAAGGAGTCTTCAGGGATTCTTCGGTGAAGATTTTGGCGCCAATACGAAGACTATCATTTTCTCAAACTAGAGCATAGTCATACATGTAATGATGGCCACCTCCGGCGATTTCGGAGGAAATCTTTGGTAAGGGGTCCTTTTTTTTTTTTGTGGGGCCCAAGGGTCCAGTTCAGCTGAAGAAAGAATCTTCAAGGAGTCTTCAGGGATTCTTCGGTGAAGATTTTGGCGCCAATACGAAGACTTTCATTTTCTCAAACTAGAGCATAGTCATTCATGTAATGATGGCCACCTCCGGCGATTCCGGAGGAAATCTTTGGTAAGGGGTCCTTTTTTTTTTTTTTTTTTTGTGGGGCCCAGGGGTCCAGTTCAGCTGAAGAAAGAATCTTCAAGGAGTCTTCAGGGATTCTTCGGTGAAGATTTTGGAGCCAATACGAAGACTATCATTTTCTCAAACTAGAGCACAGTCATTCATGTAATGATGGCCACCTCCGGCGATTCCGGAGGAAATCTTTGGTAAGGGGTCCTTTTTTTTTTTTTTTTTTGTGGGGCCCAGGGGTCCAGTTCAGCTGAAGAAAGAATCTTCAAGGAGTCTTCAGGGATTCTTCGGTGAAGATTTTGGCGCCAATACGAAGACTATCATTTTCTCAAACTAGAGCATAGTCATTCATGTAATGATGGCTATCTCCGGCGATTCCGGAGGAAATCTTTGGTAAGGGGTAGTTTTTTGTTTTTTTTTTGTGGGGCCCAAGAGTCCAATTCAGCTGAAGAAAGAATCTTCAAGGAGTCTTCAGGGATTCTTCGGTGAAGATTTTGGCGCCAATACGAAGACTATCATTTTCTCAAACTAGAGCCTAGTCATTCATGTAATGATGGCCACCTCCGGCGATTCCGGAGGAAATCTTTGGTAAGGGGTCCTTTTTAGTTTTTTTTTTTTTGTGGGGCCCAGTGGTCCAATTCAGCTGAAGAGAGAATCTTCAAGGAGTCTTCAGGGATTCTTCGGTGAATATTTTGGAGCCAATACGAAGACTATCATTTTCTCAAACTAGAGCATAGTCATTCATGTAATGATGGCCACCTCCGGCGATTCCGTAGGAAATCTTTGGTAAGGGGTCCTTTTTTGTTTTTTTTTGTGGGGCCCAGTGGTCCAATTCAGCTGAAGAAAGAATCTTCAAGGAGTCTTCAGGGATTCTTCGGTGAATATTTTGGAGCCAATACGAAGACTATCATTTTCTCAAACTAGAGCATAGTCATTCATGTAATGATGGCCACCTCCGGCGATTCCGGAGGAAATCTTTGGTAGTGTTTTTTTTTTTTTTTTTTTTTTTGTGGGGCCCAGGGGTCCAGTTCAGCTGAAGAAAGAATCTTCAAGGAGTCTTCAGGGATTCTTTGGTGAAGATTTTGGCGCCAATACGAAGACTATCATTTTTTCAAACTAGAGCATAGTCATTCATGTAATGATGGCTACCCCCGGCGATTCCTCAGGAAATCTTTGGTAAGGGGTAGTTTTTTGTTTTTTTTGTGGGGCCCAGGAGTCCAATTCAGCTGAAGAAAGAATATTCAAGGAGTCTTCAGGGATTCTTCGGTGAAGATTTTGGCGCCAATACGAAGACTATCATTTTCTCAAACTAGAGCATAGTCATTCATGTAATGATGGCCACCTCCGGCGATTCCGGAGGAAATCTTTGGTAAGGGGTCCTTTTTTGTTTTTTTTTGTTGGGCCCAGTGGTCCAATTCAGCTGAAGAAAGAATCTTCAAGGAGTCTTCAGGGATTCTTCAGTGAATATTTTGGAGCCAATACGAAGACTATCATTTTCTCAAACTAGAGCATAGTCATTCATGTAATGATTGCCACCTCCGGCGATTCCGGAGGAAATCTTTGGTAAGGGGTCCTTTTTTTTTTTTTTTTGTGGGGCCAGTGGTCCAATTCAGCTGAAGAAAGAATCTTCAAGGAGTCTTCAGGGATTCTTCAGTGAATATTTTGGAGCCAATACGAAGACTATCATTTTCTCAAACTAGAGCATAGTCATCCATGTAATGATGGCCACCTCCGGTGATTCCGGAGGAACTCTTTGGTAAGGGGTCCTTTTTTGTTTTTTTTTTGTGGGGCCCAGGGGTCCAGTTCAGCTGAAGAAAGAATCTTCAAGGAGTCTTCAGGGATTCTTCGGTGAAGATTTTGGCACCAATACGAAGACTATCATTTTCTCAAACTAGAGCATAGTCATTCATGTAATGATGGCCACCTCCGGCGATTCCGGAGGAAATCTTTGGTAAGGGGTACTTTTTTGTTTTTTTTTTGTGGGGCCCAGGGGTCCAATTCAGCTGAAGAAAGAATCTTCAAGGAGTCTTCAGGGATTCTTCGGTGAAGATTTTGGCGCCAATACGAAGACTATCATTTCCTCAAACTAGAGCTTAGTCATTCATGTAATGATGGCCACCTGCGGCAAATTCCGGAGGAAATCTTTGGTAAGGGGTCCTTTTTTTTTTTTTTTTTTTTTGTGGGGCCCAGGGGTCCAATTCAGCTGAAGAAAGAATCTTCAAGGAGTCTTCAAGGATTCTTCGGTGAAGATTTTGCGCCAATACGAAGACTATCATTTTCTCAAACTAGAGCATAGTCATTCATGTAATGATGGCCACCTCCGGCGATTCCGGAGGAAATCTTTGGTAAGGGGTCCTTTTTTGCTTTTTTTTTTTTGTGGTGCCCAGGGGTCCAATTCAGCTGAAGAAAGAATCTTCAAGGAGTCTTCAAGGATTCTTCGGTGAAGATTTTGGAGCCAATACAAAGACTATCATTTTCTCAAAGTAGAGCATAGTCATTCATGTAATGATGGCCACCTCTGGCGATTCCGGAGGAAATCTTTGGTAAGGGGTCCTTTTTTGTTTTTTTTTTTTGTGGGGCCCAGTGGTCCAGTTCAGCTGAAGAAAGAATCTTCAAGGAGTCTTTAGGGATTCTTCGGTGAAGATTTTGGCGCCAATACGAAGACTATCATTTTCTCAAACTAGAGCATAGTCATTCATGTAATGATGGCCACCTCCGGCGATTCCGGAGGAAATCTTTGGTAAGGGGTCCTTTTTTTTTTTTTTTTTTTTGTGGGGCCCAGGGGTCCAATTCAGCTGAAGAAAGAATCTTCAAGGAGTCTTCAGGGATTCTTCGGTGAAGATTTTGGAGCCAATACGAAGACTATCTTTTTCTCAAACTAGAGCATATTCATTCATGTAATGATGGCCACCTCCGGCGATTCCGGAGGAAATCTTTGGTAAGGGGTCCTTTTTTTTTTTTTTTTTTTTTTTTGTGGGGCTCAGGGGTCCAGTTCAGCTGAAGAAAGAATCTTCAAGGAGTCTTCAGGGATTCTTCGGTGAAGATTTTGGCGCCAATACGAAGACTATCATTTTCTCAAACTAGAGCATAGTCATTCATGTAATGATGGCCACCTCCGGCGATTCCGGAGGAAATCTATGGTAAGGGGTCCTTTTTTGTTTTTTTGTGGGGCCCAGGGGTCCAGTTCAGCTGAAGAAAGAATCTTCAAGGAGCCTTCAGGGATTCTTCGGTGAAGATTTTGGAGGCAATACAAAGACTATCATTTTCTCAAACTAGAGCATAGTCATTCATGTAATGATGGCCACCTCCGGCGATTCCGGAGGAAATCTTTGGTAGGGGGTCTTTTTTTTTTTTCGTGGATCCCAGGGGTCCAGTTCAGCTGAAGAAAGAATCTTCAAGGAGTCTTCAGGGATTCTTCGGTGAAGATTTTGGCGCCAATACGAAGACTATCATTTTCTCAAACTAGAGCATAGTCATTCATGTAATGATGGCCACCTCCGGTGATTCCGGAGGAAATCTTTGGTAAGGGGTCCTTTTTTGTTTTTTTTTGTGGGGCCCAGGGGTCCAATTCAGCTGAAGAAAGAATCTTCAAGGAGTCTTCAGGGATTCTTCAGTGAAGATTTTGGAGCCAATACAAAGACTATCATTTTCTCAAACTAGAGCATAGTCATTCATGTAATGATGGCCACCTCCGGCGATTCCGGAGGAAATCTTTGGTAGGGGGTCCTTTTTTTTTTTCGTGGGGCCCAGGGGTCCAGTTCAGCTGAAGAAAGAATCTTCAAGGAGTCTTCAGGGATTCTTCGGTGAAGATTTTGGCGCCAATACGAAGACTATCATTTTCTCAAACTAGAGCATAGTCATTCATGTAATGATGGCCACCTCCGGCGATTCCGGAGGAAATCTTTGGTAAGGGGTCCTTTTTTCTTTTTTTTTTTGTGGGGCCCAGGGGTCCAATTCAGCTGAAGAAAGAATCTTCAAGGAGTCTTCAGGGATTCTTCGGTGAAGATTTTGGAGCCAATACGAAGACTATCATTTTCTCAAACTAGAGCATAGTCATTCATGTAATGATGGCCACCTCCGGCGATTCCGGAGGAAATCTTTGGTAGGGGGTCCTTTTTTTTTTTCGTGGGGCCCAGGGGTCCAGTTCAGCTGAAGAAAGAATCTTCAAGGAGTCTTCAGGGATTCTTCGGTGAAGATTTTGGCGCCAATACGAAGACTATCATTTTCTCAAACTAGAGCATAGTCATTCATGTAATGATGGCCACCTCCGGCGATTCCAGAGGAAATCTTTGGTAAGGGTTCCTTTTTTTTTTTTTTTTTTTTTTGTGGGGCCCAGGGGTTCAGTTCAGCTGAAGAAAGAATCTTGAAGGAGTCTTCAGGGATTCTTCGGTGAAGATTTTGGCGCCAATATTAAGACTCTCATTTTCTCAAACTAGAGCATAGTCATAAAGGCTACCAGCTATATAAATGGAAGAAATTACCCTTGAAATCGAAAAATGACACCTGTTATACTGCTGAAGAAAGAGTCTTCAAGGAGTCTTCAGGGAATCTTGGGTGAGGATTTTGGAGCCAATACGAAGACTATCATTTTCTAAAACTAGAGCATAGTCATTCATGTAATGA
This sequence comes from Macrobrachium rosenbergii, assembly GCA_039081455.1. Classification (NCBI taxonomy): domain Eukaryota; kingdom Metazoa; phylum Arthropoda; class Malacostraca; order Decapoda; family Palaemonidae; genus Macrobrachium; species Macrobrachium rosenbergii. The sequence goes on along the minus strand of JANJGK010000317.1, from coordinate 290,071 downwards.
TGGACACCTCCGGCGATTCCGGAGGAAATCTTTGGTAAGGGGTCCTTTTTGTTTTTTTTTTTTTTGTGGGGCCCAGGGGCCCAATTCTGCTGAAGAAAGAATCTTCAAAGGGTCTTCAGGGATTCTTCGGTGAAGATTTTGGAGCCAATACGAAGACTATCATTTTCTCAAACTAGAGCATAGTCATTCATGTAATGATGGCCACCTCCGGCGATTCCGGAGGAACTCTTTGGTAAGGGGTCCTTTTTTGTTTTTTTTTTGTGGGGCCCAGGGGTCCAATTCAGCTGAAGAAAGAATCTTCAAGGAGTCTTCAGGGATTCTTCGGTGAAGATTTTGGAGTCAATACGAAGACTATCATTTTCTCAAACTAGAGCATAGTCAGTCATGTAATGATGGCCACCTCCGGCGATTCCGGAGGAAATCTTTGGTAAGGGGTCCTTGTTTGTTTTTGTTTTTTTTGTGGGGCTCAGGGTTCCAGTTCAGCTGAAGAAAGAATCTTCAAGGAGTCTTCAGGGATTCTTCGGTGAAGATTTTGGAGCCAATACGAAGACTATCATTTTCTCAAACTACAGCATAGTCATTCATGTAATGATGGCCACCTCCGGCTATTCCAGAGGAAATCTATGGTAAGGGGTCCTTTTTTGTTTTTTTTTTGTGGGGCCCAGGGGTCCAATTCAGCTGAAGAAAGAATCTTCAAGGAGTCTTCAGGGATTCTTCGGTGAAGATTTTGGAGCCAATACGAAGACTATCATTTTCTCAAACTAGAGCATAGTCATTCATGTAATGATGGCAACCTCCAGCGATTCCGGAGGAAATATTTGGTAGGGGGTCTTTTTTTTTTTCGTGGGGCCCAGGGGTCCAGTTCAGCTGAAGAAAGAATCTTCAAGGAGTCTTCAGGGATTCTTCGGTGAAGATATTGCGCCAATACGAAGACTATCATTTTCTCAAATTAGAGCATAGTCACTCATGTAATGATGGCCACCTCCGGAGATTCCGGAGGAAATCTTTGGTAAGGGGTCCTTTTTTGTTTTTTTTTTTTGTGGGGCCCAGGGGTCCAATTAAGCTGAAGAAAGAATAATCAAGGAGTCTTCAGGGATTCTTCGGTGAAAATTTTGCGCCAATACTAAGACTATCATTTTCTCAAACTAAAGCATAGTCATAAAGGCTACCAGCTATATAAATGGTAGAAATTACCCTTGAAAATGAAAAATGACACCTGTTATACTGCTGAAGAAAGAGTCTTCAAGGAGTCTTCAGGGAATCTTGGGTGAGGATTTTGGAGCCAATATGAAGACTATCATTTTCTAAAACTAGAGCATAGTCATTCATGTAATGATGGCCAACTCCGGCGATTCCGAAGGAAATCTTTGGTAAGAGGTCCTTTTTTGTTTTTTTTGTGGGACCCAGGGGTCCAATTCAGCTGAAGAAAGAATCTTCAGAGTCTTCAGGGATTCTTCGGTGAAGATTTTGGAGCCAATACGAAGACTATCATTTTCTCAAACTAGAGCATAGTCATTCATGTAATGATGGCCACCTCCGGCGATTCCGGAGGAAATATTTGGTTAGGGGTCCTTTTTTTTTTTTTATTTGTGGGGCCCAGGGGTCCAATTCAGCTGAAGAAAGAATCTTCAAGGAGTCTTCAGGGATTCTTCGGTGAAGATTTTGGAGCCAATACGAAGACTATCATTTTCTGAAACTAGAGCATAGTCATTCATGTAATGATGGCCACCTCCGGCGATTCCGAAGGAAATCTTTGGTAAGGGGTCCTTTTTTTTTTTTTTTTGTGGGGCCCAGGGGTCCAATTCAGCTGAAGAAAAAATCTTCAAGCAGTCTTCAGGGATTCTTCGGTGAAGATTTTGGAGCCAATACGAAGACTATCATTTTCTCAAACTAGAGCATAGTCATTCATGTAATGATGGCCACCTCCGGCGATTCCGGAGGAAATCTTTGGTTAGGGGTCCTTTTTTGTTTTTTTTTTTTTTTGTGGGGCCCAGGGGTCCAGTTCAGCTGAAGAAAGAATCTTCAAGGAGTCTTCAGGGATTCTTCGGTGAAGATTTTGGCGCCAATACGAAGACTATCATTTTCTCAAACTAGAGCATAGTCATTCATGTAATGATGGCCATCTCCGGCGATTCCGGAGGAAATCTTTGGTAAGGGGTCCTTTTTTGTTTTTTTTTGTGGGGCCCAGGGGTCCAATTCAGCTGAAGAAAGAATCTTCAAGGAGTCTTCAGGGATTCTTCGGTGAAGATTTTGGCGCCAATACGAAGACTATCATTTCCTCAAACTAGAGCTTAGTCATTCATGTAATGATGGCCACCTGCGGCGATTCCGGAGGAAATCTTTGGTAAGGGGTCCTTTTTTTTTTTTTTTTTTTTTTTGTGGGGCCCAGGGGTCCAATTCAGCTGAAGAAAGAATCTTCAAGCAGTCTTCAGGGATTCTTCGGTGAAGATTTTGGAGCCAATACGAAGACTATCATTTTCTCAAACTAGAGCATAGTCATTCATGTAATGATGGCCACCTCCGGCGATTCCGGAGGAAATCTTTGGTAAGGGGTCCTTTTTTTTTTTTTTTTTTTGTGGGGCCCAGGGGTCCAATTCAGCTGAAGAAAGAATCTTCAAGCAGTCTTCAGGTATTCTTCGGTGAAGATTTTGGAGCCAATACGAAGACTATCATTTTCTGAAACTAGAGCATAGTCATTCATGTAATGATGGCCACCTCCGGCGATTCCGGAGGAAATCTTTGGTAAGGGGTCCTTTTTTGTTTTTTTTTTGTGGGGCCCAGGGGTCCAATTCAGCTGAAGAAAGAATCTTCAAGGAGTCTTCAGGGATTCTTCGGTGAAGATTTTGCGCCAATACGAAGACTATCATTTTCTCAAACTAGAGCATAGTCATTCATGTAATGATGGCCACCTCCGGCGATTCCGGAGGAAATCTTTGGTAAGGGGTCCTTTTTTTTTTTTTTTTTTTTTTTTGTGGGGCCCAGGGGTCCAATTCAGCTGAAGAAAGAATCTTCAAGCAGTCTTCAGGGATTCTTCGGTGAAGATTTTGGAGCCAATACGAAGACTATCATTTTCTCAAACTAGAGCATCGTCATTCATGTAATGATGGCCACCTCCGGCGATTCCGGAGGAAATCTTTGGTAAGGGGTCCTTTTTTGTTTTTTTTTTTTTGTAGGGCCCAGTGGTCCAGTTCAGCTGAAGAAAGAATCTTCAAGGAGTCTTTAGGGATTCTTCGGTGAAGATTTTGGCGCCAATACGAAGACTATCATTTTCTCAAACTAGAGCATAGTCATTCATGTAATGATGGCCACCTCCGGCGATTCCGGAGGAAATCTATGGTAAGGGGTCCTTTTTTGTTTTTTTTTGTGGGGCCCAGGGGTCCAATTCAGCTGAAGAAAGAATCTTCAAGGAGTCTTCAGGGATTCTTCGGTGAAGATTTTGGAGCCAATACGAAGACTATCTTTTTCTCAAACTAGAGCATATTCATTCATGTAATGATGGCCACCTCCGGCGATTCCGGAGGAAATCTTTGGTAAGGGGTCCTTTTTTGTTTTTTTGTTTTTTTTTGTGGGGCTCAGGGGTCCAGTTCAGCTGAAGAAATAATCTTCAAGGAGTCTTCAGGGATTCTTCGGTGAAGATTTTGGCGCCAATACGAAGACTATCATTTTCTCAAACTAGAGCATAGTCATTCATGTAATGATGGCCACCTCCGGCGATTCCGGAGGAAATCTTTGGTAAGGGGTCCTTTTTTGTTTTTTTTTGTGGGGCCCAGGGGTCCAATTCAGCTGAAGAAAGAATCTTCAAGGAGTCTTCAGGGATTCTTCAGTGAAGATTTTGGAGCCAATACGAAGACTATCATTTTCTCAAACTAGAGCATAGTCATTCATGTAATGATGGCCACCTCCGGCAATTCCGGAGGAAATCTTTGGTAAGGGGTCCTTTTTTTTTTTTTTTTTTGTGGGGCCCAAGGGTCCAATTCAGCTGAAGAAAGAATCTTCAAGGAGTCTTCAGGGATTCTTCGGTGAAGATTTTGGAGTCAATACGAAGACTATCATTTTCTCAAACTAGAGCTTAGTCATTCATGTAATGATCTCCACTTCCGGCGATTCCGGAGGAAATCTTTCGTAAGGGTTTTTTTTTTTTTTTTTTTGTGGGGCCCAGGGGTCCAATTCAGCTGCAGAAAGAATCTTCAAGGAGTCTTCAGGGATTCTTCGGTGAAGATTTTGGAGCCAATACGAAGACTGTCATTTTCTCAAACTAGAGCATAGTCATTCATGTAATGATGGCCACCTCCGGCGATTCCGGAGGAAATCTTTGGTAGGGGGTCCTTTTTTTTTTTTGTGGGGCCAAGGGGTCCAGTTCAGCTGAAGAAAGAATCTTCAAGGAGTCTTCAGGGATTCTTCGGTGAAGATTTTGGCGCCAATACGAAGACTATCATTTTCTCAAACTAGAGCATAGTCATTCATGTAATGATGGCCACCTCCGGCGATTCCGGAGGAAATCTTTGGTAAGGGTTCCTTTTTTTTTTTTTTTTTTTTGTGGGGCCCAGGGGTTCAGTTCAGCTGAAGAAAGAATCTTGAAGGAGTCTTCAGGGATTCTTCGGTGAAGATTTTGGCGCCAATACTAAGACTATCATTTTCTCAAACTAGAGCATAGTCATAAAGGCTACCAGCTATATAAATGGAAGAAATTACCCTTGAAATCGAAAAATGACACCTGTTATACTGCTGAAGAAAGAGTCTTCAAGGAGTCTTCAGGGAATCTTGGGTGAGGATTTTGGAGCCAATACGAAGACTATTAATTTCTAAAACTAGAGCATAGTCATTCATGTAATGATGGACACCTCCGGGGATTCCGGAGGAAATCTTTGGTAAGGGGTCCTTTTTTTTTTTTTTTGTGGGGCCCAGGGGTCCAATTCTGCTGAAGAAAGAATCTTCAAAGAGTCTTCAGGGATTCTTCGGTGAAGATTTTGGAGCCAATACGAAGACTATCATTTTCACAAACTAGAGCATAGTCATTCATGTAATGATGGCCACCTCCGGCGATTCCGGAGGAACTCTTTGGTAAGGGGTCCTTTTTTGTTTTTTTTTTTGTGGGGCCCAGGGGTCCAATTCAGCTGAAGAAAGAATTTTCAAGGAGTCTTCAGGGATTCTTCGGTGAAGATTTTGGAGCCAATACGAAGACAATCATTTTCTCAAACTAGAGCATAGTCATTCATGTAATGATGGCCACCTCCGGCGATTCCAGAGGAAATCTATGGTAAGGGGTCCTTTTTTGTTTTTTTTTGTGGGGCCCAGGGGTCCAATTAAGCTGAAGAAAGAATCTTCAAGGAGTCTTCAGGGATTCTTCGTTGAAGATTTTGCGCCAATACTAAGACTATCATTTTCTCAAACTAGAGCATAGTCATAAAGGCTACCAGCTATATAAATGGTAGAAATTACCCTTGAAATTGAAAAGTGACACCTGTTATACTGCTGAAGAAAGAGTCTTCAAGGAGTCTTCAGGGAATCTTGGGTGAGGATTTTGGAGCCAATACGAAGACTATCATTTTCTAAAACTAGAGCATAGTCATTCATGTAATGATGGACACCTCCGGCGATTCCGGAGGAAATCTTTGGTAAGGGGTCCTTTTTTGTTTTTTTTTTTTTGTGGGGCCCATGGGGGCCAATTCAGCTGAAGAAAGAATCTTCAAAGAGTCTTCAGGGATTCTTCGGTGAAGATTTTGGAGCCAATACGAAGACTATGATTTTCTCAAACTAGAGCATAGTCATTCATGTAATGATGGCCACCTCCGGTGTTTCCGGAGGAAATATTTGGTAAGGGGTCCTTTTTTTTTTTTTTTTTTTGTGGGGCGCAGGGGTCCAGTTCAGCTGAAGAAAGAATCTTCAAGGAGTCTTCAGGGATTCTTCAGTGAAGATTTTGCACCAATACGAAGACTATCATTTTCTCAAACTAGAGCATAGTCATTCATGTAATGATGGCCACCTCCGGCGATTCCGGAGGAAATCTTTGGTAAGGGGTCCTTTTTTGTTTTTTTTTTTTTTTTGTGGGGCCCAAGGGTCCAATTCAGCTGAAGAAAGAATCTTCAAGGAGTCTTCAGGGATTCTTCGGTGAAGATTTTGAGCCAATACGAAGACTATCATTTTCTCAAACTAGAGCATAGTCATTCATGTAATGATGGCCACCTCCGGCGATTCCGGAGGAAATCATTGGTAAGGGGTCCTTTTTTGTTTTTTTTTTTTTGTGGGGCGCAGGGGTCCAGTTCAGCTGAAGAAAGAATCTTCAAGGAGTCTTCAGGGATTCTTCGGTGAAGATTTTGGCACCAATACGAAGACTATCATTTTCTCAAACTAGAGCATAGTCATTCATGTAATGATGGCCACCTCCGGCGATTCCGGAGGAAATCTTTGGTAAGGGGTACTTTTTTGTTTTTTTTTGTGGGGCCCAGGGGTCCAATTCAGCTGAAGAAAGAATCTTCAAGGAGTCTTCAGGGATTCTTCGGTGAAGATTTTGGCGCCAATACAAAGACTATCATTTCCTCAAACTAGAGCTTAGTCATTCATGTAATGATGGCCACCTGCGGCAAATTCCGGAGGAAATCTTTGGTAAGGGGTCCTTTTTTTTTTTTTTTTTTTTTTTGTGGGGCCCAGGGGTCCAATTCAGCTGAAGAAAGAATCTTCAAGGAGTCTTCAAGGATTCTTCGGTGAAGATTTTGCGCCAATACGAAGACTATCATTTTCTCAAACTAGAGCATAGTCATTCATGTAATGATGGCCACCTCCGGCGATTCCGGAGGAAATCTTTGGTAAGGGGTCCTTTTTTGTTTTTTTTTTTTTTTGTGGTGCCCAGGGGTCCAATTCAGCTGAAGAAAGAATCTTCAAGGAGTCTTCAAGGATTCTTCGGTGAAGATTTTGGAGCCAATACAAAGACTATCATTTTCTCAAACTAGAGCATAGTCATTCATGTAATGATGGCCACCTCTGGCGATTCCGGAGGAAATCTTTGGTAAGGGGTCCTTTTTTGTTTTTTTTTTTTTTGTGGGGCCCAGTGGTCCAGTTCAGCTGAAGAAAGAATCTTCAAGGAGTCTTTAGGGATTCTTCGGTGAAGATTTTGGCGCCAATACGAAGACTATCATTTTCTCAAACTAGAGCATAGTCATTCATGTAATGATGGCCACCTCCGGCGATTCCGGAGGAAATCTTTGGTAAGGGGTCCTTTTTTGTTTTTTTTTTTTTTGTGGGGCCCAGGGGTCCAATTCAGCTGAAGAAAGAATCTTCAAGGAGTCTTCAGGGATTCTTCGGTGAAGATTTTGGAGCCAATACGAAGACTATCTTTTTCTCAAACTAGAGCATATTCATTCATGTAATGATGGCCACCTCCGGCGATTCCGGAGGAAATCTTTGGTAAGGGGTCCTTTTTTTTTTTTTTTTTTTTTGTGGGGCTCAGGGGTCCAGTTCAGCTGAAGAAAGAATCTTCAAGGAGTCTTCAGGGATTCTTCGGTGAAGATTTTGGCGCCAATACGAAGACTATCATTTTCTCAAACTAGAGCATAGTCATTCATGTAATGATGGCCACCTCCGGCGATTCCGGAGGAAATCTATGGTAAGGGGTCCTTTTTTGTTTTTTTGTGGGGCCCAGGGGTCCAGTTCAGCTGAAGAAAGAATCTTCAAGGAGCCTTCAGGGATTCTTCGGTGAAGATTTTGGAGGCAATACAAAGACTATCATTTTCTCAAACTAGAGCATAGTCATTCATGTAATGATGGCCACCTCCGGCGATTCCGGAGGAAATCTTTGGTAGGGGGTCTTTTTTTTTTTTCGTGGATCCCAGGGGTCCAGTTCAGCTGAAGAAAGAATCTTCAAGGAGTCTTCAGGGATTCTTCGGTGAAGATTTTGGCGCCAATACGAAGACTATCATTTTCTCAAACTAGAGCATAGTCATTCATGTAATGATGGCCACCTCCGGTGATTCCGGAGGAAATCTTTGGTAAGGGGTCCTTTTTTGTTTTTTTTTGTGGGGCCCAGGGGTCCAATTCAGCTGAAGAAAGAATCTTCAAGGAGTCTTCAGGGATTTTTCAGTGAAGATTTTGGAGCCAATACAAAGACTATCATTTTCTCAAACTAGAGCATAGTCATTCATGTAATGATGGCCACCTCCGGCGATTCCGGAGGAAATCTTTGGTAAGGGGTCCTTTTTTTTTTGTGGGGGGCCCAGGGGTCCAGTTCAGCTGAAGAAAGAATCTTCAAGGAGTCTTCAGGGATTCTTCGGTGAAGATATTGCGCCAATACGAAGACTATCATTTTCTCAAACTAGAGCATAGTCATTTATGTAATGATGGCCACCTCCGGCGATTCCGGAGGAAATCTTTGGTAAGGGGTCCTTTTTTCTTTTTTTTTTGTGGGGGGCCCAGGGGTCCAATTCAGCTGAAGAAAGAATCTTCAAGGAGTCTTCAGGGATTCTTCGGTGAAGATTTTGGAGCCAATACGAAGACTATCATTTTCTCAAACTAGAGCATAGTCATTCATGTAATGATGGCCACCTCCGGCGATTCCGGAGGAAATCTTTGGTAGGGGGTCCTTTTTTTTTCGTGGGGCCCAGGGGTCCAGTTCAGCTGAAGAAAGAATCTTCAAGGAGTCTTCAGGGATTCTTCGGTGAAGATTTTGGCGCCAATACGAAGACTATCATTTTCTCAAACTAGAGCATAGTCATTCATGTAATGATGGCCACCTCCGGCGATTCCAGAGGAAATCTTTGGTAAGGGTTCCTTTTTTTTTTTTTTTTTTTTTTGTGGGGCCCAGGGGTTCAGTTCAGCTGAAGAAAGAATCTTGAAGGAGTCTTCAGGGATTCTTCGGTGAAGATTTTGGCGCCAATATTAAGACTCTCATTTTCTCAATCTAGAGCATAGTCATAAAGGCTACCAGCTATATAAATGGAAGAAATTACCCTTGAAATCGAAAAATGACACCTGTTATACTGCTGAAGAAAGAGTCTTCAAGGAGTCTTCAGGGAATCTTGGGTGAGGATTTTGGAGCCAATACGAAGACTATCATTTTCTAAAACTAGAGCATAGTCATTCATGTAATGATGGACACCTCCGGCGATTCCGGAGGAAATCTTTGGTAAGGGGTCCTTTTTTGTTTTTTTTTTGTGGGGCCCAGGGGCCCAATTCTGCTGAAGAAAGAATCTTCAAAGAGTCTTCAGGGATTCTTCGGTGAAGATTTTGGAGCCAATACGAAGACTATCATTTTCTCAAACTAGAGCATAGTCATTCATGTAATGATGGCCACCTCCGGCGATTCCGGAGGAACTCTTTGGTAAGGGGTCCTTTTTTGTTTTTTTTTTGTGGGGCCCAGTGGTCCAATTCAGCTGAAGAAAGAATCTTCAAGGAGTCTTCAGGGATTCTTCGGTGAAGATTTTGGAGTCAATACGAAGACTATCATTTTCTCAAACTAGAGCATAGTCAGTCATGTAATGATGGCCACCTCCGGCGATTCCGGAGGAAATCTTTGGTAAGGGGTCCTTGTTTGTTTTTGTTTTTTTTTGTGGGGCTCAGGGTTCCAGTTCAGCTGAAGAAAGAATCTTCAAGGAGTCTTCAGGGATTCTTCGGTGAAGATTTTGGAGCCAATACGAAGACTATCATTTTCTCAAACTAGAGCATAGTCATTCATGTAATGATGGCCACCTCCGGCGATTCCAGAGGAAATCTATGGTAAGGGGTCCTTTTTTGTTTTTTTTTTTGTGGGGCCCAGGGGTCCAATTCAGCTGAAGAAAGAATCTTCAAGGAGTCTTCAGGGATTCTTCGGTGAAGATTTTGGAGCCAATACGAAGACTATCATTTTCTCATCTAGAGCATAGTCATTCATGTAATGATGGCAACCTCCAGCGATTCCGGAGGAAATCTTTGGTAGGGGGTCTTTTTTTTTTTTCGTGGGGCCCAGGGGTCCAGTTCAGCTGAGGAAAGAATCTTCAAGGAGTCTTTAGGGATTCTTCGGTGAAGATATTGCGCCAATACGAAGACTATCATTTTCTCAAACTAGAGTATAGTCACTCATGTAATGATGGCCACCTCCGGAGATTCCGGAGGAAATCTTTGGTAAGGGGTCCTTTTTTTTTTTTTTTTTTTGTGGGGCCCAGGGGTCCAATTAAGCTGAAGAAAGAATAATCAAGGAGTCTTCAGGGATTCTTCGGTGAAAATTTTGCGCCAATACTAAGACTATCATTTTCTCAAACTAAAGCATAGTCATAAAGGCTACCAGCTATATAAATGGTAGAAATTACCCTTGAAAATGAAAAATGACACCTGTTATACTGCTGAAGAAAGAGTCTTCAAGGAGTCTTCAGGGAATCTTGGGTGAGGATTTTGGAGCCAATATGAAGACTATCATTTTCTAAAACTAGAGCATAGTCATTCATGTAATGATGGCCAACTCCGGCGATTCCGAAGGAAATCTTTGGTAAGAGGTCCTTTTTTGTTTTTTTTGTGGGGCCCAGGGGTCCAATTCAGCTGAAGAAAGAATCTTCAAAGAGTCTTCAGGGATTCTTCGGTGAAGATTTTGGAGCCAATACGAAGACTATCATTTTCTCAAACTAGAGCATAGTCATTCATGTAATGATGGCCACCTCCGGCGATTCCGGAGGAAATATTTGGTAAGGGGTCCTTTTTTTTTTTTTATTTGTGGGGCCCAGGGGTCCAATTCAGCTGAAGAAAGAATCTTCAAGGAGTCTTCAGGGATTCTTCGGTGAAGATTTTGGAGCCAATACGAAGACTATCATTTTCTCAAACTAGAGCATAGTCATTCATGTAATGATGGCCACCTCCGGCGATTCCGGAGGAAATCTTTGGTAAGGGGTCCTTTTTTTTTTTTTTTTTGTGGGGCCCAGGGGTCCAATTCAGCTGAAGAAAGAATCTTCAAGCAGTCTTCAGGGATTCTTCGGTGAAGATTTTGGAGCCAATACGAAGACTATCATTTTCTCAAACTAGAGCATAGTCATTCATGTAATGATGGCCACCTCCGGCGATTCCGGAGGAAATCTTTGGTTAGGGGTCCTTTTTTGTTTTTTTTTTTTTGTGGGGCCCAGGGGTCCAGTTCAGCTGAAGAAAGAATCTTCAAGGAGTCTTCAGGGATTCTTCGGTGAAGATTTTGGCGCCAATACGAAGACTATCATTTTCTCAAACTAGAGCATAGTCATTCATGTAATGATGGCCATCTCCGGCGATTCCGGAGGAAATCTTTGGTAAGGGGTCTTTTTTTGTTTTTTTTTGTGGGGCCCAGGGGTCCAATTCAGCTGAAGAAAGAATCTTCAAGGAGTCTTCAGGGATTCTTCGGTGAAGATTTTGGCGCCAATACGAAGACTATCATTTCCTCAAACTAGAGCTTAGTCATTCATGTAATGATGGCCACCTCCGGCGATTCCGGAGGAAATCTTTGGTAAGGGGTCCTTTTTTTTTTTTTTTTTTTTTTTGTGGGGCCCAGGGGTCCAATTCAGCTGAAGAAAGAATCTTCAAGCAGTCTTCAGGGATTCTTCGGTGAAGATTTTGGAGCCAATACGAAGACTATCATTTTCTCAAACTAGAGCATAGTCATTCATGTAATGATGGCCACCTCCGGCGATTCCGGAGGAAATCTTTGGTAAGGGGTCCTTTTTTGTTTTGTTTTTTTGTGGGGCCCAGTGGTCCAGTTCAGCTGAAGAAAGAATCTTCAAGGAGTCTTCAGGGATTCTTCGGTGAAGATTTTGGCGCCAATGCGAAGACTATCATTTTCTCAAACTAGAGCATAGTCATTCATGTAATGATGGCCACCTCCGGCGATTCCGGAGGAAATCTTTGGTAGGGGGTCCTTTTTTTTTTTTTTTTGGGGGGGGGCTCAGGGGTCCAATTCAGCTGAAAAAAGAATCTTCAAGGAGTCTTCAGGGATTCTTCGGTGAAGATTTTGGCGCCAATACGAAGACTATCATTTCCTCAAACTAGAGCTTAGTCATTCATGTAATGATGGCCACCTCCGGCGATTCCGGAGGAAATCTTTGGTAAGGGGTCCTTTTTTTTTTTTTTTTTTTTTTTGTGGGGCCCAGGGGTCCAATTCAGCTGAAGAAAGAATCTTCAAGCAGTCTTCAGGGATTCTTCGGTGAAGATTTTGGAGCCAATACGAAGACTATCATTTTCTCAAACTAGAGCATAGTCATTCATGTAATGATGGCCACCTCCGGCGATTCCGGAGGAAATCTTTGGTAAGGGGTCCTTTTTTTTTTGTTTTGTTTTTTTGTGGGGCTCAGGGGTCCAGTTCAGCTGAAGAAAGAATCTTCAAGGAGTCTTCAGGGATTCTTCAGTGAAGATTTTGGCGCCAATACGAAGACTATCATTTTCTCAAACTAGAGCATAGTCATTCATGTAATGATGGCCACCTCCGGCGATTCCGGAGGAAATCTATGGTAAGGGGTCCTTATTTGTTTTTTTTTTGTGGGGCCCAGGGGTCCAATTCAGCTGAAGAAAGAATCTTCAAGGAGTCTTCAGGGATTCTTCGGTGAAGATTTTGGCGCCAATACGAAGACTATCATTTTCTCAAACTAGAGCATAGTCATTCATGTAATGATGGCCACCTCCGGCGATTCCGGAGGAAATCTTTGGTAAGGGGTACTTTTTTGTTTTTTTTTGTGGGATCCAGGGGTCCAATTCAGCTGAAGAAAGAATCTTCAAGGAGTCTTCAGGGATTCTTCGGTGAAGATTTTGGCGCCAATACGAAGACTATCATTTCCTCAAACTAGAGCTTAGTCATTCATGTAATGATGGCCACCTGCGGCGATTCCGGAGGAAATCTTTGGTATGGGGTCCTTTTTTTTTTTTTTTTTTTTTGTGGGGCCCAGGGGTCCAATTCAGCTGAAGAAAGAATCTTCAAGCAGTCTTCAGGGATTCTTCGGTGAAGATTTTGGAGCCAATACGAAGACTATCATTTTCTCAAACTAGAGCATAGTCATTCATGTAATGATGGCCACCTCCGGCGATTCCGGAGGAAATCTTTGGTAAGGGGTCCTTTTTTTTTTTTTTTTTTTTTTGTGGGGCCCAGGGGTCCAATTCAGCTGAAGAAAGAATCTTCAAGCAGTCTTCAGGGATTCTTCGGTGAAGATTTTGGAGCCAATACGAAGACTATCATTTTCTCAAACTAGAGCATAGTCATTCATGTAATGATGGCCACCTCCGGCGATTCCGGAGGAAATCTTTGGTAAGGGGTCCTTTTTTGTTTTTTTTTGTGGGGCCCAGGGGTCCAATTCAGCTGAAGAAAGAATCTTCAAGGAGTCTTCAGGGATTCTTCGGTGAAGATTTTGCGCCAATACGAAGACTATCATTTTCTCAAACTAGAGCATAGTCATTCATGTAATGATGGCCACCTCCGGCGATTCCGGAGGAAATCTTTGGTAAGGGGTCCTTTTTTTTTTTTTTTTTTTTTTGTGGGGCCCAGGGGTCCAATTCAGCTGAAGAAAGAATCTTCAAGCAGTCTTCAGGGATTCTTCGGTGAAGATTTTGGAGCCAATACGAAGACTATCATTTTCTCAAACTAGAGCATAGTCATTCATGTAATGATGGCCACCTCCGGCGATTCCGGAGGAAATCTTTGGTAAGGGGTCCTTTTTTGTTTTTTTTTTTTTTGTAGGGCCCAGTGGTCCAGTTCAGCTGAAGAAAGAATCTTCAAGGAGTCTTTAGGGATTCTTCGGTGAAGATTTTGGCGCCAATACGAAGACTATCATTTTCTCAAACTAGAGCATAGTCATTCATGTAATGATGGCCACCTCCGGCGATTCCGGAGGAAATCTTTGGTAAGTGGTCCTTTTTTGTTTTTTTTTGTGGGGCCCAGGGGTCCAATTCAGCTGAAGAAAGAATCTTCAAGGAGTCTTCAGGGATTCTTCGGTGAAGATTTTGGAGCCAATACGAAGACTATCTTTTTCTCAAACTAGAGCATATTCATTCATGTAATGATGGCCACCTCCGGCGATTCCGGAGGAAATCTTTGGTAAGGGGTCCTTTTTTGTTTTTTTGTTTTTTTTGTGGGGCTCAGGGGTCCAGTTCAGCTGAAGAAATAATCTTCAAGGAGTCTTCAGGGATTCTTCGGTGAAGATTTTGGCGCCAATACGAAGACTATCATTTTCTCAAACTAGAGCATAGTCATTCATGTAATGATGGCCACCTCCGGCGATTCCGGAGGAAATCTTTGGTAAGGGGTCCTTTTTTGTTTTTTTTTTGTGGGGCCCAGGGGTCCAATTCAGCTGAAGAAAGAATCTTCAAGCAGTCTTCAGGGATTCTTCGGTGAAGATATTGCACCAATACGAAGACTATCATTTTCCCAAACTAGAGCATAGTCATTCATGTAATGATGGCCACCTCCCGCGATTCCGGAGGAAATCTTTGGTAAGGGGTCCTTTTTTCTTTTTTTTTTTGTGGGGCCCAAGGGTCCAATTCAGCTGAAGAAAGAATCTTCAAGGAGTCTTCAGGGATTCTTCGGTGAAGATTTTGGAGTCAATACGAAGACTATCATTTTCTCAAACTAGAGCTTAGTCATTCATGTAATGATCTCCACTTCCGGCGATTCCGGAGGAAATCTTTGGTAAGGGGTTCGTTTTTTTTTTTTTTTGTGGGGCCCAGGGGTCCAATTCAGCTGCAGAAAGAATCTTCAAGGAGTCTTCAGGGATTCTTCGGTGAAGATTTTGGAGCCAATACGAAGACTATCATTTTCTCAAACTAGAGCATAGTCATTCATGTAATGATGGCCACCTCCGGCGATTCCGGAGGAAATCTTTGGTAGGGGGTCCTTTTTTTTTTTTGTGGGGCCAAGGGGTCCAGTTCAGCTGAAGAAAGAATCTTCAAGGAGTCTTCAGGGATTCTTCGGTGAAGATTTTGGCGCCAATACGAAGACTATAATTTTCTCAAACTAGAGCATAGTCATTCATGTAATGATGGCCACCTCCGGCGATTCCGGAGGAAATCTTTGGTAAGGGTTCCTTTTTTTTTTTTTTTTTTTTTGGGGGGCCCAGGGGTTCAGTTCAGCTGAAGAAAGAATCTTGAAGGAGTCTTCAGGGATTCTTCGGTGAAGATTTTGGCGCCAATACTAAGACTATCATTTTCTCAAACTAGAGCATAGTCATAAAGGCTACCAGCTATATAAATGGAAGAAATTACCCTTGAAATCGAAAAATGACACCTGTTATACTGCTGAAGAAAGAGTCTTCAAGGAGTCTTCAGGGAATCTTGGGTGAGGATTTTGGAGCCAATACGAAGACTATTAATTTCTAAAACGAGAGCATAGTCATTCATGTAATGATGGACACCTCCGGCGATTCCGGAGGAAATCTTTGGTAAGGGGTCCTTTTTTTTTTTTTTTGTGGGGCCCAGGGGTCCAATTCTGCTGAAGAAAGAATCTTCAAAGAGTCTTCAGGGATTCTTCGGTGAAGATTTTGGAGCCAATACGAAGACTATCATTTTCACAAACTAGAGCATAGTCATTCATGTAATGATGGCCACCTCCGGCGATTCCGGAGGAACTCTTTGGTAAGGGGTCCTTTTTTGTTTTTTTTTTGTGGGGCCCAGGGGTCCAATTCAGCTGAAGAAAGAATTTTCAAGGAGTCTTCAGGGATTCTTCAGTGAAGATTTTGGAGCCAATACGAAGACAATCATTTTCTCAAACTAGAGCATAGTCATTCATGTAATGATGGCCACCTCCGGCGATTCCAGAGGAAATCTATGGTAAGGGGTCCTTTTTTGTTTTTTTTTGTGGGGCCCAGGGGTCCAATTCAGCTGAAGAAAGAATCTTCAAGGAGTCTTCAGGGATTCTTCGGTGAAGATTTTGGAGCCAATACGAAGACTATCATTTTCTCAAACTAGAGCATAGTCATTCATGTAATGATGGCAACCTCCAGCGATTCCGGAGGAAATCTTTGGTAGGGGGTCTTTTTTTTTTTATCGTGGGGCCCAGGGGTCCAGTTCAGCTGAAGAATGAATCTTCAAGGAGTCTTCAGGGATTCTTCGGTGAAGATTTTGGCGCCAATACGAAGACTATCATTTTCTCAAACTAGAGCATAGTCATTCATGTAATGATGGCCACCTCCAGCGATTCCGGAGGAAATCTTTGGTAAGGGGTCCTTTTTTGTGTTTTTTTTTTTGTGGGGCCCAGGGGTCCAATTAAGCTGAAGAAAGAATCTTCAAGGAGTCTTCAGGGATTCTTCGGTGAAGATTTTGCGCCAATACTAAGACTATCATTTTCTCAAACTAGAGCATAGTCATAAAGGCTACCAGCTATATAAATGGTAGAAATTACCCTTGAAATTGAAAAATGACACCTGTTATACTGCTGAAGAAAGAGTCTTCAAGGAGTCTTCAGGGAATCTTGGGTGAGGATTTTGGAGCCAATACGAAGACTATCATTTTCTAAAACTAGAGCATAGTCATTCATGTAATGATGGACACCTCCGGCAATTCCGGATGAAATCTTTGGTAAGGTGTCCTTTTTTTTTTTTTTTTTTTGTGGGGCCCAGGGCTCCAATTCAGCTGAAGAAAGAATCTTCAAAGAGTCTTCAGGGATTCTTCGGTGAAGATTTTGGAGCCAATATGAAGACTATCATTTTCTCAAACTAGAGCATAGTCATTCATGTAATGATGGCCACCTCCGGTGATTCCGGAGGAAATATTTGGTAAGGGGTCCTTTTTTTTTTTATTTGTGGGGCCCAGGGGTCCAGTTCAGCTGAAGAAAGAATCTTCAAGGAGTCTTCAGGGATTCTTCAGTGAAGATTTTGCACCAATACGAAGACTATCATTTTCTCAAACTAGAGCATAGTCATTCATGTAATGATGGCCACCTCCGGCGATTCCGGAGGAAATCTTTGGTAAGGGGTCCTTTTTTGTTTTTTTTTTTTTTGTGGGGCCCAAGGGTCCAATTCAGCTGAAGAAAGAATCTTCAAGGAGTCTTCAGGGATTCTTCAGTGAAGATTTTGAGCCAATACGAAGACTATCATTTTCTCAAACTAGAGCATAGTCATTCATGTAATGATGGCCACCTCCGGCGATTCCGGAGGAAATCTTTGGTAAGGGGTCCTTTTTTGTTTTTTCTTTTTGTGGGGCCCAGGGGTCCAGTTCAGCTGAAGAAAGAATCTTCAAGGAGTCTTCAGGGATTTTTCGGTGAAGATTTTGGCGCCAATACGAAGACTATCATTTTCTCAAACTAGAGCATAGTCATTCATGTAATGATGGCCATCTCCGGCGATTCCGGAGGAAATCTTTGGTAAGGGGTCCTTTTTTGTTTTTTTTTTGTGGGGCCCAGGGGTCCAATTCAGCTGAAGAAAGAATCTTCAAGGAGTCTTCAGGGATTCTTCGGTGAAGATTTTGGCGCCAATACGAAGACTATCATTTCCTCAAACTAGAGCATAGTCATTCATGTAATGATGGCCACCTGCGGCAAATTCCGGAGGAAATCTTTGGTAAGGGGTCCTTTTTTTTTTTTTTTTTTTTTTTTGTGGGGCCCAGGGGTCCAATTCAGCTGAAGAAAGAATCTTCAAGGAGTCTTTAGGGATTCTTCGGTGAAAATTTTGCGCCAATACGAAGACTATCATTTTCTCAAACTAGAGCATAGTCATTCATGTAATGATGGCCACCTCCGGCGATTCCGGAGGAAATCTTTGGTAAGGGGTCCTTTTTTTTTTTTTTTTTTTTGTGGTGCCCAGGGGTCCAATTCAGCTGAAGAAAGAATCTTCAAGCAGTCTTCAGGGATTCTTCGGTGAAGATTTTGGAGCCAATACAAAGACTATCATTTTCTCAAACTAGAGCATAGTCATTCATGTAATGATGGCCACCTCCGGCGATTCCGGAGGAAATCTTTGGTAAGGGGTCCTTTTTTTTTTTTTTTTTTTTTGTGGGGCCCAGTGGTCCAGTTCAGCTGGAGAAAGAATCTTCAAGGAGTCTTTAGGGATTCTTCGGTGAAAATTTTGGCGCCAATACGAAGACTATAATTTTCTCAAACTAGAGCATAGTCATTCATGTAATGATGGCCACCTCCGGCGATTCCGGAGGAAATCTTTGGTAAGGGGTCCTTTTTTTTTTTTTTTTTTTTTGTGGTGCCCAGGGGTCCAATTCAGCTGAAGAAAGAACCTTCAAGGAGTCTTCAGGGATTCTTCGGTGAAGATTTTGGAGCCAATACGAAGACTATCTTTTTCTCAAACTAGAGCATATTCATTCATGTAATGATGGCCACCTCCGGCGATTCCGGAGGAAATCTTTGGTAAGGGGTCCTTTTTTTTTTTTTTTTTTTTTTTGTGGGGCTCAGGGGTCCAGTTCAGCTGAAGAAAGAATCTTCAAGGAGTCTTCAGGGATTCTTCGGTGAAGATTTTGGCGCCAATACGAAGACTATCCTTTTCTCAAACTAGAGCATAGTCATTCATGTAATGATGGCCACCTCCGGCGATTCCGGAGGAAATCTATGGTAAGGGGTCCTTTTTTGTTTTTTTTTGTGGGGCCCAGGGGTCCAGTTCAGCTGAAGAAAGAATCTTCAAGGAGCCTTCAGGGATTCTTCGGTGAAGATTTTGGAGGCAATACAAAGACTATCATTTTCTCAAACTAGAGCATAGTCATTCATGT
Source organism: Macrobrachium rosenbergii (assembly GCA_039081455.1). NCBI lineage: Eukaryota > Metazoa > Arthropoda > Malacostraca > Decapoda > Palaemonidae > Macrobrachium > Macrobrachium rosenbergii. The sequence continues at coordinate 271,468 of JANJGK010000317.1, read as the reverse complement.
AATGATGGCCACCTCCGGCGATTCCGGAGGAAATCTTTGGTAGGGTTTTTTTTTTTTTTTTCGTGGATCCCAGGGGTCCAGTTCAGCTGAAGAAAGAATCTTCAAGGAGTCTTCAGGGATTCTTCGGTGAAGATTTTGGTGCCAATACGAAGACTATCATTTTCTCAAACTAGAGCATAGTCATTCATGTAATGATGGCCACCTCCGGTGATTCCGGAGGAAATCTTTGGTAAGGGGTCCTTTTTTGTTTTTTTTTGTGGGGCCCAGGGGTCCAATTCAGCTGAAGAAAGAATCTTCAAGGAGTCTTCAGGGATTCTTCAGTGAAGATTTTGGAGCCAATACGAAGACTATCATTTTCTCAAACTAGAGCATAGTCATTCATGTAATGATGGCCACCTCCGGCGATTCCGGAGGAAATCTTTGGTAAGGGGTCCTTTTTTTTTTTTTTTGTGGGGCCCAGGGGTCCAGTTCAGCTGAAGAAAGAATCTTCAAGGAGTCTTCAGGGATTCTTCGGTGAAGATATTGCGCCAATACGAAGACTATCATTTTCTCAAACTAGAGCATAGTCATTCATGTAATGATGGCCACCTCCGGCGATTCCGGAGGAAATCTTTGGTAAGGGGTCCTTTTTTCTTTTTTTTTTTGTGGGGCCCAGGGGTCCAATTCAGCTGAAGAAAGAATCTTCAAGGAGTCTTCAGGGATTCTTCGGTGAAGATTTTGGAGTCAATACGAAGACTATCATTTTCTCAAACTAGAGCTTAGTCATTCATGTAATGATCTCCACCTCCGGCGATTCCTGAGGAAATCTTTCGTAAGGGGTTCGTTTTTTTTTTTTTTTTTTTTGTGGGGCCCAGGGGTCCAATTCAGCTGAAGAAAGAATCTTCAAGGAGTCTTCAGGGATTCTTCGGTGAAGATTTTGGAGCCAATACGAAGACTATCATTTTCTCAAACTAGAGCATAGTCATTCATGTAATGATGGCCACCTCCGGCGATTCCGGAGGAAATCTTTGGTAGGGGGTCCTTTTTTTTTTCGTGGGGCCCAGGGGTCCAGTTCAGCTGAAGAAAGAATCTTCAAGGAGTCTTCAGGGATTCTTCGGTGAAGATATTGGCGCCAATACGAAGACTATCATTTTCTCAAACTAGAGCATAGTCATTCATGTAATGATGGCCACCTCCGGCGATTCCGGAGGAAATCTTTGGTAAGGGTTCCTTTTTTTTTTTTTTTGTGGGGCCCAGGGGTCCAATTCTGCTGAAGAAAGAATCTTCAAAGAGTCTTCAGGGATTCTTCGGTGAAGATTTTGGAGCCAATACGAAGACTATCATTTTCTCAAACTAGAGCATAGTCATTCATGTAATGATGGCCACCTCCGGCGATTCCGGAGGAACTCTTTGGTAAGGGGTCCTTTTTTGTTTTTTTTTGTGGGGCCCAGGGGTCCAATTCAGCTGAAGAAAGAATCTTCAAGGAGTGTTCAGGGATTCTTCGGTGAAGATTTTGGAGCCAATACGAAGACTATCATTTTCTCAAACTAGAGCAGTAGTCAATCATGTAATGATGGCCACCTCCGGCGATTCCGGAGGAAATCTTTGGTAAGGGGTCCTTTTTTGTTTTTGTTTTTTTTGTGGGGCTCAGGGGTCCAGTTCAGCTGAAGAGAGAATCTTCAAGGAGTCTTCAGGGATTCTTCGGTGAAGATTTTGGAGCCAATACGAAGACTATCATTTTCTCAAACTAGAGCGTAGTCATTCATGTAATGATGGCCACCTCCGGCGATTCCGGAGGAAATCTTTGGTAAGGGGTCCTTTTTTGTTTTTGTTTTTTTTGTGGGGCTCAGGGGTCCAGTTCAGCTGAAGAGAGAATCTTCAAGGAGTCTTCAGGGATTCTTCGGTGAAGATTTTGGAGCCAATACGAAGACTATCATTTTCTCAAACTAGAGCATAGTCAATCATGTAATGATGGCCACCTCCGGCGATTCCAGAGGAAATCTATGGTAAGGGGTCCTTTTTTGTTTTTTTTTTTTTGTGGGGCCCAGGGGTCCAATTCTGCTGAAGAAAGAATCTTCAAGGAGTCTTCAGGGATTCTTCGCTGAAGATTTTGGAGCCAATACGAAGACTATCATTTTCTCAAACTAGAGCGTAGTCATTCATGTAATGATGGCCACCTCCGGCGATTCCGGAGGAAATCTTTGGTAAGGGGTCCTTTTTTGTTTTTTTTTTGTGGGGCCCAGGGGTCCAATTCTGCTGAAGAAAGAATCTTCAAAGAGTCTTCAGGGATTCTTCGGTGAAGATTTTGGAGCCAATACGAAGACTATCATTTTCTCAAACTAGAGCATAGTCATTCATGTAATGATGGCCACCTCCGGCGATTCCGGAGGAACTCTTTGGTAAGGGGTCCTTTTTTGTTTTTTTTTTTGTGGGGCCTAGGGGTCCAATTCAGCTGAAGAAAGAATCTTCAAGGAGTCTTCAGGGATTCTTCGGTGAAGATATTGCGCCAATACGAAGACTATCATTTTCTCAAACTAGAGCATAGTCAGTCATGTAATGATGGCCACCTCCGGCGATTCCGGAGGAAATCTTTGGTAAGGGGTCCTTTTTTGTTTTTTTTTTTTTTGTGGGGCTCAGGGGTCCAGTTCAGCTGAAGAGAGAATCTTCAAGGAGTCTTCAGGGATTCTTCGGTGAAGATTTTGGAGCCAATACGAAGACTATCATTTTCTCAAACTAGAGCATAGTCATTCATGTAATGATGGCCACCTCCGGCGATTCCAGAGGAAATCTATGGTAAGGGGTCCTTTTTTGTTTTTTTTTTGTGGGGCCCAGGGGTCCAATTCAGCTGAAGAAAGAATCTTCAAGGAGTCTTCAGGGATTCTTCGCTGAAGATTTTGGAGCCAATACGAAGACTATCATTTTCTCAAACTAGAGCATAGTCATTCATGTAATGATGGCAACCTCCAGCGATTCCGGAGGAAATCTTTGGTAGGGGGTCTTTTTTTTTTTTCGTGGGGCCCAGGGGTCCAGTTCAGCTGAAGAAAGAATCTTCAAGGAGTCTTCAGGGATTCTTCGGTGAAGATATTGCGCCAATACGAAGACTATCATTTTCTCAAACTAGAGCATAGTCATTCATGTAATGATGGCCACCTCCGGCGATTCCGGAGGAAATCTTTGGTAAGGGGTCCTTTTTTGTTTTTTTTTTTTGTGGGGCCCAGGGGTCCAATTAAGCTGAAGAAAGAATCTTCAAGGAGTCTTCAGGGATTCTTCGGTGAAGATTTTGCGCCAATACTAAGACTATCATTTTCTCAAACTAGAGCATAGTCATAAAGGCTACCAGCTATATAAATGGTAGAAATTACCCTTGAAATTGAAAAATGACACCTGTTATACTGCTGAAGAAAGAGTCTTCAAGGAGTCTTCAGGGAATCTTGGGTGAGGATTTTGGAACCAATATGAAGACTATCATTTTCTAAAACTAGAGCATAGTCATTCATGTAATGATGGCCACCTCCGGCGATTCCGGAGGAAATCTTTGGTAAGGGGTCCTTTTTTGTTTTTTTTTTGTGGGGCCCAGGGGTCCAATTCAGCTGAAGAAAGAATCTTCAAGGAGTCTTCAGGGATTCTTCGGTGAAGATTTTGGAGCCAATACAAAGACTATCATTTTCTCAAACTAGAGCATAGTCATTCATGTAATGATGGCCACCTCCGGCGATTCCGGAGGAAATCTTTGTTAAGGGGTCCTTTTTTTTTTTTTATTTGTGGGGCCCAGGGGTCCAGTTCGGCAGAAAAAAGAATCTTCAAGGAGTCTTCAGGGATTCTTCGGTGAAGATTTTGGCGCCAATACGAAGACTATCATTTTCTCAAACTAGAGCATAGTCATTCATGTAATGATGGCCACCTCCAGCGATTCCGGAGGAAATCTATGGTAAGGGGTCCTTTTTTGTTTTTTTTTGTGGGGCCCAGGGGTCCAATTCAGCTGAAGAAAGAATCTTCAAGGAGTCTTCAGGGATTCTTCGGTGAAGATTTTGGAGCCAATACGAAGACTATCATTTTCTCAAACTAGAGCATAGTCATTCATGTAATGATGGCCACCTCCGGCGATTCCGGAGGAAATCTTTGGTAGGGGGTCTTTTTTTTTTTCGTGGGGCCCAGGGGTCCAGTTCAGCTGAAGAAAGAATCTTCAAGGAGTCTTCAGGGATTCTTCGGTGAAGATTTTGGCGCCAATACGAAGACTATCATTTTCTCAAACTAGAGCATAGTCATTCATGTAATGATGGCCACCTCCGGCGATTCCGGAGGAAATCTTTGGTAAGGGTTTTTTTTTTTTTTTTTTTTTGTGGGGCCCAGTGGTCCAGTTCAGCTGAAGAAAGAATCTTCAAGGAGTCTTCAGGGATTCTTCGGTGAAGATTTTGGCGCCAATACGAAGACTATCATTTTCTCAAACTAGAGCATAGTCATTCATGTAATGATGGCCACCTCCGGCGATTCCGGAGGAAATCTTTGGTAAGGGGTCCTTTTTTTTTTTTTTTTTTTTGTGGGGCCCAGGGGTCCAATTCAGCTGAAGAAAGAATCTTCAAGGAGTCTTCAGGGATTCTTCGGTGAAGATTTTGGAGCCAATACGAAGACTATCATTTTCTCAAACTAGAGCATAGTCATTCAAGTAATGATGGCCACCTCCGGCGACTCCGGAGGAAATCTTTGGTAAGGGGTCCTTTTTTGTTTTTTTTTTTATTTGTGGGGCTCAGGGGTCCAGTTCAGCTGAAGAAAGAATCTTCAAGGAGTCTTCAGGGATTCTTCGGTGAAGATTTTGGAGCCAATACGAAGACTATCATTTTCTCAAACTAGAGCATAGTCATTCATGTAATGATGGCCACCTCCGGCGATTCCGGAGGAAATCTTTGGTAAGGGGTCCTTTTTTTTTTTTTTGTGGGGCCCAGGGGTCCAGTTCAGCTGAAGAAAGAATCTTCAAGGAGTCTTCAGGGATTCTTCGGTGAAGATTTTGGCGCCAATACGAAGACTATCATTTCCTCAAACTAGAGCTTAATCATTCATGTAATGATGGCCACCTCCGGCGATTCCGGAGGAAATCTCTGGTAAGGGGTCCTTTTTTTTTTTTTTTTTTTTTTTGGGGCCCAGGGGTCCAATTCTGCTGAAGAAAGAATCTTCAAGGAGTCTTCAGGGATTCTTCGGTGAAGATTTTGCGCCAATACGAAGACTATCATTTTCTCAAACTAGAGCATAGTCATTCATGTAATGATGGCCACCTCCGGTGATTCCGGAAGAAATCTTTGGTAAGGGGTCCTTTTTTGTTTTTTTTTGTGGGGCCCAGGTGTCCAATTCAGCTGAAGAAAGAATCTTCAAGGAGTCTTCAGGGATTCTTCGGTGAAGATTTTGGAGCCAATACGAAGACTATCATTTTCTCAAACTAGAGCATAGTCATTCATGTAATGATGGCCACCTCCGGCGATTCCGGAGGAAATCTTTGGTAAGGGGTCCTTTTTTTTTTTTTTTTGTGGGGCCCAGGGGTCCAATTCAGCTGAAGAAAGAATCTTCAAGGAGTCTTCAGGGATTCTTCAGTGAAGATTTTGGAGCCAATAGAAAGACTATCATTTTCTCAAACTAGAGCATAGTCATTCATGTAATGATGGCCACCTGCGGCGATTCCGGAGGAAATCTTTGGTAAGGGGTCCTTTTTTTTTTTTTTTGTGGGGCCCAGGGGTCCAGTTCAGCTGAAGAAAGAATCTTCAAGGAGTCTTCAGGGATTCTTCGGTGAAGATATTGCGCCAATACAAAGACTATCATTTTCTCAAACTAGAGCATATTCATTCATGTAATGATGGCCACCTCCGGCGATTCCGGAGGAAATCTTTGGTAAGGGGTCCTTTTTTGTTTTTTTTTTTTTATTGTGGGGCCCAGGGGTCCAATTCAGCTGAAGAAAGAATCTTCAAGGAGTCTTCAGGGATTCTTCAGTGAAGATTTTGCGCCAATACGAAGACTATCATTTTCTCAAACTAGAGCATAGTCATTCATGTAACGATGGCCACCTCCGGCGATTCCGGAGGAAATCTTTGGTAAGGGGTCCTTTTTTTTTTTTTTTTTTTTTTGTGGGGCCCAGGGGTCCAGTTCAGCTGAAGAAAGAATCTTCAAGGAGTCTTCAGGGATTCTTCGGTGAAGATATTGCGCCAATACGAAGACTATCATTTTCTCAAACTAGAGCATAGTCATTCATGTAATGATGGCCACAACCGGCGATTCCGGAGGAAATCTTTGGTAAGGGGTCCTTTTTTCTTTTTTTTTTTGTGGGGCCCAGGGGTCCAATTCAGCTGAAGAAAGAATCTTCAAGGAGTCTTCAGGGATTCTTCGGTGAAGATTTTGGAGCCAATACGAAGACTATCATTTTCTCAAACTAGAGCATAGTCATTCATGTAATGATGGCTACCTCCGGCGATTCCGGAGGAAATCTTTGGTAAGGGGTAGTTTTTTGTTTTTTTTTTGTGGGTCCCAGGAGTCCAATTCAGCTGAAGAAAGAATATTCAAGGAGTCTTCAGGGATTCTTCGGTGAAGATTTTGGAGCCAATACGAAGATTATCATTTTCTCAAACTAGAGCATAGTCATTCATGTAATGATGGCCACCTCCGGCGATTCCGGAGGAAATCTTTGGTAAGGGGTCCTTTTTTTTTTTTTTTTGTGGGGCCCAGGGGTCCAGTTCAGCTGAAGAAAGAATCTTCATTGAGTCTTCAGGGATTCTTCGGTGAAGATTTTGGCGCCAATACGAAGACTATCATTATCTCAAACTAGAGCATAGTCATTCATGTAATGATGGCCACCTCCGGCGATTCCGGAGGAAATCTTTGGTAAGGGATCCTTTTTGGTTTTTTTTGTGGGGCCAAGGGGTCAAATTCAGCTGAAGAAAGAATCTTCATTGAGTCTTCAGGGATTCTTCGGTGAAGATTTTGGCGCCAATACGAAGACTATCATTATCTCAAACAAGAGCATAGTCATTCATGTAATGATGGCCACCTCCGTCGATTCCGGAGGAAATATTTGGTAAGGGGTCCTTTTTTGTTTTTTTTTGTGGGGCCCAGGGGTCCAATTCAGCTGAAGAAAGAATCTTCAAGGAGTCTTCAGGGATTCTTCGGTGAAGATTTTGGCGCCAATACGAAGACTATCATTTTCTCAAACTAGAGCATAGTCATTCATGTAATGATGGCTACCTCCGGCGATTCCGGAGGAAATCTTTGGTAAGGGGTAGTTTTTTGTTTTTTTTTTGTGGGGCCCAGGAGTCCAATTCAGCTGAAGAAAGAATATTCAAGGAGTCTTCAGGGATTCTTTGGTGAAGATTTTGGTGCCAATACGAAGACTATCATTTTTTCAAACTAGAGCATAGTCATTCATGTAATGATGGCCACCTCCGGCGATTCCGGAGGAAATCTTTGGTAAGGGGTCCTTTTTTGTTTTTTTTTGTGGGGCCCAGGGGTCCAATTTAGCTGAAGAAAGAATCTTCAAGGAGTCTTCAGGGATTCTTCGGTGAAGATTTTGGCGCCAATACGAAGACTATTATTTTCTCAAACTAGAGCTTAGTCATTCATGTAATAATGGCCACCTCCGGCGATTCCGGAGGAAATCTTTGGTAAGGGGTCCTTTTTTTTTTTTTTGTGGGTCCCAGGGGTCCAATTCAGCTGAAGAAAGAATCTTCAAGGAGTCTTCAGGGATTCTTCGGTGATGATTTTGGCGCCAATACGAAGACTATTATTTTCTCAAACTAGAGCTTAGTCATTCATGTAATAATGGCCACCTCCGGCGATTCCGGAGGAAATCTTTGGTAAGGGGTCCTTTTTTTGTTTTTTTTTTGGGGGGCCCAGGGGTCCAGTTCAGCTGAAGAAAGAATCTTCAAGGAGTCTTCAGGGATTCCTCGGTGAAGATTTTGGCGCCAATACGAAGACTATCATTTTCTCAAACTAGATCATAGTCATTCATGTAATGATGGCCACCTCCGGCAATTCCGGAGGAAATCTTTGGTAAGGAGTCCTTTTTTTTTTTTTTTTTTTTTGTGGGGCCCAGGGGTCCAATTCAGCTGAAGAAAGAATCTTCAAGGAGTCTTCAGGGATTCTTCGGTGAAGATTTGGGCGCCAATACGAAGACTATCATTTTCTCAAACTAGAGCATAGTCATTCATGTAATGATGGCTACCTCCGGCGATTCCGGAGGAAATCTTTGGTAAGGGGTAGTTTTTTGTTTTTTTTTGTGGGTCCCAGGAGTCCAATTCAGCTGAAGAAAGAATATTCAAGGAGTCTTCAGGGATTCTTCGGTGAAGATTTTGGAGCCAATACGAAGATTATCATTTTCTCAAACTAGAGCATAGTCATTCATGTAATGATGGCCACCTCCGGCGATTCCGGAGGAAATCTTTGCTAAGGGGTCCTTTTTTTTTTTTTTTTTTTGTGGGGCCCAGGGGTCCAGTTCAGCTGAAGAAAGAATCTTCATTGAGTCTTCAGGGATTCTTCGGTGAAGATTTTGGCGCCAATACGAAGACTATCATTATCTCAAACTAGAGCATAGTCATTCATGTAATGATGGCCACCTCCGGCGATTCCGGAGGAAATCTTTGGTAAGGGATCCTTTTTGGGTTTTTTTGTGGGGCCAAGGGGTCAAATTCAGCTGAAGAAAGAATCTTCATTGAGTCTTCAGGGATTCTTCGGTGAAGATTTTGGCGCCAATACGAAGACTATCATTATCTCAAACTAGAGCATAGTCATTCATGTAATGATGGCCACCTCCGTCGATTCCGGAGGAAATCTTTGGTAAGGGGTCCTTTTTTGTTTTTTTTTGTGGGGCCCAGGGGTCCAATTCAGCTGAAGAAAGAATCTTCAAGGAGTCTTCAGGGATTCTTTGGTGAAGATTTTGGCGCCAATACGAAGACTATCATTTCCTCAAACTAGAGCATAGTCATTCATGTAATGATGGCCACCTCCGGCGATTTCGGAGGAAATCTTTGGTAGGGGGTCCTTTTTTTTTTTTCGTAGGGCCCAGGGGTCCAGTTCAGCTGAAGAAAGAATCTTCAAGGAGTCTTCAGGGATTCTTCGGTGAAGATTTTGCGCCAATACGAAGACTATCATTTTCTCAAACTAGAGCATAGTCATTCATGTAATGATGGCCACCTCCGGCGATTCCGGAGGAAATCTTTGGTAAGGGGTCCTATTTTGTTTTTTTTTTTGTGGGGCCCAGTGGCCCAATTCAGCTGAAGAAAGAATCTTCAAGGAGTCTTCAGGGATTCTTCGGTGAATATTTTGGAGCCAATACGAAAACTATCATTTTCTCAAACTAGAGCATAGTCATTCATGTAATGATGGCCACCTCTGGCGATTCCGGAGGAAATCTTTGGTAAGGGGTCCTTTTTTGTTTTTTTTTTTTTGTGGGGCCCAGGGGTCCAATTCAGCTGAAGAAAGAATCTTCAAGAAGTCTTCAGGGATTCTTCGGTGAAGATTTTGGCGCCAATACTAAGACTATCATTTTCTCAAACTAGAGCATAGTCATAAAGGCTACCAGCTATATAAATGGTAGAAATTACCCTTGAAATTGAAAAATGACACCTATTATACTGCTGAAGAAAGAGTCTTCAAGGAGTCTTCAGGGAATCTTGGGTGAGGATTCTAGAGCCAATATGAAGACTATCATTTTCTAAATCTAGAGCATAGTCATTCTTGTAATGATGGCCACCTCCGGCGATTACGGAGGAAATCTTTGGTAAGGGGTACTTTTTTGTTTTTTTTTTGTGGGGCCCAGGGGTCCAGTTCAGCTGAAGAAAGAATCTTCAAAGAGTCTTCAGGGATTCTTCGGTGAAGATTTTGGGGCCAATACGAAGACATTCATTTTCTCAAACTAGAGCATAGTCATTCATGTAATGATGGCTACCTCCGGCGATTCTGGAGGAAATCTTTGGTAAGGGGTCCTTTTTTGTTTTTGTTTGTGGGGCCCAGGGGTCCAATTCATCTGAAGAAAGAATCTTCAAGGATTCTTCAGGGATTCTTCGGTGAAGATTTTGGCGCCAATACGAAGACTATCATTTTCTCAAACTAGAGCTTAGTCATTCATGTAATAATGGCCACCTCCGGCGATTCCGGAGGAAATCTTTGGTAAGGGGTCTTTTTTTGTTTTTTTTGTGGGGCCCAGGGGTTCAATTCAGCTGAAGAAAGAATCTTCAAGGAGTCTTCAGGGATTCTTCGGTGAAGATTTTGGCGCCAATACGAAGTCTATCATTTTCTCAAACTAGATCATAGTCATTCATGTAATGATGGCCACCTCCAGCGATTCCGGAGGAAATCTTTGGTAAGGGGTCCTTTTTTTTTTTTGTGGGGCCCAGGGGTCCAATTCAGCTGAAGAAAGAATCTTCAAAGAGTCTTCAGGGATTCTTCGGTGAAGATTTTGGAGCCAATACGAAGACTATCATTTTCTCAAACTAGAGCATAGTCATTCATGTAATGATGGCCACCTCCGGCGATTCCGGAGGAAATCTTTGGTAAGGGGTCCTTTTTTTTTTTTTTTGGTGGGGCCCAGGGGTCCAGTTCAACTGAAGAGCAAATCTTCAAGGAGTCTTCAGGGATTCTTCGGTGAAGATTTTGCGCCAATACGAAGACTATCATTTTCTCAAACTAGAGCATAGTCATTCATGTAATGATGGCCACCTCCGGCGATTCCAGAGGAAATATTTGGTAAGGGGTCCTTTTTTGTTTTTTTTTTGTGGGGCCCAGGGGTCCAATTCAGCTGAAGAAAGAATCTTCAAGGAGTCTTCAGGGATTCTTCGGTGAAGATTTTGGAGCCAATACGAAGACTATCATTTTCTCAAACTAGAGCATAGTCATTCATGTAATGATGGCCACCTCCGGCGATTCCGGAGGAAATCTTTGGTAAGGGGTCCTTTTTTGTTTTTTTTTTGTTGGGCCCAGGGGTCCAGTTCAGCTGAAGAAAGAATCTTCAAGGAGTCTTCAGGGATTCTTCGGTGAAGATTTTGGCACCAATACGAAGACTATCATTTTCTCAAACTAGAGCATAGTCATTCATGTAATGATGGCCACCTCCGACGATTCCGGAGGAAATCTTTGGTAAGGGGTCCTTTTTTGTTTTTTTTTTTTGTGGGGCCCAGGGGTCCAATTGAGCTGAAGAAAGAATCTTCAAGGAGTCTTCAGGGATTCTTCAGTGAAGATTTTGGCGCCAATACTAAGACTATCATTTTCTCAAACTAGAGTATAGTCATAAAGGCTACCAGCTATATAAATGGTAGAAATTACCCTTGAAATTGAAAAATGACACCTGTTATACTGCTGAAGAAAGAGTCTTCAAGGAGTCTTCAGGGAATCTTGAGTGAGGATTTTGGAGCCAATATGAAGACTATCATTTTCAAAAACTAGAGCATAGTCATTCATGTAATGATGGCCACCTCCGGCGATTCCGGAGGAAATCTTTGGTAAGGGGTCCTTTTTTGTTTTTTTTTTGTGGGGCCCAGGGGTCCAATTCAGCTGAAGAAAGAATCTTCAAAGAGTCTTCAGGGATTCTTCGGTGAAGATTTTGGAGCCAATACGAAGACTATCATTTTCTCAAACTAGAGCATAATCATTCATGTAATGATGGCCACCTCCGGCGATTCCAGAGGAAATCTTTGGTAAGGGGTCCTTTTTTGTTTTTTTTTGTGGGGCCCAGGGGTCCAATTCAGCTGAAGAAAGAATCTTCAAGGAGTCTTCAGGGATTCTTCGGGGAAGATTTTGGCGCCAATACAAAGACTATCATTTTCTCAAACTAGAGCTTAGTCATTCATGTAATGATTTCCACCTCCGGCGATTCCGGAGGAAATCTTTGGTAAGGGGTCCTTTTTTGTTTTTTTTGTGGGGCCCAGGGGTCCAATTCAGCTGAAGAAAGAATCTTCAAGGAGTCTTCAGGGATTTTTTGGTGAAGATTTTGGCGCCAATACGAAGTCTATCATTTTCTCAAACTAGAGCATAGTCATAAAGGCTACCAGCTATATAAATGGTAGAAATTACCCTTGAAATTGAAAAATGACACCTGTTATACTGCTGAAGAAAGAGTCTTCAAGGAGTCTTCAGGGAATCTTGGGTGAGGATTTTGGAGCCAATATGAAGACTATCATTTTCAAAAACTAGAGCATAGTCATTCATGTAATGATGGCCACCTCCGGTGATTCCGGATGAAATCTTTGGTAAGGGGTCCTCTTTGGTTTTTGTTTTTTTTGTGGGGCCCAGGGGTCCAGTTCAGCTAAAGAAAGAATCTTCAAGGAGTCTTCAGGGATTCTTCGGTGAAGATTTTGGCGCCAATACTAAGACTATCATTTTCTCAAACTAGAGCATAGTCATAAAGGCTACCAGCTATATAAATGGTAGAAATTACCCTTGAAATTGAAAAATGACACCTGTTATACTGCTGAAGAAAGAGTCTTCAAGGAGTCTTCAGGGAATCTTGGGTGAGGATTTTGGAGCCAATATGAAGACTATCATTTTCTAAAACTAGAGCATAGTCATTCATGTAATGATGGCCACCTCCGTCGATTCCGAAGGAAATCTTTGGTAAGGGGTCCTTTTTTGTTTTTTTTTTTTGTGGGGCCCAGGGGTCCAATTCAGCTGAAGAAAGAATCTTCAAAGAGTCTTCAGGGATTCTTCGGTGAAGATTTTGGAGCCAATACGAAGACTATCATTTTCTCAAACTAGAGCATAGTCATTCATGTAATGATGGCCACCTCCGGCGATGCCGGAGGAAATCTTTGGTAAGGGGTCCTGTTTTTTTTTTTTTTTTTTTGTGGGGCCCAGGGGTCCAATTCAGCTGAAGAAAGAATCCCTGAAGCCTCTTTGAAGATTCTTTCTTCAGCTGAACTGGACCCCTGGGCCACACACAAAAAAAAAAAAAAAAAAAGGACCCCCTACCAAAGGTTTCCTCCGGAATCACCGGAGGTGGCCATCATTACATGAATGATTATGCTCTAGTTTGAGAAAATTATATCTTCGTATTGGCGCCAAAATCTTCACCAAAAAATCCCTGAAGACTCCTTGAAGATTCTTTCTTCAGCTGAACTGGACCCCTGGGCCCCACAAAAAAAAAAAGGACCCCCTACCAAAGATTTCCTCCGGAATCGCCGGAGGTGGCCATCATTACATGAATGACTAAGCTCTAGTTTGAGAAAATGATAGTCTTCGTATTGGCGCCAAAATCTTCACCGAAGAATCCCTGAAGACTCCTTGAAGATTCTTTCTTCAGCTGAATTGGACCCCTGGGCCCCACATAAAAAAAACAAAAAAGGACCCCTTACCAAAGATTTCCTCCGGAATCGCCGGAGGTACCCATCATTACATGAATGACTACGCTCTAGTTTGAGAAAATGATAGTCTTCATATTGGCGCAAAATCTTCACCGAAGAATCCCTGAAGACTCCTTGAAGATTCTTTCTTCAGCTGAACTGTACCCCTGGGCCCCACAAAAAAAAACAAAACAAAAAAGGACCCGTTACCAAAGATTTCCTCCGGAATCGCCGGAGTTGGCCATCATTACATGAATGACTATGCTCTAGTTTAAGAAAATGATAGTCTTCGTATTGGCTCCAAAATCTTCACCGAAGAATCCCTGAAGACTCTTTGAAGATTCTTTCTTCAGCTGAATTGGAACCCTGGGCCCCACAAAAAAAAAAACAAAAAAGGACCCCTTACCAAAGATTTCCTCCGGAATCGCCGGAGATGGCCATCATTACATGAATGACTATGCTCTAGTTTTAGAAAATGATAGTCTTCATATTGGCTCCAAAATCCTCACCCAAGATTCCCTGAAGACTCCTTGAAGACTCTTTCTTCAGCAATATAACAGGTGTCATTTTTCAATTTCAAGGTAATTTCTACCATTTATATAGCTGGTAGCCTTTATGACTATGCTCTATTTTGAGAAAATGATAGTCTTAGTATTGGCGCCAAAATCTTCACCGAAGAGTCCCTGAAGACTCCTTGAAAATTCTCTCTTCAGCTTAATTGGACCCCTGGGCCCCACAAAAAAAAAAACAAAAAAGGACCCCTTACCAAAGATTTCCTCCGGAATCGCCGGAGGTGGCCATCATTACATGAATGACTATGCTCTAGTTTGAGAAAATGATAGTCTTCGTATTGGCGCCAAAATCTTCACCGAAGAATCCCTGAAGACTCCTTGAAGATTCTTTCTTCAGCTGAACTGGACCCCTGGGCCCCACGAAAAAAAAAAGGACCCCCTACCAAAGATTTCCTCCGGAATCGCCGGAGGTGGCCATCATTACATGAATGACTGTGCTCTAGTTTGAGAAAATGATAGTCTTCGTATTGGCTCCAAAATCTTCACCGAAGAATCCCTGAAGACTCCTTGAAGATTCCTTCTTCAGCTGAATTGGACCCCTGGGCCCCACAAAAAAAAAACAAAAAAGGACCCTTACCAAAGATTTCCTCCGGAATCGCCGGAGGTGGCCATCATTACATGAATGAGTAAGCTCTAGTTTGAGAAAATGATAGTCTTCGTATTGGCGCCAAAATCTTCGCCGAAGGATCCCTGAAGACTCCTTGAAGATTCTTTCTTCAGCTGAATTGGACCCCTGGGCACTACAAAAAAAAAACAAAAAAGGACCCCTTACCAAAGATTTCCTCCGGAATCGCCAGAGGTGGCCATCATTACATGAATGACTGTGCTCTAGTTTGAGAAAATGATAGTCTTCGTATTGGCGCCAAATCTTCACCGAAGAATCCCTGAAGACTCCTTGAAGATTCTTTCTTCAGCTGAACTGGACCCCTGGGCCCCACAAAAAAAAAAAAAAACAAAAAAGGACCCCTTACCAAAGATTTCCTCCGGAATCGCCGGAGGTGGCCACCATTACATGAATGACTAAGCTTTAGTTTGAGAAAATGATAGTCTTCGTATTGGCTCCAAAATCTTCACCGAAGAATCCCTGAAGACTCCTTGAAGATTCTTTCTTCAGCTGAATTGGACCCCTGGGCCCCACAAAAAAAAAAAAAACAAAAAAGGACCCCTTACCAAAGATTTCCTCCGGAATCGACGGAGGTGGCCATCATTACATGAATGACTATGCTCTAGTTTGAGAAAATGATAGTCTTCGTATTGGCGCCAAAATCTTCAACGAAGAATCCCTGAAGACTCCTTGAAGATTCTTTCTTCAGCTGAATTGGACCCGTGGGCCCCACAAAAAAAAACAAAAAAGGACCCCTTACCAAAGATTTCCTCCGGAATCGCCGGAGGTGGCCATCATTACATGAATGACTATGCTCTAGTTTGAGAAAATGATAGTCTTCGTATTGGCGCCAAAATCTTCACCGAAGAATCCCTGAAGACTCCTTGAAGATTCTTTCTTCAGCTGAATTGGACCCGTGGGCCCCACAAAAAAAAACAAAAAAGGACCCCTTACCAAAGATTTCCTCCGGAATCGCCGGAGGTGGCCATCATTACATGAATGACTATGCTCTAGTTTGAGAAAATGATAGTCTTCGTATTGGCTCCAAAATATTCACCGAAGAATCCCTGAAGACTCCTTGAAGATTCTTTCTTCAGCTGAATTGGGCCACTGGGCCCCACAAAAAAAAACAAAATAGGACCCCTTACCAAAGATTTCCTCCGGAATCGCCGGAGGTGGCCATCATTACATGAATGACTATGCTCTAGTTTGAGAAAATGATAGTCTTCGTATTGGCGCCAAAATCTTCACCGAAGAATCCCTGAAGACTCCTTGAAGATTCTTTCTTCAGCTGAATTGGACCCCTGGGCCCCACAAAAAAAAAAAAACAAAAAAGGACCCCTTACCAAAGATTTCCTCCGGAATCGCCGGAGGTGGCCATCATTACATGAATGACTATGCTCTAGTTTGAGAAAATGATAGTCTTCGTATTGGCGCCAAAATCCTCACCGAAGAATCCCTGAAGACTCCTTGAAGATTCTTTCTTCAGCTGAATTGGACCCCTTGGCCCCACAAAAAAAACAAAAAAGGACCCCTTACCAAAGATTTCCTCCGGAATCGCCGGAGGTGGCCATCATTACACGAATGACTATGCTCTAGTTTGAGAAAATGATAGTCTTCGTATTGGTGCCAAAATCTTCGCCGAAGAATCCCTGAAGACTCCTTGAAGATTCTTTCTTCAGCTGAACTGGACCCCTGGGCCCCACGAAAAAAAAAGGACCCCCTACCAAAGTTTTCCTCCGGAATCGCTGGAGGTGGCCATCATTACATGAATGACTATGATCTAGTTTGAGAAAATGATAGACTTCGTAATGGCGCCAAAATCTTCACCGAAGAATCCCTGAAGACTCCTTGAAGATTCTTTCTTCAGCTGAATTGAACCCCTGGGCCCCACAAAAAAAAAAAAAAAAAAAAAGACCCCTTACCAAAGATTTCCTCCGGAATCGCTGGAGGTGGCCATTATTACATGAATGACTAAGCTCTAGTTTGAGAAAATGATAGTCTTCGTATTGGCGCCAAAATCTTCACCGAAGAATCCCTGAAGACTCCTTAAAGATTCTTTCTTCAGCTCAATTGGACCCCTGGGCCCCACAAAAAAAAAAAAAAAAAAAAAAAAAAGACCCCTTACCAAAGATTTCCTCCGGAATCGCCGGAGGTGGCCATCATTACATGAATGACTATGCTCTAGTTTGAGAAAATGATAGTCTTCGTATTGGCGCCAAAATCTTCACCGAAGAATCCCTGAAGACTCCTTGAAGATTCTTTCTTCAGCTGAATTGGACCCCTGTGCCCCACAAAAAAAAAACAAAAAAGGACCCCTTACCAAAGATTTCCTCCGGAATCGCCGGAGGTGGCCATCATTACATGAATGACTATGCTCTAGTTTGAGAAAATGATAATCTTCGTTTTGGCGCCAAAATCTTCACCGAAGAATCCCTGAAGACTCCTTGAAGATTCTTTCTTCAGCTGAACTGGACCCCTGGGCCCCACAAAAAAAAAAAAAGGACCCCTTACCAAAGATTTCCTCCGGAATTGCCGGAGGTGGCCATCATTACATGAATGACTATGCTCTAGTTTGAGAAAATGATAGTCTTCGTATTGGCTCCAAAATCTTCACCGAAGAATCCCTGAAGACTCTTTGAAGATTCTTTCTTCAGCTGAATTGGACCCCTGGGCCCCACAAAATAAAAAACAAAAAAGGACCCCTTACCAAAGATTTCCTCCGGAATCGCCGGAGGTGGCCATCATTACATGAATGACTATGCTCTAGTTTGAGAAAATGATAGTCTTCATACTGGTGCCAAAATCTTCACTGAAGAATCCCTGAAGACTCCTTGAAGATTCGCTCTTCAGCTGAACTGGACCCCTGGGCCCCACAAAAAAAAAAAAAAAAAGGATCCCTTACCAAAGATTTCCTCCGGAATCGCCGGAGGTGGCCATCATTACATGAATGACTATGCTCTAGTTTGAGAAAATGATAGTCTTCGTATTGGCTCCAAAATCTTCACCGAAGAATCCCTGAAGACTCTTTGAAGATTCTTTCTTCAGCTGAATTGGACCCCTGGGCCCCACAAAAAAAAAACAAAAAAGAACCCCTGACCAAAGATTTCCTCCGGAATCGCCGGAGGTGGCCATCATTACATGAATGACTATGCTCTAGTTTGAGAAAATGATAGTCTTCGTATTGGTGGCAAAATCTTCATCGAAGAATCCCTGAAGACTCCTTGAAGATTCTTTCTTCAGCTGAACTGGACCCCTGGGCCCCACGAAAAAAAAAAAAGGACCCCTTACCAAAGATTTCCTCCGGAATCGCTGGAGGTGGCCATCATTACATGAATGACTATGATCTAGTTTGAGAAAATGATAGACTTCGTAATGGCGCCAAAATCTTCACCGAAGAATCCCTGAAGACTCCTTGAAGATTCTTTCTTCAGCTGAATTGAACCCCTGGGCCCCACAAAAAAAAAAAAAAAAAAAAAAAGACCCCTTACCAAAGATTTCCTCCGGAATCGCTGGAGGTGGCCATTATTACATGAATGACAAAGCTCTAGTTTGAGAAAATGATAGTCTTCGTATTGGCGCCAAAATCTTCACCGAAGAATCCCTGAAGACTCCTTAAAGATTCTTTCTTCAGCTCAATTGGACCCCTGGGCCCCACAAAAAAAAAAAAAAAAAAAAAGGACCCCTTACCAAAGATTTCCTCCAGAATCGCCGGAGGTGGCCATCATTACATGAATGACTATGCTCTAGTTTGAGAAAATGATAGTCTTCGTATTGGCTCCAAAATCTTCACCGAAGAATCCCTGAATACTCCTTGAAGATTCTTTCTTCAGCTGAACTGGACCCCTGGGCCCCACAAAAAAAAAAAAAAAAAAAAAAAAGGACCCCTTACCAAAGATTTCCTCTGGAATCGCCGGAGGTGGTCATCATTACATGAATGACTATGCTCTAGTTTGAGAAAATGATAGTCTTCGTATTGGCTCCAAAATCCTCACCGAAGAATCCCTGAAGACTCCTTGAAGATTCTTTCTTCAGCTGAATTGGACCCCTGGGCCCCCCCCAAAAAAAGAAAAAAGGACACCTTACCAAATATTTCCTCCGGAATCGCCGGAGGTGGCCATCATTACATGAATGACTATGCTCTAGTTTGAGAAAATGATAGTCTTCGTATTGGCGCAAAATCTTCACCGAAGAATCCCTGAAGACTCCTTGAAGATTTGCTCTTCAGTTGAACTTGACCCCTGGGCCCCACAAAAAAAAAAAAAAAAAAAAAAGGACCCCTTACCAAAGATTTCCTCCGGAATCGCCGGAGGTGGCCATCATTACATGAATGACTATGCTCTAGTTTGAGAAAATGATAGTCTTCGTATTGGCTCCAAAATCTTCACCGAAGAATCCCTGAAGACTCTTTGAAGATTCTTTCTTCAGCTGAATTGGACCCCTGGCCCCACAAAAAAAAAACAAAAAAGGACCCCTTACCAAAGATTTCCTCCGGAATCGCCGGAGGTGGCCATCATTACATGAATGACTATGCTCTAGTTTGAGAAAATGATAGTCTTCGTATTGGTGCCAAAATCTTCAACGAAGAATCCCTGAAGACTCCTTGAAGATTCTTTCTTCAGCTGAACTGGACCTCTGGGCCCCACAAAAAAAAAAAAAGGACCCCTTACCAAAGATTTCCTCCGGAATCGCTGGAGGTGGCCATCATTACATGAATGACTATGATCTAGTTTGAGAAAATGATAGACTTCGTATTGGCTCCAAAATCTTCACCGAAGAATCCCTGAAGGCTCCTTGAAGATTCTTTCTTCAGCTGAATTGGACCCCTGGGCCCCCCCCCCAAAAAAACAAAAAAGTACCCCTTACCAAATATTTCCTCCGGAATCGCCGGAGGTGGCCATCATTACATGAATGACTATGCTCTAGTTTGAGAAAATGATAGTCTTCGTATTGGCGCAAAATCTTCACCGAAGAATCCCTGAAGACTCCTTGAAGATTTGCTCTTCAGTTGAACTGGACCCCTGGGCCCCACAAAAAAAAAAAAAAAAAAAAGGACCCCTTACCAAAGATTTTCTCCGGAATCGCCGGAGGTGGCCATCATTACATGAATGACTATGCTCTAGTTTGAGAAAATGATAGTCTTCGTATTGGTGCCAAAATCTTCAACGAAGAATCCCTGAAGACTCCTTGAAGATTCTTTCTTCAGCTGAACTGGACCCCTGCGCCCCACAAAAAAAAAAAGGACCCCTTACCAAAGATTTCCTCCGGAATCGCTGGAGGTGGCCATCATTACATGAATGACTATGATCTAGTTTGAGAAAATGATAGACTTCGTATTGGCGCCAAAATCTTCACCGAAGAATCCCTGAAGACTCCTTGAAGATTCTTTCTTCAGCTGAATTGAACCCCTGGGCCCCACAAAAAAAACAAAAAAAGACCCCTTACCAAAGATTTCCTCCGGAATCGCCGGAGGTGGCCATTATTACATGAATGACTAAGCTCTAGTTTGAGAAAATGATAGTCTTCGTATTGGCGCCAAAATCTTCACCGAAGAATCCCTGAAGAATCCTTGAAGATTCTTTCTTCAGCTGAACTGGACCCCTGGGCCCCACAAACAAAAACAAAAAAGGACCCCTTACCAAAGATTTCCTCCAGAATCGCCGGAGGTAGCCATCATTACATGAATGACTATGCTCTAGTTTGAGAAAATGATAGTCTTCGTATTTGTGCCAAAATCTTCACTGAAGAATCCCTGAAGACTCCTTGAAGATTCTTTCTTCAGCTGAACTGGACCCCTGGGCCCCACAAAAAAAAAAAAAAAAAGGACCCCTTACCAAAGATTTCCTCAGGAATCGCCTGAGGTGGCCATCATTACATGAATGACTATGCTCTAGTTTGAGAAAATGATAGTCTTCGTATTGGCTCCAAAATCTTTTTCCGAAGAATCCCTGAAGACTCCTTGAAGATTCTTTCATCAGCTGAATTAGACCCCTGGGCCCCCCCTAAAAAAACAAAAAAAGACCCCTTACCAAAGATTTTCTCCGGAATCGCCGGAGGTGGCCATCATTACATGAATGACTATGCTCTAGTTTGAGAAAATGAATGTCTTCGTATTGGCCCCAAAATCTTCACCGAAGAATCCCTGAAGACTCTTTGAAGATTCTTTCTTCAGCTGAATTGGACCCCTGGGCCCCACAAAAAAAAAACAAAAAAGTACCCCTTACCAAAGATTTCCTCCGGAATCGCCGGAGGTGGCCATCATTACAAGAATGACTATGCTCTAGATTTAGAAAATGATAGTCTTCATATTGGCTCCAGAATCCTCACCCAAGATTCCCTGAAGACTCCTTGAAGACTCTTTCTTCAGCAGTATAATAGGTGTCATTTTTCAATTTCAAGGATAATTTCTACCATTTATATAGCTGGTAGCCTTTATGACTATGCTCTAGTTTGAGAAAATGATAGTCTTAGTATTGGCGCCAAAATCTTCACCGAAGAATCCCTGAAGACTTCTTGAAGATTCTTTCTTCAGCTGAATTGGACCCCTGGGCCCCACAAAAAAAAAAAAACAAAAAAGGACCCCTTACCAAAGATTTCCTCCGGAATCGCCGGAGGTGGCCATCATTACATGAATGACTATGCTCTAGTTTGAGAAAATGATAGTCTTCGTATTGGCTCCAAAATATTCACCGAAGAATCCCTGAAGACTCCTTGAAGATTCTTTCTTCAGCTGAATTGGGCCACTGGGCCCCACAAAAAAAAAACAAAATAGGACCCCTTACCAAAGATTTCCTCCGGAATCGCCGGAGGTAGCCATCATTACAAGAATGACTATGCTCTAGTTTGAGAAAATGATAGTCTTCGTATTGACGCCAAAATCTTCACCGAAGAATCCCTGAAGAATCCTTGAAGATTCTTTCTTCAGCTGAACTGGACCCGTGGGCCCCGCAAAAAAAAAAAAAAAGGACCCCTTACCAAATATTTCCTCTGGAATCGCCGGAGGTGGCCATCATTACATGAATGACTATGCTCTAGTTTGAGAAAATGATATTCTTTGTATTGGCTCCAAAATATTCACCGAAGAATCCCTGAAGACTCTTTGAAGATTCTTTCTTCAGCTGAATTGGACCCCTGGGCCCCCCCAAAAAAAACCAAAAAGGACCCCTTACCAAAGATTTCCTCCGGAATCGCCGGAGGTGGCCATCATTACATGAATGACTATGCTCTAGTTTTAGAAAATGATAGTCTTCATATTGGCTCCAGAATCCTCACCCAAGATTCCCTGAAGACTCCTTGAAGACTCTTTCTTCAGCAGTATAACAGGTGTCATTTTTCAATTTCAAGGGTAATTTCTACCATTTATATAGCTGGTAGCCTTTATGACTATGCTCTAGTTTGAGAAAATGATAGTCTTAGTATTGGCGCCAAAATCTTCACCGAAGAATCCCTGAAGACTCCTTGAAGATTCTTTCTTCAGCTGAATTGGACCCCTGGGCCCCACGAAAAAAAAAACAAAAAAGGACCCCTTACCAAAGATTTCCTCCGGAATCGCCGGAGGTGGCCATCATTACATGAATGACTATGCTCTAGTTTGAGAAAATGATAGTCTTCGTATTGGCGCCAAAATCTTCACCGAAGAATCCCTGAAGACTCCGTGAAGATTCTTTCTTCAGATGAACTGGACTCCTGGGCCCCACAAAAAAAACAAAACAAAAAAGGAACCCTTACAAAAATTTCCTCCGGAATCGCCGGAGGTGGCCATCATTACATGAATGACTATGCTCTAGTTTGAGAAAATGATAGTCTTCGTATTGGTGCCAAAATCTTCACCGAAGAATCCCTGAAGACTCCTTGAATATTCTTTCTTCAGCTGAATTGGACTCCTGGGCCCCACAAAAAAAAACAAAGAACTACCCCTTACCAAAGATTTCCTCCGGAATCGCCAGAGGTAGCCATCATTACATGAATGACTGTGCTCTAGTTTGAGAAAATGATAGCCTTCATATTGGCGCCAAAATCTTCACCTAAGAATCCCTGAAGACTCCTTGAAGATTCTTTCTTCAGCTGAACTGGACCCCTGGGCCCCACAAAAAAAACAAAACAAAAAAGGAACCCTTACCAAAGATTTCCTCAGGAATCGCCGGAGGTGGCCATCATTACATGAATGACTATGCTCTAGTTTGAGAAAACGATAGTCTTCGTATTGGCTCCAAAATATTCACCGAAGAATCCCTGAAGACTCCTTGAAGATTCTTTCTTCAGCTGAATTGGACCACTGGTCCCCATAAAAAAAAACAAAAAAGGACCCCTTACCAAAGATTTCCTCCGGAATCGCCGGAGGTGGCCATCATTACATGAATGACTATGCTCTAGTTTGAGAAAATGATGGTCTTCGTATTGGCGCCAAAATCTTCACCGAAGAATCCCTGAAGACTCCTTGAAGATTCTTTCTTCAGCTGAATTGGACTCCTGGGCCCCACAAAAAAAAAAAAAAAATGACCCCTTACCAAAGATTTCCTCCGGAATCGCAGGAGGTAGCCATCATTACATGAATGACTATGCTCTAGTTTGAGAAAATTATAGACTTCGTATTGGTGCCAAAATCTTCACTGAAGAATCCCTGAAGACTCCTTGAAGATTCTTTCTTCATCTGAACTGGACCCCTGGGCCCCACAAAAAAAAACAAAAAACTACCCCTTACCAAAGGTTTCCTCCGGAATCGCCGGAGGTGGCCATCATTACGTGAATGACTATGCTCCAGTTTGAGAAAATGATAGTCTTCGTATTGGCGCCAATATCTTCACCGAAGAATCCCTGAAGACTCCTTGAAGATTCTTTCTTCAGCTGAACTGGACCCCTGGGCCCCACAAAAAAAAAAAAAAAAAAAAAGGACCCCTTACCAAAGCTTTCCCCCGGAATCGCCGGAGGTGGCCATCATTACATGAATGACTATGCTCTAGTTTGAGAAAATGATAGTCTTCGTATTGGCTCCAAAATCTTCACCGAAGAATCCCTGAAGATTCCT
The DNA here is from genome assembly GCA_039081455.1 of Macrobrachium rosenbergii. Taxonomy (NCBI): domain Eukaryota; kingdom Metazoa; phylum Arthropoda; class Malacostraca; order Decapoda; family Palaemonidae; genus Macrobrachium; species Macrobrachium rosenbergii. The sequence continues at coordinate 247,987 of JANJGK010000317.1, read as the reverse complement.
TGAAGATTCTTTCTTCAGCTGAATTGGACCCCTGAGCCCCACAAAAAAAAAAAAGGACCCCTTACCAAAGATTTCCTCCGGAATCGCCAGAGGTGGCCATCATTACATGAATGACTAAGCTCTAGTTTGAGAAGATGATAGTCTTCGTATTGGCGCCAAAATCTTCACCGAAGAATCCCTGAAGACTCCTTGAAGATTCTTTCTTCAGCTGAATTGGACCCCTGGGCCCCACAAAAAAAAAAAAAAAAAAAAAAGGACCCCTTACCAAATATTTCCTCCGGAATCGCCGGAGGTGGCCATCATTACATGAATGACTATGCTCTAGTTTTTGAAAATGATAGTCTTAGTATTGGCGCCAAAATCTTCACCGAAGAATCCCTGAAGACTCCTTGAAGATTCTTTCTTCAGCAGTATAACAGGTGTCATTTTTCAATTTCAAGGGTAATTTCTACCATTTATATAGCTGGTAGCCTTTATGGCTATGCTCTAGTTTGAGAAAATGATAGTCTTAGTATTGGCGCCAAAATCTTCACCGAAGAATCCCTGAAGAATCCTTGAAGATTCTTTTTTCAGCTGAATTGGACCCCTGCCCCCCCCCCTCAAAAAAAGGACCCCTTACCAAAGATTTCCTCCGGAATCGCCGGAGGTGGCCATCATTACATGAATGACTATGCTCTAGTTTGAGAAAATGATAGTCTTCGTATTGGCGCCAAAATCTTCACCGAAGAATCCCTGAAGAATCCTTGAAGATTCTTTCTTCAGCTGAACTGGACCCCTGGGCCCCACAAAAAAAAAAAAGGACCCCTTACCAAATATTTCCTCCGGAATCGCCGGAGGTGGCCATCATTACATGAATGACTATGCTCTAGTTTGAGAAAATGATATTCTTTGTATTGGCTCCAAAATCTTCACCGAAGAATCCCTGAAGACTCTTTGAAGATTCTTTCTTCAGCTGAATTGGACCCCTGGGCCCACAAAAAAAAACAAAAAAGGACCCCTTACCAAAGATTTCCTCCGGAATCGCCGGAGGTGGCCATCATTACATGAATGACTATGCTCTAGTTTTAGAAAATTATAGTCTTCATATTGGCTCCAAAATCATCATCCAAGATTCCCTGAAGACTCCTTGAAGACTCTTTCTTCAGCAGTATAACAGGTGTCATTTTTCAATTTCAAGGGTAATTTCTACCATTTATATAGCTGGTAGCCTTTATGGCTATGCTCTAGTTTGAGAAAATGATAGTCTTAGTATTGGCGCCAAAATCTTCATCGAAGAATCCCTGAAGACTCTTTGAAGATTCTTTCTTCAGCTGAATTGGACCCCTGGGCCCCACAAAAAAAAACAAAAAAGGACCCCTTACCAAAGATTTCCTCCGGAATCGCCGGAGGTGGCCATCATTACATGAATGACTATGCTCTAGTTTTAGAAAATTATAGTCTTCATATTGGCTCCAAAATCATCACCCAAGATTCCCTGAAGACTCCTTGAAGACTCTTTCTTCAGCATTATAACAGGTGTCATTTTTCAATTTCAAGGGTAATTTCTACCATTTATATAGCTGGTAGCCTTTATGGCTATGCTCTAGTTTGAGAAAATGATAGTCTTAGTATTGGCGCCAAAATCTTCATCGAAGAATCCCTGAAGACTCCTTGAAGATTCTTTCTTCAGCTGAATTGGACCCCTGGGCCCCACAAAAAAAACAAAAAACAAAAAAGGACCCCTTACCAAAGATTTCCTCCGGAATCGCCGGAGGTGGCCATCATTATATGAATGACTATGCTCTAGTTTGAGAAAATGATAGTCTTCGTATTGGCTCCAAAATCTTCACCGAAGAATCCCTGAAGACTCCTTGAAGATTCTTTCTTCAGCTGAATTGGACCCCTGGGCCCCACAAAAAAAAACAAAAAGCAAAAAAGGACCCCTTACCAAAGATTTCCTCCGGAATCGCCGGAGGTGGCCATCATTACATGAATGACTATGCTCTAGTTTGAGAAAATGATAGTCTTCGTATTGGCTCCAAAATCTTCACCGAAGAATCCCTGAAGACTCCTTGAAGATTCTTTCTTCAGCTGAACTGGACCCCTGGGCCCCACAAAAAAAAAAAGGACCCCCTACCAAAGATTTCCTCCGGAATCGCCGGAGGTGGCCATCATTACATGAATGACTATGCTCTAGTTTGAGAAAATGATAGTCTTCATATTGGCTCCAAAATCCTCACCCAAGATTCCCTGAAGACTCCTTGAAGACTCTTTCTTCAGCAGTATAACAGGTGTCATTTTTCAATTTCAAGGGTAATTTCTACCATTTATATAGCTGGTAGCCTTTATGGCTATGCTCTAGTTTGAGAAAATTATAGTCTTCGTATTGGCGCCAAAATCTTCACCGAAGAATTCCTGAAGACTCCCTGAAGATTCTTTCTTCAGCTAAATTGGACTCCTGGGCCCCACAAAAAAAAACAAAAAAGGACCCCTTACCAAAGATTTCCTCCGGAATCGCCAGAGGTGGCCATCATTACATGAATGGCTATGCTCTAGTTTGAGAAAATGATAGTCTTCGTATTGGCGCCAAAATCTTCACCGAAGAATCCCTGAAGACTCCTTGAAGATTCTTTCTCCAGCTGAACTGGACCCCTGGGCCCCACAAAAAAAAAACAAAAAGCAAAAAAGGACCCCTTACCAAAGATTTCATCTGGAATCGCCGGAGGTGGCCATCATTACATGAATGACTATGCTCTAGTTTGAGAAAATGATAGTCTTCGTATTGGCTCCAAAATCTTCACCGAAGAATCCCTGAAGACTCCTTGAGGATTCTTTCTTCAGCTGAATTTGACCCCTGGGCCCCACAAAAAAAACAAAAAAGGACCCCTTACCAAAGATTTCCTCCGGAATCGCCGGAGGTAGCCATCATTACATGAATGACTATGCTCTAGTTTGAGAAAATGATAGTCTTCGTATTGGCTCCAAAATCTTCACCGAAGAATCCCTAAAGACTCTTTGAAGAAAAATGAGAGTCTTCGTATTGGCGCAAAATCTTCACCGAAGAATCCCTGAAGACTCCTTGAAGATTCTTTCTTTAGCTGAACTGGACCCCTGGGCCCCACAAAAACAAAAAAAAAAAAAAAAAAGGACCCCTTACCAAAGATTTCCTCCTGAATCGCCGGAGGTGGCCATCATTACATGAATGACTATGCTCTAGTTTCAGAAAATGATAGTCTTCATATTGGCTCCAGATTCCTCACCCAAGATTCCCTGAAGACTCCTTGAAGACTCTTTCTTCAGCAGTATAACAGGTGTAATTTTTCAATTTCAAGGGTAATTTCTACCATTTATATAGCTGGTAGCCTTTATGACTATGCTCTAGTTTGAGAAAATGATAGTCTTAGTATTGGCGAAAAAATCTTCACCGAAGAATCCCTGAGGACTCCTTGAAGATTCTTTCTTCAGCTGAATTGGACCCCTGGGCCCCACAAAAAAAAAAAAGGACCCCTTACCAAAGATTTTCTCCGGAATGGCCGGAGGTGGCCATCATTACATGAATGACTATGCTCTAGTTTGAGAAAATGATAGTCTTCATATTGGCGCCAAAATCTTCACCGAAGAATCCCTGAAGACTCCTTGAAGATTCTTTCTGCAGCTGAACTGAACCCCTGGGCCCCACAAAAAAAAAAAAAAAAAAGGACCCCTTACCAAAGATTTCCTTTGAGAAAATGATAGTCTTCGTATTGGCGCCAAAATCTTCACCAAAAAATCCCTGAAGACTCATTGAAGATTCTTTCTTCAGCTGAACTGGACCCCTGGGCCCCACGAAAAAAAAAAAAGGACCCCCTACCAAAGATTTCCTCCGGAATCGCCGGAGGTGGCCGTCATTACATGAATGACTAAGCTCTAGTTTGAGAAAATGATAGTCTTCGTATTGGCGCCAAAATCTTCACCGAAGAATCCCTGAAGACTCCTTGAAGATTCTTTCTTCAGCTGAATTGGACCCCTGGGCCCCACAAAAAAAAACAAAAAAGGACCCCTCACCAAAGATTTCCTCCGGAATCGCCGGAGGTGGCCATCATTACATGAATGACTATGCTCTAGTTTGAGAAAATGATAGTCTTCGTATTGGCGCCAAAATCTTAATCGAAGATTCCCTGAAGACTCCTTGAAGATTCTTTCTTCAGCTGAACTGGACCCCTGGGCCCCACAAAAAAAAAAAAAAAAAAAAAAAGGACCCCTTACCAAAGATTTCCATCGGAATCGCCGGAGGTGGCCATCATTACATGAATGACTATACTCTAGTTTGAGAAAATGATAGTCTTCGTATTGGCTCCAAAATCTTCACCGAAGAATCCCTGAAGACTCCTTGAAGATTCTTTCTTCAGCTGAATTGGACCCCTGGGCCCTACAAAAAAAAACAAAAAAGGACCCCTTACCAAAGATTTCCTCCGGAATCGCCGGAGGTGGCCATCATTACATGAATGACTATGCTCTAGTTTGAGAAAATGATAGTCTTCGTATTGGCTCCAAAATCTTCACCGAAGAATTCCTGAAGACTCCTTGAAGATTCTTTCTTCAGTTGAACTGGACCCCTGCGCCCCACAAAAAAAAAAAAAAAAAAAGGACCCCCTACCAAAGATTTCCTCCGGAATCGCCGGAGGTGGCCATCATTACATAAATGACTATGCTTTAGTTTGAGAAAATGATAGTCTTCATATTGGCTCCAAAATCCTCACCCAAGATTCCCTGAAGACGCCTTGAAGACTCTTTCTTCAGCAGTATAACAGGTGTCATTTTTCAATTTCAAGGGTAATTTCTACCATTTATATAGCTGGTAGCCTTTAGGACTATGCTCTAGTTTGAGAAAATGATAGTCTTAGTATTGGCGCCAAAATCTTCACCGAAGAATCCCTGAAGACTCCTTGAAGATTCTTTCTTCAGCTGAATTGGACCCCTGGGCCCCACAAAAAAAAAAAAAAAAAAAGGACCCCTTACCAAAGATTTCCTCCGGAATCGCCGGAGGTGGCCATCATTACATGAATGACTATGCTCTAGTTTGAGAAAATGATAGTCTTCGTATTGGCGCCAAAATCTTCACCGAAGAATCCCTGAAGACTCCTTGAAGATTCTTTCTTCAGCTGAACTGGACCCCTGGGCCCCACAAAAAAAAACAAAACAAAAAAGGACCCCTTACCAAAGATTTCCTCAGGAATCGCCGGAGGTGGCCATCATTACATGAATGACTATGCTCTAGTTTGAGAAAATGATAGTCTTCGTATTGGCGCCAAAATCTTCACCAAAAAATCCCTGAAGACTCATTGAAGATTCTTTCTTCAGCTGAACTGGACCCCTGGGCCCCACGAAAAAAAAAAAAGGACCCCCTACCAAAGATTTCTCCCGGAATCGCCGGAGGTGGCCATCATTACATGAATGACTAAGCTCTAGTTTGAGAAAATGTTAGTCTTCGTATTGGCGCCAAAATCTTCACCGAAGAATCCCTGAAGACTCCTTGAAGATTCTTTCTTCAGCTGAATTGGACCCCTGGGCCCCACAAAAAAAAAACCCAAAAAGGACCCCTCACCAAAGATTTCCTCCGGAATCGCCGGAGGTGGCCATCATTACATGAATGACTATGCTCTAGTTTGAGAAAATGATAGTCTTCGTATTGGCGCCAAAATCTTCATCGAAGATTCCCTGAATACTCCTTGAAGATTCTTTCTTCAGCTGAACTGGACCCCTGGGCCCCACAAAAAAAAAAAAAAAAAAAAAGGACCCCTTACCAAAGATTTCCTCCGGAATCGCCGGAGGTGGCCATCATTACATGAATGACTATGCTCTAGTTTGAGAAAATGATAGTCTTCGTATTGGCTCCAAAATCTTCACCGAAGAATCCCTGAAGACTCCATGAAGATTCTTTCTTCAGCTGAATTGGACCCCTGGGCCACACAAAAAAAAAAAACAAAAAAGGACCTCTTACCAAAGATTTCCTCCGGATTCGCCAGAGGTGGCCATCATTACATGAATGACTATGCTCTAATTTGAGAAAATGATAGTCTTCATATTGGCGCAAAATCTTCACCGAAGAATCCCTGAAGACTTCTTGAAGATTCTTTCTTCAGCTAAATTCTTTTTGTTTGTTTGTTTTTTTTTTTTTTGTGGGGCCCAGGGGTACAGTTCAGCTGAAGAAAGAATCTTCAAGGAGTCTTCAGGGATTCTTCGGTGAAGATTTTGCGCCAATACGAAGACTATCATTTTCTCAAACTAGAGCATAGTCATTCATGTAATGATGGCCACCTCCGGCGATTCCGGAGGAAATCTTTGGTAAGGGGTCCTTTTTTGTTTTTTTTGTGGGGCCCAGGGGTCCAATTCAGCTGAAGAAAGAATCTTCAAGGAGTCTTCAGGGATTCTTCAGTGAAGATTTTGGCTCCAATACGAAGACTATCATTTTCTCAAACTAGAGCATAGTCATTCATGTAATGATGGCTTCCTACGGCGATTCCGGAGGAAATCTTTGGTAAGGGGTCCTTTTTAATTTTTTTTTGGGGGGCCCAGGGGTCCAATTCAGCTGAAGAAAGAATCTTCAAGGAGTCTTCAGGGATTCTTCAGTGAAGATTTTGGCGCCAATACGAAGACTATCATTTTCTGAAACTAGAGCATAGTCATTCATGTAATGATGGCCACCTCCGGCGATTCTGGAGGAAATCTTCGGTAAGGGGTCCTTTTTTGTTTTTTTTTTGTGGGGCCCAGGGGTCCAATTCAGCTGAAGAAAGAATCTTCAAGGAGTCTTCAGGGATTCTTCGGTGAAGATTTTGGCACCAATACGAAGACTATCATTTTCTCAAACATGAGCATAGTCATTCATGTAATAATGGCCACCTCCGGCGATTCAGGAGGAAATCTTTGGTAAGGGGTCCTTTTTTTTTTTTTGTGGGGCCCAGGGGTCCAATTCAGCTGAAGAAAGAATCTTCAAGGAGTCTTCAGGGATTCTTCGGTGAAGATTTTGGCACCAATACGAAGACTATCATTTTCTCAAACTAGAGCATAGTCACTCATGTAATGATGGCCACCTCCGGCGATTCCGGAGGAAATCTTTGGTAAGGGGTCCTTTTTTTATTTTTTTTTGTGGGGTCCAGGGGTCCAATTCAGCTGAAGAAAGAATCTTCAAGGAGTCTTCAGGGATTCTTCGGAGAAGATTTTGGCGTCAATACTAAGACTATCATTTTCTCAAACTAGAGTATAGTCATAAAGGCTACCAGCTATATAAATGGTAGAAATTACCCTTGAAATTTAAAAATGACACCTGTTATACTGCTGAAGAAAGAGTCTTCAAGGAGTCTTCAGGGAATCTTGGGTGAGGATTTTGGAGCCAATATGAAGACTATCATTTTCTAAAACTAGAGCATAGTCATTCATGTAATGATGGCCACCTCCGGCGATTTCGGAAGAAATCTTTGGTAAGGGGTCCTTTTTTGTTTTTTTTTGTGGGGCCCAGGGGTCCAATTCAGCTGAAGAAAGAATCTTCAAAGAGTCTTCAGGGATTCTTCGGTGAAGATTTTGGAGCCAATACAAAGACTATCATTTTCTCAAACTAGAGCATAGTCATTCATGTAATGATGGCCACCTCCGGTGATTCCGGAGGAAATCTTTGGTAAGGGGTCCTTTTTTTTTTGCGGGGGGGGGGCCAGGGGTCCAGTTCAGCTGAAGAAAGAATCTTCAAGTAGTCTTCAGGGATTCTTCGGTGAAGATTTTGGCGCCAATACGAAGAGTATCATTTTCTCAAACTAGAGCATAGTCATTCATGTAGTGATGGCCACCTCCGGCGATTCCGGAGGAAATCTTTGGTAAGGGGTCCTTTTTTGTTTTGTTTTGTGGGGCACAGGGGTCCAATTCAGCTGAAGAAAGAATCTTCAAGGAGTCTTCAGGGATTCTTCGGTGAAGATTTTGGAGCCAATACGAAGACTATCATTTTCTCAAACTAGAGCATAGTCATTCATGTAATGATGGCTACCTCCGGCGATTCCGGAGGAAATCTTTGGTAGGGGTCCTTTTTTTTTTCGTGGGGCCCAGGGGTCCAGTTCAGCTGAAGAAAGAATCTTCAAGGAGTCTTCAGGGATTCTTTGGTGAAGATTTTGGCGCCAATACGAAGACTATCATTTTCTCAAACTAGAGCATAGTCATTCATGTAATGATGGCCACCTCCGGCGATTCCAGAGGAAATCTTTGGTAAGGGGTCCTTTTTTATTTTTTTTTTTGTGGGGCCCAGGGGTCCAATTCAGCTGAAGAAACAATCTTCAAGGAGTCTTCAGGGATTTTTCGGTGAAGATTTTGGAGCCAATACGAAGACTATCATTTTCTCAAACTAGAGCATAGTCATTCATGTAATGATGGCCACCTCCGGCGATTCCGGAGGAATTCTTTGGTAAGGGGTTCTTTTTTTATTTTTTTTTGTGGGGCCCAGGGGTCCAGTTCAGCTGAAGAAAGAATCTTCAAGGAGTCTTCAGGGATTCTTCAGTGAAGATTTTGGCACCAATACGAAGACTATCATTTTCTCAAAGTAGAGGATAGTCATTCATGTAATGATGGCTACCTCCTGCGATTCCGGAGGAAATCTTTGTTAAGGGGTCCTTTTTTTTTTTTTTTTGTGGGGCCCAGGGGTCCAATTCAGCAGAAGAAAGAATCTTCAAGGAGTCTTCAGGGATTCTTCGGTGAAGATTTTGGTGCCAATACGAAGACTATCATTTTCTCAAACTAGAGCATAGTCATTCATGTAATGATGGCCACCTCCGGCGATTCCGCAGGAAATCTTTGCTAAGGGGTCCTTTTTTGTTTTTTTTTGTGGGGCCCAGGGTTCCAATCCAGCTGAAGAAAGAATCTTCAAGGAGTCTTCAGGGATTCTTCGGTGAATATTTTGGTGCCAATACAAAGACTATCATTTTCTCAAACTAGAGCATAGTCATTCATGTAATGATGGCCACCTCCGGCAATTCCGGAGGAAATCTTTGGTAAGGGGTCTTTTTTTGTTTTTTTGTTTTTTTTTTGGGGGGGGCCAAGGGTCCAATTTAGCTGAAGAAAGAATCTTCAAGGAGTCTTCAGGGATTCTTCGGTGAAGATTTTGGCGCCAATACAAAGACTATCATTTTCTCAAACTAGAGCATAGCTATAAAGGCTACCAGCTATATAAATGGTAGAAATTACCCTTGAAATTGAAAAATGACACCTGTTATACTGCTGAAGAAAGAGTCTTCAAGGAGTCTTCAGGGAATCTTGGGTGATGATTTTGGAGCCAATATGAAGACTATCATTTTCTCAAACTAGAGCATAGTCATTCATGTAATGATGGCCACCTCCGGCGATTCCGGAGGAAATCTTTGGTAAGGGGTCCTTTTTTGTTTTTTTTTTTTGTGGGGCCCAGGGGTCCAATTCAGCTGAAGAAAGAATCTTCAAAGAGTCTTCAGGGATTCTTCGGTGAAGATTTTGGAGCCAATACGAAGACTATCATTTTCTCAAACTAGAGCATAGTCATTCATGTAATGATGGCCACCTCCGGCAATTCCGGAGGAAATCTTTGGTAAGGGGTCCTTTTTTTTTTTTTTTTTTTTTTGTGGGGCCCAGGGGTCCAGTTCAGCTGAAGAAAGAATCTTCAAGGAGTCTTCAGGGATTCCTCAGTGAAGATTTTGGCACCAATACGAAGACTATCATTTTCTCAAACTAGAGGATAGTCATTCATGTAATGATGGCTACCTCCTGCGATTCCGGAGGAAATATTTGGTAAGGGGTCCTTTTTAGTTTTTTTTTTGTGGGGCCCAGGGGTCCAATTCAGCTGAAGAAAGAATCTTCAAGGAGTCTTCAGGGATTCTTCGGTGAAGATTTTGGAGCCAATACTAAGACTATCATTTTCTCAAACTAGAACATAGTCATTCATGTAATGATGGCCACCTCCGGCGATTCCGGATGAAATCTTTGGTAGGGGGTCCTTTTTTTTTTTTCGTGGGGCCCAGGGGTCCAGTTCAGCTGAAGAAAGAATCTTCAAGGAGTCTTCAGGGATTCTTCGGTGAAGATTTTGGCGCCAATACGAAGACTATCATTTTCTCAAACTAGAGCATAGTCATTCATGTAATGATGGCCACCTCCGGCGATTCCGGAGGAAATCTTTGGTAAGGGGTCAATTTTTTTTTTCTGGGGCCCAGGGGTCCAATTCAGCTGAAGAAAGAATCTTCAAGGAGTCTTCAGGGATTCTTCGGTGAAGATTTTGGCGCCAATAATAAGACTATCATTTTCTCAAACTAGAGCATAGTTATTCATGTAATGATGGCCACCTCCGGCGATTCCGGAGGAAATCTTTGGTAAGGGGTCCGTTTTTTGTTTTTTTTTGTGGGGCCCAGGGGTCCAGTTCAGCTGAAGAAATAATCATCAAGGAGTCTTCAGGGATTCTTCGGAGAAGATTTTGGCGCCAATACGAAGACTATCATTTTCTCAAACTAGAGCATAGTCATTCATGTAATGATGGCCACCTCCGGCGATTCCGGAGGATATTTTTGGTAAGGGGTAGTTTTTTGTTTTTTTTTTGTGGGGCCCAGGAGTCCAATTCCGCTGAAGAAAGAATCTTCAAGGAGTCTTCAGGGATTCTTCGGTGAAGATTTTGGCGCCAATACGAAGACTATCATTTTCTCAAACTAGAGCATAGTCATTCATGTAATGATGGCCACCTCCGGCGATTCCAGAGGAAATCTTTGGTAAGGGGTCCTTTTTTGTTTTTTTTTTTTGTGGGGCCCAGGGATCCAATTCAGCTGAAGAAAGAATCTTCAAGGAGTCTTCAGGGATTCTTCGGTGAATATTTTGGAGCCAATACGAAGACTATCATTTTCTCAAATTAGAGCTTAGTCATTCATGTAATGATTTCCACCTCCGGCGATTCCGGAGGAAATCTCTGGTAAGGAGTCCTTTTTTGTTTTTTTTTGTGGGGCCCAGGGGTCCAATTCAGCTGAAGAAAGAATCTTCAAGGAGTCTTCATGGATTCTTCGGTGAAGATTTTGGAGCCAATACGAAGACTATCATTTTCTCAAACTACAGCATAGTCATTCATGTAATGATGGCCACCTCCGGCGATTCCGGAGGAAATCTTTGGTAGGGGTCCTTTTTTTTTTTTTGTGGGGCCCAGGGGTCCAGTTCAGCTGAAGAAAGAATCTTCAAGGAGTCTTCAGGGATTCTTTGGTGAAGATTTTGGCGCCAATACGAAGACTATAATTTTCTCAAACTAGAGCATAGTCATTCATGTAATGATGGCCACCTCCGGCGATTCCGGAGGAAATCTTTGGTAAGGGGTCCTTTTTTGTTTTTTTTTTTTTTGTGGGGCCCAGGGGTCCAATTCAGCTGAAGAAAGAATCTTCAAGGAGTCTTCAGGAATTCTTCGGTGAAGATTTTGGAGCCAATACGAAGACTATCATTTTCTCAAACTAGAGCTTAGTCATTCATGTAATGATTTCCACCTCCGGACATTCCGGAGGAAATCTCTGGTAAGGGGTCCTTTTTTTTTTTTTTTTTGTGGGGCCCAGGGGTCCAATTCAGCTGAAGAAAGAATCTTCAAGGAGTCTTCAGGGATTCTTCGGTGAAGATTTTGGAGCCAATACGAAGACTATCATTTTCTCAAATAAAGCATAGTCATTCATGTAATGATGGCCACCTACGGCGATTCCGGAGGAAATCTTTGGTAGGGGGTCCTTTTTTTTTTGTGGGGCCCAGGGGTCCAGTTCAGCTGAAGAAAGAATCTTCAAGGAGTCTCCAGGGATTCTTCGGTGAAGATTTTGGCGCCAATACGAAGACTATCATTTTCTCAAACTAGAGCATAGTCATTCATGTAATGATGGCCACCTCCGGCGATTCCGGAGGAAATCTTTGGTAAGGGGTCCTTTTTTGTTTTTTTTGTGGGGCCCAGAGGTCCAATCCAGCTGAAGAAAGAATCTTCAAGGAGTCTTCAGGGATTCTTCGGTGAAGATTTTGGAGCCAATACGAAGACTATCATTTTCTCAAACTAGAGCATAGTCATTCATGTAATGATGGCCACCTCCGGCGATTCCGGAGGAAATCTTTGGTAGGGGGTCTTTTTTTTTTTTTTTTTTTTTTCGTGGGGCCCAGGGGTCCAGTTCAGCTGAAGAAAGAATCTTCAAGGAGTCTTCAGGGATTCTTATGTGAAGATTTTGGCGCCAATACGAAGACTATCATTTTCTAAAACTAGAGCATAGTCATTCATGTAATGATGGCCACCTCCGGCGATTCCGGAGGAAATCTTTGGTAAGGGGTCCTTTTTTGTTTTTTTTGTGGGGCCCAGGGGTCCAATTCAGCTGAAGAAAGAATCTTCAAAGAGTCTTCAGGGATTCTTCGGTGAAGATTTTGGAGCCAATACGAAGACTATCATTTTCTCAAACTAGAGCATAGTCATAAAGGCTACCAGCTATATAAATGGTAGAAATTACCCTTGAAATTTAAAAATGACACCTGTTATACTGCTGAAGAAAGAGTCTTCAAAGAGTCTTCAGGGAATCTTGGGTGAGGATTTTGGAGCCAATATGAAGACTATCATTTTCTAAAACTAGAGCATAGTCATTCATGTAATGATGGCCACCTCCGGCGATTCCGGAGGAAATCTTTGGTAAGGGGTCCTTTTTTGTTTTTTTTTGTGGGGCCCAGGGGTCCAATTCAGCTGAAGAAAGAATCTTCAAAGAGTCTTCAGGGATTCTTCGGTGAAGATTTTGGAGCCAATACGAAGACTATCATTTTCTCAAACTAGAGCATAGTCATTCATGTAATGATGGCCACCTCCGGCGATTCCGGAGGAAATCTTTGGTAAGGGGTCTTTTTTTTTTTTTTTTTTGTGGGGCCCAGGGGTCCAGTTCAGCTGAAGAAAAAATCTTCAAGGAGTCTTCAGGGATTCTTCGGTGAAGATTTTGGCGCCAATACGAAGACTATCATTTTCTCAAACTAGAGCATAGTCATTCATGTAATGATGGCCACCTCCGGCGATTCCAGAGGAAATCTTTGGTAAGGGGTCCTTTTTTTTTTTTTTTTTTTTGTTGGGCCCAGGAACCAGTTCAGCTGAAGAAAGAATCTTCAAGGAGTCTTCAGGGATTCTTCGGTGAAGATTTTGGTGCCAATACGAAGACTATCATTTTCTCAAACTAGAGCATAGTCATTCATGTAATGATGGCCACCTCCGGCGATTCCGGAGGAAATCTTTGGTAAGGTGTCCTTTTTTGTTTTTTTTTTGTGGGGCCCAGGGGTCCAATTCAGCTGAAGAAAGAATCTTCAAGGAGTCTTCAGGGATTCTTCGGTGAAGATTTTGGAGCCAATACGAAGACTATCATTTTCTCAAACTAGAGCATAGTCATTCATGTAATGATGGCCACCTCCGGCGATTCCGGAGGAAATCTTTGGTAGGGGGTCCTTTTTTTTTTCGTGGGGCCCAGGGGTCCAGTTCAGCTGAAGAAAGAATCTTCAAGGAGTCTTCAGGGATTCTTCGGTGAAGATTTTGGCGCCAATACGAAGACTATCATTTTCTCAAACTAGAGCATAGTCATTCATGTAATGATGGACACCTCCGGCGATTCCGAAGGAAATCTTTGGTAAGGGGTCCTTTTTTGTTTTTTTTTGTGGGGCCCAGGGGTCCAATTCAGCTGAAGAAAGAATCTTCAAGGAGTCTTCAGGGATTCTTCGGTGAAGATTTTGGCGTCAATACTAATACTATCATTTTCTCAAACTAGAGCATAGTCATAAAGGCTACCAGCTATATAAATGGTAGAAATTACAGTTGAAATTTAAAAATGACACCTGTTATACTGCTGAAGAAAGAGTCTTCAAGGAGTCTTCAGGGAATATTGGGTGAGGATTTTGGAGCCAATATGAAGACTATCATTTTCTAAAACTAGAGCATAGTCATTCATGTAATGATGGCCACCTCCAGCGATTCCGGAGGAAATCTTTGCTAAGGGGTCCTTTTTTGTTTTTTTTTTTTGTGGGGCCCAGAGGTCCAATTCAGCTGAAGAAAGAATCTTCAAAGAGTCTTCAGGGATACTTCGGTGAAGATTTTGGAGCCAATACGAAGACTATCATTTTCTCAAACTAGAGCATAGTCATTCATGTAATGATGGCCACCTCCGGCGATTCCGGAGGAAATCTTTGGTAAGGGGTCTTTTTTTTTTTTTTTTTTTTTGTGGGGCCCAGGGGTCCAGTTCAGCTGAAGAAAGAATCTTCAAGGAGTCTTCAGGGATTCTTCGGTGAAGATTTTGGCGCCAATACGAAGACTATCATTTTCTCAAACTAGAGCATAGTCATTCATGTAATGATGGCCACCTCAGGCGATTCCGGAGGAAATCTTTGGTAAGGGGTCCTTTTTTGTTTTTTTTTGTGGGGCCCAGGGGTCCAATTCAGCTGAAGAAAGAATCTTCAAAGAGTCTTCAGGGATTCTTCGGTGAATATTTTGGAGCCAATACGAAGACTGTCATTTTCTCAAACTAGAGCATAGTCATTCATGTAATGATGGCCACCTCCGGCAATTCCGGAGGAAATCTTTGGTAAGGGGTCCTTTTTTGTTTTTTTTTTTTTTGTTGGGCCCAGGAACCAGTTCAGCTGAAGAAAGAATCTTCAAGGAGTCTTCAGGGATTCTTCGGTGAAGATTTTGGCGCCAATACGAAGACTATCATTTTCTCAAACTAGAGCATAGTCATTCATGTAATGATGGCCACCTCCGGCGATTCCGAAGGAAATCTTTGGTAAGGGGTCCTTTTTGTTTTTTTTTTTTTGTGGGGCCCAGGGGTCCAATTCAGCTGAAGAAAGAATCTTCAAGGAGTCTTCAGGGATTCTTCGGTGAAGATTTTGGCGCCAATACTAAGACTATCATTTTCTCAAACTAGAGCATAGTCATTAAGGCTTCCAGCTATATAAATGGTAGAAATTACCCTTCAAATTGAAAAATGACACCTGTTATACTGCTGAAGAAAGAGTCTTCAGGGAATCTTGGGTGAGGATTCTGGAGCCAATATGACGACTATCATTTTCTAAAACAAGAGCATAGTCATTCATGTAACGATGGCCACCTCCGGCGATTCCGGAGGAAATCTTTGGTAAGGGGTCCTTTTTTGTTTTTTTTTGTGGGGCCCAGGGGTCCAATTCCGCTGAAGAAAGAATCTTCAAAGAGTCTTCAGGGATTCTTCGGTGAAGATTTTGGAGCCAATACGAAGACTATCATTTTCTCAAACTAGAGCATAGTCATTCATGTAATGATGGCCACCTCCGGCGATTCCGGAGGAAATCTTTGGTAAGGGGTCCTTTTTGTTTGTTTTTTTTTTTTTGTGGGGCCCAGGGGTACAGTTCAGCTGAAGAAAGAATCTTCAAGGAGTCTTCAGGGATTCTTCGGTGAAGATTTTGCGCCAATACGAAGACTATCATTTTCTCAAACTAGAGCATAGTCATTCATGTAATGATGGCCACCTCCGGCGATTCCGGAGGAAATCTTTGGTAAGGGGTCCTTTTTTGTTTTTTTTGTGGGGCCCAGGGGTCCAATTCAGCTGAAGAAAGAATCTTCAAGGAGTCTTCAGGGATTCTTCAGTGAAGATTTTGGCTCCAATAAGAAGACTATCATTTTCTCAAACTAGAGCATAGTCATTCATGTAATGATGGCTTCCTACGGCGATTCCCGAGGAAATCTTTGGTAAGGGGCCCTTTTTAATTTTTTTTGGGGGGCCCAGGGGTCCAATTCAGCTGAAGAAAGAATCTTCAAGGAGTCTTCAGGGATTCTTCAGTGAAGATTTTGGCGCCAATACGAAGACTATCATTTTCTGAAACTAGAGCATAGTCATTCATGTAATGATGGCCACCTCCGGCGATTCTGGAGGAAATCTTCGGTAAGGGGTCCTTTTTTTTTTTTTTGTGGGGCCCAGGGGTCCAATTCAGCTGAAGAAAGAATCTTCAAGGAGTCTTCAGGGATTCTTCGCTGAAGATTTTGGCACCAATACGAAGACTATCATTTTCTCAAACTTGAGCATAGTCATTCATGTAATAATGGCCACCTCCGGCGATTCTGGAGGAAATCTTTGGTAAGAGGTCCTTTTTTTTTTTTTTTTGTGGGGCCCAGGGGTCCAATTCAGCTGAAGAAAGAATCTTCAAGGAGTCTTCAGGGATTCTTCGGTGAAGATTTTGGCACCAATACGAAGACTATCATTTTCTCAAACTAGAGCATAGTCATTCATGTAATGATGGCCACCTCCGGCGATTCCGGAGGAAATCTTTGGTAAGGGGTCCTTTTTTGATTTTTTTTTGTGGGGTCCAGGGGTCCAATTCAGCTGAAGAAAGAATCTTCAAGGAGTCTTCAGGGATTCCTCGGAGAAGATTTTGGCGTCAATACTAAGACTATCATTTTCTCAAACTAGAGTATAGTCATAAAGGCTACCAGCTATATAAATGGTAGAAATTACCCTTGAAATTTAAAAATGACACCTGTTATACTGCTGAAGAAAGAGTCTTCAAGGAGTCTTCAGGGAATCTTGGGTGAGGATTTTGGAGCCAATATGAAGACTATCATTTTCTAAAACTAGAGCATAGTCATTCATGTAATGGTGGCCACCTCCGGCGATTTCGGAAGAAATCTTTGGTAAGGGGTCCTTTTTTGTTTTTTTTTGTGGGGCCCAGGGGTCCAATTCAGCTGAAGAAAGAATCTTCAAAGAGTCTTCAAGGATTCTTCGGTGAAGATTTTGGAGCCAATACGAAGACTATCATTTTCTCAAGCTAGAGCATAGTCATTCATGTAATGATGGCCACCTCCGGCAATTCCGGAGGAAGTCTTTGGTAAGGGGTCCTTTTTTTTTTTTTTTTTTTTTTTTGTGGGGCCCAGGGGTCCAGTTCAGCTGAAGAAAGAATCTTCAAGGAGTCTTCAGGGACTCTTCGTTGAAGATTTTGGCGCCAAAACGAAGACTATCATTTTCTCAAACTAGAGCATAGTCATTCATGTAATGATGGCCACCTCCAGCGATTACGGAGGAAATCTTTGGTAAGGGGTTCTTTTTTTTTTTTCTTTTTTGTGGGGCCCAGGGGTCCAATTCAGCTGAAGAAAGAATCTTCAAAGAGTCTTCAGGAATTCTTCGGTGAAGATTTTGGAGCCAATACGAAGACTATCATTTTCTCAAACTAGAGCATAGTCATTCATGTAATGA
The DNA here is from genome assembly GCA_039081455.1 of Macrobrachium rosenbergii. NCBI lineage: Eukaryota > Metazoa > Arthropoda > Malacostraca > Decapoda > Palaemonidae > Macrobrachium > Macrobrachium rosenbergii. The sequence continues at coordinate 230,807 of JANJGK010000317.1, read as the reverse complement.
TGGCCACCTCCGGCGATTCCGGAGGAATTCTTTGGTAAGGGGTTCTTTTTTTATTTTTTTTTTGTGGGGCCCAGGGGTCCAGTTCAGCTGAAGAAAGAATCTTCAAGGAGTCTTCAGGGATTCTTCAGTGAAGATTTTGGCAACAATACGAAGACTATCATTTTCTCAAACTAGAGGATAGTCATTCATGTAATGATGGCTACCTCCTGCGATTCCGGAGGAAATCTTTGGTAAGGGGCCCTTTTTTTTTTTTTGTGGGGCCCAGGGGTCCAATTCAGCTGAAGAAAGAATCTTCAAGGAGTCTTCAGGGATTCTTCGGTGAAGATTTTGGTGCCAATACGAAGACTATCATTTTCTCAAACTAGAGCATAGTCATTCATGTAATGATGGCCACCTCCGGCGATTCCGCAGGAAATCTTTGCTAAGGGGTCCTTTTTTGTTTTTTTTTGTGGGGCCCAGGGGTCGAATTCAGCTGAAGAAAGAATCTTCAAGGAGTCTTCAGGGATTCTTCGGTGAATATTTTGGAGCCAATACGAAGACTATCATTTTCTCAAACTAGAGCATAGTCATTCATGTAATGATGGCCACCTCCGGCGATTCCGGAGGAAATCTTTGGTAAGGGGTCCTTTTCTGTTTTTTTTTTGTGGGGCCCAGGGGTCCAGTTCAGCTGAAGAAAGAATCTTCAAGGAGTCTTCAGGGATTCTTCGGTGAAGATTTTGGAGCCAATACGAAGACTATCATTTTCTCAAGCTAGAGGATAGTCATTCATGTAATGATGGCCACCTCCGGCAATTCCGGAGGAAATCTTTGGTAAGGGGTCCTTTTTTGTTTTTTTTTTTTTGTGGGGCCCAGGGGTCCAGTTCAGCTGAAGAAAGAATCTTCAAGGAGTCTTCAGGGACTCTTCGGTGAAGATTTTGGCGCCAAAACGAAGATTATCATTTTCTCAAACTAGAGCATAGTCATTCATGTAATGATGGCCACCTCCAGCGATTCCGGAGGAAATCTTTGGTAAGGGGTCCTTTTTTTTTTTTCTTTTTTGTGGGGCCCAGGGGTCCAATTCAGCTGAAGAAAGAATCTTCAAAGAGTCTTCAGGAATTCTTCGGTGAAGATTTTGGAGCCAATACGAAGACTATCATTTTCTCAAACTAGAGCATAGTCATTCATGTAATGATGGCCACCTCCTGCGATTCCGGAGGAATTCTTTGGAAAGGGGTTCTTTTTTTATTTTTTTTTTGTGGGGCCCAGGGGTCCAGTTCAGCTGAAGAAAGAATCTTCAAGGAGTCTTCAGGGATTCTTCAGTGAAGATTTTGGCACCAATACGAAGACTATCATTTTCTCAAACTAGAGGATAGTCATTCATGTAATGATGGCTACCTCCTGCGATTCCGGAGGAAATCTTTGGTAAGGGGTCCTTTTTTTTTTTTTTGTGGGGCCCAGGGGTCCAATTCAGCTGAAGAAAGAATCTTCAAGGAGTCTTCAGGGATTCTTCGGTGAAGATTTTGGTGCCAATACGAAGACTATCATTTTCTCAAACTAGAGCATAGTCATTCATGTAATGATGGCCACCTCCGGCGATTCCGCAGGAAATCTTTGCTACGGGGTCCTTTTTTGTTTTTTTTTGCGGGGCCCAGGGGTCCAATTCAGCTGAAGAAAGAATCTTCAAGGAGTCTTCACGGATTCTTCGGTGAATATTTTGGAGCCAATACGAAGACTAACATTTTCTCAAACTAGAGCATAGTCATTCAAGTAATGATGGCCACCTCCGGCGATTCCGGAGGAAATCTTTGGTAAGGGGTCCTTTTCTGTTTTTTTTTTGTGGGGCCCAGGGGTCCAGTTCAGCTGAAGAAAGCATCTTCAAGGAGTCTTCAGGGATTCTTCGGTGAAGATTTTGGCACCAATACGAAGACTATCATTTTCTCAAACTAGAGCATAGTCATTCATGTAATGATGGCCACCTCTGGCGATTCCGGAGGAAATCTTTGGTAAGGGGTCCTTTTTTGTTTTTTTGTGTTTTTTGTGGGGCCCAGGGGTCCAATTCAGCTGAAAAAAGAATCTTCAAGGAGTCTTCAGGGATTCTTCGGTGAAGATTTTGGCACCAATAGTAAGACTATCATTTCCTCAAACTAGAGTATAGTCATAAAGGCTACCAGCTATATAAAGGGTAGAAATTACCCTTGAAATTGAAAAATTACACCTGTTATACTGCTGAAGAAAGAGTCTTCAAGGAGTCTTCAGGGAATCTTGGGTGAGGATTTTGGAGCCAATATGAAGACTATCATTTTCTAAAACTAGAGCATAGTCATTCATGTAATGATGGCCACCTCCGGCGATTCCGGAGGAAATCTTTGGTAAGGGGTCCTTTTTTTTTTTTTTGTGGGGCCCAGGGGTCCAATTCAGCTGAAGAAAGAATCTTCAAGGAGTCTTCAGGGATTCTTCGGTGAAGATTTTGGCGCTAAAACGAACCCTATCATTTTCTCAAACTAGAGCATAGTCATTCATGTAATGATGGCCACCTCCGGCGATTCCGGAGGAAATCTTTGGTAAGAGGTCCTTTTTTTTTTTTTTTTTTTTGTGGGGCCCAGGGGTCCAATTCAGCTGAAGAAAGAATCTTCAAGGAGTCTTCAGGGATTCTTCGGTGAAGATTTTGGCGCTAAAACGAGGACTATCATTTTCTCAAACTAGAGCATAGTCATTCATGTAATGATGGCCACCTCCGGAGACTCCGGAGGAAATCTTTGGTAAGGGGTCCTTTTTTGTTTTTTTTTGTGGGGCCCAGGGGTCCAATTCAGCTGAAGAAAGAATCTTCAAGGAGTCTTCAGGGATTCTTCGGTGAAGATTTTGGCGCTAAAACGAAGACTATCATTTTCTCAAACTAGAGCATAGTCATTCATGTAATGATGGCCACCTCCGGCGATTCCGGAGGAAATCTTTGGTAAGAGGTCCTTTTTTTTTTTTTTTTTTTGTGGGGCCCAGGGGTCCAATTCAGCTGAAGAAAGAATCTTCAAGGAGTCTTCAGGGATTCTTCGGTGAAGATTTTGGCGCTAAAACGAAGACTATCATTTTCTCAAACAAGAGCATAGTCATTCATGTAATGATGGCCACCTCCGGCGATTCCGGAGGAAATCTTTGGTAAGGGGTCCTTTTTTGTTTTTTTTTGTGGGGCCCAGGGGTCCAATTCAGCTGAAGAAAGAATCTTCAAGGAGTCTTCAGGGATTCTTCGGTGAAGATTTTTTCGCCAATACGAAGACTATCATTTTCTCAAACTAGAGTATAGTCATTCATGTAATGATGGCCACCTCCAACGATTCCGGAGGAAATCTTTGGGAAGGGGTCCTTTTTTTTTTTTTTTTTGTGGGGCCCAGGGGTCCAGTTCAGCTGAAGAAAGAATCTTCAAGGAGTCTTCAGGGATTCTTCGGTGAAGATATTGGCGCCAATACGAAGACTATCATTTTCTCAAACTAGAGCATAGTCATTCATGTAATGATGGCCACCTCCGGCGATTACGGAGGAAATATTTGGTAAGGGGTCCTTTTTAGTTTTTTTTTTTTTTGTGGGGCCCAGGGGTCCAATTCAGCTGAAGAAAGAATCTTCAAGGAGTCTTCAGGGATTCTTCGGTGAAGATTTTGGCGCCAATACGAAGACTATCATTTTCTCAAACTAGAGCTTAGTCATTCAAGTAATGATGGCCACCTCCGGCGATTCCGGAGGAAATCTTTGGTAGGGGGTCCTTTTTTTTTTCGTGGGGCCCAGGGGTCCAGTTCAGCTGAAGAAAGAATCTTCAATGAGTCTTCAGGGATTTTTTGGTGAAGATTTTGGCGCCAATAGGAAGACTATCATTTTCTCAAACAAGAGCATAGTCATTCATGTAATGATGTCCACCTCCGCCGATTCCGGAGGAAATCTTTGGCAAGGGGTCCTTTTTTGTTTTGTTTTTTTTTTTGTGGGGCCCAGGGGTCCAGTTCAGCTGAAGAAAGAATCTTCAAGGAGTCTTCAGGGATTCTTCGGTGAAGATTTTGGCGCCAATACGAAGACTATCATTTTCTGAAACCAGAGCATAGTCATTCATGTAATGATGGCCACCTCCGGCGATTCCGGAGGAAATCTTTGGTAAGGAGTTCTTTTTTTTTTTTTTTTTTTTGTGGGCCCAGGGGTCCAATTCAGCTGAAGAAAGAATCTTCAAGGAGTCTTGAGGGATTCTTCGGTGAAGATTTTGGCGCCAATACTAAGACTATCATTTTCTCAAACTAGAGCATAGTCATAAAGGCTACCAGCTATATAAATGGTAGAAATTACCCTTGAAATTGAAAAATGACACCTGTTATACTGCTGAAGAAAGAGTCTTCAAGGAGTCTTCAGGGAATCTTGGGTGAGGATTTTGGAGCCAATATGAAGACTATCATTTTCTAAAACTAGAGCATAGTCATTCATGTAATGATGGCCACCTCCGGCGATTCCGGAGGAAATCTTTGGTAAGGGGTCCTTTTTTGTTTTTTTTGGGGGGGGCCCAGGGGTCCAATTCAGCTGAAGAAAAAATCTTCAAAGAGTCTTCAGGGATTCTTCGGTGAAGATTTTTTTGCCAATACGAAGACTATCATTTTCTCAAACTAGAGCATAGTCATTCATGTAATCATGGCCACCTCCGGCGATTCCGGAGGAAATCTTTGGTAAGGGGTCCTTTTTTCTTTTTTTTTTTGTGGGGCCCAGGGGTGCAGTTTAGCTAAAGAAAGAATCTTCAAGGAGTCTTCAGGGATTCTTCGGTGAAGATTTTGCGCCAATATGAAGACTATCATTTTCTCAAACTAGAGCATAGTCATTCATGTAATGATGGCCACCTCAGGCGATTCCGGAGGAGATCTTTGGTAAGGGGTCCTTTTTTGTTTTTTTTTGTGGGGCCCTGGGGTCCAATTCAGCTGAAGAAAGAATCTTCAAAGAGTCTTTAGGGATTCTTCGGTGAAGATTTTGGAGCCAATACGAAGACTATCATTTTCTCAGACTAGAGCATAGTCATTCATGTAATGATGGCTACCTCCGGCGATTCCGGAGGAAATCTTTGGTAAGGGGTCCTTTTTTATTTTTTTTTTTTTTGTGGGGCCCAGGGGTCCAATTCAGCTGAAGAAAGAATCCTCAAGGAGTCTTCAGGGATTCTTCGGTGAAGATTTTGGAGCCAATACGAAGACTATCATTTTCTCAAACTAGAGTATAGTCATTCATGTAATGATGGCCACCTCCGGCGATTCCGGATGAAATCTTTGGTAAGGGGTCCTTTTTTGTTTTTTGTTTTTTTTTGTGGGGCCCAGGGGTCCAGTTCAGTTGAAGAAAGAATCTTCAAGGAGTCTTCAGGGATTCTTCGGTGAAGATTTTGGCGCCAATACGAAGACTATCATTTTCTCAAACTAGAGCATAGTCATTCATGTAATGATGGCCACCTCCGGCGATTCCAGAGGAAATCTTTGGTAAGGGGTCCTTTTTTGTTTTTTTTTTTGTGGGGCCCAGGAGTCCAATTTAGCTGAAGAAAGAATCTTCAAGGAGTCTTCAGGGATTCTTCGGTGAAGATTTTGGAGCCAATACTAAGACTATCATTTTCTCAAACTAGAGCATAGTCATTCATGTAATGATGGCCACCTCCAGCGATTCCGGAGGATATATTTGGTAAGGGGTCCTTTTTAGTTTTTTTTTTTTTTTGTGGGGCCCAGGGGTCCAGTTCAGCTGAAGAAAGAATCTTCAAGGAGTCTTCAGGGATTCTTCGGTGAAGATTTTGGCGCCAATACGAAGACTATCATTTTCTCAAAGTAGAGCTTAGTCATTCATGTAATGATGGCCACCTCCGGCGATTCCGGAGGAAATATTTGGTAAGGGGTCCTTTTTAGTTTTTTTTTTTGTGGGGCCCAGGGGTCCAATTCAGCTGAAGAAAGAATCTTCAAGGAGTCTTCAGGGATTCTTCGGTGAAGATTTTGGCGCCAATACGAAGACTGTCATTTTCTCAAACTAGAGCATAGTCATTCATGTAATGATGGCCACCTCCGGCGATTCCGGAGGAAATCTTTGGTAGGGGGTCCTTTTTTTTTTTTTTTTGTGGAGCCCAGGGGTCCAGTTCAGCTGAAGAAAGAATCTTCAAGGAGTCTTCAGGGATTCTTCGGTGAAGATTTTGCACCAATACGAAGACTATCATTTTCTCAAACTAGAGCATAGTCATTCATGTAATGATGGCCACCTCCGGCGATTCTGGAGGAAATATTTGGTAAGGGGTCCTTTTTTGTTTTTTTGGGGGGGGCCCAGGGGTCCAATTCAGCTGAAGAAAGAACCTTCAAGGAGTCTTCAGGGATTCTTCGGTGAAGATTTTGGAGCCAATACGAAGACTATCATTTTCTCAAACTAGAGCATAGTCATTCATGTAATGATGGCCACCTCCGGCGATTCCGGAGGAAATCTTTGGTAACGGGTTCTTTTTTTTTTTTTTTTTTTGTGGGGCCCAGGGGTCCAGTTCAGCTGAAGAAAGAATCTTCAAGAAGTATTCAGGGATTCTTCGGTGAAGATTTTGGCACCAATACGAAGACTATCATTTTCTCAAACTAGAGCATAGTCATTCATGTAATGATGGCCACCTCCGGCGTTTCCGGAGGAAATCTTTGGTAAGGGGTCCTTTTTTTTTTTTTTTTTTTTGTGGGGCCCAGTGGTCCAATTCAGCTGAAGAAAGAATCTTCAAGGATTCCTCAGGGATTCTTCGGTGAAGATTTTGGCGCCAATACGAAGACTATTATTTTCTCAAACTAGAGCTTAGTCATTCATGTAATAATGGCCACCTCCGGCGATTCCGGAGGAAATCTTTGGTAAGGAGTCTTTTTTTGTTTTTTTTTGTGGGGCCCAGGGGTTCAATTCAGCTGAAGAAAGAATCTTCAAGGAGTCTTCAGGGATTCTTCGGTGAAGATTTTGGCACCAATACGAAGTCTATCATTTTCTCAAACTAGAGCAAAGTCATTCATGTAATGATGGCCACCTCCAGCGATTCCGGAGGAAATCTTTGGTAGGGGGTCCTTTTTTTTTTTTCGTGGGGCCCAGGGGTCCAGTTCAGCTGAAGAAAGAATCTTCAAGGAGTCTTCAGGGATTCTTCGGTGAAGATTTTGGCACCAATACGAAGACTATCATTTTCTTCAACTAGAGCATAGTCATTCATGTAATGATGGCCACCTCCGGCGATTCCGGAGGAAATCTTTGGTAAGGGGTCCTTTTTTGTTTTTTTTTGTGGGGCCCAGGGGTCCAATTCAGCTGAAGAAAGAATCTTCAAAGAGTCTTCAGGGATTCTTCGGTGAAGATTTTGGCGCCAATACGAAGACTGTCATTTTCTCAAACTAGAGCATAGTCATTCATGTAATGATGGCCACCTCCGGCGATTACGGAGGAAATCTTTGGTAAGGGGTCCTTTTTTTTTTTTTTTTTTTTGTGGGGCCCAGGGGTCCAGTTCAGCTGAGGAAAGAATCTTCAAGGAGTCTTCAGGGATTCTTCAGTGAAGATTTTGGCACCAATACGAAGACTATCATTTTCTCAAACTAGAGCATAGTCATTCATGTAATGATGGCTACCTCCTGCAATAACGGGGGAAATCTTTGGTAAGGGGCCTTTTTTTGTTTTTTTTTTTTGTGGGGCCCAGGGGTCCAATTCAGCTGAAGAAAGAATCTTCAAGGAGTCTTCAGGGATTCTTCGGTGAAGATTTTGGCGCCAATACGAAGACTATCATTTTCTCAAACTAGAGCATAGTCATTTATGTAATGATGGCCACCTCCGCCGATTCCGCAGGAAATCTTTGCTAAGGGGTCCTTTTTTGTTTTTTTTTTGTGGGGCCCAGGGGTCCAATTCAGCTGAAGAAAGAATCTTCAAGGAGTCTTCAGGGATTCTTCGGTGAAGATTTTGGCGCCAATACGAAGACTATCATTTTCTCAAACTAGAGCATAGTCATTCATGTAATGATGGCCACCTCCGGCGATTCCGGAGGAAATCTTTGGTAGGGGGTCCTTTTTTTTTCGTGGGGCCCAGGGGTCCAGTTCAGCTGAAGAAAGAATCTTCAAGGAGTCTTCAGTGATACTTCGGCGAAGATTTTGGCACCAATACGAAGACTATCATTTTCTCAAACTATAGCATAGTCATTCATGTAATGATGGCCACCTCCGGCGATTCCGGAGGAAATCTTTGGTAAGGGGTCCTTTTTTTTTTTTTTTTTTTTGTGGGGCCCAGGGTCCAATTCAGCTGAAGAAAGAATCTTCAAGGAGTCTTCAGGGATTCTTCGGTGAAGATTTTGGCGCCAATACGAAGACTATCATTATCTCAAACTAGAGCATAGTCATTCATGTAATGATGGCCACCTCCGGCGATTCCGGAGGAAATCTTTGGTAAGGGGTCCTTTTTTTTTTTTTTTTTTGTGGGGCCCAGGGGTCCAGTTCAGCTGAGGAAAGAATCTTCAAGGAGTCTTCAGGGATTCTTCAGTGAAGATTTTGGCACCAATACGAAGACTATCATTTTCTCAAACTAGAGCATAGTCATTCATGTAATGATGGCTACCTCCTGCAATTACGGAGGAAATCTTTGGTAAGGGGTCCTTTTTTTTTTCTTTTTTTTTTTGTGGGGCCCAGGGGTCCAATTCAACTGAAGAAAGAATCTTCAAGGAGTCTTCAGGGATTCTTCGGTGAAGATTTTGGCGCCAATACGAAGACTATCATTTTCTCAAACTAGAGCATAGTCATTTATGTAATGATGGCCACCTCCGGCGATTCCGCAGGAAATCTTTGCTAAGGGGTCCTTTTTTGTTTTTTTTTTTTTTGTGGGGCCCAGGGGTCCAATTCAGCTGAAGAAAGAATCTTCAAGGAGTCTTCAGGGATTCTTCGGTGAATATTTTGAAGCCAATACGAAGACTATCATTTTCTCAAACTAGAGCATAGTCATTCATGTAATGATGGCCACCTCCGGCGATTCCGGAGGAAATCTTTGGTAGGGGGTCCTTTTTTTTTCGTGGGGCCCAGGGGTCCAGTTCAGCTGAAGAAAGAGTCTTCAAGGAGTCTTTAGGGAATCTTGGGTGAGGATTATGGAGCCAATATGAAGACTATCATTTTCTAAAACTAGAGCATAGTCATTCATGTAATGATGGCCACCTCCGGCGATTCCGGAGGAAATCTTTGGTAAGGGGTCCTTTTTTTGTTTTTTTTTGTCGGGCCCAGGGGTCCAATTCAGCTGAAGAAAGAATCTTCAAAGAGTCTTCAGGGATTCTTCGGTGAAGATTTTGGAGCCAATGCGAAGACTATCATTTTCTCAAACTAGAGCATAGTCATTCATGTAATGATGGCCACCTCCGGCAATTCCGGAGGAAATCTTTGGTAAGGGGTCCTTTTTTTTTTTTTTTTTTTTTTTTGTGGGGCCCAGGGGTCCAGTTCAGCTGAAGAAAGAATCTTCAAGGAGTCTTCAGGGATTCTTCGGTGAAGATTTTGGCGCCAAAACGAAGATTATCATTTTCTCAAACTAGAGCATAGTCATTCATGTAATGATGGCCACCTCCAGCGATTCCGGATTAAATCTTTGGTAAGGGGTCCTTTTTTGGGTTTGTTTGTGGGGCCCAGGGGTCCAATTCAGCTGAAGAAAGAATCTTCAAGGAGTCTTCAGGGATTCTTCGGTGAAGATTTTGGCGCCAATACGAAGACTATCATTTTCTCAAACTAGAGCATAGTCATTCATGTAATGATGGCCACCTCCGGCGATTCTGGAGGAAATTTTTGGCAAGGGGTCCTTTTTTTTTTTTTTTGTGGGGCCCAGGGGTCCAATTCAGCTGAAGAAAGAATCTTCAAAGAGGCTTCAGGGATTCTTCAGTGAAGATTTTGGAACCAATACGAAGACTGTCATTCTTTCAAACTAGAGCATAGTCATTCATGTAATGATGACCACCTCCGGCAATTCCTGAGGAAATCTTTGGTAAGGGGTCCTTTTTTTTTTTTTTTTTTTTGTGGGGCACAGGGGTCCAATTCAGCTGAAGGAAGAATCTTCAAGGAGTCTTCAGGGATTCTTCAGTGAAGATTTTTTCGCCAATACGAAGACTATCATTTTCTCAAACTAGTGCATAGTCATTCATGGAATGATGGACACCTCCGGCGATTCCGGAGGAAATCTTTGGTAAGGGGTCCTTTTTTTCGGGGGGGGGGACCAGGGGTCCAATTCAGCTGAAGAAAGAATCTTCAAGGAGTCTTCAGGGATTCTTCGGTGAAGATTTTGGCACCAATACGAAGACTATCATTTTCTGAAACTAGAGCATAGTCATTCATGTAATGATGGCCACCTCCGGCGATTCCGGAGGAAATCTTTGGTAAGGGGTCCTTTTTGTTTTTTTTTTTTTGTGGGAGCCAGGGGTCCAATTCAGCTGAAGAAAGAATCTTCAAGGAGTCTTCAGGGATTCTTCGGTGAAGATTTTTTCGCCAATACGAAGACTATCATTTTCTCAAACTAGAGCCTAGTCATTCAAGTAATGATGGCCACCTCCGCCGATTCCGGAGGAAATCTTTGGTAAGGGGTCCTTTTTTGTTTTTTTTTTTGTGGGGCCCAGGGGTCCAATTCAGCTGAAGAAAGAATCTTCAAGAAGTCTTCAGGGATTCTTCGGTGAAGATTTTGGAGCCAATACGAAGACTATCATTTTCTCTAACTAGAGCATTGTCATACATGTAATAATGGCCACCTCCAGCGATTCCGGAGGAAATCTTTGGTAAGGGGTCCTTTTTTTTTTTTTTTTTTTGTGGGGCCCGGGGGTCCAATTCAGCTGAAGAAAGAATCTTCAAGGAGTCTTCAGGGATTCTTCGGTGAAGATTTTGGCGCCAATACGAAGACTATCATTTTCTCAAACTAGAGCATAGTCATTCATGTAATGATGGACACCTCCGGCGATTCCGGAGGAAATCTTTGGTAAGGGGACCTTCTTTGTTTTTTTTTTGTGGGGACCAGGGGTCATATTCTCCTGAAGAAAGAATCTTCAAGGAGTCTTCAGGGATTCTTCGGTGAAGATTTTGGCGCCAATACGAAGAATATCATTTTCTCAAACTAGAGCATAGTCATTCATGTAATGCTGGCCACCTCCGGCAATTCCGGAGAAAATCTTTGGTAAGGGATCCTTTTTTGTTTTTTTTTTTGTGGGGCCCAGGGGTCCAATTCAGCTGAAGAAAGAATCAAGGAGTCTTCAGGGATTCTTCGGTGAAGATTTTGGCGCCAATACGAAGACTATAATTTTCTCAAACTAGAGCATAGCCATTCATGTAATGATGGGCACCTCCGGCGATTCCGGAGGAAATCTTTGATAAGGGGTCCTTTTTTTTTTTTATGTTCCAGGGGTCCAATTCAGCTGAAGAAAGAATCTTCAAGGAGTCTTAAGGGATTCTTCGGTGAAGATTTTGGCGCCAATACGAAGACTATCATTTTTTCAAACTAGAGCATAGTTGTTCATGTAATGATGGCCACCTCCGGCGATTCCAGAGGAAATCTTTGATAAGGGTCCTTTTTGTTTTTTTTTTTTGTGGGGCCCAGAGGTCCAATTCAGCTGAAGAAAGAATCTTCAAGGAGTCTTCAGGGATTCTTCGGTGAAGATTTTGGCGCCAATACTAAGACTAACATTTTCTCAAACTAGAGCATAGTCATTCATGTAATGATGGCCACCTCCGGCGATTCCGGAGGAAATCTTTGGTAGGGCGTTCTTTTTTGTTTTCTTTTTGTGGGGACCAGGGGTCCAATTCAGCTGAAGAAAGAATCTTCAAGGAGTCTTCAGGGATTTTTCGGTGAAGATTTTGGCGCCAATACGAAAACTATCATTTTCTGAAACTAGAGCATAGTCATTCATGTAATGATGGCCACCTCCGGCGATTCCGGAGGAAATCTTTTGTAAAGGGTCCTTTTTTTTTTTTGTGGGGCCCAGGGGTCCAGTTCAGCTGAAGAAAGAATCTTCAAGGAGTCTTCAGGGATTCTTCGGTGAAGATTTTGGCACCAATACGAAGACTATCATTTTCTCAAACTAGAGCATAGTCATTCATGTAATGATGGCCACCTCCGGCGATTCCGGAGAAAATCTTTGGTAAGGGGTCCTTTTTTTGGGTTTGTTTGTGGGGCCCAGAGGTCCAGTTCAGCTGAAGAAAGAATCTTCAAGGAGTCTTCAGGGATTCTTCGGTGAAGATTTTGGCGCCAATACGAAGACTATCATTTTCTCAAACGAGAGAATAGTCATTCATGTAATGATGGCCACCTCCGGCGATTCCGGAGGAAATCTTTGGTAAGGGGTCCTTTTTTTTTTTTTTTTTTTGTGGGGCCCAGGGGTCCAATTCAGCTGAAGAAAGAATCTTCAAGGAGTCTTCAGGAATTCTTCGGTGAAGATTTTGGAGCCAATACGAAGATTATCATTTTCTCAAACTAGAGCATAGTCATTCATGTAATGATGGCCACCTCCGGCGATTCCAGAGGAATTCTTTGGTAAGGGGTCCTTTTTTGTTTTTTTTTTGTTTTTTTTGTGGGGCCCAGGGGTCCAATTCAGCTGAAGAAAGAATCTTCAAGGAGTCTTCAGGGATTCTTCGGTGAAGATTTTGGCGCCAATACGAAGACTATCATTTTATCAAACTAGAGCATAGTGCCAGTTGTGTAGAACAAAGATGTGCCAGTTGCATAGAACAAACTTGTGCCAGTTATGTAGAAGAAACTTGTGCCAGTTGAATCGAACAAACTTGTGCCAGTTACGGCGAACAAACTTGTGGCAGTTTCGTCGAGAAAACTTGTGCCAGTTGCGTCAAATAAACTTGTGCCAGTTGCATCAAACAAACTTGTGCCAGTTGCGTCAAACAAACTTGTGCCAGTTGCATCAATCAAACTTGTTCCAGTTGCGTCAAACAAACTTGTGCCATTTGAGTCGAAAAACTTGTGAAAGTTGCGTCGAACAACTTGTGCCAGTTGCGTCTAACAAACTTGTGCCAGTTGCGTTGAACAAACTTGTGCCAGTTGCGTCTAACAAACTTGTACCAGTTGCGTCAAAAAAACTTGGGCCAGTTTTGTCGAACAAACTTGTGCCAGTGGCATCCAACAAAATTGTGCCAGTTGTGTAGAACAAACTTGTGCCAGTTGTGTCAAACAAACTTGTGCCAATTGCGTAGAACAAACTTGTCCCAGTTGCGTAGAACATCCTTGTGCCAGTTGCGTCGAACAATCTTGTGCTAGTTGGTAGAACAAACTTGTGCCAGTTACATCAAACAAAGTTATTCCAGTTGCGTAAAACAAACTAGTGCCAGTTGCATAGAACAAACTTGTGACAGTTGAGTAGAACAAACTTGTGCCAGTTGCGTCGAACAAACTTGTGCCAGTTGTGTCAAACAAACTTGTTACAGTTGCGTCGAACAAACTTGTGCCAGTTGCGTCGAACAAACTTGTGCCAGTTGCGTCGAACAAACTTGTGTCAGTTGCGTCAAACAAACTTGTGCCAGTTGCGTCAAACAAACTTGTGCCAATTAAGTCGAAAAAACTTGTGCCAGATGCGTAGAACAAACTTGTGCCAGTTGCATCTAACAAACTTGTGCCAGTTGCGTCAAACAAACTTGTGCCAGTTGCGTCAAACAAACTTGTGCCAGTTGCATCGAACAAACTTGTGCCAGTTGCGTAGAACAAACTTGTGCCAGTTGTGTCAAACAAACTTGTGCCAGTTACGTAGAACAAACTTGTGCCAGTTGCGTAGAACAACCTTGTGCCAGTTGCGTCAAACAAACTTGTGCCAGTTGCGTCAAACAAACTTGTGCCAGTTGTGTCAAACAAACTTGTGCCAGTTGGTTCGAACAAACTTGTGCCATTTGCGTCCAAAAAACTTGTTCCAGTTGCGTCAAACAAACTTGTGCCAGTTGCGTCGAACAAACTTGTGCCAGTTGCATAGAACAAACTTGTGCCAGTTGCGTCAAACAAACTTGTGCCAGTTGCATAGAACAAACTAGTGCCAGTTGCATAGAACAAACTTGTGCCAGTTGCGTAGAACAAACTTGTGCCAAATGCGTCAAACAAACTTGTGCCAGTTGCGTCGAACAAACTTGTGCCAGTTGCGTTGAACAAACTTGTGCCAGATATGGCGAACAAACTTGTGAAAGTTGCGTCGAGAAAACTTGTGCCAGTTACGTCAAAAAAAACTTGTGCCAGTTGCGTCAAACAAACTTGTGCCAGTTGCGTCAAACAAACTTGTGCCTCTTGCGTCAAACAAACTTGTGCCAATTGAGTCGAAAAAACTTGTGCCGGTTACGTTGAACAAACTTGTGCCAGTTGCGTCTAACAAACTTGTGCCAGTTGCGTCGAACAAACTTGTGCCAGTTGCATCAAACAAACTTTTGCTAGTTGCATCGAACAAACTTCTGCCAGTTGCGTCAAACAAACTTGTGCCAGTTGCGTAGAACAAACTTGTGCCAGTTGCGTAGAAGAACCTTGTGCCAGTTGCGTCAAACAAACTTGTGCCAGTTGCGTCAAACAAACTTGTGCCAGTTGCGTTAAACAAACTTGTGCCAGTTGCATCGAACAAACTTGTGCCAGTTGCGTCTAACAAACTTGTGCCAGTTGCGTAGAACAAACTTGTGCCAGTTGCGTAGAACAAACTTGTGCCAGTTGCATAGAACAAACTTGTGCCAGTTACGTATGAACAAACTTGTGCCAGTTGCGTAAAACAAACTTGTGCCAGATGCGTAGAACAAACTTGTGCCAGTTACGGCGAACAAAATTTTTCCAGATGCGTCAAACAAACTTGTTCCAGTTGCGCCAAACAAACTTGTGCCAATTGAGTCGAAAAAACTTGTGCCAGTTGCGTCGAACAAACTTGTGCCAGTTGCGCCAAAAAAACTTGTGCCAGTTGCATCAAACAAACTTGTTCCAGTTGCACCAAACAAACTTGTGCCAATTGAGTCGAAAAAACTTGTGCCAGTTGCGTCGAAAATACTTGTGCCAGTTGCGTCAAAAAAACTTGGGCCAGTTGCGTCAAACAAACTTGTGCCAGTTGCGTCGAACAAAGTTATGCCAGTTGCGTCGAACAAACTTGTGCCAGTTGCGTCGAACAAACTTGTGCCAGTTGCGTCGAACAAACTTGTGCCAGTTGCGTCGAACAAACTTGTGTCAGTTGCGTCAAACAAACTTGTGCCAGTTGCGTCAAACAAACTTGTGCCAATTGAGTCGAAAAAACTTGTTCCAGTTACGTCGAACAAACTTGTGCCAGTTGCGTCTAACAAACTTGTGCCAGTTGCGTCGAACAAACCTGTGCTAGTTTGTAGAACAAACTTGTGCCAGTTGCATCAAACAAACTTAGGCCAGTTGCGTAAAACAAACTAGTGCCAGTTGCATACAACAAACTTGTTCCAGTTGAGTAGAACAAACTTGTGCCAATTGTGACAAACAAACTTGTGCCGGTTCGTCGAACAAACTTGTGCCAGTTGCGTCGAAGAAACTTTTGCCGGTTGTGTCGAACAAACTTGTGCCAGTTGCGTCGAACAAACTTGTGCCAGTTACGGCGAACCAACTTGTGCCACTTGCGTCGAGAAAACTTGTGCCAGTTGCGTCAAATAAACTTGTGCCAGTTGCGTCAAACAAACTTGTGCCAGTTACGGCGAACAAACTTGTGCCAGTTGCGTCGAGAAAAGTTGTGCCAGTTTTGTCAAATAAAGTTGTGCCAGTTGCGTCAAACAAACTTGTGCCAGTTGCGTCAAACAAACTTGTGCCAGTTGCGTCAAACAAACTTGTGCCAGTTGCATCAAACAAACTTGTGCCAGTTGCATAGAACAAACTTGTGCCAGTTGCGGGAAACAAACTTGTGCCAATTGATTAAAAAAAACTTGTGCCAGTTGCGTTGAACAAACTTGTGCCAGTTGCGTCTAACAAACTTGTGCCAACTGCGTCAAACAAACTTGTGCCAGTTTCGTAGAACAAACTTGTGCCCGTTGCATCGAACACACTAGTGCCAGTTGCATAGAACAAACTTGTGCCAGTTGCGTCAAACAAACTTGTGCCAGTTGCGTAGAACAAACTTGTGCATGTTGCGTAGAACATTCTTGTGCCAGTTGCGTCAAACAAACTTGGGCCAGTTGCGTCAAACAAACTTGTGCCAGTTGGGTCGAACAAACTTGTGCCAGTTATGTTAAACAAACTTGTTCCAGTTGCGTCGAACAAACTTGTGCCAGTTGCGTCGAACAAACTTTTGCCAGTTGCGTCGAACAAACTTGCGCCAGTTCCGTCGAACAAACTTGTGCCAGTTGCTTAGAACAAACTTGTGCCAGTTGCTTAGAACAAACTTGTGCCAGTTGCATCAAACAAACTTCTGCCAGTTGCGTCGAACAAACTTGTGCCAGTTGGGTAGAACAAACATGTGCCAGTTGTGTCAAACAAATTTGTGCCAGTTGCGTAGAACACACTAGTGCCAATTGCATAGAACAAACTTGTGCCAGGTGCGTAGAACAAACATTTGCCATTTGCGTAGAACAAACTTGTCCCAGTTGTGTCAAACATACCTGTGCCAGTTGTGTACAACAAACTAGTAAGAGTTGCGTAGAACAAACTTGTGCCAGTTGTGTCGAACAAACTTGTGCCAGTTTCGTAGAACAAACTTGTACCAGTTGCGTCAAACAAACTTATGCCAGTTGCATAGAACAAACTAGTGCCAGTTGCATAGAACAAACTTGTGCCAGTTGCGTAGAACAAACTTGTGCCAGTTGCGTCAAACAAACTTGTGCCAGTTGCGTCGAAGAAACTTGTGCCAGTTGCGTAGAAGAAACTTGTGCCAGTTGCGTCAAACAAACTTGTGCCATTTGCGTTGAACAAACTTGTGCCAGATGCGTCGAAGAAACTTGTGCCAGATATGGCGAAAAAACCTGTGCCAGTTGCTTCGAGAAAACTTGTGCCAGTTGCGTAAAAAAAAACTTGTGCCAGTTGCGTCAAACAATCTTGTGCCAGTTGCGTCAAACAAACTTGTGCCTCTTGCATCAAACAAAATTGTGCCAGTTGCGACAAACAAACTTTTACCAATTAAGTCGAAAAAACTTGTGCCTGTTACGTCGAACAAACTTGTGCCAGTTGTGTCTAACAAACTTGTGCCAGTTGCGTCAAACAAACTTGTGCCAGTTGCGTCAAACAAACTTGTGCCAGTTGCGTCAAACAAACTTGTGCCAGTTGCGTAGAACAAACTTGTGCCAGTTGCGTCAAACAAACTTGTGCCAGTTGCGTAGAAGTACCTTGTGCCAGTTGCGTCAAACGAACGTGTGCCAGTTGCGTCAAACAAACTTGTGCCAGTTGCGTCAAACAAATTAGTGCCAGTTGCATAGAACAAACTTGTGCCAGTTGGGTCGAACAAACTTGTGCCAGTTGCGTTAAACAAACTTGTGCCAGTTGCATCGAAAAAACTTTTGCCAGTTGCGTCGAACAAAATTGTGCCAGTTGCATCGAACAAACTTGCGCCAGTTACGTCAAACAAACTTGTGCCAGTTGCGTTGAACAAACTTCTGCCAGTTGTGTCAAACAAACTTGTGTCAGTTGCGTAGAAAAAACTTGTGCAAGTTGTGTCGAACAAGCTTGTGTCAGTTGGGTAGAACAAACTTTTGCCAGTTGCATCAAACAAACATGTGCCAGTTGCGTAGAACAAACTAGTGCCAGTTGCATAGAACAAACTTGTGCCAGATGAGTAGAACAAACTTGTGCCAGTTGCGTAGAACAAACTTGTGCCAGTTGCATAGAACAAACTTGTGCCAGTTATGTAGAACAAACTTGTGCCAGTTGCGTCGAACAAACTTGTGCCAGTTGCGTCGAACAAACTTGTGCCAGTTACGGCGAACAAACTTGTGCCAGTTTCGTCGAGAAAACTTGTGCAAGTTGCGTCAAATAAACTTGTGCCAGTTGCGTCAAACAAACTTTTGCCAGTTGCGTCAAACAAACTTGTGCCAGTTGCGTCAAACAAACTTGTTCCAGTTGCGTCAAATAAACTTGTGCCAATTGAGTTGAAAAAACTTGTGCCAGTTGCGTCGAACAATTTTGTGCCAGTTGCGTCTAACAAACTTGTGCCAGTTGCGTCAAAAAACTTGGGCCAGTTTCGTCAAACAAACTTGTGCCAGTGGCATCCAACAAACTTGTGCCAGTTGCGTCGAAAAAACTTGTGCCAGTTGTGTCAAACAAACTTGTGCTAGTTAGTAAAACAAACTTGTGCCAGTTGCGTCAAACAAACTTATGCCAGTTGCGTAAAACAAACTAGTGCCAGTTGCACAGAAGAAACTTGTCCCAGTTCAGTAGAACAAACTTGTGCCAATTGCATCAAACAAACTTGTGCCAGTTGAGTCGAACAAACTTGTGCCAGTAGCATTGAAGAAACTTGTGCCAGTTGCGTCAAACAAACTTGTGCCAGTTGCGTCGAACAAACTTGTGCCAGTTGCGTCGAACAAACTTGTGCCAGTTACGGCGAGCCAACTTGTGCCACTTGCGTCGAGAAAACTTGTGCCAGTTGCGTCAAATAAACTTGTGCCAGTTGCGTCAAACAAACTTGTGCCAGTTAAGGCGAACAAACTTGTGTCAGTTGCGTCGAGAAAAGTTGTGCCAGTTGCGTCGAATAAACTTGTGCCAGTTGCGTCAAACAAACTTGTGCCAGTTGCGTCAAACAAACTTGTGCCAGTTGCGTCAAAAAAACTTGTGCCAGTTGCGTCAAACAAACTTGTGCCAATTGATTCGAAAAAGCATGTGCCAGTTGCGTTGAACAAACTTGTGCCAGATATGGCGAAAAACTTGTGCCAGTTGCTTCGAGAAAAATGGTGCCAGTTGCGTAAAAAAAAACTTGTGCCAGTTGCGTCAAACAAACTTGTGCCAGTTGCGTCAAACAAACTTGTGCCTCTTGCGTCAAACAAACTTGTGCCAGTTGCGTCAAACAAACTTGTACCAATTGAGTCGAAAAAACTTGTGCCTGTTACGTCAAACAAACTTTTGCCAGTTGCGTCAAACAAACTTGTGCCAGTTGCGTCAAACAAACTTGTGCCAGTTGCGTCAAACAAACTTGTGCCAGTTGCGTCAAACAAACTTGTGCCAGTTGCGTAGAACAAACTTGTGCCAGTTGCGTCAAAGAAAATTGCGCCAGTTGCGTGGAAGAACCTTGTGCCAGTTGCGTCAAACGAACTTGTGCCAGTTGTGTCAAACAAACTTTTGCCAGTTGCTTCGAACAAACTTGTGCCAGTTGCGTCGAACAAACTTGCGACAGTTGCGTCAAACAAACTTGTGCCAGTTGCGTTGAACAAACTTCTGCCAGTTGTGTCAAACTTGTGTCAGTTGCGTAGAACAAACTTGTGCCAGTTGCTTCGAACAAACTTTTGTCAGTTGGGTAGAACAAACTTGTGCCAGTTGCGTAGAACAAACTAGTGCCATTTGCATAGAACAAAATTGTGCCAGATGCGTAGAACAAACTTGTGCCAGTTGCGTAGAACAAACTTGTGCCAGTTGCGTCGAACAAACTTGTGCCGGTTATGTAGAACAAACTTGTGCCAGTTGCGTCGAAGAAACTTGTGCCAGTTGTGTCGAACAAACTTATGCCAGTTACATAAAAAAAACTTGGGCCAGTTTCGTCGAACAAACTTGTGCCAGTGGCATCCAACAAACTTGTGCCAGTTGCGTCGAACAAACTTGTGCCAGTTGGGTCGAAACAAACTTCTGCCAGTTGCGTAGAACAAACTTGTGCCAGTTGCGTAGAACAACCTTGTGCCAGTTGCGTCGAACAAACTTGTGCAAGTTGGTAGAACAAACTTGTGCCAGTTGCGTCAACAACTTTATGCCAGTTGCGTAAAACAAACTAGTGGCAGTTGCATAGAACAAACTTGTGCCAGTTCAGTAGAACAAACTTGTGCCAATTGCATCAAACAAACTTGTGCCAGTTGCGTCGAACAAACTTGTGCCAGTTGCGTCGAAGAAACTTGTGCCAGTTGCGTCAAACAAACTTGTGCCAGTTGCGCCGAACAAACTTGTGCCAGTTGCGTCGAACAAACTTGTGCCAGTTACGACGAACAAACTTGTGCCACTTGCGTCGAGAAACTTGTGCCAGTTACGTTAAACAAACTTGTACCAGTTGCGTCGTACAAATTTGTGCCAGTTGCGTCGAACAGACTTGTGCCAGTTGTATCGAACAAACTTGCGCCAGTTCCGTCGAACAAACTTGTGCCAGGTGCTTAGAACAAACTTGTGCCACTTGTGTCAAACAAACTTGTGCCAGTTGTGTAGAACAAACTTGTGCCAGTTGCGTCGAACAAACTTGTTCCTGTTGGGTAGAACAAACATGTGCCAGTTGCGTCAAACAAATTTGTGCCAGTTGCGTCAAACAAACTAGTGCCAGTTGCCTAGAACAAACTTGTACCAGATGCGTAGAACAAACTTTTCCCATTTGCGTAGAACAAACTTGTGCCAGTTGTGTCAAACAAACTTGTGCCAGTTGCGTAGAACAAACTTGTGCCAGTTATGTCAAACAAACTTGTGCCAGTTGCGTCAAACAAACCTGTGCCAGTTGCGTAGAACAAACTTGTGCCAGTTACGTCAAAGAAACTTGTGCCAGTGGCGTCAAAGAAACTTGTGCCAGTTGTGTCAAACAAACTTGTGCCAATTTAGTCAAAAAAACTTGTGCCAGTTGCGTAAAACAAATTGTGGCAGTTGCGTAGAACAAACTTGTGCCAGTTGCTTCAAACAAACTTGGGCCAGTTGCGTCGAACAAACTTGTGCCAGTTGCATCAAACAAACTAGTGCCAGTTGCATAGAATAAACTTGTGCTAGTTGCGTCAAACAAACTTGTGCCAGTTGCGTAGAACAAACTTGTGCATGTTACGTAGAACAAACTTGTGCCAGTTGCGTCAAACAAACTTGTGCCAGTTGCGTCAAACAAACTTGTGCCAGTTGCGTCGAACAAACTTGTGCCAGTTGTGTCAAACAAACTTGTGCCAGTTGGGTCGAAGAAACTTGTGCCAGTTACGTTAAACAAACTTGTACCAGTTGCGTCGAACAAACTTGTGCCAGCTGGGTAGAACAAACATGTGCCAGTTGTGTCAAACAAATTTGTGCCAGTTGCGTAGAACACACTAGTGCCAGTTGCATAGAACAAACTTGTGCCAGATGCGTAGAACAAACATTTGCCATTTGCGTAGAACAAACTTATGTGTTGTGTCAAACAAACTTGTGCCAGTTGTGTACAACAAACTAGTAAGAGTTGCGTAGAACAAACTTGTGCCAGTTGCGTCGAACAAACTTGTGCCAGTTGCGTAGAACAAACTTGTACCAGTTGCGTCAAACAAACTTATGCCAGTTGCATAGAACAAACTAGTGCCAGTTGCATAGAACAAACTTGTGCCAGTTGCGTAGAACAAACTTGTGCCAGTTGGGTCAAACAAACTTGTGACAGTTGCGTCAAACAAACTTGTGCCAGTTGCGTCGAACAAACTTGTGCCAGTTGCGTCGAACAAACTTGCACCAGTTCCGTCGAACAAACTTTTGCCAGGTGCTTAGAACAAACTTGTGCCACTTGTGTCAAACAAACTTGTGTCAGTTGTGTAGAACAAACTTGTGCCAGTTTCGTTGAACAAACTTGTGCCTGTTGGGTAAAACAAACATGTGCCAGTTGCGTCAAACAAATTTGTGCCAGTTGCGTCAAACAAACTAGTGCTAGTTGTATAGAACAAACTTTTGCCAGATGCGTAGAACAAACTTTTTGCCATTTGCGTAGAACAAACTTGTGCCAGTTGTGTCAAACAAACTTGTGCCAGTTGTGTACAACAAACTTGTGCCATTTATGTAGAACAAACTTGTAACTGTTGCATCAAACAAACTTGTGCCAGTTGCGTCAAACAAACTTGAGCCATTTGCATAGAACAAACTTGTGCCAGTTGCATAGAACAACCTTGTGCCAGTTGCGTCAAACAAACTTGTGCCAGTTGCGTCAAACAAACTTGTGCCAGTTGCGTCAAACAAACTTGTGCCAGTTGCGTCGAACAAACTTGTGCCAGTTGCGAAGAACAAACTTGTGCCAGTTGCATAGAACAAATTTGTGCCAGTTATGTAGAACAAACTTGTGCCAGTTGTGTCAAACAAACTTGTGCCAGTTGCGTCGAACAAACTTGTGCCAGTTACGGCGAACAAACTTGTGCCAGTTTCGTCGAGAAAACTTGTGCCAGTTGCGTCAAATAAACTTGTGCCAGTTGCATCAAACAAACTTGTGCCAGTTGCGTCAAACAAACTTGTGTCAGTTGCTTCAAACAAACTTGTTCCTGTTGCGCAAAACGAACTTGTGCCAGTTGCGTCGAACAAACTTGTGCCAGTTGCGTCTAACAAACTTGTGCCAGTTGCGTCAAAAAAACTTGGGCCAGTTTCGTCGAACAAACTTGTGTCAGTGGCATACAACAAACTTGTGTCAGTTGCGTAGAACAACCTTGTGCCAGTTGCGTCAAACAAACTTGTGCCAGTTGCGTAGAACAAACTTGTGCCAGTTGTGTAGAACAACCTTGTGCCAGTTGCGTCGAACAAACTTGTACTAGTTTGTAAAACAAACTTGTGCCAATTGCGTCAAACAAACTTATGCCAGTTGCGTAAAACAAACTAGTGCCAGTTGCATAGAACAAACTTGTGCCAGTTAAGTAGAACAAACTTGTGCCAATTGTGCCAAACAAACTTCTGCTAGTTCGTCGATCAAACTTGTGTCAGTTGTGTTGAACAAACTTGTGCCAGTTGCATCAAACAAGCTTGTGCCAGTTGCTTCGAACCAACTTGTGCCACTTGCGTCGAGAAAACTTGTGCCAGTTGCGTAGAACAAACTTGTGCCAGTTGCATAGAACAAACTTGTGCCAGTTATTTAGAAAAAACTTGTGCCAGTTGCATAGAACAAACTTGTGCCAGTTGCGTCGATCAAACTTGTGCCAGTTGCGTCGAACAAACTTGTGCCAGTTGCGTCGATCAAACTTGTGCCAGTTGCGTCGAACAAACTTGTGCCAGTTGCATAGAACAAACTTTTGCCAGTTGCATAGAACAAACTTGTGACAGTTGCATAGAACAAACTTGTGCCAGTTGCGTAGAACAACCTTGTGCCAGTTGCGTCAAACAAACTTGTGCCAGTTGCTTCAAACAAACTTGTGCCAGTTACGTCAAACAAACTTGTTCCAGTGGCATCAAACAAACTTGTGCCAGTTGTGTCAAACAAACTTGTGCAAATTGAGTCGAAAAAACTTATGGCAGTTGCGTCGAACAAACTTGTGGCAATTATGTCAAACAAACTTGGGCCAGTTGGGTCGAACAAACTTGTGCCAGTTGCATCAAACAAACTAGTACCAGTTGCATAGAACAAACTTGTGCCAGTTGCGTCAAACAAACTTGTGCCAGTTGCGTAGAACAAACTTGTGCATGTTGCGTAGAACAAACTTGTGCCAGTTGCGTCAAACAAACTTTTGCCAGTTGCGTCAAACAAACTTGTGCCAGTTGCGTCGAACAAACTTGTGCCAGTTGTGTCAAACAAACTTGTGCCAGTTGGGTCGAAGAAACTTGTGCCAGTTACGTTAAACAAACTTGTACCAGTTGCATCGAACAAACTTGTGCCAGTTGCGTCGAACAAACTTGTGCCAGTTGCGTCGAACAAACTTGCGCCAGTTCCGTCGAACAAACTTGGTGCCAGTTGGGTAGAACAAACTTGTGCCAGTTGCGTCAAACAAATTTGTTCCAGTTGCCTAGAACAAACTAGTGCCAGTTGCATAGAACAAACTTGTGCCAGTTGCGTAGAACAAACTTGTGCCAGTTGCGTCCAACAAAATTGTGCCAGTTGCGTAGAACAAACTTGTGCCAGTTGTTTCGAACAAACTTGTGCCAGTTGCGTCCAACAAAATTGTGCCAGTTGCGTAGAACAAACTTGTGCCAGTTGCGTCCAACAAACTTGTGCTAGTTGCGTAGAACAAACTTGTGCCAGTTGCGTCAAACAAACTTATGCCAGTTGCGTAGAACAAACTAGTGCCAGTTGCATACAACAAACTTGTGCCAGTTGCGTTGAACAAACTTGTGCCAGTTGTGTAGAACAAACTTGTGCCAATTGCATAGAACAAACTTGTGCCAGTTGCATAGAACAAACTTGTGCCAGTTGCATCAAACAAACTTGTGCCAGTTGCTTCGAATAAACTTGTGCCAGTGGCGTCGAACAAACTTGTGCTAGTTACGGGGAACAAACTTGTGCCAGTTGCGTCGAGAAAAATTGTGCCAGTTACGTCAAAAAAACTTGTGCCAGTTGCGTCAAACAAATTTGTGCCAGTTACGTCAAACAAACTTGTGCCAGTTACGGCGAACAAACTTGTGCCAGTTGCGTCGAGAAAACTTGTGCCAGTTGCGTCAAATAAACTTGTGCCAGTTGCGTCAAACAAACTTGTGCCAGTTGCGTCAAACAAACTTGTGCCAGTTGCGTCAAACAAACTTGTGCCAATTGATTAAAAAAAATTGTGCCAATTGCGTTGAACAAACTTGTGCCAGTTGCGTCTAACAAACTTGTGCCAGTTGTGTCAAACAAACTTGTGCCAGTTGCGTCGAACAAACTTGTGCCAGTTGCATCGAACAAACTAATGCCAGATGCATAGAAGAAACTTGTGCCAGTTGCGTCAAACAAACTTGTGCCAGTTGCGTAGAACAAACTTGTACATGTTGCATAGAACAACCTTGTGCCAGTTGCATCAAACAAACTTGTGCCAGTTGTGTCAAACAAACTTGTGCCATTTGGGTCGAACAAACTTGTGCCAGTTACGTTAAACAAACTTGTTCTTGTTGCATCGAACAAACTTGTGCCAGTTGCGTCGAACAAACTTGTGCCAGTTGCGTCGAACAAACCTGCGCCAGTTCCGTCGAACAAACTTGTGCCAGTTGCTTCGAACAAACTTGTGCCAGTTGTGTCAAACAAACTTGTGCCAGTTGCGTAGAACAAACTTGTGCCAGTTGCGTCGAACAAACTTGTGCCAGTTGGGTAGAACAAACATGTGCCAGTTGTGTCAAACAAATTTGTGCCAGTTGCGTAGAACACACTAGTGCCAGATGCATAGAACAACTTGTGCCAGATGCGTAGAACAAACATTTGCCATTTGCGTAGAACAAACTTGTGCCAGTTTTGTCAAACAAACTTGTGCCAGTTGTGTACAACAAACTAGTAAGAGTTGCGTAGAACAAACTTGAGCCAGTTGTGTCGAACAAACTTGTGCCAGTTGCGTAGAACAAACTTGTACCAGTTGCATCAAACAAACTTATGTCAGTTGCATAGAACAAACTAGTGCCAGTTGCGTCGAACAAACTTGTGCCAGTTGCGTCGAAGAAACTTGTGCCAGTTGCGTCAAACAAACTTGTGCCAGATATTGCGAACAAACTTGTGCCAGCTGCTTCGAGAAAAATTGTGCCAGTTGCGTAAAAAAAAAACTTGTCCCAGTTGCGTCAAACAAACTTGTGCCAGTTGCGTCGAACAAACTTGTGCCAATTGCGTCGAACAAACTTGTGCCAGTTGCGTCGAACAAACTTTTGCCAGTTGCGTCAAACAAACTTGAGCCAGTTGCGTCCAACAAACTTGTGCCAGTTGCGTAGAAGAAACTTGTGCCAGTTGCGTCCAACAAACTTGTGCCAGTTGCGTAGAACAAACTTGTGCCAGTTGCGTCAAACAAACTTATGCCAGTTGCGTAGAACAAACCTGTGCCAGTTGCGTCAAACAAACTTGTGCCAGTTGTGTCAAACAAACTTGTGCCAGTTTGGTCGAACAAACTTGTGCCAGTTATGTTAAAGAAACTTGTTCCAGTTGCGTCGAAGAAACTTGTGACAGTTGCGTCGAACAACCTTGTGCCAGTTGCGTCAAACAAACTTCTGCCAGTTGCGTCAAACAAACTTGTGCCAGTTGCGTCAAACAAACTTGTGCCAGTTGCATCAAACAAACTTGTGCCAGTTGCGTAGAACAAACTTGTGCCAGTTGCATAGAACAAACTTGTGCCAATTGCGTCGAACAAACCTGTGCCAGTTACGGCGAACAAACTTGTGCCAGATGCGTCGAGAAAACTTGTGCCTGTTGCGTCAAATAAACTTGTGCCAGTTGCGTCAAACAAACTTGTGCCAGTTGCGTCAAACAAACTTGTGCCAGTTGCGTCAAACAAACTTCTGCCAATTGAGTCGAAAAAACTTGTTCCAGTTACATCGAACAAACTTGTGCTAGTTGGGTCTAACAAACTTGTGCCAGTTGCTTCAAACAAACTTGGGCCAGTTGCGCCGAACAAACTTGTGCCAGTTGCGTCAAACAAACTTCTGCCAGTTGCATCAAACAAACTTGTGCCAGTTGCATCAAACAAACTTGTGCCAGTTGCGTAGAACAAACTTGTGCCAGTTTCGTAGAACAACCTTGTGCCAGTTGCGTCTAACAAACTTGTGCCAGTTGTGTCAAACAAGCTTGTGCCAGTTGCGTCAAACAAACTTGTGCCAGTTGCGTCAAACAAACTTGTGCCAGTTGGGTCGAACAAACTTGTGCCAGTTGCGTTAAACAAACTTGTGCCAGTTGCATCGAACAAACTTGTGAAAGTTGCATCGAACAAACTTGTGCCAGTTGCGTCGAACAAACTTGCGCCAGTTGCGTCAAACAAACTTGTGCCAGTTGCGTTGAACAAACTTCTGTCAGTTGTGTCAAACAAACTTGTGTCAATTGCATCGAACAAACTTGTGCCAGTTGCATCGAACAAACTTGTGCCAATTGCGTCGAACAAACTTGCGCCAGTTGCGTCAAACAAACTTGTGCCAGTTGCGTTGAACAAACTTCTGCCAGTTGTGTCAAACAAACTTGTGTCAGTTGCATAGAACAAACTTGTGTCAGTTGGGTAGAACAAACTTGTGCCAGTTGCATCAAACAAACTTGTGCCAGTTGTGTCAAACAAACTTGTGCAAATTGAGTCGAAAAAACTTGTGCCAGTTGCGTCGAACAAACTTGTGCCAGTTGCATCAAACAAACTAGTGCCAGTTGCATAGAACAAACTTGTGCCAGTTGCGTCAAACAAACTTGTGCCAGTTGCGTAGAACAAACTTGTGCATGTTGCGTAGAACAAACTTGTGCCATTTGCGTCAAACAAACTTTTGCCAGTTGCGTCAAACAAACTTGTGCCAGTTGCGTCGAACAAACTTGTGCCAGTTGTGTAAAACAAACTTGTGCCAGTTGGTTCGAACAAACTAGTGAGAGTTGCGTCCAACAAACTTGTACCAGTTGCGTCGAACAAACTTGGGCCAGATGCATAGAACAAACTTGTGCCAGTTGCGTAGAACAAACTTGTGCCAATTGCGTCAAACAAACTTATGCCAGTTGCATAGAACAAACTAGTGCCAGTTGCATAGAACAAACTTGTGCCAGTTGCATAGAACAAACTTGTGAAAGTTGCGTCAAACAAACTTGTGCCAGTTGTGTCGAAGAAACCTGTGCCAGTTGCGTCAAACAAACATGTGCCAGTTGCGTCGAACAAACTTGTGCCAGTTGCGTCGAACAAACTTGTGCCAGATATGGCGAATAAACTTGTGCCGGTTGCGTCGAGAAAACTTGTGCCAGTTTCGTCAAAAAAAACTTGTGCCAGTTGCGTCAAACAAACTTGTGCCAGTTGCGTCAAACAAACTTGTGCCTCTTGCGTCAAACAAACTTCTGCCAGTTGCGTCAAACAAACTTGTACCAATTGAGTCGAAAAAACTTGTGCCAGTTACGTCGAACAAACTTGTGCCAGTTGCGTCTAACAAACTTGTGCAAGTTGCGTCGAACAAACTTCTGCCAATTGCGTTAAACAAACTTGTGCCAGTTGTGTAGAACAAACGTGTGCCAGTTACGTCAAACAAACTTGTGCCATTTGCGTAGAACAAACTTGTGCCAGTTGCGTAGAAGAACCTTGTGCCAGTTGCGTCAAACAAACTTGTGCCAGTTGCGTCAAACAAACTTGTGCCAGTTGCGTCAAACACACTTGTGCCAGTTGCGTAGAACAAACTTGTACCAGTTGGGTCGAACAAACTTGTGCCAGTTGCGTTAAACAAACTTGTGCTAGTTGCATCGAACAAACTTTTGCCAGTTGTGTCGAACAAACTTGTGCCAGTTGCGTCGAACAAACTTGCGCCAGTTGCGTCGAACAAACTTGTGCCAGTTGCGTTCAACAAACTTCTGCCAATTGTCTCAAACAAACTTGTGTCAGTTGCGTAGAACAAACTTGTGCCAGTTGCGTCGAACAAACTTGTGTCAATTGGGTAGAACAAATTTGTGCCAGTTGCATCAAACAAACTTGTGCCAGTTGCGTAGAACAAACTAGTGCCAGTTGCATAGAACAAACTTGTGCCAGATGCGTAGAACAAACTTGTGCCAGTTGCTTAGAACAAACTTGTGCCAGTTGCATAGAACAAACTTGTGCCAGTTGCGTAGAACAAACTTGTGCCAGTTGCGTCAAACAAACTTGTGCCAGTTACGGCGAACAAACTTGTGCCAGTTTCGTCGAGAAAACTTGTGCCAGTTGCTTCAAATAAACTTGTGCCAGTTGCGTCAAACAAACTTGTGCCAGTTGCGTCAAACAAACTTGTGCCAGTTGCGTCAAACAAACTTGTTCCAGTTGCGTCAAACAAACTTGTGCCAATTGAGTCGAAAAAACTTGTGCCAGTTGCGTCGAACAAACTTGTGCCAGTTGCGTCAGACAAACTTTTGCCAGTTGCGTCAAAAAAACTTGGGCCAGTTTCGTCGAACAAACTTGTGTCAGTGGCATCCAACAAACTTGTGCCAGTTGCGTAGAACAACCTTTTGCCAGTTGCATCAAACAAACTTGTGCCAATTGCGTCGAACAAACTTGTGCCAGTTGCGTAGAACCACCTTGTGCCAGTTGCGTCGAAGAAACTTGTGCTAGTTTGTAGAACAAACTTGTGCCAGTTGCGTCAAACAAACTTATGCCAGTTGCATAAAACAAACTAGTGTCAGTTGCATAGAACAAACTTGTGCCAGTTGAGTAGAACAAACTTGTGCCAATTGCGTCAAACAAACTTGTGCCAGTTCGTCGAACAAACTTGTGCCAGTTGCGTCGAAGAAACTTGTGCCAGTTGCGTCAAACAAACTTGTGCCAGTTGCGTCGAACAAACTTGTGCCAGTTGCGTCGAACAAACTTGTGCCAGTTACGGCGAAGCAACTTGTGCCACTTGCGTCGAGAAAACTTGTGCCAGTTGCGTCAAATAAACTTGTGCCAGTTGCGTCAAACAAACTTGTGCCAGTTACGGCGAACAAACTTGTGCCAGTTGCGTCGAGAAAAGTTGTGCCAGTTGCGTCAAATAAACTTGTGCCAGTTGCGTCAAACAAACTTGTGCCAGTTGCGTCAAACAAACTTGTGCCAGTTGCGTCAAACAACCTTGTGCCAGTTGCGTCAAACAAACTTGTGCCAATTGATTAAAAAAAACTTTTGCCAGTTGCGTTGAACAAACTTGTGCCAGTTGCGTCTAACAAACTTGAATCAGTTGCGTCAAACAAACTTGTGCCAGTTGCGTCGAACAAACTTGTGCCACTGGCATCGAACAAACTAGTGCCAGTTGCATAGAACAAACTTGTGCCAGTTGCATAAAAAAAACTTGTGCCAGTTGCGTAGAACAAACTTGTACATGTTACGTAGAACAACCTTGTGCCAGTTACGTCAAACAAACTTGTGCCAGTTGTGTCAAACAAACTTGTGCCAGTTGTGTCGAACGAACTTGTGCCAGTTACGTTAAACAAACTTGTTCTAGTTGCGTCGAACAAACTTGCGCCAGTTGCGTCGAATAAACGTGTGCCAGTTGCGTCGAACAAACTTGCGTCAGTTCTGTCGAACAAACTTGTGCCAGTTGCTTAGAACAAACTTGTGCCAGTTGTGTCAAACAAACTTGTGCTAGTTGCGTAGAACAAACTTGTGCCAGTTGCGTCAAACAAACTTGTGCCAGTTGGGTAGAACAAACATGTGCCAGTTGTGTCAAACAAATTTGTGCCAGTTGCGTAGAACACACTAGTGCCAGTTGCATAGAACAAACTTGTGCCAGATGCGTAGAACAAACATTTGCCATTTGCGTAGAACAAACTTTTGCCAGTTGCGTCAAACAAACTTGTGCCAGTTGCGTCGAACAAACTTGTGCCAGTTGTGTCAAACAAACTTGTGCCACTTGGGTCGAAGAAACTTGTGCCAGTTACGTTAAACAAACTTGTACCAGTTGCGTCGAACAAACTTGTGTCAGTTGGGTAGAACAAACATGTGCCAGTTGTGTCAAACAAATTTGTGCCAGTTGCGTAGAACACACTAGTGCCAGTTGCATAGAACAAACTTGTGCCAGATGCGTAGAACAAACATTTGCCATTTGTGTACAACAAACTTGTGCCAGTTGTGTCAAACAAACTTGTGCCAGTTGTGTACAACAAACTAGTAAGAGTTGCGTAGAACAAACTTGTGCCAGTTGCGTCGAACAAACTTGTGCCAGTTGCGTAGAACAAACTTTTACCAGTTGCGTCAAACAAACTTATGCCAGTTGCATAGAACAAACTAGTGCCAGTTGCATAGAACAAACTTGTGCCAATTGCATAGAACAAACTTGTGCCAGTTGCGTCAAACAAACTTGTGCCAGTTGCATCGAACAAACTTGTGCCAGTTGCGTCGAACAAACTTATGCCAGTTGCGTCAAACAAACTTTTGCCATTTGCCTCTAACAAACTTGTGCCAGTTGCGTCGAACAAACTTGTGCCAGATATGGCGAACAAACTTGTGCCAGTTGCTTCGAGAAAACTTGTGCCAGTTGCGTAAAAAAAAAAACATGTGCCATTTGCGTCAAACAAACTTGTGCCAGTTGCGTCAAACAAACTTGTGCCTCTTGCATCAAACAAACTTGTGCCAGTTGCGTCAAACAAACTTGTACCAATTGAGTCGAAAAAACTTGTGCCTGTTACGTCGAAAAAACTTGTGCCGGTTGCGTCTAAGAAACTTGTGCCAGTTGCGTCAAAAAAACTTGTGCCAGTTGCGTCAAACAAACTTGTGCCAGTTGCGTCAAACAAACTTGTGCCAGTTGCGTAGAACAAACTTGTGCCAGTTGCGTCAAACTAACTTGTGCCAGTTGCGTAGATGAACCTTGTGCCAGTTGCGTCCAACGAACTTGTGCCAGTTGCGTCAAACAAACTTGTGCCAGTTGCGTCAAACAAACATGTGCCAGTTGGGTCGAACAAACTTGTGCCAGTTGCGTTAAACAAACTTGTGCCAGTTGAATCGAACAAACTTTTGCCAGTTGCGTCGAACAAACTTGTGCCAGTTGCGTCGAACAAACTTGCGACAGTTGCGTCAAACAAACTTGTGCCAGTTGTATCAAACAAACTTGTGTCAGTTGCGTAGAACAAACTTGTGCCAGTTGCATCGAACAAACTTGTGTCATTTGGGTAGAACAAAGTTGTGCCAGTTGCGTCAAACAAACTTGTGCCAGTTGTGTAGAACAAACTAGTGCCAGTTGCATAGAACAAACCTGTGCCAGATGCGTAGAACAAACTTGTGCCAGTTGCGTAGAACAAACCTGTGCCAGTTGCATAGAACAAACTTGTGCCAGTTATGTAGAACAAACTTGTGCCAGTTGTGTCAAACAAACTTGTGCCAGTTGTGTCGAACAAACTTGTGCCAGTTGCATCAAAAAAACTTGGGCCAGTTTCGTCGAACAAACTTGTGCCAGTGGCATCCAACAAACTTGTGCCAGTTGTGTCGAACAAACTTGTGCCAGTTGCGTACAACAACCTTGTGCCAGTTGCGTCGAACAAACTTTTGCTAGTTGGTAGAACAAACTTGTGCCAGTTGCGTCAAACAAACTTATGCCAGTTGCGTAAAACAAACTAGTGCCAGTTGCATAGAACAAACTTGTGCCAGTTGAGTAGAACAAACTTGTGCCAATTGCATCAAACAAACTTGTGCCAGTTGTGTCGAACAAACTTGTGCCAGTTGCACTGAAGAAACTTGTGCCAGTTGCGTCAAAGTTGTGCCAGTTGTGTCGAACAAACTTGTGCCAGTTGCGTCGAACAAACTTGTACCAGTTACTTCGAACAAACTTGTGCCACTTGCGTCGAGAAACTTGTGCCAGTTGCGTCAAATAAACTTGTGCCAGTTGCGTCAAACAAACTTGTGCCAGTTACGGCGAACAAACTTGTGCCAGTTGCGTCGAGAAAAGTTGTGCCAGTTGGGTCAAATAAACGTCTGCCAGTTGCATCAAACAAACTTGTGCCTGTTGCGTCTAACAAACTTGTGCCAGTTGCTTCAAACAAAGTTGTGCCAGTTGCGTCAAACAAACTTGTGCCAATTGATTAAAAAAATACTTGTGCCAGTTGCGTTGAACAAACTTGTGCAAGTTGTGTCTAACAAACTTTTGCCAGTTGCGTCAAACAAACTTGTGCCAGTTGCGTCGAACAAACTTGTGCCAGTTGCATTGAACAAACTAGTGCCAGTTGCATAGACAAACTTGTGCCAGTTGCGTCAAACAAACTTGTGCCAGTTGCATAGAACAAACTTGTACATGTTGCGTAGAACAACCTTGTGCCAGTTGCGTTAAACAAACTTGTGCCAGTTGCGTCAAACAAACTTGTACCAGTTGCGTGAAACAAACTTGTGCCAGTTCTGTGAAACAAACTTGTGCCAGTTGGGTCGAACAAACTTGTGCCAGTTACGTTAAACAAACTTGTACCAGTTGCGTAGTACAAATTTGTGCCAGTTGCGTCGAACAAACTTGTGCCAGTTGCGTCGAACAAACTTTTGCCAGTTGCATTGAACAAACTTGTGCCAGTTGATTAGAACAAATTTGTGCCAGTTGTGTCAAACAAACTTGTGCCAGTTGTGTAGAACAAACTTGTGCCAGTTGCTTCGAACAAACTTGTGCCAGTTGGGTAGAACAAACATGTGCCAGTTGCGTCAAACAAATTTGTGCCAGTTGCGTAGAACAAACTAGTGCCAGTTGCATATATCAAACTTGTGCCAGATGCGTAGAACAAACTTTTGCCATTTGCGTAGAACAAACTTGTACCGGTTATGTCAAACAAACTTGTGCCAGTTGTGTACAACAAACTTGTGCCAATTATGTAGAACAAACTTGTGCCTGTTGCGTCAAACAAACTTGTGCCAGTTGCGTTAAACAAACTTGTGCCAGTTGCATAGAAGAAACTTGTGCCAGTTGCATAGAACAACCTTGTGCCAGTTGCGTCAAACAAACTTGTGCCAGTTGCGTCAAACAAACTTTTGCCAGTTGCGTCAAACAAACTTGTGCCAGTTGCGTCGAACAAACTTGTGCCAGTTGCGTCGCACAACCTTGTGCCAGTTGCGTCCAACAAACATGTGCCAGTTGCGTCAAACAAACTTGTGCCAGTTGCGTCAAAAAAAATTGTGCCAAATGCGTCAAAAAAACTTGGGCCAGTTGCGTCGAACAAACTTGTGCCAGTGGCATCGAACAAACTTATGCCAGTTGCGTAAAAAAAACTTGTGCCAGTTGCGTCAAGCAAACTTGTGCCAGTTTTGTAGAACAAACTTGTGCCAGTTGCATAGAACAACCTTGTGCCAGTTGCGTCGAACAAACTTGTGCCAGTTGCGTAGAACAAACTTGTGCCAGTTGCGTCAAACAAACTTATGCCAGTTGCGTAGAACAAACTGGTGCCAGTTGCATAGAACAAACTTGTGCTAGTTGCGTAGAGCAAACTTGTGCCAATTGCGTCAAACAAACTTGTGCCAGTTGCGTCGAACAAACTTGTGCCAGTTTCGTCAAAGAAACTTGTGCCAGTTGCGTCGAACAAACTTGTGCCAGTTGCGTCGAACAAACTTGTGCCAGTTACGGCGAACAAACTTGTGCCAGTTGCGTCGAGAAAACTTGTGCCAGTTGCGTTAAATAAACTTGTGCCAGTTGCGTCAAACAAACTTGTGCCAGTTACGTCAAACAAACTTGTGCCAGTGGTGTCAAACAAACTTGTGCCAGTTGTGTCAAACAAACCTCAGCCAATTGAGTCGAAAAATCTTGTGCCAGTTGCGTCGAACATACTTGTGGCAGTTGCGTCTAACAAACTTGAGCCAGTTGCGTCAAAAAAACTTGGGCCAGTTGCGTCAAACAAACTTGTGCCAGTTACGGCGAACAAACTTGTGCCAGTTGCGTCGAGAAAACTTGTGCCAGTTGCGTTAAATAAACTTGTGCCAGTTGCGTCAAACAAACTTGTGCCAGTTACGTCAAACAAACTTGTGCCAGTGGTGTCAAACAAACTTGTGCCAGTTGTGTCAAACAAACCTCAGCCAATTGAGTCGAAAAATCTTGTGCCAGTTGCGTCGAACATACTTGTGGCAGTTGCGTCTAACAAACTTGAGCCAGTTGCGTCAAAAAAACTTGGGCCAGTTGCGTCAAACAAACTTGTGCCAGTTGCATCAAACAAACTAGTGCCAGTTCCATAGAACAAACTTGTGCCAGTTGCGTCAAACAAACTTGTGCCAGTTGCGTAGAACAAACTTGTGCCAGTTGCGTCAAACAAACTTTTGCCAGTTGCGTCAAACAAACTTTTGCCAGTTGCGTCAAACAAACTTTTGCCAGTTGCGTCAAACAAACTTGTGGCAGTTGCGTCGAACAAACTTGTGCCAGTTGTGTCAAACAAACTTGTGCCAGTTGGGTCGAAGAAACTTGTGCCAGTTACGTTAAACAAACTTGTACCAGTTGCATCGAACAAACTTGTGCCAGTTGCGCAGAACAAACTTGTGCCAGTTGCGTCAAACAAACTTTTGCCAGTTGCGTCAAACAAACTTGTGGCAGTTGCGTCGAACAAACTTGTGCCAGTTGTGTCAAACAAACTTGTGCCAGTTGGGTCGAAGAAACTTGTGCCAGTTACGTTAAACAAACTTGTACCTGTTGCATCGAACAAACTTGTGCCAGTTGCGTCGAACAAACTTATGCCAGTTGCGTCGAAAAAACTTGCGCCAGTTCTGTCGAACAAACTTGTGCCAGTTGCTTAGAACAAACTTGTGCCAGTTGTGTCAAACAAACTTGTGCCACTTGCGTAGAACAAACTTGTGCCAGTTGCTTCGAACAAACTTGTGCCAGTTGGGTACAACAAACATGTGCCAGTTGCCTCAAACAAATTTGTGCCAGTTGCCTAGAACAAACTAGTGCCAGTTGCATAGAACAAACGTGTCCCAGATGCGTAGAACAAACTTTTGCCATTTGCGTTGAACAAACTTGTGCCAGTTGTGTCAAACAAACTTGTGCCAGTTGTTTACAACAAACTAGTAAGGGTTGCGTAGAACAAACTTGTGCCAGTTGCATAGAACAAACTTGTGCCAGTTGTTTACAACAAACTAGTAAGGGTTGCGTAGAACAAACTTGTGCCAGTTGCGTGGAACAAACTTGTGGCAGTTGCGTCAAAGAAACTTGTGCCAGTTGCATAGAACAAACTTGTGCCAGTTGCGTAGAACAACCTTGTGCCAGTTGTGTCAAACAAACTTGTCCCAGTTGCGTCAAACAAACTTGTGCCAGTTGCGTCCAACAAACTTGTGCCAGTTGCGTCCAACAAACTTGTGCCAGTTGCGTCAAACAAACTTGTGCCAGTTGCGTCAAAGAAACTTGTGCCAGTTGCGTCAAACAAACTTGTGCCAGTTGCGTCAAACAAACTTGTACAAGTTGCGAAAACAAACTTGTGCCAGTTGCGTCAAACAAACTTGTGCCAGATGTGTTGAAGAAACTTGTGCCAGTTGCGTCGAACAAACTTGTGCCAGTTGCGTCAAACAAACTTGTGCCAGTTGCGTCGAACAAACTTGTGCCAGTTGCGTCGAACAAATTTGTGCCAGTTGCATCGAACAAACTTGTGCCAGTTGCGTCCAACAAAATTGTGCCAGTTGCGTAGAACAAACTTGTGCCAGTTGCGTCCAACAAACTTGTGCCGGTTGCGTAGAACAAACTTGTGCCAGTTGCGTCAAACAAACTTATGCCAGTTGCGTAGAACAAACTAGTGCCAGTTGCATACAACAAACTTGTGCCAGTTGCGTAGAACAAAGTTGTGCCAGTTGCGTAGAACAAACTTGTGCCAGTTGCGTAGAACAAACTTGTGCCTGTTGCATAGAACAAACTTGTGCCAGTTGCGTCAAACAAACTTGTGCCAGTTGCTTCGAACAAACTTGTGCCAGTGGCGGCGAACAAACTTGTGCCAGTTACGGCGAAAAAACTTGTGCAAGTTGCGTTGAGAAAAATTGTGCCAGTTACGTCAATAAAAAACTTGTGCCAGTTGCGTCATACCAACTTGTGCCAGTTTTGTCGAACAAACTTGTGACAGTTACGGCGAAAAAAACTTGTGACAGTTGCGTCAAGAAAACTTGTGCCAGTTGCGTCAAATAAACTTGTGCTAGTTGCGTCAAACCAACTTGTGCCAGTTGCGCCAAACAAACTTGTGCCAGTTGCGTCAAACAAACTTGTGCCAATTGAGTCGAAAAAACTTGTGCCAGTTACCTCGAACAAACTTGTGCCAGTTGCGTCTAACAAACTTGTGCCAGTTGCGTCAAACAAACTTGGGCCAGTTGCGTTGAACAAACTTGTGCCAGTTGCGTCAAACAAACTTCTGCCAGTTGCATCAAAAAAACTTGTGCCAGTTGCAACAAACAAACTTGTGCCAGTTGCATAGAACAAACATGTGCCAGTTGCGTAGAACATCCTTGTGCCAGTTGCGTCAAACAAACTTGTGCCAGTTGTGTCAAACAAACTTGAGCCAGTTGCGTCAAACAAACTTGTGCCAGTTGGGTAGAACAAACTTGTGCCAGTTGTGTTAAACAAACTTGTGCCAGTTGCATCGAACAAACTTGTGCCAGTTGCCTCGAACAAAAACAAACTTGTGCCAGTTGCGTCGAACAAACTTGCGCCAGTTGCGTCAAACAAACTTGTGCCAGTTGCGTTGAACAAACTTTTGATAGTTGTGTCAAACAAACTTGTGTCAGTTGGGTAGAACAAACTTGTGCTAGTTGCGTCAAACAAACTTGTGCCAGTTGCGTAGAACAAACTTGTGCCAGTTGGAGAGAACAAACTTGTGCCAGATGCGTAGAATAAACTTGTGCCAGTTGCGTAGAACAAACTTTTGCCAGTAGCGTAGAACAAACTTGTGCCAGTAGCGTAGAAAAAACTTGTGCCAGTAGCGTAGAACAAACTTGTGCCAGTAGCGTAGAACAAACTTTTGCCAGTAGCGTAGAACAAACTTGTGCCAGTAGCGTAGAACAAACTTGTGCCAGTAGCGTAGAACAAACTTGTGCCAGTTGCGTAGAACAAACTTGTGCCAGTAGCGTAGAACAAACTTTTGCCAGTAGCGTAGAACAAACTTGTGCCAGTAGCGTAGAACAAACTTGTGCCAGTAGCGTAGAACAAACTTGTGCCAGTAGCGTAGAACAAACTAGTGCCAGTTGCATAGAACAAACTTGTGCTAGATGCGTAGAACAAAGTTGTGCCAGTTGCGTAGAACAAACTTGTGCCAGTTGCGTAGAACAAACTTGTGCCAGTTGCGTAGAACAAACTTGTGCCAGTTGCGTTGAACGAAGTTTGCAAGTAACATAGAACAAACTTGTGCCAGTTGTGTAGAACATACTTGTGCCAGTTGCGTCGAGAAAAGTTGTGCCAGTTGCGTCAAATAAACTTGTGCCAGTTGTGCTAAACAAACTTGTGCCAGTTGAGTCAAACAAACTTGTGACAGTTGCGTCAAACAAACTTGTACCAGTTGCGTCAAACAAACTTGTGCCAATTGAGTCGAAGAAACTTGTGCCAGTTGCGTCGAACAAACTTGTGCCAGTTGCATCTAACAAACTTGTGCCAGTTGCGTCTAACAAACTTGGGCCAGTTGCGGTGAACAAACTTGTGCCAGTTGCATCGAACAAACTTGTGCCAGTTGCGTAGAACAAACTTGTGCCAGTTGAATCAAACAAACTTGTGCCAGTTGCGTAGAACAAACTTGTGCCAGTTGCGTAGAACAACCTCGTGCCAGTTGCGTCAAACAAACTTGTGCCAGTTGCGTCAAACAAACTTGTGCCAGTTGCCTCGAACAAACTTGTGCCAGTTGTGTCAAACAAACTTTTGCTAGTTGGTTCGAACGAACTTGTGCCAGTTGCGTCGAAGAAACTTTTACCAGTTGCGTCGAACAAATTTGTGCTAGTTGCATCGAACAAACTTGTACCAGTTGCATTGAACAAACTTGTGCCAGTTGCGTCAAACAAACTTATGCCAGTTGCATAGAACAAACTAGTGCCAGTTGCATAGAACAAACTTGTGCCAGTTGCGTAGAAGAAACTTGTGCCAGTTGCATCAAACAAACTTGTGCCAGTTGCGTCGAACAAACATGTGCCCGTTGCGTCGAAGAAACTTAAGCCAGTTGCATCGAACAAACTTGTGCCAGTTACGTCGAACAAACTTGTGCCAGTTGCGTCAAACAAACTTGTGCCAGTTGCGTCAAACAAACTTGTGCCAGTTGCGCCAAAGAAACTTGTGCCAGTTGCGTCAAACAAACTTGTGCCAGTTGCGTCAAACAAACTTGTACAAGTTGCGAAAACAAACTTGTGCAAGTTGCGAAAACAAACTTGTGCAAGTTGCGTCAAACAAACTTGTGCCAGATGTGTTGAACAAACTTGTTCCAGTTGCGTCAAACAAACTTGTGCCAGTTGCGTCAAACAAACTTGTGCCAGATGCGTCGAACAAATTTGTGCCAGTTGTGTCGAACAAATTTGTGCCAGTTGCGTCGAACAAACTTGTGCCAGTTGCGTCCAACAAAATTGTGCCAGTTGCGTAGAACAAACTTGTGCCAGTTGCGTCCAACAAACTTGTGCCAGTTGCGTAGAACAAACTTGTGCCAGCTGCGTCAAACAAACTTATGCCAGTTGCGTAGAACAAACTAGTGCCAGTTGCATACAACAAACTTGTGCCAGTTGCATCAAACAAACTTGTGCCAGTTGCGCAGAACAAACTTGTGCCAGTTGCGTAGAACAAACTTCTGCCAGTTGCATAGAACAAACTTGTGCCAGTTGCGTCGAACAAACTTGTGCCAGTTGCTTCGAACAAACTTGTGCCAGTGGCGGCGAACCAACTTGTGCCAGTTACGGCGAACAAACTTGTGCCAGTTGCGTCAAGAAAAATTGTGCCAGTTACGTCAAAAAAACTTGTGCCAGTTGCGTCATACAAACTTGTGCCAGTTGCGTCGAACAAACTTTTGCCAGTTACGGCGAACAAACTTATGCCAGTTGCGTCAAGAAAACTTGTGCCAGTTGCGTCAAATAAACTTGTGCCAGTTGCGTCAAACAAACTTGTGCCAGTTGCGTCAAATAAACTTGTGCCAGTTGTGTTAAACAAACTTGTGTCAGTTGCATAGAACAAATTTGTGTCAGTTGGGTAGAACAAACTTGTGCCAGTTGCGTCAAACAAACTTGTGCCAGTTGCGTTGAACAAACTTCTGCCAGTTGTGTCAAACAAACTTGTGTCAGTTGCATAGAACAAACTTGTGTCAGTTGGGTAGAACAAACTTGTGCCAGTTGCGTCAAACAAACTTGTGCCAGTTGCGTCAAACAAACTTGTGCCAGTTGCGTCGAACAAACTTGTGCCAGTTGTGTAAAACAAACTTGTGCCACTTGGTTCGAACAAACTTGTGAGAGTTGCGTCCAACAAACTTGTACCAGTTGAGTCAAACAAACTTGTGCCAGATGCATAGACCAAACTTGTGCCAGTTGCGTAGAACAAACTTGTGCCAATTGCGTCAAACAAACTTATGCCAGTTGCATAGAACAAACTAGTGCCAGTTGCATAGAACAAACTTGTGCCAGTTGCGTAGAACAAACTTGTGCCCGTTGTGTCGAAGAAACCTGTGCCAGTTGCATCAAACAAACATGTGCCAGTTGCGTCGAACAAACTTGTGCCAGTTGCGTTGAACAAACTTGTGCCAGATATGGCAAACAAACTTGTGCCAGTTGCGTTGAGAAAACTTGTGCCAGTTGCGTCAAAAAAAACTTGTGCCACTTGCGTCAAACAAACTTGTGCCAGTTGCGTCAAACAAACTTGTGCCTCTTGCGTCAAACAAACTTGTGCCAGTTGCGTCTAACAAACTTGTGCAAGTTGCGTCGAACAAACTTGTGCCAGATGCGTCAAACAAACTTGTGCCAGTTGGGTCGAACAAACTTGTGCCAGTTGCGTCAAACAAACTTGTGCCATTTGCGTAGAACAAACTTGTGCCAGTTGCGTAAAATAACCTTGTGCCAGTTGCGTCAAACAAACTTGTGCCAGTTGCGTCAAACAAACTTGTGCCAGTTGCATCAAACAAACTTGTGCCAGTTGCGTCAAACAAACTTGTGCCAGTTGGGTCGAACAAACTTCTGCCAGTTGCGTTAAACAAACTTGTGCTAGTTGCATCGAACAAACTTTTGCCAGTTGCGTCGAACAAACTTTTGCCAGTTGCGTCGAACAAACTTGCGCCAGTTGCGTCGAACAAACTTGTGCCCGTTGCGTTCAACAAACTTCTGCCAATTGTGTCAAATAAACTTGTGTCAGTTGCGTAGAACAAACTTGTGCCAGTTGCATCGAACAAACTTGTGTCAATTGGGTAGAACAAATTTGTGCCAGTTGCGTCAAACAAACTTGTGCCAGTTGCGTAGAACAAACTAGTGCCAGTTGCATAGAACAAACTTGTGCCAGATGCGTAGAACAAACTTGTGCCAGTTGCATAGAACAAACTTTTGCCAGATGCGTAGAACAAACTTGTGCCAGTTGCGTAGAACGAACTTGTGCCAGTTGCATAGAACAAACTTGTGCCAGTTATGTAGAACAAACTTGTGCCAGTTGCGTCAAACAAACTTGTGCCAGTTGCGTCAAACAAACTTGTGCCAGTTACGGCTAACAAACTTGTGCCAGTTTCGTCGAGAAAACTTGTGCCAGTTGCGTCAAATAAACTTGTGCCAGATGCATCAAACAAACTTGTTCTAGTTAGTAGAACAAACTTGTGCCAGTTGCGTCAAACAAACTTATGCCAGTTGCGTAAAACAAACTAGTGCCAGTTGCATAGAACAAACTTGTGCCAGTTGAGTAGAACAAACTTGTGCCAATTGCATCAAACAAACTTGTGCCAGTTGCGTCGAAGAAACTTGTGCCAGTTGCGTCCAAGAAACTTGTGCCAGTTGCGTCAAACAAACTTGTGCCAGTTGCGTCGAACAAACTTGTGCCAGTTGCGTCGAACAAACTTGTGCCAGTTACGGCGAACAAACTTGTGCCATTTGCGTAGAGAAACTTGAGCCAATTGCATCAAATAAACTTGTGCCAGTTGCGTCAAACAAACTTGTGCCAGTTACGGCGAACAAACTTGTACCAGTTGCGTCGAGAAAAGTTGTGCCAGTTGCGTCAAATAAACTTGTGCCAGTTGCGTCAAACAAACTTGTGCTAGTTGCGTCAAACAAACTTGTGCCAGTTGCGTCAAACAAACTTGTGTCAGTTGCCTCAAACAAACTTGTGCCAATTGATTCGAAAAAACTTGTGCCAGTTGCTTTGAACAAACTTGTGCCAGTTTTGTCAAAAAACTTGTGCCAGTTGCGTCAAATGCACTTGTGCCAGTTGCGTCAAACAAACTTGTGCCAGTTGCGTCAAACAAACTTGTGCCAGTTGCGTCAAACAAACTTGTGCCAATTGAGTCGAAAAAACTTCTGCCAGTTACCTCGAACAAACTTGTGCCAGTTGCGTCTAACAAACTTGTGCCAGTTGTGTCAAACAAACTTGGGCCAGTTGCGTCGAACAAACTTGTGCCAGTTGCGTCAAACAAACTTCTGCCAGTTGCATCAAAAAAACTTGTGCCAGTTGCAACAAACAAACTTGCGCCAGTTGTGTAGAACAAACATGTGCCAGTTGCGTAGAACATCCTTGTGCCAGTTGCGTCAAACAAACTTGTGCCAGTTGTGTCAAACAAACTTGTGCCAGTTGCGTCAAACAAACTTGGGTCAGTTGCGTCAAACAAACTTGTGCCAGTTGGGTCGAACAAACTTGTGCCAGTTGTGTTAAACAAACTTGTGCCAGTTGCATCGAACAAACTTGTGCCAGTTGCCTCGAACAAACTTGTGCCAGTTGCGTCGAACAAACTTGCGCCAGTTGCGTCAAACAAACTTGTGCCAGTTGCGTTGAACAAACTACTGATAGTTGTGTCAAACAAACTTGTGTCAGTTGGGTAGAACAAACTTGTGCCAGTTGCGTCAAACAAACTTGTGCCAGTTGCGTAGAACAAACTAGTGCCAGTTTGATAGAACAAACTTGTGCCAGATGCGTAGAATAAACTTGTGCCAGTTGCATAGAGCAAACTTTTGACAGTAGCGTAGAACAAACTTGTGCCAGTTGCATAGAACAAACTTGTGCCAGTTGCATAGAACAAACTTGTGCCAGATGCGTAGAACAAACTTGTGCCAGTTGCATAGAACAAACTTGTGCCAGTTGCGTAGAACAAACTTGTGCCAGTTGCGTAGAACAAACTTGTGCCAGTTGCGTAGAACGAAGTTTGCAAGTAACATAGAACAAACTTGTGCCAGTTGCGTAGAACGAAGTTTGCAAGTAACATAGAACAAACTTGTGCCAGTTGCGTCGAGAAAAGTTGTGCCAGTTGCGTCAAATAAACTTGTGCCAGTTGAGTCAAACAAACTTGTGACAGTTGCGTTAAACAAAATTGTACCAGTTGCGTCAAACAAACTTGTGCCAATTGAGTCGAAGAAACTTGTGCCAGATGCGTCGAACAAACTTGTGCTAGTTGCGTCTAACAAACTTGTGCCAGTTGCGTCAAACAAACTTGGGCCAGTTGCGGTGAACAAACTTGTGCCAGTTGCATCGAACAAACTTGTGACAGTTGCGTAGAACAAACTTGTGCCAGTTGCATCAAACAAACTTGTGCCAATTGCGTAGAACAAACTTCTGCCTGTTGCGTAGAACAACCTTGTGCCAGTTGCGTCAAACAAACTTGTGCCAGTTGCGTCAAACAAACTTGTGCCAGTTGCCTCGAACAAACTTGTGCCAGTTGTGTCAAACAAACTTTTGCTAGTTGGCTCGAACTAACTTGTGCCAGTTGCGTCGAAGAAACTTTTACCAGTTGCCTAGAACAAACTTGTGCCAGTTGCGTAGAACAAACTTGTGCCAGTTGCGTAGAACAAACTTGTGCCAGTTGCGTCAAACAAACTTATGCCAGTTGCATAGAACAAACTAGTTCCAGTTGCATAGAACAAACTTGTGCCAGTTGCGTAGAACAAACTTGTGCCAGTTGCATCAAACAACTTGTGCCAGTTGCGTCGAACAAACTTGTGCCAGTTACGTCGAAGAA
Source organism: Macrobrachium rosenbergii (assembly GCA_039081455.1). Lineage (NCBI taxonomy): Eukaryota > Metazoa > Arthropoda > Malacostraca > Decapoda > Palaemonidae > Macrobrachium > Macrobrachium rosenbergii. Next base: position 187,480 of record JANJGK010000317.1, on the reverse strand, counting down.
ACTTGTGCCAGTTGCGTCAAACAAACTTGTGCCAGTTACGTCGAACATACTTGTGCCAGTTGCGTCGAACACACTTGTGCCAGTTACACTAAACAAACTTGTGTCAGTTGCGTCGAGAAAACTTGTGCCAGTTGCGTCATAAAAAACTTGTGCCAGTTGCGTCAAACAAACTTGTGCCAGTTGCGTCACACAAACTTGTGCCTCTTGCGTCAAACAAACTTGTGTCAGTTGCGTCGAACAAAACTTGTGCCAGTTGCGTCAAACAAACTTGTGCCAGTTGCGTAGAACAAACTTGTGCCAGTTGCGTACATGAACCTTGTGCCAGTTCGTCAAACAAAATTGTGCCAGTTGCGTCAAACAAACTTGTGCCAGTTGCGTCGAACAAACTTGTGCCAGTTGCGTCAAACAAACTTGTGCCAGTTGCGTCAAACAAACTTGTACAAGTTGCGAAAACAAACTTATGCCAGTTGCGTCAAACAATCTTGTGCCAGATGTGTTGAACAAACATGTGCCAGTTGCATCGAACAAACTTGTGCCAGTTGCGTCTAACAAACTTGTGCCAGTTGCGTCGAACAAACTTGTGCCAGCTGTGTCCAACAAACTTGTGCCAGTTGCGTAGAACAAACTTGTGCCAGTTGTGTAGAACAAACTAGTGCCAGTTGCATACAACAAACTTGTGCCAGTTGCGTCAAACAAACTTATGCCAGTTGTGTAGAACAAACTAGTGCCAGTTGCATACAACAAACTTGTGCCAGTTGCGTAGAACAAACTTGTGCCAGTTGCGTAGAACAAACTTGTGCCAGTTGCATAGAACAAATTAGTGCCAGATGCATCAAACAAACTTGTGCCAGTTGCGTCAAACAAACTTGTGCCAGTGGCGTCGAACAAACTTGTGCCAGTTACGGCGAACAAACTTGTGCCAGTTGCGTCGAGAAAACTTGTGCCAATTGCGTCAAAAAGACTTGTGCCAGTTGCGTCAAACAAAATTGTGCCAGTTGCGTCGAACAAACCTGTGCCAGTTACGGCGAACAAATTTGTGCCAGTTGCGTCGAGAAAACTTGTGGCTGTTGCGTCAAATAAACTTGTGCCAGTTGCGTAGAACAAACTTGTGCAAGTTGCGTCAAACAAACTTGTGCCAGTTGCGTCAAACAAACTTCTGCCAATTGAGTCGAAAAAACTTGTTCCAGTTACATCGAACAAACTTGTGCCAGTTGGGTCTAACAAACTTGTGCCAGTTGCTTCAAACAAACTTGGGCCAGTTGCGCCGAACAAACTTGTGCCAGTTGCGTCAAACAAACTTCTGCCAGTTGCATCAAACAAACTTGTGCCAGTTGCATCAAACAAACTTGTGCCAGTTGCGTAGAACATACTTGTGCCAGTTTCGTAGAACAACCTTGTGCCAGTTGCGTCAAACAAACTTGTGCCAGTTGTGTCAAACAAGCTTGTGCCAGTTGCGTCAAACAAACTTGTGCCAGTTGCGTCAAACAAACTTGTGCCAGTTGGGTCGAACAAACTTGTGCCAGTTGTGTTAAACAAACTTGTGCCAGTTGCATCGAACAAACTTGTGCCAGTTGCGTCGAACAAACTTGCGCCAGTTACGTCAAACAAACTTGTGCCAGTTGCGTTGAACAAACTTCTGCCAGTTGTGTCAAACAAACTTGTGTCAGTTGCATCGAACAAACTTGTGCCAGTTGCGTCGAACAAACTTGTGCCAATTGTGTCGAACAAACTTGCGCCAGTTGCGTCAAACAAACTTGTGCCAGTTGCGTTGAACAAACTTCTGCCAGTTGTGTCAAACAAACTTGTGTCAGTTGCATAGAACAAACTTGTGTCAGTTGGGTAGAACAAACTTGTGCCAGTTGCGTCAAACAAACTTGTGCCAGTTGCGTCGAACAAACTTGTGCCAGTTGTGTAAAACAAACTTGTGCCAGTTGGTTCGAACAAACTTGTGAGAGTTACGTCCAACAAACTTGTACCAGTTGCGTCAAACAAACTTGTGCCAGATGCATAGAACAAACTTTTGCAAGTTGCGTAGAACTAACTTGTGCCAATTGCATCAAACAAACTTATGCCAGTTACATAGAACAAACTAGTGTCAGTTGCATAGAACAAACTTGTGCCAGTTGCGTAGAACAAACTTGTGCCAGTTGTGTCGAAGAAACCTGTGCCAGTTGCGTCAAACAAACATGTGCCAGTTGCGTCGAACAAACTTGTGCCAGTTGCGTCAAACATACTTGTGCCTCTTGCGTCAAACAAACTTGTGCCAGTTGAGTCTAACAAACTTGTGCAAGTTGCGTCGAACAAACTTGTGTCAGTTGCGTCAAACAAACTTGTGCCAGTTGTGTAGAACAAACTTGTGCCAGTTGCGTCAAACAAACTTGTGCCATTTGCGTAGAACAAACTTGTGCCAGTTGCGTAGAAGAACCTTGTGCCAGTTGCGTCAAACAAACTTGTGCCAGTTGCGTCAAACAAACTTGTGCCAGTTGAGTCAAACAAACTTGTGCCAGTTGCGTCAAACAAACTTGTGCCAGTTGGGTCGAACAAACTTGTGCCAGTTGCGTGAAACAAACTTGTACTAGTTGCATCGAACAAACTTTTGCCAGTTGCGTCGAACAAACTTGTGCCAGTTGCGTCGAACAAACTTGCGCCAGTTGTGTCAAACAAACTTGTGCCAGTTGCGTTCAACAAACTTCTGCCAATTGTGTCAAACAAACTTGCGTCAGTTGCGTAGAACAAACTTGTGCCAGTTGCGTCGAACAAACTTGTGTCAATTCGGTAGAACAAATTTGTGCCAGTTGCGTCAAACAAACTTGTGCCAGTTGCGTAGAACAAACTAGTGCCAGTTGCATAGAACAAACTTGTGCCAGATGCGTAGAACAAACTTGTGCCAGTTGCGTAGAACAAACTTGTGCCAGTTGCATAGAACAAACTTGTGCCAGATGCGTAGAACAAACTTGTGCCAGTTGCGTAGAACAAACTTGTGCCAGTTGCATAGAACAAACTTGTGCCAGTTATGTAGAACAAACTTGTCCCAGTTGCATAGAACAAACTTGTGCCAGTTGCGTCAAACAAACTTGTGCCAGTTACGGCGAACAAACTTGTGCCAGTTTCGTCGAGAAAACTTGTGCCAGTTGCGTCAAATAAACTTGTGCCAGTTGCGTCAAACAAACTTGTGCCAGTTGCGTCAAACAAACTTGTGCCAGTTGCATCAAACAAACTTGTTCCAGTTGCGTCAAACAAACTTGTGCCAATTGAGTCGAAAAAACTTGTGCCAGTTGCGTTGAACAAACTTGTGCCAGTTGCGTCTGACAAACTTGTGCCAGTTGCGTCAAAAAAACTTGGGCTAGTTTCGTCGAACAAACTTGTGTCAGTGGCATCCAACAAACTTGTGCCAGTTGCGTAGAACAACCTTGTGCCACTTGCGTGAAACAAACTTGTGCCAATTGTGTAAAACAAACTTGTGCCAGTTGCGTAGAACAACCTTGTGCCGGTTGCGTCGAACAAACTTGTGCTAGGTGCGTCAAACAAACTGATGCCCGTTGTGTAAAACAAACTAGTGCCAGTTGCATAGAACAAACTTGTGCCAGTTGAGTAGAACAAACTTGTGCCAATTGCGTCAAACAAACTTGTGCCAGTTCGTCGAACAAACTTGTGCCAGTTGCGTCGAACAAACTTGTGCCAGTTGCGTCAAAAAAACTTGTGCAGTTGCGTAGAACAAACTTGTACATGTTGCGTAGAACAACCTTGTGCCAGTTGCGTCAAACAAACTTGTGCCAGTTGTGTCAAACAAACTTGTGCCAGTTGTGTCGAACAAACTTGTGCCAGTTACGTTAAACAAACTTGTTCTAGTTGCGTCGAACAAACTTGCGCCAGTTGCGTCGAACAAACTTGTGCCAGTTGCGTCGAACAAACTTGCGTCAGTTCCGTCGAACAAACTTGTGCCAGTTGCTTAGAATAAACTTGTGCCAGTTGTGTCAAACAAAATTGTGCCAGTTGCGTAGAACAAACTTGTTCTAGTTGCGTCGAACAAACTTGCGCCAGTTGCGTCGAACAAACTTGTGCCAGTTGCGTCGAACAAACTTGCGTCAGTTCCGTCGAACAAACTTGTGCCAGTTGCTTAGAACAAACTTGTGCCAGTTGTGTCAAACAAACTTGTGCCAGTTGCGTAGAACAAACTTGTGCCAGTTACGTCGAACAAACTTGTGCCAGTTGGGTAGAACAAACATGTACCAGTTGTGACAAACAAATTTGTGCCAGTTGCGTAGAACACACTAGTGCCAGTTGCATAGAACAAACTTCTGCCAGATGCGTAGAACAAACATTTGCCATTTGCTAAAAACAAACTTGTGCCAGTTGTGTCAAAAAAACTTGTGCCAGTTGTGTACAACAATCTAGTAAGAGTTGCGTAGAACAAACTTGTGCCAGTTGCGTCGAACAAACTTGTGCCAGTTGTGTAGAACAAACTAGTACCAGTTACATCAAACAAACTTATGCCAGTTGCATAGAACAAACTAGTGCCAGTTGCATAGAACAAACTTGTGCCAGTTGCGTAGAACAAACTTGTGCCAGTTGCGTCGAACAAACTTGTGCCAGTTGCGTCGAAGAAACTTGTGCCAGTTGCATCAAACAAACTTGTGCCATTTGCGTCGAACAAACTTGTGCCAGTTGCGTCGAACAAACTTGTGCCAGATATGGCGAACAAACTTGTGCCAGTTGCTTCGAGAAAACTTGTGCCAGTTGCATAAAAAAAAACTTGTGCCAGTTGCGTCAAACAAACTTGTGCCAGTTGCGTAAAACAAACTTGTGCCTCTTGCATCAAACAAACTTGTGCCAGTTGCGTCAAACAAACTTGTACCAGTTGAGTCGAAAAAACTTGTGCCTGTTACGTCGAACAAACTTGTGCCAGTTGCGTCTAACAAACTTGTGCCAGTTGCGTCAAACAAACTTTTGCCAGTTGCGTCAAACAAACTTGTGCCAGTTGCATCAAACAAACTTGTGCCAGTTGCGTAGAACAAACTTGTGCCACTTGCGTCAAACAAACTTGTGCCAGTTGCGTAGAAGAACCTTGTGCCAGTTGCGTCAAACGAACTTGTGCCAGTTGCGTCAAACAAACTTTTGCCGGTTGCGTCGAACAAACTTGTGCCAGTTGCGTCGAACAAACTTCCAACAGTTGCGTCAAACAAACTTGTGCCAGTTGCGTTGAACAAACTTCTGCCAGTTGTGTCAAACAAACTTGTGTCAGTTGCGTAGAACAAACTTGTGCCATTTGCGTCGAACAAACTTGTGTCAGTTAGGTAGAACAAACTTGTGCAAGTTGCATCAAACAAACTTGTGCCAGTTGCGTAGAACAAACTAGTGCCAGTTGCATAGAACAAACTTGTGCCAGATGCGTTGAACAAACTTGTGCCAGTTGCGTAGAGCAAACTTGTGCTAGTTGCATAGAACAAACTTGTGCCAGTTATGTAGAACAAACTTGTGCCAGTTGCGTCGAACAAACTTGTGCCAGTTGTGTCGAACAAACTTGTGCCAGTTGCGTCAAAAAAACTTGGGCCAGTTTCGTCGAACAAACTTGTGCCAGTGGCATCCAACAAACTTGTGCCAGTTGCATCGAACAAACTTGTGCCAGTTGCGTCAAACAAACTTGTGCCAGTTGCATAGAACAAACTTGTGCCAGTTGCGTAGAACAACCTTGTGCCAGTTGCGTCGAACAAACTTGTGCTAGTTAGTACAACAAACTTGTGCCAGTTGCGTCAAACAAACTTATGCCAGTTGCGTAAAACAAACTAGTGCCAGTTGCATAGAACAAACTTGTGCCAGTTGAGTAGAACAAACTTGTGCCAGTTGCATCAAACAAACTTGTGCCAGTTGCGTCGAAGAAACTTGTGCCAGTTGCGTCAAAGAAACTTGTGCCAGTTGCGTCAAACAAACTTGTGCCAGTTGCGTCGAACAAACTTGTGCCAGTTGCGTCGAACAAACTTGTGCCAGTTACGGCGAACAAACTTGTGCCATTTGCGTAGAGAAACTTGAGCCAGTTGCATCAAATAAACTTGTGCCAGTTGCGTCAAACAAACTTGTGCCAGTTACGGCGAACAAACTTGTGCCAGTTGCGTCGAGAAAAGTTGTGCCAGTTGCGTCAAATAAACTTGTGCCAGTTGCGTCAAACAAACTTGTGCTAGTTGCGTCAAACAAACTTGTGCCAGTTGCGTCAAACAAACTTGTGCAAGTTGCCTCAAACAAACTTGTGCCAATTGATTCAAAAAAACTTGTGCCAGTTGCTTTGAACAAACTTGTGCCAGTTGCGTCTAAGAAACTTGTGCCAGGTGCTTAGAACAAACTTGTGCCAGTTGTGTCGAACAAACTTGTGCCAGTTGCATTGAACAAACTAGTAATAGTTACATAAAACAAACTTGTGCCAGTTGCGTCAAACAAACTTGTGCCAGTTGCGTAGAACAAACTTGTGCCAGTTGCGTCGAGAAAACTTGTGCCAGTTGAGTCAAACAAACTTGTGCCAGTTGCATCGAACAAACTTGTGCCAGTCGTGTGAAACAAACTTTTGCCAGTTGGGTGGAACAAACTTGTGCCAGTTACGTTAAACAAACTTGTACCAGTTTCGTTGTACAAATTTGTGCCAGTTGCGTCGAACAAACTTGTGCCAGTTGCGTCGAACAAACTTGCGCCAGTTCCGTCGAACAAACTTGTGCCAGGTGCTTAGAACAAACTTGTGTCAAACAAACTTGTGCCAGTTGTGTAGAACAAATTTGTGCCAGTTGCGTCGAACAAACCTGTGCCAGTTGGGTAGAACAAACATGTGCCAGTTGCGTCAAACAAATTTGTGCCAGTTGCGTAGAACAAAATAGTGCCAGTTGCAGAGAACAAACTTGTGCCAGATGCGTAGAACAAGTTTTTGCCATTTGCGTTGAACAAACTTGTGCCAGTTGTGTCAAACAAACTTGTGCCAGTTGTGTACAACAAACTTGTGCCAGTTATGTAGAACAAAATTCTGCCTGTTGCATCATACAAACTTGTGCCAGTTGTGTCAAACAAACTTGTGCCAGTTGTATAGAACAAACTTGTGCCAGTTGCATAGAACAACCTTGTGCCAGTTGCGTCAAACAAACTTGTGCCAGTTGCGTAAAATAAACTTGTGCCAGTTGCATCAAACAAACTTGTGCCAGTTGCGTCAAACAAACTTGTGCCAGTTGCGTCAAACAAACTTGTTCCAGTTGCGCCAAACAAACTTGTGCCAATTGAGTCGAAAAAACTTGTGCCTGTTGCGTCTAACAAACTTGTGCCAGTTGCGTCAAAAAAACTTAGGCCAGTTTCGTCGAACAAACTTGTGTCAGTTGCATCCAACAAACTTGTGCCAGTTGCGTAGAACAATCTTGTACCAGTTGCATCAAACAAACTTGTACCAGTTGCGTAGAACAAACTTGTGCCAGTTGCGTCACACAAACTTATGCCAGTTGCATAGAACAAACTAGTGCCAGTTGCATAGAACAAACTTGTGCCAGTTGCGTAGAACAAACTTGTGCCAGTTGCACCAAACAAACTTGTGCCAGTTGCGTTGAACAAACTTGTGCCAGTTGCATCGAAGAAACTTGTGAAAGGTTGCGTCAAACAAACTTGTGCCAGTTGCGTCGAACATACTTGTGCCAGTTGCGTTGAACAAACTTGTGCCAGTTACATTAAACAAACTTGTGCCAGTTGCGTCGAGAAAACATGTGCCAGTTGCGTCAAAAAAAACTTGTGCCAGTTGCGTCAAACAAACTTGTGCCAGTTGCGTAGAACAAACTTGTGCCTGTTGCGTCGAACAAACTTGTGCCAGTTGCATCAAACAAACTTGTGCCAATTGACTCGAAAAAACTTGTGCCTGTTACGTCGAACAAACTTGTGCCAGTTGCGCCTAACAAACTTGTGCCAGTTGCGTCAAACAATCTTGTGCCAGTTGTGTCGAACAAACTTGTGCCAGTTGCGTCAAACAAACTTGTGCCAGTTGCGTAGAACAAACTTGTGCCAGTTGCGTAGAAGAACCTTGTGCCAGTTGCGTCAAACAAACTTGTGCCAGTTGCGTCAAACAAACTTGTGCCAGTTGCGTCAAACAAACTTGTGCCAGTTGCGCCAAACAAACTTGTGACAGTTCTGTCAAACAAACTTGTGCCAGTTGCGTCAAACAAACTTGTACAAGTTGCGAAAACAAACTTATGCCAGTTGCGTCAAACAATCTTGTGCCAGATGTGTTGAACAAACATGTGCCATTTGCATCGAACAAACTTGTGCCAGTTGCGTCGAACAAACTTTTGCCAGTTGCGTCGAACAAACTTGTGCCAGTTGCGTCGAACAAACTTGTGCCGGTTGCGTAGAAGAAACTAGTGCCAGTTGCGTGCAACAAACTTGTGCCAGTTGCGTAGAACAAACTTGTGCCAGTTGCGTCAAACAAACTTATGCCAGTTGCGTAGAACAAACTAGTGCCAGTTGCATACAACAAACTTGTGCCAGTTGCGTAGAACAAACTTGTGCCAGTTGCGTAGAACAAACTTGTGCCAGTTGCATAGAACAAATTAGTGCCAGTTGCGTCAAACAAACTTGTGCCAGTTGCTTCGAACAAACTTGTGCCAGTGGCGTCGAACAAACTTGTGCCAGTTACGGCGAACAAACTTGTGCCAGTTGCGTCAAAAAAACTTGTGCCCGTTGCATCAAACAAACTTGTGCCAGTTGCGACGAACAAACCTGTACCAGTTACGGCGAACAAACTTGTGCCAGTTGCGTCGAGAAAACTTGTGCCAGTTGTGTCAAATAAACTTGTGCCAGTTGCGTCAAACAAACTTGTGCAAGTTGCGTCAAACAAACTTGTGCCAATTGCGTCAAACAAACTTATGCCAATTGAGTCGAAAAAACTTGTGCCAGTTACGTCGAACAAACTTGTGCCAGTGGCATCCAACAAACTTGTGCCAGTTGCATCGAACAAACTTGTGCCAGTTGCGTCAAACAAACTTGTGCCAGTTGCGTAGAACAAACTTGTGCCAGTTGCGTAGAACAACCTTGTGCCAGTTGCGTCGAACAAACTTGTGCTAGTTAGTAGAACAAACTTGTGCCAGTTGCGTCAAACAAACCTATGCCAGTTGCGTAAAACAAACTAGAGCCAGTTGCATAGAACAAACTTGTGCCAGTTGAGTAGAACAAACTTGTGCCAATTCCATCAAACAAACTTGTGCCAGTTGCGTCGAAGAAACTTGTGCCAGTTGCATAGAACAAACTTGTGCCAGTTGTGTCAAACAAACTTGTGCCAGTTGCGTCAAAGAAACTTGTGCCAGTTGCGTCGAACAAACTTGTGCCAGTTACGGCGAACAAACTTGTGCCATTTGTGTCGAGAAACTTGAGCCAGTTGCATCAAATAAACTTGTGCCAGTTGCGTCAAACAAACTTGTGCCAGTTACGGCAAACAAACTTGTGCCAGTTGCGTCGAGAAAAGTTGTGCCAGTTGCGTCAAATAAACTTGTGCCAGTTGCGTCAAACAAACTTGTGCTAGTTGCGTCAAACAAACTTGTGCCAGTTGCGTCAAACAAACTTGTGCCAGTTGCCTCAAACAAACTTGTGCCAATTGATTTGAAAAAACTTGTGCCAGTTGCTTTGAACAAACTTGTGCCAGTTGCGTCTAAGAAACTTGTGCCAGTTGCGTCAAACAAACTTGTGCCAGTTGCGTCGAACAAACTTGTGCCAGTTGCATCGAACAAACTAGTAATAGTTGCATAAAACAAACTTGTGCCAGTTGCGTCAAACAAACTTGTGCCAGTTGCGTAGAACAAACTTGTACATGTTGTGTAGAAAAATCTTGTGTCAGTTGCGTCAAACAAATTTGTGCCAGTTGCGTCAAACAAACTTGTGCCAGATGCATCGAACAAACTTGTGCCAGTCGTGTGAAACAAACTTTTGCCAGTTAGGTCGAACAAACTTGTGCCAGTTACGTTAAACAAACTTGTACCAGTTGCGTCGTACAAATTTGCACCAGTTGCGTCGAACAAACTTGTGCCAGTTGCGTCGAACAAACTTGCGCCAGTTCCGTCGAATAAAATTGTGCCAGGTGCTTAGAACAAACTTGTGCCACTTGTGTCAAACAAACTTGTGCCAGTTGTGTAGAACAAACTTGTGCCAGTTGCGTCGAACAAACTTGTGCCAGTTGGGTAGAACAAACATGTGCCAGTTGCGTCAAACAAATTTGTGCCAGTTGCGTAGAACAAACTAGTGCCAGTTGCATAGAACAAACTTGTGCCAGATGCGTAGAACAAACTTTTGCCATTTGCGTTGAACAAACTTGTGCCAGTTGTGTCAAAGAAACTTGTGCCAGTTGTGTACAACAAACTTGTACCAGTTATGTAGAACAAAATTCTGCCTGTTGCATCAAACAAACTTATGCCAGTTGCGTCAAACAAACTTGTGCCAGTTGTATAGAACAAACTTGTGCCAGTTGCATAGAACAACCTTGTGCCAATTGCGTCAAACAAATTTGCGCCAGTTGCATCAAACAAACTTGTGCCAGTTGCGTCAAACAAACTTGTGCCAGTTGCGTCGAACAAACTTGTGCCAGTTGCGTATAACAAACTTGTGCCAGTTGCATAGAACAAACTTGTGCCAGTTATGTAGAACAAACTTGTGCCAGTTGCGTCAAACAAACTTGTGCCAGTTGCGTCGAACAAACTTATGCCAGTTACAGCGAACAAACTTGTGCCAGTCTCATCGAGAAAACTTGTGCCAGTTGCGTAAAATAAACTTGTGCCAGTTGCATCAAACAAACTTGTGCCAGGTGCGTCAAACAAACTTGTGCCAGTTGCGTCAAACAAACTTGTTCCAGTTGCGTAGAACAAACTTGTGCCAATTGAGTCGAAAAAACTTGTGCCAGTTGCGTCGAACAAACTTGTGCCTGTTGCGTCTAACAAACTTGTGCCAGTTGCGTCAAAAAAACTTAGGCCAATTTCGTCGAACAAACTTGTGTCAGTTGCATCCAACAAACTTGTGCCAGTTGCGTAGAACAATCTTGTGCCAGTTGCATCAAACAAACTTGTACCAGTTGCGTAGAACAAACTTGTGCCAGTTGCGTCACACAAACTTATGCCAGTTGCATAGAACAAACTAGTGCCAGTTGCATAGAACAAACTTGTGCCAGTTGCGTCGAACAAACTTGTGCCAGTTGCGTCGAAGAAACTTGTGAAAGGTTGCGTCAAACAAACTTGTGCCAGTTGCGTCAAACATACTTGTGCCAATTGTGTCGAACAAACTTGTGCCAGTTACATTAAACAAACTTGTGCCAGTTGCGTCGAGAAAACTTGTGCCAGTTGCGTCAAAAAAAACTTGTGCCAGTTGCGTCAAACAAACTTGTGCCAGTTGCGTCACACAAACTTGTGCCTCTTGCGTCAAACAAACTTGTGCCAGTTGCGTCAAACAAACTTGTGCCAATTGACTCGAAAAAACTTGTGCCTGTTACGTCGAACAAACTTGTGCCAGTTGCGTCTAACAAACTTGTGCCAGTTGCGTCAAACAAACTTGTGCCAGTTGCGTCGAACAAACTTGTGCCAGTTGCGTCAAACAAACTTATGCCAGTTGCGTAGAACAAACTTGTGCCAGTTGCGTAGAAGAACCTTGTGCCAGTTGCGTCAAACAAACTTGTGCCAGTTGCGTCAAACAAAATTGTGCCAGTTGTGTCGGACAAACTTGTGCCAGTTGCGTCAAACAAACTTGTGCCAGTTGCGCCAAACAAACTTGTGACAGTTCTGTCAAACAAACTTGTGCCAGTTGCGTCAAACAAACTTGTACAAGTTGCGAAAACAAACTTATGCCAGTTGCGTCAAACAATCTTGTGCCAGATGTGTTGAACAAACATGTGCCAGTTGCGTCGAACAAACTTGTGCCAGTTGCATCGACCAAACTTGTGCCAGTTGCGTCAAACAAACTTGTGCCAGTTGCGTCGAACAAACTTGTGCCACTTGCGTCGAACAAACTTGTGCCAGTTGCGTCGAACAAACTTGTGCCGGTTGCGTAGAACAAACTTGTGCAAGTTGCGTGCAACAAACTTGTGCCAGTTGCGTAGAACAAACTTGTGCCAGTTGCGTCAAACAAACTTATGCCAGTTGCGTAGAACAAACTAGTGCCAGTTGCATACAACAAACTTGTGCCAGTTGCGTAGAACAAACTTGTGCCAGTTGCGTAGAACAAACTTGTGCCAGTTCCATAGAACAAATTAGTGCCAGATGCGTCAAACAAACTTGTGCCAGTTGCTTCGAACAAACTTGTGCCAGTGGCGTCGAACAAACTTGTGCCAGTTACGGCGAACAAACTTGTGCCAGTTGCGTCGAGAAAACTTGTGCCAGTTGCGTCAAAAAAACTTGTGCCAGTTGCATCAAACAAACTTGTCCCAGTTGCGTCGAACAAACCTGTGCCAGTTACGGCGAACAAACTTGTGCCAGCTGCGTCGAGAAAACTTGTGCCAGTTGCGTCAAATAAACTTGTGCCAGTTGCGTCAAACAAACTTGTGCAAGTTGCGTCAAACAAACTTGTGCCAATTGCGTCAAACAAACTTATGCCAATTGAGTCGAAAAAACTTGTTCCAGTTACGTCGAACAAACTTGTGCCAGTGGCATCCAACAAACTTGTGCCAGTTGCATCGAACAAACTTGTGCCAGTTTCGTCAAACAAACTTGTGCCAGTTGCGTAGAACAAACTTGTGCCAGTTGCGTAGAACAACCTTGTGCCAGTTGCGTCAAACAAACTTGTGCTAGTTAGTAGAACAAACTTGTGCCAGTTGCGTCAAACAAACCTATGCCAGTTGCGTAAAACAAACTAGTGCCAGTTGCATAGAACAAACTTGTGCCAGTTGAGTAGAACAAACTTGTGCCAATTCCATCAAACAAACTTGTGCCAGTTGCGTCGAAGAAACTTGTGCCAGTTGCGTCGAAGAAACTTGTGCCAGTTGCGTCAAACAAACTTGTGCCAGTTGCGTCGAACAAACTTGTGCCAGTTGTGTCGAACAAACTTTTGCCAGTTACGGCGAACATACTTGTGCCATTTGTGTCGAGAAACTTGAACCAGTTGCATCAAATAAACTTGTGCCAGTTGCGTCAAACAAACTTGTGCCAGTTACGGCGAACAAACTTGTGTCAGTTGCGTCGAGAAAAGATCCCAGGCGCAAGTTGCGTCAAATAAACGTGTGCTATTGGCGTCAAACAAACTTGTGCTATTGGCGTCAAACAAACTTGTGCAAGTTGCGTCAAACAAACTTGTGCCAGTTGCCTCAAACAAACTTGTGCCAATTGATTCGAAAAAACTTGTGCCAGTTGCTTTGAACAAACTTGTGCCAGTTGCGTCTAAGAAACTTGTGCCAATTTCGTCAAACAAACTTGTGCCAGTTGCGTCGAACAAACTTGTGCCAGTTGCATCGAACAAACTAGTAATAGTTGCATAAAACAAACTTGTGCCAGTTGCGTCAAACAAACTTGTGCCAGTTGCGTAGAACAAACTTGTACATGTTGCGTAGAAAAATCTTGTGCCAGTTGCGTCAAACAAACTTGTGCCAGTTGCGTCAAACAAACTTGTGCCAGTTGCATCGAACAAACTTGTGCCAGTCGTGTGAAACAAACTTTTGCCAGTTGGGTCGAACAAACTTGTGCCAGTTACGTTAAACAAACTTGTACCAGTTGCGTCGTACAAATTTTTGCCAGTTGCGTCGAACAAACTTGTGCCAGTTGCGTTGAACAAACTTGCGCCAGTTCCGTCGAACAATCTTGTGCCAGGTGCTTAGAACAATCTTGTGCCACTTGTGTCAAACAAACTTGTGCCAGTTGTGTAGAACAAACTTGTGCCAGTTGCGTCGAACAAACTTGTGCCAGTTGGGTAGAACAAACATGTGCCAGTTGCGTCAAACAAATGTGTGCCAGTTGCGTAGAACAAACTAGTGCCAGTTGCATAGAACAAAATTGTGCCAGATGCGTAGAACAAACTTTTGCCATTTGCGTTGAACAAACTTGTGCCAGTTGTGTCAAACAAACTTGTGCCAGTTCTGTACAACAAACTTGTGCCAGTTATGTAGAACAAAATTCTGCCTGTTGCATCAAACAAACTTTTGCTAGTTGCGTCAAACAAACTTGTGCCAGTTGTATAGAACAAACTTGTGCCAGTTGCATAGAACAACCTTGTGCCACTTGCGTCAAACAAACTTGTGCCAGTTGCATCAAACAAACTTGTGCCAGTTGCGTCAAACAAACTTGTGCCAGTTGCGTAGAACAAACTTGTGCCAGTTGCATAAAACAAACTTGTGCCAGTTGCATAGAACAAACTTGTTCCAGTTATGTAGAACAAACTTGTGTCAGTTGCGTCAAACAAACTAGTGCCAGTTGCGTCGAACAAACTTATGCCAGTTACAGCGAACAAACTTGTGCCAGTTTCATCGAGAAAACTTGTGCCAGTTGCGTAAAATAAACTTGTGCCAGTTGCATCAAACAAACTTGTGCCAGTTGCGTCAAACAAACTTGTGCCAGTTGCGTCAAACAAACTTGTTCCAGTTGCGCCAAACAAACTTGTGCCAATTGAGTCGAAAAAACTTGTGCCAGTTGCGTCGAACAGACTTGTGCCAGTTGCGTCTAACAAACTTGTGCCAGTTGCGTCAAAAAAACTTAGGCCAGTTTCGTCGAACAAACTTGTGTCAGTTGCATCCAACAAACTTGTGCCAGTTGCGTAGAACAATCTTGTGCCAGTTGCGTCACACAAACTTATGCCAGTTGCATAGAACAAACTAGTGCCATTTGCATAGAACAAACTTGTGCCAGTTGCGTAGAACAAACTTGTGCCAGTTGCGCCAAACAAACTTGTGCCAGTTGCGTCGAACAAACTTATGCCAGTTGCGTCGAAGAAACTTGTGCCAATTGCGTCACACAAACTTATGCCAGTTGCGTAGAACAATCTTGTGCCAGTTGCGTCACACAAACTTATGCCAGTTGCATAGAACAAACTAGTGCCATTTGCATAGAACAAACTTGTGCCAGTTGCGTAGAACAAACTTGTGCCAGTTGCGCCAAACAAACTTGTGCCAGTTGCGTCGAACAAACTTATGCCAGTTGCGTCGAAGAAACTTGTGCCAATTGCGTCAAACAAACTTGTGCCAGTTACGTCGAACATACTTGTGCCAGTTGCGTCGAACAAACTTGTGCCAGTTACATTAAACAAACTTGTGCCAGTTGCGTCGAGAAAACTTGTGCCAGTTGCGTCAAAAAAAACTTGTGCCAGTTGCGTCAAACAAACTTGTGCCAGTTGCGTCACACAAACTTGTGCCAGTTGCATCGAACAAACCTGTGCCAGTTACGGCGAACAAACTTGTGCCAGTTGCGTCGAGAAAACTTGTGCCAGTTGCGTCAAATAAACTTGTGCCAGTTGCGTCAAACAAACTTGTGCAAGTTGCTTCAAACAAACTTGTGCCAATTGCGTCAAACAAACTTATGCCAATTGAGTCGAAAAAACTTGTGCCAGTTACGTCGAACAAACTTTTGCCAGTTGCGTCAAACAAACTTGGGCCAGTTGCGCCGAACAAACTTGTGCCAGTTGTGTCAAACAAACTTCTGCCAGTTGCATCAAACAAACTTGTGCCAGTTGTGTCAAACAAACTTCTGCCAGTTGCATCAAACAAACTTGTGCCAGTTACATCAAACAAACTTGTGTCAGTTGCGTAGAACAAACTTGTGCCAGTTTCGTAGAACAACCTTGTGCCAGTTGCATCAAACAAACTTGTGCCAGTTGTGTCAAACAAGCTTGTGCCAGTTGCGTCAAACAAACTTGTGCCAGTTGCGTCAAACAAACTTGTGCCAGTTGGGTCGAACAAACTTGTGCCAGTTGCGTTAAACAAACCTCTGCCAGTTGCATCGAACAAACTTGTGCCTGTTGTGTCGAACAAACTTGTGCCAGTTGCGTTAAACAAACCTCTGCCAGTTGCATCGAACAAACTTGAGCCAGTTGCGTCAAACAAACTTGTGCCAGTTGCGTTGAACAAACTTGTGCCAGTTGTGTCAAACAAACTTGTGTCAGTTGCGTAGAACAAACTTGTGCCAGTTGCTTTGAACAAACTTGTGTCAGTTGAGTAGAACAAACTTGTGCCAGTTGCGTGAAACAAACTTGTGCCAGTTGCGTAAAACAAACTAGTGTCAGTTGGATAGAACAAACTTGTTCCAGATGCGTAGAATAAACTTGTGCCAGTTGCGTAGAACAAACTTGTGCCAGTTGCGTAGAACAAACTTGTGCCAGTTACGTAGAACAAACTTCTGCCAGTTGCATAGAACAAACTTGTGCCAGATGCGTAGAACAAACTTGTGCCAGTTGCGTAGAACAAACTTGTGCCAGTTGCGTCAAACAAACTTGTGCCAGTTACGGCGAACAAACTTGTGCCAGTTGCGTCGAGAAAAGTTGTGCCAGTTGCGTCAAATAAACTTGTGCCAGTTGCGTCAAACAAACTTGTGCTATTTGCGTCAAACAAACTTGTGCAAGTTGCGTCAAACAAACTTGTGCCAGTTGCCTCAAACAAACTTGTGCCAATTGATTCGAAAAAACTTTTGCCAGTTGCTTTGAACAAACTTGTGCCAGTTGCGTCTAAGAAACTTGTGCCAGTTGCGTCAAACAAACTTGTGCCAGTTGAGTCGAACAAACTTGTGCCAGTTGCATCGAACAAACTAGTAATAGTTGCATAAAACAAACTTGTGCCAGTTGCGTCAAACATACTTGTGCCAGTTGCGTAGAACAAACTTGTGCCAGTTGCGTCGAACAAACTTGTGCCAGTTACGGCGAACAAACTTGTGCCAGTTGCGTCGAGAAAACTTGTGCCAGTTGCGTCAAAAAAACTTGTGCCAGTTGCATCAAACAAACTTGTGCCAGTTGCGTCGAACAAACCTGTGCCAGTTACGGCGCACAAACTTGTGCCAGTTGCGTCGAGAAAACTTGTGCCAGTTGCGTCAAATAAACTTGTGCCAGTTGCGTCAAACAAACTTGTGCAAGTTGCGTCAAACAAACTTGTGCCAATTGCGTCAAACAAACTTATGCCAATTGAGTCGAAAAAACTTGAGCCAGTTACGTCGAACAAACATGTGCCAGTGGCATCCAACAAACTTGTGCCAGTTGCATCGAACAAACTTGTGCCAGTTGCGTCAAACAAACTTGTGCCAGTTGCTTAGAACAAACTTGTGCCAGTTGCGTCTAACAAACTTGTGCCAGTTGCGTCGAACAAACTTGTGCTAGTTAGTAGAACAAACTTGTGCCAGTTGCGTCAAACAAACCTATGCCAGTGCGTAAAACAAACTAGTGCCAGTTGCATAGAACAAACTTGTGCCAGTTGAGTAGAATAAACTTGTGCCAATTCCATCAAACAAACTTGTGCCAGTTGCGTCGAAGAAACTTGTGCCAGTTGCGTCGAAGAAACTTGTGCCAGTTGCGTCAAACAAACTTGTGCCAGTTGCGTCGAACAAAACTGGTGCCAGTTGCATCGAACAAACTTGTGCCAGTTACAGCGAACAAACTTGTGCCATTTGTGTCGAGAAACTTGAGCCAGTTGCATCAAATAAACTTGTGCCAGTTGCGTCAAACAAACTTGTGCCAGTTACGGCGAACAAACTTGTGCCAGTTGCGTCGAGAAAAGTTGTGCCAGTTGCGTCAAATAAACTTGTGCCAGTTTAGTCAAACAAACTTGTGCTATTTGCGTCAAACAAACTTGTGCCAGTTGCGTCAAACAAACTTGTGCTAGTTGCCTCAAACAAACTTGTGCCAATTGATTCGAAAAAACTTGTGCCAGTTGCTTTGAACAAACTTGTGCCAGTTGCGTCTAAGAAACTTCTGCCAGTTGCGTCAAACAAACTTGTGCCAGTTGCGTCGAACAAACTTCTGCCAGTTGCATCGAACAAACTAGTAATAGTTGCATAAAACAAACTTGTGCCAGTTGCGTCAAACAAACTTGTTCCAGTTGCGCTAAACAAACTTGTGCCAATTGAGTCGAAAAAACTTGTGCCAGTTGCGTCGAACAAACTTGTGCCTGTTGCGTCTAACAAACTTGTGCCAGTTGCGTCAAAAAAACTTAGGCCAGTTTCGTCGAACAAACTTGTGTCAGTTGCATCCAACAAACTTGTGCCAGTTGCGTAGAACAATCTTGTGCCAGTTGCATCAAACAAACTTGTACCAGTTGCGTAGAACAAACTTGTGCCAGTTGCATCAAACAAACTTATGCCAGTTGCATAGAACAAACTAGTGCCAGTTGCATAGAACAAACTTGTGCCAGTTGCGTAGAACAAACTTGTGCCAGTTGCGCCAAACAAACTTGTGCCAGTTGCGTCGAACAAACTTGTGCCAGTTGCGTCGAAGAAACTTGTGAAAGGTTGCGTCGAACAAACTTGTGCTAGTTGCGTCGAACATACTTGTGCCAGTTGCGTCGAACAAACTTGTGCCAGTTACATTAATCAAACTTGTGCCAGTTGCGTCGAGAAAACTTTTGCCAGTTGCGTCAAAAAAAACTTGTGCCAGTTGCGTCAATCAAACTTGTGCCAGTTGCGTCACACAAACTTGTGTCTCTTGCGTCAAACAAACTTGTGCCAGTTGCGTCAAACAAACTTGTGCCAATTGACTCGAAAAAACTTGTGCCTGTTACGTCGAACAAACTTGTGCCAGTTGCGTCTAACAAACTTGTGCCAGTTGCGTCAAACAAACTTGTGCCAGTTGTGTCGAACAAACTTGTGCCAGTTGCGTCAAACAAACTTGTGCCAGTTGCGTAGAACAAACTTGTGCCAGTTGCGTAGAAGAACCTTGTGCCAGTTGCGTCAAACAAACTTGTGCCAGTTGCGTCAAACAAACTTGTGCCAGTTGCGTTGGACAAACTTATGCCAGTTGCGTCAAACAAACTTGTGCCAGTTGCGCCAAACAAACTTGTGACAGTTTTGTCAAACAAACTTAACTTGTGCCAGTTGCGTCAAACAAACTTGTACAAGTTGCAAAAACAAACTTATGCCAGTTGCGTCAAACAATCTTGTGCCAGATGTGTTGAACAAACGTGTGCCATTTGCATCGAACAAACTTGTGCCAGTTGCGTCGAACAAACTTGTGCCAGTTGCGTCGAACAAACTTGTGCCAGTTGCGTCGAACAAACTTGTGCCGATTGCGTAGAAGAAACTTGTGCCAGTTGCGTGCAACAAACTTGTGCCAGTTGCGTAGAACAAACTTGTGCCAGTTGCCTCAAACAAACTTATGCCAGTTGCATAGAACAAAATAGTGCCAGTTGCATACAAAAAACTTGTGCCAGTTGCGTAGAACAAACTTGTGCCAGTTGCGTAGAACAAACTTGTGCCAGTTGCATAGAACAAATTAGTGCCAGATGCGTCAAACAAACTTGTGCCAGTTGCTTCAAACAAACTTGTGCCAGTGGCGTCGAACAAACTTGTGCCAGTTACGACGAACAAACTTGTGCCAGTTGCGTCGAGAAAACTTGTGCCAGTTGCGTCAAAAAAACTTGTGCCAGTTGCATCAAACAAACTTGTGCCAGTTGCGTCGAACAAACCTGTGCCAGTTACGGCGAACAAACTTGTGCCAGTTGCGTCGAGAAAACTTGTGCCAGTTGCGTCAAATAAACTTTTGCCAGTTGCGTCAAACAAACTTGTGCCAGTTGCGTCAAACAAACTTGTGCCAATTGCGTCAAACAAACTTATGCCAATTGAGTCGAAAAAACTTGAGCCAGTTACGTCGAACAAACCTGTGCCAGTGGCATCCAACAAACTTGTGCCAGTTGCATCGAACAAACTTGTGCCAGTTGCTTAGAACAAACTTGTGCCAGTTGCGTAGAACAACCTTGTGCCAGTTGCGTCGAACAAACTTGTGCTAGTTAGTAGAACAAACTTGTGCCAGTTGCGTCAAACAAACCTATGCCAGTGCGTAAAACAAACTAGTGCCAGTTGCATAGAACAAACTTGTGCCAGTTGAGTAGAATAAACTTGTGCCAATTCCATCAAACAAACTTGTGCCAGTTGCGTCGAAGAAACTTGTGCCAGTTGCGTCGAAGAAACTTGTGCCAGTTGCGTCAAACAAACTTGTGCCAGTTGCGTCGAACAAACTTGTGCCAGTTGCGTCGAACAAACTTGTGCCAGTTACAGCGAACAAACTTGTGCCATTTGTGTCGAGAAACTTGAGCCAGTTGCATCAAATAAACTTGTGCCAGTTGCGTCAAACAAACTTGTGCCAGTTACGGCGAACAAACTTGTGCCAGTTGTGTCGAGAAAAGTTGTGCCAGTTGCGTCAAATAAACTTGTGCCAGTTGCGTCAAACAAACTTGTGCTATTTGCGTCAAACAAACTTGTGCCAGTTGCGTCAAACAAACTTGTGCCAGTTGCCTCAAACAAACTTGTGCCAATTGATTCAAAAAAACTTGTGACAGTTGCTTTGAACAAACTTGTGCCAGTTGCGTCTAAGAAACTTCTGCCAGTTGCGTCAAACAAACTTGTGCCAGTTGCGTCGAACAAACTTGTGCCAGTTGCATCGAACAAACTAGTAATAGTTGCATAAAACAAACTTGTGCCAGTGGCATCCAACAAACTTGTGCCAGTTGCATCGAACAAACTTGTGCCAGTTGCGTCAAACAAACTTGTGCCAGTTGCTTAGAACAAACTTGTGCCAGTTGCGTAGAACAACCTTGTGCCAGTTGCGTCGAACAAACTTGTGCTAGTTAGTAGAACAAACTTGTGCCAGTTGCGTCAAACAAACCTATGCCAGTGCGTAAAACAAACTACTGCCAGTTGCATAGAACAAACTTGTGCCAGTTGAGTAGAATAAACTTGTGCCAATTCCATCAAACAAACTTGTGCCAGTTGCGTCGAAGAAACTTGTGCCAGTTGCGTCGAAGAAACTTGTGCCAGTTGCGTCAAACAAACTTGTGCCAGTTGCTTAGAACAAACTTGTGCCAGTTGCGTAGAACAACCTTGTGCCAGTTGTGTCGAACAAACTTGTGCTAGTTAGTAGAACAAACTTGTGCCAGTTGCGTCAAACAAACCTATGCCAGTGCGTAAAACAAACTAGTGCCAGTTGCATAGAACAAACTTGTGCCAGTTGAGTAGAATAAACTTGTGCCAATTCCATCAAACAAACTTGTGCCAGTTGCGTCGAAGAAACTTGTGCCAGTTGCGTCGAAGAAACTTGTGCCAGTTGCGTCAAACAAACTTGTGCCAGTTGCGTCGAACAAACTTGTGCCAGTTGCGTCGAACAAACTTGTGCCAGTTACAGCGAACAAACTTGTGCCATTTGTGTCGAGAAACTTGAGCCAGTTGCATCAAATAAACTTGTGCCAGTTGCGTCAAACAAACTTGTGCCAGTTACGGCGAACAAACTTGTGCCAGTTGTGTCGAGAAAAGTTGTGCCAGTTGCGTCAAATAAACTTGTGCCAGTTGCGTCAAACAAACTTGTGCTATTTGCGTCAAACAAACTTGTGCCAGTTGCGTCAAACAAACTTGTGCCAGTTGCCTCAAACAAACTTGTGCCAATTGATTCAAAAAAACTTGTGACAGTTGCTTTGAACAAACTTGTGCCAGTTGCGTCTAAGAAACTTCTGCCAGTTGCGTCAAACAAACTTGTGCCAGTTGCGTCGAACAAACTTGTGCCAGTTGCATCGAACAAACTAGTAATAGTTGCATAAAACAAACTTGTGCCAGTGGCATCCAACAAACTTGTGCCAGTTGCATCGAACAAACTTGTGCCAGTTGCGTCAAACAAACTTGTGCCAGTTGCTTAGAACAAACTTGTGCCAGTTGCGTAGAACAACCTTGTGCCAGTTGCGTCGAACAAACTTGTGCTAGTTAGTAGAACAAACTTGTGCCAGTTGCGTCAAACAAACCTATGCCAGTGCGTAAAACAAACTACTGCCAGTTGCATAGAACAAACTTGTGCCAGTTGAGTAGAATAAACTTGTGCCAATTCCATCAAACAAACTTGTGCCAGTTGCGTCGAAGAAACTTGTGCCAGTTGCGTCGAAGAAACTTGTGCCAGTTGCGTCAAACAAACTTGTGCCAGTTGCGTCGAACAAACTTGTGCCAGTTGCGTCGAACAAACTTGTGCCAGTTACAGCGAACAAACTTGTGCCATTTGTGTCGAGAAACTTGAGCCAGTTGCATCAAATAAACTTGTGCCAGTTGCGTCAAACAAACTTGTGCCAGTTACGGCGAACAAACTTGTGCCAGTTGCATCGAGAAAAGTTGTGCCAGTTGCGTCAAATAAACTTGTGCCAGTTGCGTCAAACAAACTTGTGCTATTTGCGTCAAACAAACTTGTGCCAGTTGCGTCAAACAAACTTGTGCCAGTTGCCTCAAACAAACTTGTGCCAATTGATTCGAAAAAACTTGTGCCAGTTGCTTTGAACAAACTTGTGCCAGTTGCGTCTAAGAAACTTCTGCCAGTTGCGTCAAACAAACTTGTGCCAGTTGCGTCGAACAAACTTGTGCCAGTTGCATCGAACAAACTAGTAATAGTTGCATAAAACAAACTTGTGCCAGTTGCGTCAAACAAACTTGTGCCAGTTGCGTAGAACAAACTTGTACATGTTGCGTAGAAAAATCTTGTGCCAGTTGCGTCAAACAAACTTGTGCCAGTCGTGTGAAACAAACTTTTGCCAGTTGGGTCGAACAAACTTGTGCCATTTACGTTAAACAAACTTGTACCAGTTGCGTCGTACAAATTTGTGCCAGTTGCGTCGAACAAACTTGTGCCAGTTGCGTTGAACAAACTTGCGCCAGTTCCGTCGAACAATCTTGTGCCAGGTGCTTAGAACAATCTTGTGCCACTTGTGTCAAACAAACTTGTGCCAGTTGTGTAGAACAAACTTGTGCCAGTTGCGTCGAACAAACTTGTGCCAGTTGGGTAGAACAAACATGTGCCAGTTGCGTAAAACAAATGTGTGCCAGTTGCGTAGAACAAACTAGTGCCAGTTGCATAGAACAAACTTGTGCCAGATGCGTACAACAAACTTTTGCCATTTGCGTTGAACAAACTTGTGCCAGTTGTGTCAAACAAACTTGTGCCAGTTGTGTACAACAAACTTGTGCCAGTTATGTAGAACAAAATTCTGCCTGTTGCATCAAACAAACTTGTGCCAGTTGCGTCAAACAAACTTGTGCCAGTTGTATAGAACAAACTTGTGCCAGTTGCATAGAACAACCTTGTGCCACTTGCGTCAAACAAACTTGTGCCAGTTGCATCAAACAAACTTGTGCCAGTTGCGTCAAACAAACTTGTGCCAGTTGCGTAGAACAAACTTGTGCCAGTTGCGTAGAACAAACTTGTGCCAGTTGCATAGAACAAACTTGTGCCAGTTGCGTAGAACAAACTTGTGTCAGTTGCGTCAAACAAACTTGTGCCAGTTGCGTCGAACAATCTTATGCCAGTTACAGCGAACAAACTTGTGCCAGTTTCATCGAGAAAACATGTGCCAGTTGCGTAAAATAAACTTGTGCCAGTTGCATCAAACAAACTTGTGCCAGTTGCGTCAAACAAACTTGTGCCAGTTGCGTCAAACAAACTTGTGCCAGTTGCGTCAAACAAACTTGTGCCAGTTGCGTAGAACAAACTTGTGCCAGTTGCGTAGAACAAACTTGTGTCAGTTGCGTCAAACAAACTTGTGCCAGTTGCGTCGAACAAACTTATGCCAGTTACAGCGAACAAACTTGTGCCAGTTTCATCGAGAAAACATGTGCCAGTTGCGTAAAATAAACTTGTGCCAGTTGCATCAAACAAACTTGTGCCAGTTGCGTCAAACAAACTTGTGCCAGTTGCGTCAAACAAACTTGTTCCAGTTGCGCCAAACAAACTTGTGCCAATTAAGTCGAAAAAACTTGTGCCAGTTGCGTCGAACAAACTTGTGCCAGTTGCGTCTAACAAACTTGTGCCAGTTGCGTAAAAAAAACTTAGGCCAGTTTCGTCAAACAAACTTGTGTCATTTGCATCCAACAAACTTGTGCCAGTTGCGTAGAACAATCTTGTGCCAGTTGCATCAAACAAACTTGTACCAGTTGCGTAGAACAAACTTGTGCCAGTTGCGTCACACAAACTTATGCCAGTTGCATAGAACAAACTAGTCCCAGTTGCATAGAACAAACTTGTGCCAGTTGCATAGAACAAACTTGTGCCAGTTGCGCCAAACAAACTTGTGCTAGTTACGTCGAACAAACTTGTGCCAGTTGCGTCGAAGAAACTTGTGCCAGTTGCGTCAAACAAACTTGTGCCAGTTGCGTCGAACATACTTGTGCCAGTTGCGTCGAACAAACTTGTGCCAGTTACATTAAACAAACTTGTGCCAGTTGCGTCGAGAAAACTTGTGCCAGTTGCGTCAAAAAAAACTTGTGCCAGTTGCGTCAAACAAACTTGTGCCAGTTGCGTCACACAAACATGTGCCTCTTGCGTCAAACAAACTTATGCCAGTTGCGTCAAACAAACTTGTGCCAATTGACTCGAAAAAATTGTGCCTGTTACGTCGAACAAACTTGTGCCAGTTGCGTCTAACAAACTTGTGCCAGTTGCGTCAAACAAACTTGTGCCAGTTGTGTCGAACAAACTTGTGCCAGTTGCGTCAAACAAACTTGTGCCAGTTGCGTAGAACAAACTTGTGCCAGTTGCGTAGAAGAACCTTGTGCCAGTTGCGTCAAACAAACTTGTGCCAGTTGCGTCAAACAAACTTGTGCCAGTTGCGTCGGACAAACTTGTGCCAGTTGCGTCAAACAAACTTGTGCCAGTTGCGCCAAACAAACTTGTGACAGTTCTGTCAAACAAACTTGTGCCAGTTGCGTCAAACAAACTTGTACAAGTTGCGAAAACAAACTTGTACAAGTTGCGAAAACAAACTTATGCCAGTTGCGTCAAACAATCTTTTGCCAGACGTGTTGAACAAACATGTGCCATTTGCATCGAACAAACTTGTGCCAGTTGCGTCGAACAAACTTGTGCCAGTTGCGTCGAACAAACTTGTGCCAGTTGCGTCGAACAAACTTGTGCCGGTTGCGTAGAAGAAACTTGTGCCAGTTGCGTGCAACAAACTTGTGCCAGTTGCGTAGAACAAACTTGTGCCAGTTGCATCAAACAAGCTTATGCCAGTTGCGTAGAACAAACTAGTGCCAGTTGCATACAACAAACTTGTGCCAGTTGCGTAGAACAAACTTGTGCCAGTTGCGTAGAACAAACTTGTGCCAGTTGCATAGAACAAATTAGTGCCAGTTGCGTCAAACAAACTTGTGCCTGTTTCTTCGAACAAACTTGTGCCAGTGGTGTCGAACAAACTTGTGCCAGTTACGGCGAACAAACTTGTGCCACTTGCGTCGAGAAAACTTGTGCCAGTTGCGTGAAAAAAACTTGTGCCAGTTGTATCAAACAAACTTGTGCCAGTTGAGTCGAACAAACCTGTGCCAGTTACGGCGAACAAACTTGTGCCAGTTGCGTCGAGAAAACTTGTGCCAGTTGCGTCAAATAAACTTGTGCCAGTTGCGTCAAACAAACTTGTGCAAGTTGCGTCAAACAAACTTGTGCCAATTGCGTCAAACAAACTTATGCCAATTGAGTCGAAAAAACTTGTGCCAGTTACGTCGAACAAACTTGTGCCAGTTGCGTCTAACAAACTTGTGCCAGTTGCGTCAAACAAACTTGGGCCAGTTGCGCCGAACAAACTTGTGCCAGTTGCGTCAAACAAACTTATGCCAGTTGCATAGAACAAACTAGTGCCAGTTGCATAGAACAAACTTGTGTCAGTTGCGTAGAACAAACTTGTGCCAGTTTCGTAGAACAACCATGTGCCAGTTGCATCAAACAAACTTGTGCCAGTTGTGTCAAACAAGCTTGTGCCAGTTGCGTCAAACAAACTTGTGCCAGTTGCGTCAAACAAACTTGTGCCAGTTGGGTCGAAGAAACTGGTGCCAGTTGCGTTAAACAAACCTCTGCCAGTTGCATCGAACAAACTTGTGCCAGTTGTGTCGAAGAAGCTTGTGCCAGTTACGTCGAACAAACTTGAGACAGTTGCGCCAAACAAACTTGTGCCAGTTGCGTTGAACAAACTTGTGCCAGTTGCGTTGAACAAACTTGTGCCAGTTGTGTCAAACAAACTTGTGTCAGTTGCGTAGAACAAACTTGTGCCAGTTGCGTTGAACAAACTTGTGTCAGTTGAGTAGAACAAACTTGTGCCAGTTGCATGAAACAAACTTGTGCCAGTTGCGTAAAACAAACTAGTGTCAGTTGGATAGAACAAACTTGTGCCAGAAGCGTAGAATAAACTTGTGCCAGTTGCGTAGAACAAACTTGTGCCAGTTGCGTAGAACAAACTTGTGCCAGTTACGTAGAACAAACTTCTGCCAGTTGCATAGAACAAACTTGTGCCAGATGCGTAGAACACACTTGTGCCAGTTGCGTAGAACAAACTTGTGCCAGTTGCGTAGAACAAACTTGTGCCAGTTGCGTAGAACAAACTTGTGACAGTTGCATAGAACAAACTTGTGCCAGTTGCGTAGAACAAACTTGTGCTAGTTGCGTAGAACAAACTTGTGCAAGTTGCATAGAACAAACTTGTGCCAGTTGTGTAGAACATACTTGTGCCAGTTGCGCGGAGAAAAGTTGTGCCAGTTGCGTCAAATAAACTTGTGCCAGTTGCGTCAAACAAACTTGTGCCAGTTGAGTCAAACAAACTTGTGACAGTTGTGTCAAACAAACTTGTGCCAGTTGCGTCAAACAAACTTGTGCCAATTGTGTCGAAGAAACTTGTGCCAGTTGCGTCGAACAATCTTGTGCCAGTTGCATCTAACAAACTTTTGCCAGTTGCGTCGAACAAACTTGTGCCAGTTGCATCGAACAAACTTGTGCCAGTTGCGTAGAACAAACTTGTGCCAGTTGCGTCAAACAAACTTGTGCCAGTTGCGTAGAACAAACTTGTGCCAGTTGTATAGAACAACCTTGTGCCAGTTGCGTCAAACAAACTTGTGCCAGTTGCGTCAAACAAACTTGTGCCAGTTGCGTCGAACAAAATTGTGCCAGTTGTGTCAAACAAATGTGCCAGTTGGTTCGAACAAACTTGTGTCAGTTGCGTCCAACAAACTTGTACCAGTTGCGTCAATCAAACTTGTGCCAGTTGCGTCGAACAAACTTGTACCAGTTGCGTAGGACAAACTTGTCCCAGTTGTGTCAAACAAACTTATGCCAGTTGCATATAACAAACTAGTGCCAGTTGCATAGATCAAACTTGTACCAGTTGCGTAGAACAAACTTGTGCCAGTTGCGTCAAACAAACTTGTGCCAGTTGCGTCGAACAAAGTTGTGCCAGTTGCGTCGAACAAACTTGTGCCAGTTGTGTACAACAAACTTGTGCCAGTTATGTAGAACAAACTTGTGCCTGTTGCGTCAAACAAACTTGTGCCAGTTGCGTCAAACAAACTTGTGCCAGTTGCATAGAACAAACTTGTGCCAGTTGCATAGAACAACCTTGTGCCAGTTGCGTCAAACAAACTTGTGCCAGTTGCGTCAAACAAACTTGTGCCAATTTCGTCAAACAAACTTGTGCCAGTTGCGTCGAACAAACTTGTGCCAGTTGGGTCGAACAAACTTGTGCCAGTTGCGTCCAACAAACTTGTGCCAGTTGCGTCAAACAAACTTGTGCCAGTTGCGTCAAAAAAACTTGTGCCAGTTGCGTCAAAAAAACTTGGGCCAGTTGCGTCAAACAAACTTGTGCCACTGGCATCGAACAAACTTATGCCAGTTGCGTAAAAAAAACTTGTGCCAGTTGCGTCAAGCAAACTTGTGCCAGTTGTGTAGAACAAACTTGTGCCAGTTGCGTAGAACAACCTTGTGCCAGTTGCGTCGAACAAACTTGTGCCAGTTGCGTAGAACAAACTTGTGCCAGTTGCGTCAAACAAACTTATGCCAGTTGCGTAGAACAAACTAGTGCCAGTTGCATAGAACAAACTTGTGCCAGTTGCGTAGAACAGACTTGTGCCAATTGCGTCAAACAAACTTGTGCCAGTTGCGTCGAACAAACTTGTGCCAGTTTCGTCAAAGAAACTTGTGCCAGTTGCATCAAACAAAATTGTGCCAGTTGCGTTGAACAAACTTGTGCCAGTTGCGTCGAACAAACTTGTGCCAGTTACAGCGAACAAACTTGTGCCAGTTGCGTCGAGAAAACTTGTGCCAGTTGCGTCAAATAAACTTGTGCCAGTTGCGTCAAACAAACTTGTGCCAGTTACGTCAAACAAACTTGTGCCAGTGGCGTCAAACAAACTTGTGCCAGTTGTGTCAAACAAACTTCAGCCAATTGAGTCGAAAAAACTTGTGCCAGTTGCATCGAACAAACTTGTGGCAGTTGCGTCTAACAAACTTGTGCCAGTTGCGTCAAGCAAACTTGGGCCAGTTGCGTCGAACAAACTTGTGCCAGTTGCATCAAACAAACTAGTGCCAGTTCCATAGAACAAACTTGTGCCAGTTGCGTCAAACAAACATGTGCCAGTTGCGTAGAACAAACTTGTGCATGTTGCGTAGAACAAACTTGTGCCAGTTGCGTCAAACAAACTTTTGCCAGTTGCGTCAAACAAACTTGTGCCAGTTACGTCGAACAAACTTGTGCCAGTTGCATCAAACAAACTTGTGCCAGTAGGGTCGAAGAAACTTGTGCCAGTTACGTTAAACAAACTTGTACCAGTTGCATCGAAAAACATTGTGCCAGTTGCGTCGAACAAACTTGTGCCAGTTGCGTCGAAAAAACTTGCGCCAGTTCCGTCGAACAAACTTGTGCCAGTTGCTTAGAACAAACTTGTGCCAGTTGTGTCAAATAAACTTGTGCCAGTTGCGTAGAACAAACTTGTGCCAGTTGCGTCGAACAAACTTTTGCCAGTTGTGTAGAACAAACATGTGCCAGTTGCGTCAAACAAATTTGTGCCAGTTGCCTAGAACAAACTAGTGCCAGTTGCAGAGAACAAACGTGTCCCAGATGCGTAGAACAAACTTTTGCCATTTGCGTTGAACAAACTTGTGCCAGTTGTGTCAAACAAACTTGTGCCAGTTGCGTACAACAAACTAGTCAGAGTTGCGTAGAACAAACTTGTGCCAGTTGCGTAGAACAAACTTGTGCCAGTTGCGTGGAACAAACTTGTGCCAGTTGCGTCAAACAAACTTGTGTCAGTTGCATAGAACAAACTTGTGCCAGTTGCGTAGAACAACCTTGTGCCAGTTGCGCCAAACAAACTTGTGCCAGTTGCGTCAAACAAACTTGTGCCAGTTGGGTCGAACAAACTTGTGCCAGTTGCGTCAAACAAACTTGTGCCAGTTGCGTCCAACAAAATTGTGCCAGTTGCGTAGAACAAACTTGTGCCAGTTGCGTCAAACAAACTTATGCCAGTTGCGTAGAACAAACTTGTGCCAGATGCATAGAACAAACTTGTGCCAGTTGCGTCAAACAAACTTGTGCCAGTTGCGTAGAAAAAACTTGTGCCAGTGGCGGCGAACAAACTTGTGCCAGTTACGGCGAACAAACTTGTGCCAGTAGCGTCGAGAAAAATTGTGCCCCTTACGTCAAAAAAACTTGTGCCAGTTGCGTCATACAAACTTGTGCCAGTTGCGTCGAACAAACTTGTGCCAGTTACGGCGAACAAACTTGTGCCAGTTGCGTCATGAAAACTTGTGCCAGTTGCGTCAAAAAAACTTGTGCCAGTTGCGTCAAACAAACTTGTGCCATTTGCGTCAAACAAACTTGTGCCAGTTGCGTCAAACAAACTTGTGCCAATTGAGTCGAAAAATCTTGTGCCAGTTACCTCGAACAAACTTGTGCCAGTTGCGTCTAAGAAACTTATGCCAGTTGCGTCAAACAAACTTGGGCCAGTTGTGTCGAACAAACTTGTGCCAGTTGCGTCAAACAAACTTCTGCCAGTTGCATCAAAAAAACTTGTGCCAGTTGCAACAAACAAACTTGTGCCAGTTGCGTAGAACAAACATGTGCCAGTTGTGTAGAACATCCTTGTGCCAGTTGCGTCAAACAAACTTGTGCCAGTTGTGTCAAACAAACTTGTGCCAGTTGCGTCAACCAAACTTGCGCCAGTTGCGTCAAACAAACATGTGCCAGTTGGGTTGAACAAACTTGTGCCAGTTGTGTTAAACAAACTTGTGCCAGTTGTATCGAACAAACTTGTGCCAGTTGCCTCGAACAAACTTGTGCCAGTTGCCTCGAACAAACTTGCGCCAGTTGCGTCAAACAAACTTGTGCCAGTTGCGTTGAACAAACTTCTGATAGTTGTGTCAAACAAACTTGTGTCAGTTGGGTAGAACAAACTTGTGCCAGTTGTGTCAAACAAACTTGTGCCAGTTGCATAGAACAAACTAGTGCCAGTTGGATAGAACAAACTTGTGCCAGATGCGTAGAATAAACTTGTGCCAGTTGCGTAGAACAAACTTTTGCCAATAGCATAGAACAAACTTGTGCCAGTTGCGTAGAACAAACTTGTGCCAGTTGCATAGAACAAACTTGTGCCAGATGCGTAGAACAAACTTGTGCCAGTTGCGTAGAACAAACTTGTGCCAGTTGCGTAGAACAAACTTGTGCCAGTTGCGTAGAACAAACTTGTGCCAGCTGCGTAGAACGAAGTTTGCAAGTAACATAGAACAAACTTGTGCCAGTTGTGTAGAACATACTTGTGCCAGTTGCTTCGAGAAAAGTTGTGCCAGTGGGTCAAATAAACTTGTGCCAGTTGTGCTAAACAAACTTGTGCCAGTTGAGTCAAACAAACTTGTGACAGTTGCGTCAAACAAACTTGTGCCAGGTGCGTCAAACAAACTTGTGCCAATTGAGTCAAAGAAACTTGTGCCAGTTGAGTCGAACAATCTTGTGCCAGTTGCGTCTAACAAACTTGTGCCAGTTGCGTCAAACAAACTTGGAACAGTTGCCGTGAACAAACTTGTGCCAGTTGCATCGAACAAACTTGTGCCAGTTGCGTAGAACAAACTTGTGCGAGTTGGGTCAAACAAACTTCTGCCAGTTGCTTAGAACAAACTTCTGCCAGTTGTGTAGAACAACCTTGTGCCAGTTGCGTCAAACAAATTTGTGCCAGTTGCGTCAAACAAACTTGTGCCAGTTGCGTCGAACAAACTTGTGCCAGTTGTGTCAAACAAACTTTTGCCAGTTAGTTCGAACAAACTTGTGCCAGTTGCGTCGAAGAAACTTTTACCAGTTGCGTCGAACAAACTTGTGCCAGTTGCGTCGAACAAACTTGTACCAGTTGCGTAGAACAAACTAGTGCCAGTTGCATAGAACAAACTTGTGCCAGTTGCGTAGAACAAACTTGTGCCAGTTGCATGAAACAAACTTGTGCCAGTTGCGTCGAACAAACTTGTGCCAGTTGCGTCAAACAAACTTGTGATAGTTGTGTCAAACAAACTTGTGCGAGTTACGTCGAACATACTTGTGCCAGTTGCGTCGACCACACTTGTGCCAGTTACATTAAACAAACTTGTGTCAGTTGCGTCGAGAAAACTTGTGCCAGTTGCGTCAAAAAAAACTTGTGCCAGTTGCGTCAAACAAACTTGTGCCAGTTGACTCACACAAACTTGTGCCTCTTGCGTCAAACAAACTTGTGCCAGTTGCGTCGAACAAACTTGTGCCAGTTGCGTCAAACAAACTTGTGCCAGTTGCGTAGAACAAACTTGTGCCAGTTGCGTAGATGAAGCTTGTGCCAGTTGTGTCAAACAAACTTGTGCCAGTTGTGTCAAACAAACTTGTGCCAGTTGCGTCGAACAAACTGATGCCAGTTGCGTCAAACAAACTTGGGCCAGTTGCGCCAAACAAACTTGTGACAGTTCCGTCAAACAAACTTGTGCCAGTTGCGTCAAACAAACTTGTACAAGTTGCGAAAACAAACTTATGCCAGTTGTGTCAAACAATCTTGTGCCAGATGTGTTGAACAAACATGTGCCAGTTGCATCGAACAAACTTGTGCCAGTTGCGTCGAACAAACTTGTGCCAGTTGCGTCGAACAAACTTGTGCCAGTTGCGTCGAACAAACTTGTGCCAGTTGCATAGAACAAACTTGTGCCAGTTGCGTCAAACAAACTTGAGCCAGTTGCGTCCAACAAACTTGTGACAGTTGCGTAGAATAAACTTGTGCCAGTTGTGTCCAACAAACTTGTGCCAGTTGCGTAGAACAAACTAGTGCCAGTTGCATACAACAAACTTGTGCCAGTTGCGTAGAACAAACTTGTGCCGGTTGCGTAGAAAAAACTTGTGCCAGTTGCATAGAACAAATTAGTGCCAGATGCGTCAAACAAACTTGTGCCAGTGGCGTTGAACAAAGATGTGCCAGTTACGGCGAACAAACTTGTGCCAGTTGCGTCGAGAAAACTTGTGCCAGTTGCGTCAAAAAGACTTGTGCCAGTTGCGTCAAACAAACTTGTGCCAGTTGCGTCGAACAAACCTGTGCCAGTTATGTTGAACAAACTTGTGCCAGTTGCGTAGAGAAAACTTGTGCCAGTTGCGTGAAATAAACTTGTGCCAGTTGCGTCAAACAAACTTGTGCAAGTTGCGTCAAACAAACTTGTGCCAGTTGCGTCAAACAAACTTCTGCCAATTGAGTCGAAAAAACTTGTTCCAGTTACATCGAACAAACTTGTGCCAGTTTTGTCTAACAAACTTGTGCCAGTTGCTTCAAACAAACTTGGGCCAGTTGCGCCAAACAAACTTGTGCCAGTTGCGTCAAACAAACTTCTGCCAGTTGCATCAAACAAACTTGTGCCAGTTGCATCAAACAAACTTGTGCCAGTTGCGTAGAACAAACTTGTGCCAGTTTCGTAGAACAACCTTGTGCCAGTTGCGTCAAACAAACTTGTGCCAGTTGTGTCAAACTAGCTTGTGCCAGTTGCGTCAAACAAACTTGTGCCAGTTGCGTCAAACAAACTTGTGCCAGTTAGGTTGAACAAACTTGTGCCAGTTGCGTTAAACAAACTTGTGCCAGTTGCATCAAACAAACTTGTGTCAGTTGCGTCGAACAAACTTGTGCCAGTTGCGTCGAACAAACTTGCGCCAGTTGCGTCAAACAAACTTGTGCCAGTTGCGTTGAACAACCTTCTGCCAGTTGTGTCAAACAAACTTGTGTCAGTTGCATCGAACAAACTTGTGCCAGTTGCGTCGAACAAACTTGTGCCAATTGCGTCGAACAAACTTGCGCCAGTTGCGTCAAACAAACTTGTGCCAGTTGCGTTGAACAAACTTCTGCCAGTTGTGTCAAACAAACTTGTGTCAGTTGCATAGAACAAACTTGTGTCAGTTGGGTAGAACAAACTTTTGCCAGTTGCGTCAAAAAAACTTGTGCCAGTTGCGTCAAACAAACTTGTGCCAATTGTGTCAAACAAAATTGTGCCAGTTGCGTCGAACAAACTTGTGTCAATTGGGTAGAACAAATTTGTGCCAGTTGCGTCAAACAAACTTGTGCCAGTTGCATAGAACAAACTTGTGCCAGATGCGTAGAACAAACTTGTGCCTATTGCGTAGAACAAACTTGTGCCAGTTGCATAGAACAAACTTGTGCCAGTTATGTCCAACAAACTTGTGCCAGTTGCGTCAAACAAACTTGTGCCAGTTGCGTCAAACAAACTTGTGCCAGTTACTGCGAACAAACTTGTGCTAGTTTCGTCGAGAAAACTTGTGCCAGTTGCATCAAACAAACTTGTGTCAGTTGCGTCGAACAAACTTGTGCCAGTTGCGTCGAACAAACTTGCGCCAGTTGCGTCAAACAAACTTGCGCCAGTTGCGTCAAACAAACTTGTGCCAGTTGCGTTGAACAAACTTCTGCCAGTTGTGTCAAACAAACTTGTGTCAGTTGCATAGAACAAACTTGTGTCAGTTGGGTAGAACAAACTTTTGCCAGTTGCGTCAAAAAAACTTGTGCCAGTTGCGTCAAACAAACTTGTGCCAATTGTGTCAAACAAAATTGTGCCAGTTGCGTCGAACAAACTTGTGTCAATTGGGTAGAACAAATTTGTGCCAGTTGCGTCAAACAAACTTGTGCCAGTTGCATAGAACAAACTTGTGCCAGATGCGTAGAACAAACTTGTGCCTATTGCGTAGAACAAACTTGTGCCAGTTGCATAGAACAAACTTGTGCCAGTTATGTCCAACAAACTTGTGCCAGTTGCGTCAAAAAAACTTGTGCCAGTTGCGTCAAACAAACTTGTGAAGTTGCGTCAAACAAACTTGTGCCCGTTGCGTCAAACAAACTTGGGCCAGTTGCGGTGAACAAACTTGTGCCAGTTGCATCGAACAAACTTGTGCCAGTTGCGTAGAACAAACTTGTGCCAGTTGCGTCAAACAAACTTGTGCCAGTTGCGTAGAACAAACTTCTGCCAGTTGTGTAGAACAACCTTGTGCCAGTTGCGTCAAACAAACTTGTGCCAGTTGCGTCAAACAAACTTGTGCCAGTTGCGTTGAACAAACTTGTGCCAGTTGTGTCAAACAAACTTTTGCTAGTTAGTTCGAACAAACTTGTGTCAGTTGCGTCGAAGAAACTTTTACCAGTTGCGTCGAACAAACTTGTGCCAGTTGCGTCGAACAAACTTGTACCAGTTGCGTCGAACAAACTTGGGCCAGTTGCATCAAACAAACTTATGCCAGTTACATAGAACAAACTAGTGCCAGTTGCATAGAACAAACTTGTGCCAGTTGCGTTGAACAAACTTGTGCCAGTTGCATGAAACAAACTTATGCCAGTTACGTCGGACAAACTTGTGCCAGTTGCGTCGAAGAAACTTGTGCCAGTTGCGTCAAACAAACTTGTGCCAGTTACGTCGAACATACTTGTGCCAGTTGCGTAGAACACACTTGTGCCAGTTACATTAAACAAACTGTGTCAGTTGCGTCGAGAAAATTTGTGCCAGTTGCGTCAAAAAAAACTTGTGCCAGTTGCGTCGAACAAACTTGTGCCAGTTGCGTCAAACAAACTTGTGCCAGTTGAGCCAAACAAACTTGTGACAGTTCCATCAAACAAACTTGTGCCAGTTGCGTCAAACAAACTTGTAGAGGTTGTGAAAACAAACTTATGCCAGTTGTGTCAAACAATCTTGTGCCAGATGTAATGAACAAACATGTGCCAGTTGCATCGAACAAACTTGTGCCAGTTGCGTCGAACAAACTTGTGCCAGTTGCGTCTAACAAACTTGTGCCAGTTGCGTCGAACAAACTTGTGCCAGTTGCGTCGAACAAACTTGTGCCAGTTGCGTCAAACAAACTTGAGCGAGTTGCGTCCAACAAACTTGTGCCAGTTGCGTAGAAGAAACTTGTGCCAGTTGCGTCCAACAAACTTGTGCCAGTTGCGTTGAACAAACTAGTGCCAGTTGCATACAACAAACTTGTGCCAGATGAGTAGAACAAACTTGTGCCAGTTGCGTAGAACAAACTTGTGCCAGTTGCATAGAACAAATTAGTGCCAGATGCGTCAAACAAACTTGTGACAGTTGCTTCGAACAAACTTGTGCCAGTGGCGTCAAACAAACTTGTGCCAGTTGCGTCAAGAAAACTTGTGCCAGTTGCGTCAAAAAGACTTGTGCCAGTTGCGTCAAACAAACTTGTGCCAGTTGCGTTGAACAAACCTGTGCCAGTTACGGCGAACAAACTTGTGCCAGTTGTGTCGAGAAAACTTGTGCCAGTTGCGTCAAATAAACTTCTGCCAGTTGCGTCAAACAAACTTGTGCAAGTTGCGTCAAACAAAATTGTGCCAGTTGCATCAAACAAACTTCTGCCAATTAAGTCGAAAAAACTTGTTCCAGTTACATCAAACAAACTTGTGCCAGTTGCGTCTAACAAACTTGTGCCAGTTGCTTCAAACAAACTTGGGCCAGTTGCGCCGAACAAACTTGTGCCAGTTGCGTCAAACAAACTTCTGCCAGTTGCATCAAACAAACTTGTGCCAGTTGCATCAAACAAACTTGTGCCAGTTGCGTAGAACAAACTTGTGCCAGTTTCGTAGAACAACCTTGTGCCAGTTGCGTCAAACAAACTTGTGCCAGTTGTGTCAAACAAGCTTGTGCCAGTTGCGTCAAACAAACTTGTGCCAGTTGCGTCTGTGCCAGTTGCGTCAAACAAACTTGTGCCAGTTGTGTTAAACAAACTTGTGCCAGTTGCATCAAACAAACTTGTGCCAGTTGCGTCGAACAAACTTGAGCCAGTTGCGTCGAACAAACTTGCGCCAGTTGCGTCAAACAAACTTGTGCCAGTTGCGTTGAACAAAAGTCTGCCAGTTGTGTCAAACAAACTTGTGTCAGTTGCATCGAACAAACTTGTGCCAGTTGCGTCGAACAAACTTGTGCCAATTGCGTCGAACAAACTTGTGCCAGTTGCGTCAAACAAACTTGTGCAAGTTGCGTCAAACAAAATTGTGCCAGTTGCATCAAACAAACTTCTGCCAATTAAGTCGAAAAAACTTGTTCCAGTTACATCAAACAAACTTGTGCCAGTTGCGTCTAACAAACTTGTGCCAGTTGCTTCAAACAAACTTGGGCCAGTTGCGCCGAACAAACTTGTGCCAGTTGCGTCAAACAAACTTCTGCCAGTTGCATCAAACAAACTTGTGCCAGTTGCATCAAACAAACTTGTGCCAGTTGCGTAGAACAAACTTGTGCCAGTTTCGTAGAACAACCTTGTGCCAGTTGCGTCAAACAAACTTGTGCCAGTTGTGTCAAACAAGCTTGTGCCAGTTGCGTCAAACAAACTTGTGCCAGTTGCGTCTGTGCCAGTTGCGTCAAACAAACTTGTGCCAGTTGTATTAAACAAACTTGTGCCAGTTGCATCAAACAAACTTGTGCCAGTTGCGTCGAACAAACTTGTGCCAGTTGCGTCGAACAAACTTGCGCCAGTTGCGTCAAACAAACTTGTGCCAGTTGCGTTGAACAAAAGTCTGCCAGTTGTGTCAAACAAACTTGTGTCAGTTGCATCGAACAAACTTGTGCCAGTTGCGTCGAACAAACTTGTGCCAATTGCGTCGAACAAACTTGTGCCAGTTGCGTCAAACAAACTTGTGCCAGTTGCGTTGCACAAACTTCTGCCAGTTATGTCAAACAAACTTGTGTCAGTTGCATAGAACAAACTTTTGTCAGTTGGGTAGAACAAACTTGTGCCAGTTGCGTCAAACAAACTTGTGCCAGTTGCGTCGAACAAACTTGTGCCAGTTGTTTAAAACAAACTTGTGCCAGTTGGTTCGAACAAACTTGTGAGAGTTGCGTCCAACAAACTTGTACCAGTTGCATCAAACAAACTTGTGCCAGATGCGTAGAACAAACTTGTGCCAATTGCGTAGAACAAACTTGTGCCAGTTGCGTCAAAAAAACTTATGCCAGTTGCATAAAACAAACTAGTGCCAAGTGCATAGAACAAACTTGTGCCAGTTGCGTAGAACAAACTTCTGCCAGTTGCATAGAACAAACTTGTGCCAGTTGCGTCGAACAAACTTGTGCCAGTTGTGTCGAAGAAACTTGTGCCATTTGCGTCAAACAAACATGTGCCAGTTGCGTCGAACAAACTTGTGCCAGTTGCGTCGAACAAACTTGTGCCAGATATGGCGAACAAACTTGTGCCAGTTGCGTCAAGAAAACTTGTGCCAGTTGCGTCAAAAAAAACTTGTGCCAGTTGCGTCAAACAAACTTGTGCCAGTTGCGTCAAGAAAACTTGTGCCTCTTGCGTCAAACAAACTTGTGCCAGTTGCGTCAAACAAACTTGTACCAATTGAGTCGAAAAAACTTGTGCCTGTTACGTCGAACAAACTTGTGCCAGTTGCGTCTAACAAACTTGTGCAAGTTGCGTAGAACAAACTTGTGCCAGTTGCGTCAAACAAACTTGTGCCAGTTGCGTCAAACAAACTAGTGCCAGTTGCGTCAAACAAACTTGTACCAGTTGCGTTGAACAAACTTGTGCCAGTTGTGTCAATCAAACTTTTGCTAGTTAGTTCGAACAAACTTGTGCCAGTTGCGTCGAAGAAACTTTTACCAGTTGCGTCGAACAAACTTGTACCAGTTGCGTCGAACAAACTTGTACCAGTTGCGTAGAACAAACTTGTGCCAGTTGCGTCAAACAAACTTATGCCAGTTATATAGAACAAACTAGTGCCAGTTGCATTGAACAAACTTGTGCCAGTTGCGTAGAACAAACTTGTGCCAGTTGCATGAAACAAACTTATGCCAGTTACGTCGAACAAACTTGTGCCAGTTGCTTCGAAGAAACTTGTGCCAGTTGCGTCACACAAACTTGTGCCAGTTACGTCGAACATACTTGTGCCAGTTGTGTCGAACACACTTGTGCCAGTTACATTAAACAAACTTGTGTCAGTTGCGTCGAGAAAACTTGTGCCAGTTGCATCAAAAAAAACTTGTGCCAGTTGCGTCGAACAAACTTGTGCCAGTTGCGTCAAACAAACTTGTGCCAGTTGTGTCAAACAAACTTGTGACAGTTCCATCAAAAAAACTTGTGCCAGTTGCGTCAAACAAACTTGTACAAGTTGCGAAAACAAACTGATGCCAGTTGTGTTAAACAATCTTGTGCCAGATGTTTTGAACAAACATGTGCCAGTTGCATCGAACAAACTTGTGCCAGTTGCGTCGAACAAACTTGTGCCAGTTGCGTCAAAAAAAACTTGTGCCAGTTGCGTCGAACAAACTTGTGCCAGTTGCGTCAAACAAACTTGTGCCAGTTGCGTCAAACAAACTTGTGACAGTTCCATCAAACAAACTTGTGCCAGTTGCGTCAAACAAACTTGTACAAGTTGCGAAAACAAACTTATGCCAGTTGTGTTAAACAATCTTGTGCCATATGTGTTGAACAAACATGTGCCAGTTGTATCGAACAAACTTGTGCCAGTTGCGTCGATCAAACTTGTGCCAGTTGCGTCGAACAAACTTGTGCCAGTTGCGTCGAACAAACTTGTGCCAGTTGCGTCGAACAAACTTGTGCCAGTTGCGTCAAACAAACTTGAGCCAGTTGCGTCCAACAAACTTGTGCCAGTTGCGTAGAAGAAACTTGTGCCAGTTGCGTCCAACAAACTTGTGCCAGTTGCGTAGAACAAACTAGTGCCAGTTGCATACAACAAACTTGTGCCAGATGCGTAGAACAAACTTGTGCCAGTTGCGTAGAACAAACTTGTGCCAGTTGCATAGAACAAATTAGTGCCAGATGCGTCAAACAAACTTGTGCCAGTTGCTTCGAACAAACTTGTGCCAGTGGCGTCAAACAAACTTGTGCCAGTTGCGTCAAGAAAACTTGTGCCAGTTGCGTCAAAAAGACTTGTGCCAGTTGCGTCAAACAAACTTGTGCCAGTTGCGTCGAACAAACCTGTGCCAGTTACGGCGAACAAACTTGTGCCAGTTGTGTCGAGAAAACTTGTGCCAGTTGCGTCAAATAAACTTGTGACAGTTGCGTCAAACAAACTTGTGCATGTTGCGTCAAACAAAATTGTGCCAGTTGCGTCGAACAAACTTCTGCCAATTAAGTCGAAAAAACTTGTTCCAGTTACATCGAACAAACTTGTGCCAGTTGCGCCTAACAAACTTGTGCCAGTTGCTTCAAACAAACTTGGGCCAGTTGAGCCGAACAAACTTGTGCCAGTTGCGTCAAACAAACTTCTGCCAGTTGCATCAAACAAACTTGTGCCAGTTGCATCAAACAAACTTGTGCCAGTTGCGTAGAACAAACTTGTGCCAGTTTCGTAGAACAACCTTGTGCCAGTTGCGTCAAACAAACTTATGCCAGTTGTGTCAAACAAGCTTGTGCCAGTTGCGTCAAGCAAACTTGTGCCAGTTGTGTCGGTGCCAGTTGCGTCAAACAAACTTGTGCCAGTTGCGTTAAACAAACTTGTGCCAATTGCATCAAACAAACTTGTGCCAGTTGCGTCGAACAAACTTGTGCCAGTTGCGTAAAACAAACTTGCGCCAGTTGCGTCAAACAAACTTGTGCCAGTTGCGTTGAAAAAAATTCTGCCAGTTGTGTCAAACAAACTTGTGTCAGTTGCATCGAACAAACTTGTGCCAGTTGCGTCGAACAAACTTGTGCCAATTGCGTCGAACAAACTTGTGCCAGTTGCGTCAAACAAACTTGTGCCAGTTGCGTTGAACAAACTTCTGCCAGTTATGTCAAATATACTTGTGTCAGTTGCATAGAACAAACTTGTGTCAGTTGGGTAGAACAAACTTGTGCCAGTTGCGTCAAACAAACTTGTGCCAGTTGCGTCGAACAAACTTGTGCCAGTTGTTTAAAACAAACTTGTGCCAGTTGGTTCGAACAAACTTGTGAGAGTTGCGTCCAACAAACTTGTACCAGTTGCGTCAAACAAACTTGTGCCAGATGCGTAGAACAAACTTGTGCCAATTGAGTCGAAAAAACTTGTGTCTGTTACGTCGAACAAACTTGTGCCAGTTGCGTCTAACAAACTTGTGCAAGTTGCGTCGAACAAACTTGTGCCAGTTGCGTCAAACAAACTTGTGCCAGTTATGTAGAACAAACTTGTGCCAGTTGCGTCAAACAAACTTGTGCCATTTACGTAGAACAAACTTGTGCCAGTTGCGTAGAAGAACCTTGTGCCAGTTGCGTCAAACAAACTTGTGCCAGTTGCGTCAAACAAACTTGTGCCAGTTGCGTCAAACAAACTTGTGCCAGTTGCGTCAAACAAACTTGTGCCAGTTGGGTCGAACAAACTTGTGCCAGTTGCGTTAAACAAACTTGTGCCCGTTGTGTCTGTGCCAGTTGCGTCAAACAAACTTGTGCCAGTTGCGACAAACAAACTTGTGCCAGTTGTGTAGAACAAACTTGTGCCAGTTGCGTCAAACAAACTTGTGCCATTTGCGTAGAACAAACTTGTGCCAGTTGCGTAGAAGAACCTTGTGCCAGTTGCGTCAAACAAACTTGTGCCAGTTGCGTGAAACAAACTTGTGCCAGTTGCGTCAAACAAACTTGTGCCAGTTGCGTCAAACAAACTTGTGCCAGTTGGGTCGAACAAACTTGTGCCAGTTGCGTTAAACAAACTTGTGCTAGTTGCATCGAACAAACTTTTGCCAGTTGCGTCGAACAAACTTGTGCCAGTTGCGTCGAACAAACTTGCACCAGTTGCATCGAACAAACTTGTGCCAGTTGAGTTGAACAAACTTCTGCCAATTGTGTCAAACAAACTTTTGTCTGTTGCGTAGAACAAACTTGTGCCAGTTGCGTCGAACAAACTTGTGTCAATTGGGTAGAACAAATTTGTGCCAGTTGCGTGAAACAAACTTGTGCCAGTTGCGTAGAACAAACTAGTGCCAGTTGCATAGAACAAACTTGTGCCAGATGCGTAGAACAAACTTGTGCCTATTGCGTAGAACAAACTTGTGCCAGTTGCATAGAACAAACTTGTGCCAGTTATGTAGAACAAACTTGTGCCAGTTGCGTCAAACAAACTTGTGCCAGTTGCATCAACCAAACTTGTGCCAGTTACTGCGAACAAACTTGTGCCAATTTCGTCGAGAAAACTCGTGCCAGTTGCGTCAAATAAACTTGTGCCAGTTGCGTCAAACAAACTTGTGCCAGTTGAGTCAAACAAACTTGTGCCAGTTGCGTCAAACAAACTTGTTCCAGTTGCGTAAAAAAAACTTGTGCCAATTGAGTCGAAAAAACTTGTGCAAGTTGCGTCGAACAAACTTGTGCCAGTTGCGTCTGGCAAACTTGTGCCAGTTGCGTCAAAAAAACTTGGGCCAGTTTCGTCGAACAAACTTGTGTCAGTGGCATCAAACAAACTTGTGCCAGTTGCGTAGAACAACCTTGTGCCAGTTGCGTGAAAGAAACTTGTGCCAGTTGCGTAAAACAAACTTGTGCCAGTTGCGTAGAACAACCTTGTGCCAGTTGCGTCGAATAAACTTGTGCCAATTGCGTCAAACGAACTTGTGCCAGTTTGTCGAACAAACTTGTGCCAGTTTGTCGAACAAACTTGTGCCAGTTGCGTCGAAGAAACTTGTGCCAGTTGCGTCAAACAAACTTGTGCCAGTTGCGTCGAACAAACTTGTGCCAGTTGCGTCGAACAAACTTGTGCCAGTTACGGCGAACCAACTTGTGCTACTTGCGTCGAGAAAACTTGTGCCAGTTGCATCAAATAAATTTGTGCCAGTTACGGCAAACAAACTTGTGCCAGTTGCATCGAGAAAAGTTGTGCCAGTTACGTCAAATAAACTTGTGCCAGTTGCGTCAAACAAACTTGTGCCAGTTGCATCAAACAAACTTGTGCCAGTTGCGTCAAACAAACTTGTGCCAGTTGCGTCAAACAAACTTGTGCCAATTGATTAAAAAAAACTTGTGCCAGTTGCGTTGAAAAAACTTGTGCCACTTGCGTCTAACAAACTTGTGCCAGTTCCGTCAAACAAACTTGTGCCAGTTGCGTCGAACAAACTTGTGCCAGTGGCATCGAACAAACTAGTGCCAGTTGCATAGAACAAACTTGTGCCCTTTGTGTCAAACAAACTTGTGCCAGTTCTGTACAACAAACTTGTGCCAGTTATGTAGAACAAACTTCTGCCTGTTGCATCAAACAAACTTGTGCCAGTTGCGTCAAACAAACTTGTGCCAGTTGTATAGAACAAACTTGTGCCAGTTGCATAGAACAACCTTGTGCCAGTTGCATCAAACAAACTTGTGCCAGTTGCATCAAACAAACTTGTGCCAGTTGCGTCAAACAAACTTGTGTCAGTTTCGTCGAACAAACTTTTGCCAGTTGCGTAGAACAAACTTGTGCCAGTTGCAGAGAACAAACTTGTGCCAGTTATGTAGAACAAACTTGTGCCAGTTGCATCAAACAAACTTGTGCCTGTTGCGTCAAACAAACTTATGCTAGTTGCGTTGAACAAACTTGTGCCAGTTGAGTCGAACAAACTTGTGCCAGATATGGCGAACAAACTTGTGCCAGTTGCTTCGAGAAAACTTGTGCCAGTTGCGTAAAAAAAAACTTGTGCCAGTTGCGTCAAACAAACTTGTGCCAGTTGCGTCAAACAAACTTGTGCCTCTTGTGTCAAACAAACTTGTGCCAGTTGCGTCAAACTAACTTGTACCAATTGAGTCGAAAAATTTGTGCCTGTTACGTCGAACAAACTTGTGCCAGTTGCGTCTAACAAACTTGTGCCAGTTGCGTCAAACAAACTTGTGCCAGTTGCGTCAAACAAACTTGGGCCTGTTGCGGTGAATAAACTTGTGCCAGTTGCATCGAACAAACTTGTGCCAGTTGCGTAGAACAAACTTGTGCCAGTTGCGTCAAACAAACTTGTGCCAGTTGCGTAGAACAAACTTCTGCCAGTTGCGTAGAACAACCTTGTGCCAGTTGCGTCAAACAAACTTGTGCCAGTTGCGTCTAACAAACTTGTGCCAGTTGCGTCGAACAAACTTGTGCCAGTTGTGTCAAACAAACTTTTGCTAGTTAGTTCGAACAAACTTGTGCC
This sequence comes from Macrobrachium rosenbergii, assembly GCA_039081455.1. Lineage (NCBI taxonomy): Eukaryota > Metazoa > Arthropoda > Malacostraca > Decapoda > Palaemonidae > Macrobrachium > Macrobrachium rosenbergii. Next base: position 144,019 of record JANJGK010000317.1, on the reverse strand, counting down.
AGTTGCGTCGAAGAAACTTTTACCAGTTGCGTCGAACAAACTTGTGCCAGTTGCGTCGAACAAAGTTGTACCAGTTGCGTAGAACAAACTTGTGCCAGTTGCGTCAAACAAACTTATGCCAGTTGCATAGAACAAACTAGTGCCAGTTGCATAGAACAAACTTGTGCCAGTTGCGTAGAACAAACTTGTGCCAGCTGCATGAAACAAACTTGTGCCAGTTGCGTCGAACAAACTTGTGCCAGTTGCGTCGAAGAAACTTGTGCCAGTTGCATCAAACAAACTTGTGCCAGTTACGTTGAACATACTTATGCCAGTTGCGTCGAACACACTTGTGCCAGTTACATTAAACAAACTTGTGTCAGTTGCGTCGAGAAAACTTGTGCCAGTTGCGTCAAAAAAAACTTGTGCCAGTTGCGTCAAACAAACTTGTGCCAGTTGCGTCACACAAACTTGTGCCTCTTGCGTCAAACAAACTTGTGCCAGTTGCGTCGAACAAACTTGTGCCAGTTGCGTCAAACAAACTTGTGCCAGTTGCGTAGAACAAACTTGTGCCAGTTGCGTAGATGAACATTGTGCCAGTTGCGTCAAACAAACTTGTGCCAGTTGCGTCGAACAAACTTGTGCCAGTTGCGTCAAACAAACTTGTGCCAGTTGCGCCAAACAAACTTGTGACAGTTCCATCGAACAAACTTGTGCCAGCTGCGTCAAACAAACTTGTACAAGTTGCGAAAACAAACTTGTGCCAGTTGTGTCAAACAATCTTGTGCCATATGTGTTGAACAAACATGTGCCAGTTGCATCGAACAAACTTGTGCCAGTTGCGTCGAACAAACTTGTGCCAGTTGCGTCGAACAAACTTGTGCCAGTTGCGTCGAACAAACTTGTGCCAGTTGCGTCGAACAAACTTGTGCCAGTTGCGTCAAACAAACTTGAGCCACTTGCGTCCAACAAACTTGTGCCAGTTGCGTAGAAGAAACTTGTGCCAGTTGCGTCCAACAAACTTGTGCCAGTTGCGTAGAACAAACTAGTGCTAGTTGCATACAACAAACTTGTGCCAGTTGCGTAGAACAAACTTGTGCCAGTTGCGTAGAACAAACTTGTGCCAGTTGCATAGAACAAATTAGTGCCAGATGCGTCAAACAAACTTGTGCCAGTTGCTTCGAACAAACTTGTGCCAGTGGCGTCGAACAAACTTGTGCCAGTTACGGCGAACAAACTTGTGCCAGTTGCGTCGAGAAAACTTGTGCCAGTTGCGTCAAAAAGACTTGTGCCAGTTGCGTCAAACAAACTTGTGCCAGTTGCGTCGAACAAACCTGTGCCAGTTACGGCGAACAAACTTGTGCCAGTTGCGTCAAGAAAACTTGTGCCATTTACGTCAAATAAACTTGTGCCAGTTGCGTCAAACAAACTTGTGCAAGTTGCGTCAAACAAACTTGTGCCAGTTGCGTCAAACAAACTTCTGCCAATTATGTCGAAAAAACTTGTTCCAGTTACATCGAACAAACTTGTGCCAGTTGCGTCTAACAAACTTGTGCCAGTTGCTTCAAACAAACTTGGGCCAGTTGCATCAAACAAACTTGTGCCAGTTGCATCAAACAAACTTGTGCCAGTTGCGTAGAACAAACTTGTGCCAGTTTCGTAGAACAACCTTGTGCCAGTTGCGTCAAACAAACTTGTGCCAGTTGTGTCAAACAAGCTTGTGCCAGTTGCGTCAAACAAACTTGTGCCAGTTGCGTCAAACAAACTTGTGCCAGTTGCGTTAAACAAACTTGTGCCATTTGCATCAAACAAACTTGTGCCAGTTGTGTCGAACAAACTTGTGCCAGTTGCGTCGAACAAACTTCCGCCAGTAGCATCAAACAAACTTGTGCCAGTTGCGTTGAACAAACTTCTGCCAGTTGTGTCAAACAAACTTGTGTCAGTTGCATCGAACAAACTTGTGCCAGTTGCGTCGAACAAACTTGTGCCAATTGCGTCGAACAAACTTGCGCCAGTTTGCTCAAACAAACTTGTGCCAGTTGCGTTGAACAAACTTCTGCCAGTTATGTCAAACAAACTTGTGTCAGTTGCATAGAACAAACTTGTGTTAGTTGGGTAGGAGAAACTTGTGCCAGTTGCGTCAAACAAACTTGTGCCAGTTGCGTCGAACAAACTTGTGCCAGTTGTGTAAAAAAAACTTGTGCCAGTTGGTTCGAACAAACTTGTGAGAGTTGCGTCCAACAAACTTGTACCAGTTGCGTCAAACAAACTTGTGCCAGATGCGTAGAACAAACTTGTGCCAATTGCGTAGAACAAACTTGTGCCAGTTGCGTCAAACAAACTTATGCCAGTTGCATCAAACAAACTAGTGCCAACTGCATAGAACAAACTTGTGCCAGTTGCGTAGAACAAACTTGTGCCAGTTGCATAGAACAACCTTGTGCCAGTTGCGTCGAACAAACTTGTGCCAGTTGTGTCGAAGAAACTTGTGCCAGTTGCGTCAAACAAACATGTGCCAGTTGCGTCGAACAAACTTGTGCCAGTTGCGTCGAACAAACTTGTGCCAGATATGGCGAACAAACTTGTGCCAGTTGCGTCGAGAAAACTTGTGCCAGTTGCGTCAAAAAAAACTTGTGCCAGTTGCGTCAAACAAACTTGTGCCAGTTGCGTCAAACAAACTTGTGCCTCTTGCGTCAAACAAACTTGTGCCAGTTGCGTCAAACAAACTTGTACCAATTGAGTCGAAAAAACTTGTGCCTGTTACGTCGAACAAACTTGTGCCAGTTGCGTCTAACAAACTTGTGCAAGTTGCGTCGAACAAACTTGTGCCAGTTGCATCAAACAAACTTGTGCCAGTTGTGTAAAACAAACTTGTGCCAGTTGCGTCAAACAAACTTGTGCCATTTGCGTAGAACAAACTTGTGCCAGTTGCGTAGAAGAACCTTGTGCCAGTTGCGTCAAACAAACTTGTGCCAGTTGCGTCAAACAAACTTGTGCCAGTTGCGTCAAACAAACTTGTGCCAGTTGTGTCAAACAATCTTGTGCCAGTTGGGTCGAACAAACTTGTGCCAGTTGCGTTAAACAAACTTGTGCTAGTTGCATCGAACAAACTTTTGCCAGTTGCGTCGAACAAACTTGTGCCAGTTGCGTCGAACAAACTTGCGCCAGTTGCGTCGAACAAACTTGTGCCAGTTGCGTTGAACAAACTTCTGCCAATTGTGTCAAACAAACTTTTGTCAGTTGCGTAGAACAAACTTGTGCCAGTTGCGTTGAAGAAACTTGTGTCAATTGTGTAGAACAAATTTGTGCCAGTTGCGTGAAACAAACTCGTGCCAGTTCCATAGAACAAACTAGTGCCAGTTGCATAGAACAAACTTGTGCCAGATGCGTAGAACAAACTTGTGCCTGTTGCGTAGAACAAACTTGTGCCAGTTGCATAGAACAAACTTGTGCCAGTTATGTACAACAAACTTGTGCCAGTTGCGTCAAACAAACTTGTGCCAGTTGCGTCAAACAAACTTGTGCCAGTTACTGCGAACAAACTTGTGCCAGTTTCGTCGAGAAAACTTGAGCCAGTTGCGTCCAATAAACTTGTGCCAGTTGCGTCAAACAAACTTGTGCCAGTTGCGTCAAACAAACTTGTGCCAGTTGCGTCAAACAAACTTGTTCCAGTTGCGTCAAACAAACTTGTGCCAATTGAGTAGAAAAAACTTGTGTTAGTTGCGTCGAACAAACTTGTGCCAGTTGCGTCTGGCAAACTTGTGCCAGTTGCGTCAAAAAAACTTGGGCCAGTTTCGTCGAACAAACTTGTGTCAGTGGCATCCAACAAACGTGTGCCAGTTGCGTAGAACAACCTTGTGCCAGTTGCGTGAAAGAACCTTGTGCCAGTTGCGTCAAACGAACTTGTGCCAGTTGCGTCAAACAAACTTGCGCCAGTTGCGTCAAACAAACTAGTGCCAGTTGCATAGAACAAACTTGTGCCAGTTGGGTCGAACAAACTTGTGACAGTTATGGCGAACAAACTAGTGCCAATTTCGTTGAGAAAACTTGTGCCAGTTGCGTCAAATAAACTTGTGCCAGTTGGGTCGAACAAACTTGTGCCAGTTATGGCGAACAAACTTTTGCCAGTTATGTAGAACAAACTTGTGCCAGTTGCGTCGAACAAACTTGTGCCAGTTGCGTCGAACAAACTTGTGCCAGTTATGGCGAACAAACTAGTGCCAGTTTCGTTGAGAAAACTTGTGCCAGTTGCGTCAAATAAACTTGTGCCAGTTGCGTCAAACAAACTTTAGCCAGTTGCGTCAAACAAACTTGTGCCAGTTGCATCAAACAAACTTGTTCCAGTTGCGTCAAACAAACTTGTGCCAATTGAGTCGAAGAAACTTGTGCCAGTTGCGTCGAACAAACTTGTGCCAGTTGCGTCTAACAAACTTGTACCAGTTGAGTCGAACAAATTTGTGCCAGTTGCATAGAACAAACTTGTGCCAGTTGCGTCAAACAAACTTGTGCCAGTTGCGTAGAACAAACTTGTACAAGTTGCGTAGAACAACCTTGTGCCAGTTGCGTAGAACAAACTTGTACATGTTGCGTAGAACAACCTTGTGCCAGTTGCGTCAAACAAACTTGTGGCAGTTGCGTCAAACAAACTTGTGCCAGTTACGGCGAACAAACTTGTGCCACTTGTGTGAAACAAACTTGTGCCAGTTGGGTCGAACAAACTTGTGCCAGTTACGTTAAACAAACTTGTACCAGTTGCGTCGTACAAAATTGTACCAGTTGCGTCGAACAAACTATGTGCCAGTTGCGTCGAACAAACTTGGGCCAGTTCCATCGAACAAACTTGTGCAAGTTGCTTAGAACAAACTTGTGCCAGTTGTGTCAAACAAACTTGTGCCAGTTGTGTAGAACAAACTTGTGCCAGTTGCATCGAACAAACTTGTGCCAGTTGGGTAGAACAAACATGTGCCAGTTGCGTCAAACAAATTTGTGCCAGTTGCGTAGAACAAATAGTGCCAGTTGCATAGAACATACTTGTGCCAGATGCGTACAACAAACTTTTGCCATTTGCGTCAAACAAACTTGTGCCAGTTGCGTCAAACAAACTTGTGCCAGTTGCGTCAAACAAACTTGTGCCAATTGATTAAAAAAAACTTGTGCCAGTTGCGTTGAAAAAACTTGTGCCACTTGCGTCTAACAAACTTGTGCCAGTTCCGTCAAACAAACTTGTGCCAGTTGCGTCGAACAAACTTGTGCCAGTGGCATCGAACAAACTAGTGCCAGTTGCATAGAACAAACTTGTGCCCTTTGTGTCAAACAAACTTGTGCCAGTTCTGTACAACAAACTTGTGCCAGTTATGTAGAACAAACTTCTGCCTGTTGCATCAAACAAACTTGTGCCAGTTGCGTCAAACAAACTTGTGCCAGTTGTATAGAACAAACTTGTGCCAGTTGCATAGAACAACCTTGTGCCAGTTGCATCAAACAAACTTGTGCCAGTTGCATCAAACAAACTTGTGCCAGTTGCGTCAAACAAACTTGTGTCAGTTGCGTCGAACAAACTTTTGCCAGTTGCGTAGAACAAACTTGTGCCAGTTGCAGAGAACAAACTTGTGCCAGTTATGTAGAACAAACTTGTGCCAGTTGCATCAAACAAACTTGTGCCTGTTGCGTCAAACAAACTTATGCTAGTTGCGTTGAACAAACTTGTGCCAGTTGAGTCGAACAAACTTGTGCCAGATATGGCGAACAAACTTGTGCCAGTTGCTTCGAGAAAACTTGTGCCAGTTGCGTAAAAAAAAACTTGTGCCAGTTGCGTCAAACAAACTTGTGCCAGTTGCGTCAAACAAACTTGTGCCTCTTGTGTCAAACAAACTTGTGCCAGTTGCGTCAAACTAACTTGTACCAATTGAGTCGAAAAATTTGTGCCTGTTACGTCGAACAAACTTGTGCCAGTTGCGTCTAACAAACTTGTGCCAGTTGCGTCAAACAAACTTGTGCCAGTTGCGTCAAACAAACTTGGGCCTGTTGCGGTGAATAAACTTGTGCCAGTTGCATCGAACAAACTTGTGCCAGTTGCGTAGAACAAACTTGTGCCAGTTGCGTCAAACAAACTTGTGCCAGTTGCGTAGAACAAACTTCTGCCAGTTGCGTAGAACAACCTTGTGCCAGTTGCGTCAAACAAACTTGTGCCAGTTGCGTCTAACAAACTTGTGCCAGTTGCGTCGAACAAACTTGTGCCAGTTGTGTCAAACAAACTTTTGCTAGTTAGTTCGAACAAACTTGTGCCAGTTGCGTCGAAGAAACTTTTACCAGTTGCGTCGAACAAACTTGTGCCAGTTGCGTCGAACAAAGTTGTACCAGTTGCGTAGAACAAACTTGTGCCAGTTGCGTCAAACAAACTTATGCCAGTTGCATAGAACAAACTAGTGCCAGTTGCATAGAACAAACTTGTGCCAGTTGCGTAGAACAAACTTGTGCCAGCTGCATGAAACAAACTTGTGCCAGTTGCGTCGAACAAACTTGTGCCAGTTGCGTCGAAGAAACTTGTGCCAGTTGCATCAAACAAACTTGTGCCAGTTACGTTGAACATACTTATGCCAGTTGCGTCGAACACACTTGTGCCAGTTACATTAAACAAACTTGTGTCAGTTGCGTCGAGAAAACTTGTGCCAGTTGCGTCAAAAAAAACTTGTGCCAGTTGCGTCAAACAAACTTGTGCCAGTTGCGTCACACAAACTTGTGCCTCTTGCGTCAAACAAACTTGTGCCAGTTGCGTCGAACAAACTTGTGCCAGTTGCGTCAAACAAACTTGTGCCAGTTGCGTAGAACAAACTTGTGCCAGTTGCGTAGATGAACATTGTGCCAGTTGCGTCAAACAAACTTGTGCCAGTTGCGTCGAACAAACTTGTGCCAGTTGCGTCAAACAAACTTGTGCCAGTTGCGCCAAACAAACTTGTGACAGTTCCATCGAACAAACTTGTGCCAGCTGCGTCAAACAAACTTGTACAAGTTGCGAAAACAAACTTGTGCCAGTTGTGTCAAACAATCTTGTGCCATATGTGTTGAACAAACATGTGCCAGTTGCATCGAACAAACTTGTGCCAGTTGCGTCGAACAAACTTGTGCCAGTTGCGTCGAACAAACTTGTGCCAGTTGCGTCGAACAAACTTGTGCCAGTTGCGTCGAACAAACTTGTGCCAGTTGCGTCAAACAAACTTGAGCCACTTGCGTCCAACAAACTTGTGCCAGTTGCGTAGAAGAAACTTGTGCCAGTTGCGTCCAACAAACTTGTGCCAGTTGCGTAGAACAAACTAGTGCTAGTTGCATACAACAAACTTGTGCCAGTTGCGTAGAACAAACTTGTGCCAGTTGCGTAGAACAAACTTGTGCCAGTTGCATAGAACAAATTAGTGCCAGATGCGTCAAACAAACTTGTGCCAGTTGCTTCGAACAAACTTGTGCCAGTGGCGTCGAACAAACTTGTGCCAGTTACGGCGAACAAACTTGTGCCAGTTGCGTCGAGAAAACTTGTGCCAGTTGCGTCAAAAAGACTTGTGCCAGTTGCGTCAAACAAACTTGTGCCAGTTGCGTCGAACAAACCTGTGCCAGTTACGGCGAACAAACTTGTGCCAGTTGCGTCAAGAAAACTTGTGCCATTTACGTCAAATAAACTTGTGCCAGTTGCGTCAAACAAACTTGTGCAAGTTGCGTCAAACAAACTTGTGCCAGTTGCGTCAAACAAACTTCTGCCAATTATGTCGAAAAAACTTGTTCCAGTTACATCGAACAAACTTGTGCCAGTTGCGTCTAACAAACTTGTGCCAGTTGCTTCAAACAAACTTGGGCCAGTTGCATCAAACAAACTTGTGCCAGTTGCATCAAACAAACTTGTGCCAGTTGCGTAGAACAAACTTGTGCCAGTTTCGTAGAACAACCTTGTGCCAGTTGCGTCAAACAAACTTGTGCCAGTTGTGTCAAACAAGCTTGTGCCAGTTGCGTCAAACAAACTTGTGCCAGTTGCGTCAAACAAACTTGTGCCAGTTGCGTTAAACAAACTTGTGCCATTTGCATCAAACAAACTTGTGCCAGTTGTGTCGAACAAACTTGTGCCAGTTGCGTCGAACAAACTTCCGCCAGTAGCATCAAACAAACTTGTGCCAGTTGCGTTGAACAAACTTCTGCCAGTTGTGTCAAACAAACTTGTGTCAGTTGCATCGAACAAACTTGTGCCAGTTGCGTCGAACAAACTTGTGCCAATTGCGTCGAACAAACTTGCGCCAGTTTGCTCAAACAAACTTGTGCCAGTTGCGTTGAACAAACTTCTGCCAGTTATGTCAAACAAACTTGTGTCAGTTGCATAGAACAAACTTGTGTTAGTTGGGTAGGAGAAACTTGTGCCAGTTGCGTCAAACAAACTTGTGCCAGTTGCGTCGAACAAACTTGTGCCAGTTGTGTAAAAAAAACTTGTGCCAGTTGGTTCGAACAAACTTGTGAGAGTTGCGTCCAACAAACTTGTACCAGTTGCGTCAAACAAACTTGTGCCAGATGCGTAGAACAAACTTGTGCCAATTGCGTAGAACAAACTTGTGCCAGTTGCGTCAAACAAACTTATGCCAGTTGCATCAAACAAACTAGTGCCAACTGCATAGAACAAACTTGTGCCAGTTGCGTAGAACAAACTTGTGCCAGTTGCATAGAACAACCTTGTGCCAGTTGCGTCGAACAAACTTGTGCCAGTTGTGTCGAAGAAACTTGTGCCAGTTGCGTCAAACAAACATGTGCCAGTTGCGTCGAACAAACTTGTGCCAGTTGCGTCGAACAAACTTGTGCCAGATATGGCGAACAAACTTGTGCCAGTTGCGTCGAGAAAACTTGTGCCAGTTGCGTCAAAAAAAACTTGTGCCAGTTGCGTCAAACAAACTTGTGCCAGTTGCGTCAAACAAACTTGTGCCTCTTGCGTCAAACAAACTTGTGCCAGTTGCGTCAAACAAACTTGTACCAATTGAGTCGAAAAAACTTGTGCCTGTTACGTCGAACAAACTTGTGCCAGTTGCGTCTAACAAACTTGTGCAAGTTGCGTCGAACAAACTTGTGCCAGTTGCATCAAACAAACTTGTGCCAGTTGTGTAAAACAAACTTGTGCCAGTTGCGTCAAACAAACTTGTGCCATTTGCGTAGAACAAACTTGTGCCAGTTGCGTAGAAGAACCTTGTGCCAGTTGCGTCAAACAAACTTGTGCCAGTTGCGTCAAACAAACTTGTGCCAGTTGCGTCAAACAAACTTGTGCCAGTTGTGTCAAACAATCTTGTGCCAGTTGGGTCGAACAAACTTGTGCCAGTTGCGTTAAACAAACTTGTGCTAGTTGCATCGAACAAACTTTTGCCAGTTGCGTCGAACAAACTTGTGCCAGTTGCGTCGAACAAACTTGCGCCAGTTGCGTCGAACAAACTTGTGCCAGTTGCGTTGAACAAACTTCTGCCAATTGTGTCAAACAAACTTTTGTCAGTTGCGTAGAACAAACTTGTGCCAGTTGCGTTGAAGAAACTTGTGTCAATTGTGTAGAACAAATTTGTGCCAGTTGCGTGAAACAAACTCGTGCCAGTTCCATAGAACAAACTAGTGCCAGTTGCATAGAACAAACTTGTGCCAGATGCGTAGAACAAACTTGTGCCTGTTGCGTAGAACAAACTTGTGCCAGTTGCATAGAACAAACTTGTGCCAGTTATGTACAACAAACTTGTGCCAGTTGCGTCAAACAAACTTGTGCCAGTTGCGTCAAACAAACTTGTGCCAGTTACTGCGAACAAACTTGTGCCAGTTTCGTCGAGAAAACTTGAGCCAGTTGCGTCCAATAAACTTGTGCCAGTTGCGTCAAACAAACTTGTGCCAGTTGCGTCAAACAAACTTGTGCCAGTTGCGTCAAACAAACTTGTTCCAGTTGCGTCAAACAAACTTGTGCCAATTGAGTAGAAAAAACTTGTGTTAGTTGCGTCGAACAAACTTGTGCCAGTTGCGTCTGGCAAACTTGTGCCAGTTGCGTCAAAAAAACTTGGGCCAGTTTCGTCGAACAAACTTGTGTCAGTGGCATCCAACAAACGTCTGCCAGTTGCGTAGAACAACCTTGTGCCAGTTGCGTGAAAGAACCTTGTGCCAGTTGCGTCAAACGAACTTGTGCCAGTTGCGTCAAACAAACTTGCGCCAGTTGCGTCAAACAAACTAGTGCCAGTTGCATAGAACAAACTTGTGCCAGTTGGGTCGAACAAACTTGTGACAGTTATGGCGAACAAACTAGTGCCAATTTCGTTGAGAAAACTTGTGCCAGTTGCGTCAAATAAACTTGTGCCAGTTGGGTCGAACAAACTTGTGCCAGTTATGGCGAACAAACTTTTGCCAGTTATGTAGAACAAACTTGTGCCAGTTGCGTCGAACAAACTTGTGCCAGTTGCGTCGAACAAACTTGTGCCAGTTATGGCGAACAAACTAGTGCCAGTTTCGTTGAGAAAACTTGTGCCAGTTGCGTCAAATAAACTTGTGCCAGTTGCGTCAAACAAACTTTAGCCAGTTGCGTCAAACAAACTTGTGCCAGTTGCATCAAACAAACTTGTTCCAGTTGCGTCAAACAAACTTGTGCCAATTGAGTCGAAGAAACTTGTGCCAGTTGCGTCGAACAAACTTGTGCCAGTTGCGTCTAACAAACTTGTACCAGTTGAGTCGAACAAATTTGTGCCAGTTGCATAGAACAAACTTGTGCCAGTTGCGTCAAACAAACTTGTGCCAGTTGCGTAGAACAAACTTGTACAAGTTGCGTAGAACAACCTTGTGCCAGTTGCGTAGAACAAACTTGTACATGTTGCGTAGAACAACCTTGTGCCAGTTGCGTCAAACAAACTTGTGGCAGTTGCGTCAAACAAACTTGTGCCAGTTACGGCGAACAAACTTGTGCCACTTGTGTGAAACAAACTTGTGCCAGTTGGGTCGAACAAACTTGTGCCAGTTACGTTAAACAAACTTGTACCAGTTGCGTCGTACAAAATTGTACCAGTTGCGTCGAACAAACTATGTGCCAGTTGCGTCGAACAAACTTGGGCCAGTTCCATCGAACAAACTTGTGCAAGTTGCTTAGAACAAACTTGTGCCAGTTGTGTCAAACAAACTTGTGCCAGTTGTGTAGAACAAACTTGTGCCAGTTGCATCGAACAAACTTGTGCCAGTTGGGTAGAACAAACATGTGCCAGTTGCGTCAAACAAATTTGTGCCAGTTGCGTAGAACAAATAGTGCCAGTTGCATAGAACATACTTGTGCCAGATGCGTACAACAAACTTTTGCCATTTGCGTAGAACAAACTTGTGCCAGTTGTGTCAAACAAACTTGTGCCAGTTGTGTACAAAAAACTTGTGCCAGTTATGTAGAACAAACTTGTGCCTGTTGCATCAAACAAACTTGTGCCACGTCAAACAAACTTGTGCCAGTTGCATAGAAAAAACTTGTGCCAGTTGCATAGAACAACCTTGTGCCAGTTGCGTCAAACAAACTTGTGCCAGTTGCGTCAAACAAACTTGTGCCAGTTGCGTCAAAAAAACTTGTGCCAGTTGCGTCAAAAAACTTGGGCCAGTTACGTCGAACAAACTTGTGCCAGTTGCGTAGAACAAACTTGTGCCAGTTGCGTCCAACTAACTTGTGCCAGTTGCGTAGAACAAACTTGTGCCAGTTGCGTAGAACAACCTTGTGCCAGTTGCGTCAAACAAACATGTGCAGGTTGCGTCAAACAAACTTGTGCCAGTTGCGTCGAACAAACTTGGGCCAGTTGTGTCAAACAAACTTGTGCCATTTGGTTCGAACAAACTTGTGCCAGTTGCGTCCAACAAACTTGTACCAGTTGCGTCAAACAAACTTGTACCAGTTATGTCGAACAAACTTGTGCCAGTTGCGTAGAACAAACTTGTGCCAGTTGCGTCAAACAAATTTGTGCCAGTTGCGTAGAACAACATAGTGCCAGTTGCATCGAACAAACTTGTGACAGTAGCGTCGAACAAACTAGTGCCAGTTGCGTCGAACAAATTCTGCCAGTTGCGTCGAACAAACTTGTGCCAGTTGCGTCGAACAAACTTGTGTCAGTTGCGTCAAACAAACTTGTGCCAGTTGCGTCAAACAAACTTGTGCCAATTAAGTCGAAAAAACTTGTGCCAGATGCGCCGAACAAACTTGTGCCAGTTGCATCTAACAAACTTGTGCCAGTTGAGTCAAACAAACTTGTGCCAGTTGCGTCGAACAAACTTTTGCCAGTTGCATCGAACAAAATTGTGCCAGTTGCGTAGATGAACCTTGTGCCAGTTGCGTCAAACAAACTTGTGCCAGTTGCGTAGAACAAACTTGTGCCAGTTGCGTAGAACAACCTTGTGCCAGTTGCGTCAAACAAACTTGTGCCAGTTGCGTCAAACAAACTTGTGCCAGTTGCGTGGAACAAACTAGTGCCAGTTCCATAGAACAAACTTGCGCCAGATGCGTAGAACAAACTTGTGCCAGGTGCGTAGAACAAACTTGTGCCAGTTGCGTCAAACAAACTTGTGCCAGTTGGGTCAAACAAACTTGTGCCAGTTGCGTAGAACAAACTTGTGCCAGTTGCGTAGAACAACCTTGTACCAGTTGCGTCAAACAAACTTGTGCCAGTTGCGTCAAACAAACTTTTGCCAGTTGCGTCAAAAAAACTTTTGCCAGTTGCATAAAAAAAAACTTGGTCCAGTTGCATCGAACAAACTTGTGCCAGTTGCGTCGAACAAACTTGTGCCAGTGGCATCGAACAAACTAGTGCCAGTTGCATAGAACAAACTTGTGCCAGTTGTGTCAAACAAACTTGTGCCAGTTGTGTACAACAAACTTGTGCCAGTTGCGAAGAACAAACTTCTGCCTGTTGCATCAAACAAAATTGTGCCAGTTGCGTCAAACAAACTTGTGCCAGTTGTATAGAACAAACTTGTGCCAGTTGCATCAAACAAACTTGTGCCAGTTGCATCAAACAAACTTGTGCCAGTTGCGTCAAACAAACTTGTGTCAGTTGCGTCGAACAAACTTGTGCCAGTTGCGTAGAACAAACTTGTACCAGTTGCATAGAACAAACTTGTGCCAGTTATGTAGAACATACTTGTGCCAGTTGCGTCAAACAAACTTGTGTCAGTTGCGTCAAACAAACTTATGCCAGTTGCGTAAAACAAACTAGTGCCAGTTGCATAGAACAAACTTGTTCCAGTTGAGTAGAACAAACTTGTGCCAATTGCGTCAAACAAACTTGTGCCGGTTCATCGAAGAAACTTGTGCCAGTTGCGTCGAAGAAACTAGTGCCAGTTGCGTCAAAAAAACTTTTGCCAGTTGCGTCGAACAAACTTGTGCCAGTTGCGTCGAACAAACTTGTGTCAGTTGCGTCAAACAAACTTGTGCCAGTTGCGTCAAACAAACTTGTGCCAATTGAGTCAAAAAAACTTGTGCCAGATGCGCCGAACAAAATTGTGCCAGTTGCATCTAACAAACTTGTGCCAGTTGAGTCAAACAAGCTTGTGCCAGTTGCGTCGAACAAACTTGTGCCAGTTGCATCGAACAAACATGTGCCAGTTGCGTAGAACAAACTTGTGCCAGTTGCGTCAAACAAACTTGTGCCAGTTGCGTAGAACAAACTTGTGCCAGTTGCGTAGAACAACCTTGTGCCAGTTGCGTCAAACAAACTTGTGCCAGTTGCGTCAAACAAACTTGTGCCAGTTGTGTCAACCAAACTTGTGCCAGTTGGTTCGAACAAACTTGTGCCATTTGCGTCCAACAAACTTGTACCAGTTGCGTCAAACAAACTTGTGCCAGTTGCGTCGAACAAACTTGTGCCAGTTGCGTAGAACAAACTGGTGCCTGTTGCGTCAAACAAACTTATGCCAGTTGCATAGAACAAACTTGTGCCAGTTGTGTCGAACAAACTTGTGTCAGTTGGGTAGAACAAATTTGTGCCAGTTGCGTCAAACAAACTTGTGCCAGTTGCGTAGAACAAACTAGTGCCTGTTCCATAGAACAAACTTGCGCCAGATGCGTAGAACAAACTTGTGCCAGTTGCGTCGAACAAACTTGTGCCAGTTGCGTCAAACAAACTTGTGCCAGTTGCGTCAAACAAACTTGTGCCAGTTGCGTAGAACAACCTTGTGCCAGTTGCGTCAAACAAACTTGTGCCAGTTGCGTCAAACAAACTTTTGCCAGTTGCGTCAAAAAAACTTGTGCCAGTTGCGTCAAAAAAACTTGGTCCAGTTGCATCGAACAAACTTGTGCCAGTTGCATAGAACAAACTTGTGCCAGTTGTGTCAAACAAAATTGTGCCAGTTGTGTACAACAAACTTGTGCCAGTTATGTAGAACAAACTTCTGCCTGTTGCATCAAACAAAATTGTGCCAGTTGCGTCAAACAAACTTGTGCCAGTTGTATAGAACAAACTTGTGCCAGTTGCATAGAACAACCTTGTGCCAGTTGCATCAAACAAACTTGTGCCAGTTGCATCAAACAAACTTGTGCCAGTTGCGTCAAACAAACTTGTGTCAGTTGCGTCGAACAAACTTGTGCCAGTTGCGTAGAACAAACTTGTGCCAGTTGCATAGAACAAACTTGTGCCAGTTATGTAGAACAAACTTGTGCCAGTTGCGTCAAACAAACTTGTGTCAGTTGCGTCAAACAAACTTATGCCAGTTGCGTAAAACAAACTATTGCCAGTTGCATAGAACAAACTTGTTCCAGTTGAGTAGAACAAACTTGTGCCAATTGCGTCAAACAAACTTGTGCCGGTTCGTCGAACAAACTTGTGCCAGTTGCGTCGAAGAAACTTGTGCCAGTTGCGTCAAAAAAACTTTTGCCAGTTGCGTCGAACAAACTTGTGCCAGATGCGTCGAACAAACTTGTGCCAGTTACGGCGAACCAACTTGTGCCACTTGCGTCGAGAAAACTTGTGCCAGTTGCGTCAAATAAACTTGTGCCAGTTGCGTCAAACAAACTTGTGCCAATTACGGCGAACAAACTTGTGCAAGTTGCATCGAGAAAAGTTGTGCCAGTTGCGTCAAATAAACTTGTGCCAGTTGCGTCAAACAAACTTGTGCCAGTTGCGTCAAACAAACTTGTGCCAGTTGCGTCAAACAAACTTGTGCCAGTTGCGTCAAACAAACTTGTGCCAATTGATCAAAAAAAACTTGTGCCAGTTGCGTTGAACAAACTTGTGCCAGTTGCGTCTAACAAACTTGTGCCAGTTGCGTCAAACAAACTTTTGCCAGTTGCGTCGAACAAACTTGTGCCAGTTGCATCGAACACACTAGTGTCAGTTGCTTAGAACAAACTTGTGCCAGTTGCGTCAAACAAACTTGTGCCAGTTGCGTAGAACAAACTTGTACATGTTGCGTAGAACAACCTTGTGCCAGTTGCGTCAAACAAACTTGTGCCAGTTGTGTCAAACAAACTTGTGCCAGTTGGGTCAAACAAACTTGTGCCAGTTATGTTAAACAAACTTGTTCCAGTTGCGCCGAACAAACTTGTGCCAGTTGCGTTGAACAAACTTTGACAGTTGCATCGAACAAACTTGCGCCATTTCCGTCGAACAAACTTGTGCCAGTTGCTTAGAACAAACATGTGCCAGTTGTGTCAAACAAACTTGTGCCAGTTGCATCAAACAAACTTGTGCCACTTGCGTCGAACAAACTTGTGCCAGTTGGGTAGAACAAACATGTGCCAGTTGTGTCAAACAAATTTGTGCCAGTTGCGTAGAACACACTAGTGCCAATTGCATAGAACAAACTTGTGCCAGATGCGTAGAACAAACTTCTGCCAGTTGCGTCAAACAAACTTGTGCCAGTTGCATAAAACAAACTTGTGCCAGTTACGTCGAACAAACTTGTGCCAGTTGCATAGAACAAACTTGTGCCAGTTACGTAGAACAAACTTGTGCCAGTTGTGTCAAACAAACCTGTGCCAGTTGTGTACAACAAACTAATAAGAGTTGCATAGAACAAACTTGTTCCAGTTGTGTCGAACAAACTTGTGCCAGTTGCGTAGAACAAACTTGTACCAGTTGCGTCAAACAAACTTATGCCAGTTGCATAGAACAAACTAGTGCCAGTTGCATAGAACAAACTTGTGCCAGATGCGTAGAACAAACTTGTGCCAGTTGCGTCAAACAAACTTGTGCCAGTTGCGTCGAACAAACTTGTGCCAGTTGCGTCGAAGAAACTTGTGCCAGTTGCGTCAAACAAACTTGTGCCATTTGCGTTAAACAAACTTATGCCAGTTGCGTCGAACAAACTTGTGCCAGATATGGCGAACAAACTTGTGCCAGTTGCTTCGAGAAAACTTGTGCCAGTTGCTTAAAAAAAAACTTGTTCCAGTTGCGTCAAACAAACTTGTGCCAGTTGCGTCAAACAAACTTGTGCCTCTTGCATCAAACAAACTTGTGCCAGTTGCGTCAAACAAATTTGTACCAATTGAGTCGAAAAAATTTGTGCATGTTACGTCGAACAAACTTGTGCCAGTTGCGTCAAACAAACTTGTGCCAGTTGCATCAAAAAAACTTGTACCAGTTGCGTCAAACAAACTTGTGCCAGTTGCGTCAAACAAACTTGTGCCAGTTGCGTAGAACAAACTTGTGCCAGTTGCGTCAAACAAACTTGTGCCAGTTGCATAGAAGAACCTTGTGCCAGTTGCGTCAAACGAACTTGTGCCAGTTGCGTCAAACAAACTTGTGCCAGTTGCGTCAAACAAACTAGTGCCAGTTGCATAGAACAAATTTGTGCCAGTTGGGTCGAACAAACTTGTGCCAGTTGCGTTAAACAAACTTTTGCCAGTTACGTCGAACAAACTTGTGCCAGTTGCGTCGAACAAACTTGCGCCAGTTACGTCAAACAAACTTGTGCCAGTTGCGTTGAACAAACTTCTGCCAGTTGTGTCAAACAAGCTTGTGTCAGTTGCGTAGAAAAAACTTGTGCCAGTTGCGTCGAACAACCTTGTGTCAGTTGGGTAGAACAAACTTGTGCCAGTTGCGTCAAACAAACATGTGCCAGTTACGTAGAACAAACTAGTGCCAGTTGCATAGAACAAACTTGTGCCAGATGTGTAGAACAAACTTGTGCCAGTTGCGTAGAACAAACTTGTGCCATTTGCATAGAACAAACTTGTGCCAGTTATGTAGAACAAACTTGTGCCAGTTGCGTCGAACAAACTTGTGCCCGTTGCATCGAACAAACTTGTGCCAGTTACGGCGAACAAACTTGTGCCAGTTTCGTCGAGAAAACTTGTGCCAGTTGCGTCGAATAAACTTGTGCCAGTTGCTTCAAACAAACTTTTGCCAGTTGCGTCAAACAAACTTGTGCCAGTTGCGTCAAACAAACTTGTTCCAGTTGTGTCAAACAAACTTGTGCCAATTGAGTCGAAAAAACTTGTGCCAGTTGCGTCGAACAAACTTGTGCCAATTGAGTCGAAAAAACTTGGGCCAGTTTCGTCAAACAAACTTGTGCCAGTGGCATCCAACAAAATTGTGCCAGTTGCGTCGAACAAACTTGTGCCAGTTGTGTCAAAAAAACTTGTGCAGGTGCGTAGAACTAACTTGTGCCAGTTGCGTAGAACAACCTTGTGCCAGTTGAGTCGAATAAACTTGTGCTAGTTTGTAGAACAAACTTGTGTCAGTTGCGTCAAACAAACTTATGCCAGTTGCGTAAAACAAACTAGTGCCAGTTGCACAGAACAAACTTGTGCCAGTTGAGTAGAACAAACTTGTGCCAATTGCATCAAACAAACTTGTGCCAGTTGCGTCGAACAAACTTGTGCCAGTTGCGTTGAAGAACCTTGTGCCAGTTGCGTCAAACAAACTTGTGCATGTTGCGTCAAACAAACTTGTGCCAGTTGCGTCAAACAAACTTGTGCCAGTTACGGCGAACAAACTTGTGCCAGTTGCGTTGAGAAAAGTTGTGCCAGTTGCGTCAAATAAACTTGTGCCAGTTGCGTCAAACAAACTTGTGCTTGTTGCGTCAAACAAACTTGTGCCAGTTGCGTCAAACAAACTTGTGCCAGTTGCGTCAAACAAACTTGTGCCAATTTATTAAAAAAAACTTGTGCCAGTTGCGTTGAACAAACTTGTGCCAGTTGCGTCTAACAAACTTGTGCCAGTTGCATCAAACAAACTTGTGCCAGATGCGTCGAACAAACTTGTGCCAGTTGCATCGAACAAACTTGTGCCAGTTGCATAAAACAACCTTGTGCCAGTTGCGTCAAAAAAAACTTGTGCCAGTTGCGTAAAACAAACTTGTGCCAGTTGCGTCAAAAAAACTTGTGCCAGTTGCATAAAAAAAACTTGGGCAAGTTGCGCCGAACAAACTTGTGCCAGTTGCATCGAACAAACTTGTGCCAGTTGCGTAGAACAAACTTGTGCCAGTTGCGTCAAACAAACTTGTGCCAGTTGCGTCAAACAAACTTGTGCCAGTTGCATCGAACAAACTTGTGCCAGTTGCGTAGAACAAACTTGTGCCAGTTGCGACAAACAAACTTGTGCCAGTTTCGTAGAACAAACTTGTACATGTTGCGTAGAACAACCTTGTGCCAGTTGCGTCAAACAAACTTGTGCCAGTTGCGTCAAACAAACTTGTGCCAGTTGCGTCGAACAAACTTGTGCCACTTGTGTGAAACAAACTTGTGCCAGTTGGGTCGAACAAACTAGTGCCAGTTACGTTAAACAAACTTGTACCAGTTGCGTCGTACAAAATTGTACCATTTGCGTCGAACAAACTTGTGCCAGTTGCGTCGAACAAACTTCCGCCAGTTCCGTCGAACAAACTTGTGCCAGTTGCTTAGAACAAACTTGTGCCAGTTGTGTCAAACAAACTTGTGCCAGTTGTGTAGAACAAACTTGTGCCAGTTGCGTCGAACAAACTTGTGCCAGTTGGGTAGAACAAACATGTGCCAGTTGCGTCAAACAAACTTGTGCCAGTTGAGTAGAACAAACTAGTGCCAGTTGCATAGAACAAACTAGTGCCAGATGCGTAGAACAAACTTTTGCCATTTGCGTAGAACAAACTTGTGCCAGTTGTGTCAAAACAAACTTGTGCCAGTTGTGTATAACAAACTTGTGCCAGTTATGTAGAACAAACTTGTGCCTGTTGCATCAAACAAACTTGTGCACGTCAAACAAACTTGTGCCAGTTGCATAGAACAAACATGTGCCAGTTGCATAGAACAACCTTGTGCCAGTTGCGTCAAAAAAACTTGTACCAGTTGCGTAAAACAAACTTGTGCCAGTTGCGTCAAAAAAACTTGTGCCAGTTGCATAAAAAAAACTTGGGCCAGTTGCGCCGAACAAACTTGTGCCAGTTGCATCGAACAAACTTGTGCCAGTTGCGTAGAACAAACTTGTGCCAGTTGCGTCAAACAAACTTGTACCAGTTGCGTAGAGCAAACTTGTGCCAGTTGCATAGAACAACCTTGTACCAGTTGCGTCAAACAAACTTGTGCCAGTTGCGTCAAACAAACTTGTGCTAGTTGCGTTGAACAAACTTGGGCCAGTTGTGTCAAACAAACTTGTGCCAGTTGGTTCGAACAAACTTGTGCCAGTTGCGTCCAACAAATTTGTTCCAGTTGCGTCAAACAAACTTGTACCAGTTATGTCGAACAAACTTGTGCCAGTTGCGTAGAACAAACTTGTGCCAGTTGCGTCAAACAAACTTATGCCAGTTGCATAGAACAAACTAGTGATAGTTGCATAGAACAAATTTGTGCCAGTTGCGTAGAACAACATGGTGCCAGTTGCGTCGAACAAACTTGTGACAGTAGCGTCGAACAAACTAGTGCCAGTTGCGTCGAACAAACTTGTGCCAGTTGCTTCGAACAAACTTGTGCCAGTTGCGTCGAACAAACTTGTGTCAGTTGCGTCAAACAAACTTGTGCCAGTTGCGTCAAACAAACTTGTGCCAATTGAGTCGAAAAAACTTGTGCCAGATGCGCCGAACAAACTTGTGCCAGTTGCATCTAACAAACTTGTGCCAGTTGCGTCAAACAAACTTGTGCCAGTTGCGTCGAACAAACTTGTGCCAGTTGCATCGAACAAACTTGTGCCAGTTGCGTAGAACAAACTTGTGCCAGTTGCGTTAAACAAACTTTTGCCAGTTGCGTAGAACAAACTTGTGCCAGTTGCGTAGAACAACCTTGTGACAGTTGCGTCAAACAAACTTGTGTCAGTTGCGTCAAACAAACTTGTGCCAGTTGTGTCAAACAAACTTGTGCCAGTTGGTTCCAACAAACTTGTGCCATTTGCGTCCAACAAACTTGTACCAGTTGCGTCAAACAAACTTGTGCCAGTTGCGTCGAACAAACTTGTGCCAGTTGCGTAGAACAAACTTCTGCCAGTTGCGTCAAACAAACTTATGCCAGTTGCATAGAACAAACTAGTGCCCGTTGCATAGAACAAACTTGTGCCAGTTGCATAGAACAAACTTGTGCCAGTTGCGTCAAACAAACTTGTGTCAGTTGCGTCGAAGAAACTTGTGCTAGTTGCGACAAAAAAACATGTGCCAGTTGCGTCGAACAAACTTATGCAAGTTGCGTCGAACAAACTTGTGCCAGATATGGATAACAAACTTGTGAAAGTTGCGTCGAGAAAACTTGTGCCAGTTGCGTCAAAAAAACTTGTGCCAGTTGCGTCAAACAAACTTGTGCCAGTTGCGTCAAACAAACTTGTGCCTCTTGCGTCAAACAAACTTGTGACAATTGAGTCGAAAAAACTTGTGCCTGTTACGTCGAACAAACTTGTGCCAGTTGCGTCTAACAAACTTGTGCCAGTTGCGTCGAACAAACTTGTGCCAGTTGCGTAGAACAAACTTCTGCCAGTTGCGTAGAACAAACTTGTGCCAGTTGCGTCAAACAAACTTGTGCCAGTTGCGTAGAACAAACTTGTGCCAGTTGCGTAGAAGAACCTTGTGCCAGTTGCGTCAAACAAACTTGTGCCAGTTGCGTCAAACAATCTTGTGCCAGTTGCGTTAAACAAACTTGTGCCAGTTGCATCGAAAAAACTTTTGCCAGTTGCGTCGAACAAACTTGTGCCAGTTGCGTCAAACAAACTTGCACCAGTTGCATCGAACAAACTTGTGCCAGTTGCGTTGAACAAACTTCTGCCAATTGTGTCAAACAAACTTGTGTCAGTTGCATAGAACAAACTTGTGCCAGTTGCGTCGAACAAACTTGTGTCAGTTGGGTAGAACAAATTTGTGCCAGTTGCGTCAAACAAACTTGTGCCAGTTGAGTAGAACAAACTAGTGCCAGTTCCATAGAACAAACTTGCACCAGATGCGTAGAACAAACTTGTGCCAGGTGCGTAGAACAAACTTGTGCCAGTTGCATAGAACAAACTTGTTCCAGTTATGTAGAACAAACTTGTGCCAGTTGCATCAAACAAACTTGTGCCAGTTGCGTCGAACAAACTTGTGCCAGTTACGGCGAACGAACTTGTGCCACTTTCGTCGAGAAAACTTGTGCCATTTGCATCAAATAAACTTGTGCCAGTTACGTCAAACAAACTTGTGCCAGTTGCGTCAAACAAACTTGTGCAAGTTGCGTCAAACAAACTTGTTCCAATTGCGTCAAACAAACTTGTGCCAATTGAGTCGAAAAAACTTCTGCCAGTTGCACTGAACAAACTTGTGCCAGTTGCATCTAACAAACTTGTGCCTGTTGTGTCAACAAAGCTTGGGCCAGTTTCGTCGAACAAACTTGTGTCAGTGGCATCCAACAAACTTGTGCCAGTTGCGTAGAACAAACTTGTGCCAGTTGCGTCAAACAAACTTGTGCCAGTTGCGTACAATATACTTGTGCCAGTTGCGTAGAACAACCTTGTGCCAGTTGCGTCGAACAAACTTGTGCTAGTTTGTAGAACAAACTTGTGCCAGTTGCGTCAAACAAACTTATGCCAGTTGCGTAAAACAAACTTGTGCCAGTTGCATAGAACAAACTTGTGACAGTTGCGTCAAACAAACTTGTGCCAGTTGCGTCAAACAAACTTGTGCCAGTTGCGTCGAACAAACTTGTGCCAGTTACGTTGAGCAAACTTGTGCCAGTTACGACGAACCAACTTGTGCCCTTGCGTCGAGAAAACTTGTGCCAGTTGCGTCAAATAAACTTGTGGCAGTTGCGTCAAACAAACTTGTGCCAGTTACGGCGAAGAAACTTGTGCCAGTTACGTCGAGAAAAGTTGTGCCTGTTGCGTCAAATAAATTGTGCCAGTTGCGTCAAATAAACTTGTGCCAGTTGTTTCAAACAAACTTGTGCCAGTTGCGTCAAACAAACTTGTGCCAGTTACGGCGAACAAACTTGTGCCTGTTGCGTCGAGAAAAGTTGTGCCAGTTGCGTCAAAAAAATTGTGACGGTTGCGTCAAACAAACTTGTGCCAGTTGTTTCAAACAACCTTGTTCCAGTTGCGTCAAACAAACTTGTGCCAATTGATTAAAAAAAAACTTGTGCCAGTTGTGTTGAACAAACTTGTGCCAGTTGCGTCTAACAAACTTGTGCCAGTTGCGTCAAACAAACTTGTGCCAGTTGCGTCGAACAAACTTGTGCCAGTTGCATCGAACAAACTACTGCCAGTTGCATAGAACAAACTTGTGCCAGTTGCGTCAAACAAACTTGTGCCAGTTGCGTAGAACAAACTTGTACATGTTGCGTAGAACAACCTTGTGCCAGCTGCGTCAAACAAACTTATGCCAGTTGTGTCAAACAAACTTGTGCCAGTTGGGTCGAACAAACTTGTGCCAGTTACGTTAAACAAACTTGTTCCAGTTGCGTCAAACAAACTTGTGCCAGTTCGTCGAACAAACTTGTGCCAGTTGCGTCGAAGAAACTTGAGCCAGTTGCGTCAAACAAAATTGTGCCAGTTGCGTCGAACAAACTTGTGCCAGTTGCGACGAACAAAACTGTGCCAGTTACGGCGAACCAACTTGTGCCACTTGAATCGAGAAAACTTGTGCTAGTTGCGTAGAACAAACTTGTGCCAGTTGCATAGAACAAACTTGTGCCAGTTGCATAGAACAAACTTGCGCCAGTGGCATCAAACAAACTTGTGCCAGTTGCGTCAAACAAACTTGTGCCAGTTGCGTCAAACAAACTAGTGCCAGTTGCATCGAACAAACTAGTGCCAGTTGCATAGAACAAAATTGTGCCAGTTGCGTCAAACAAAGTTCTGCCAGTTGCGTAGAACAAACTTGTACATGTTGCGTAGAACAACCTTGTGCCAGTTGCGTCAAACAAAATTGTGCCAGTTGCGTCTAACAAACTTGTGCCAGTTGCGTCGAACAAAATTGTGCCAGTTGTGTGAAACAAACTTTTGCCAGTTGGGTCGAACAAACTTGTGCCAGTTACGTTAAACAAACTTGTACCAGTTGCGTCGTACAAATTTGTACCAGTTGCGTCGAACAAACTTGTGCCAGTTGCGTCGAACAAACTTGCGCCAGTTCCGTCGAACAAACTTGTGTCAGGTGCTTAGAACAAACTTGTGCCACTTGTGTCAAACAAAATTGTGCCAGTTGTGTAGAACAAACTTGTGCCAGTTGCGCCGAACAAAATTGTGCCTGTTGGGTAGAACAAACATGTGCCAGTTGCGTCAAACAAATTTGTGCCAGTTGCGTCAAACAAACTAGTGCCAGTTGCATAGAACAAACTTGTACCAGATGCGTAGAACAAACTTTTGCCATTTGCGTAGAACAAACTTGTGCCAGTTGTGTCAAACAAACTTGTACCAGTTGTGTACAACAAACTTGTGCCAGTTATGTAGAACAAACTTTTTCCTGTTGCATCAAACAAACTTGTGGCAGTTGCGTCAAACAAACTTGTGCCATTTGCATAGAACAAACTTGTGCCAGTTGCATAGAAGAACCTTGTGCCAGTTTCGTCAAACAAACTTGTGCCAGTTGCGTCAAACAAACTTGTGCCAGTTGCGTCAAACAAACTTGTGCCAGTTGCGTCGAACAAACTTGTGCCAGTTGCGTAGAACAAACTTGTGCCAGTTGCATAGAACAAACTTGTGCCAGTTATGTAGAACAAACTTGTGCCAGTTGCGTCAAACAAACTTGTGCCAGTTGCGTCGAACAAACTTGTGCCAGTTACGGCGTACAAACTTGTGCCAGTTGCTTCAAACAAACTTGGGCCAGTTGCTTTAAATAAACTTGTGCCAGTTGCATCAAACAAACTTGTTCCAGTTGCGCCAAACAAACTTGTGTCAGTTGCGTCAAACAAACTTGTTCCAGTTGCGCCAAACAAACTTGTGCCAATTGAGTCGAAAAAACTTGTGCCAGTTGCGTCGAACAAACTTGTGCCAGTTGCATCTAACAAACTTGTGCCAGTTGCGTCAAAAAAACTTGGGCCAATTTCGTCGAACAAACTTGTGTCAGTGGCATCCAACAAACTTGTGCCAGTTGCGTAGAACAACCTTGTGCCAGTTGCGTCAAACAAACTTGTGCCAGTTGCGTAGAACAAACTTGTGCCAGTTGTGTAGAACAACCTTGTGACAGTTGCGTCGAACAAACTTGTGCTAGTTTGTAGAACAAACTTGTGCCAGTTGCGCCAAACAAACTTATGCCAGTTGCGTAAAACAAACTAGTGCCAGTTGCATAGAACAAACTTGTGCCAGTTGAGTAGAACAAACTTGTGTCAATTGCGTCAAACAAACTTGTGCCAGTTCGTCGAACAAACTTGTGCCAGTTGCGTCGAAGAAACTTGAGCCAGTTGCGTCAAACAGAATTGTGCCAGTTGCGTAGAACAAACTTGTGCCAGTTGCGACGAACAAAATTGTGCCAGTTACGGCGAACCAACTTGTGCCACTTGAATCGAGAAAACTTGTGCTAGTTGCGTAGAACAAACTTGTGCCAGTTGCATAGAACAAACTTGTGCCAGTTGCATAGAACAAACTTGTGCCAGTGGCGTCAAACAAACTTGTGCCAGTTGCGTAGAACAAACTTGTGCCAATTACATCAAACAAACTTGTGCCAGTGGCGTCAAACAAACTTGTGCCAGTTGTGTCAAACAAACTTGTGCCAATTTAGTCGAAAAAACTTGTGCCAGTTGCGTCGAACAAATTGTGGCAGTTGCGACTAAACAAACTTGTGCCAGTTGCTTCAAACAAACTTGGGCCAGTTGCGTCGAACAAACTTGTGCCAGTTGCATCAAACAAACTAGTGCCAGTTGCATAGAACAAACTTGTGCCAGTTGCATCAAACAAACTTGTGCCAGTTGCATAGAACAAACTTGTGCATGTTGCGTAGAACAAACTTGTGCCAGTAGCGTCAAACAAACTTGTGCCAGTTGCGTCAAACAAACTTGTGCCAGTTGCGTCGAACAAACTTGTGCCAGTTGTGTCAAACAAACTTGTGCCAGTTGGGTCAAAGAAACTTGTGCCAGTTACGTTAAACAAACTTGTACCAGTTGCGTCGAACAAACTTGTGCCAGATGGGTAGAACAAACATGTGCCAGTTGTGTCAAACAAATTTCTGCCAGTTGCGTAGAACGCACTAGTGCCAGTTGCATAGAACAAACTTGTGCCAGATGCGTAGAACAAACATTTGCCATTTGCGTAGAACAAACTTGTGCCAGTTGTGTCAAACAAACTTGTGCCAGTTGTGTACAACAAACTAGTAAGAGTTGCGTAGAACAAACTTGTGCCAGTTGCGTCAAACAAACTTGTGCCAGTTGCGTAGAACAAACTTGTACCAGTTGCGTCAAACAAACTTATGCCAGTTGCATAGAACAAACTAGTGCCAGTTGCATAGAAGAAACTTGTGCCAGTTGCGTAGAACAAACTTGTGCCAGTTGCGTCAAACAAACTTGTGCCAGTTGCGAGAACAAACTTCTGCCAGTTGCGGCGAACAAACTTGTGCCAGTTGCGTCAAACAAACTTGTGCCATTTGCGTCTAACAAACTTGTGCTAGTTGCGTCGAACAAATTTGTGCCACATATGGCGAACAAACTTGTGCCAGTTGCTTCGAGAAAATTTGTGCCAGTTGCGTAAAAAAAAACATGTGCTATTTGCGTCAAACAAAATTGTGCCAGTTGCCTCAAACAAACTTGTGCCTCTTGCGTCAAACAAACTTGTGCCAGTTGCGTCAAACAAACTTGTACCAATTGAGTCGAAAAAACTTGTGCCTGTTACGTCGAACAAACTTGTGCCGGTTGCGTCTAACAAACTTGTGCCAGTTGTGTCAAACAAACTTGTGAAAGTTGCGTAAAACAAACTTTTGCCAGTTGCGTCAAACAAACTTGTGCCAGTTGCGTCAAACAAACTAGTGCCAGTTGCGTCAAACAAAGTTGTGCTAGTTGCGTCAAACAAACTTGTGCCAATTGATTCGAAAAAACTTGGGCCAGTTGCGTTGAACAAACTTGTGTAAGTTGCATCTAACAAACTTGTGCCAGTTGCGTCAAACAAACTTGTGCCAGTTGCGTCGAACAAACTTGTGCCAGTTGCATCGAACAAACTAATGCCAGTTGCATAGAACAAACTTGTGCCAGTTGCGTCAAACAAACTTGTGCCAGTTGCATAGAACAAACTTGTACATGTTGCGTAGAACAACCTTGTGCCAGTTGCGTTAAACTAGTTTGTTCGACCCAAGTGGCACAAGTTTGTTTGACACAACTGGCACAGTTGCGTCAAACAAACTTGTACCAGTTGCGTCGAACAAACTTGTGCCAAATGTGTCAAACAAACTTGTGCCAGTTGGGTCGAACAAACTTGTGCCAGTTACGTTAAACAAACTTGTACCAGTTGCGTCGTACAAATTTGTGCCAGTTGCGTCGAACAAACTTGTGCCAGTTGCGTCGAACAAACTTTTGCCAGTTGCGTCGAACAAACTTGTGCCAGTTGATTAGAAGAAACTTGTGCCAGTTGTGTCAAAGAAACTTGTGCCAGTTGTGTAGTACAAATTTCTGCCAGTTGCTTCGAACAAACTTGTGCCAGTTGGGTAGAACAAACATATGCCAGTTACGTCAAACAAATTTGTGCCAGGTGCGTAGAACAAACTAGTGCCAGTTGCATAGAACAAACCTATGCCAGAAGCGTAGAACAAACTTTTGCCATTTGCGTAGAACAAACTTGTACCAGTTGTGTCAAACAAACTTGTGCCAGTTGTGTACAACAAAAATGTGCCAGTTATGTAGAACAGACTTGTGCCAGTTGCGTCAAACAAACTTGTGCCAGTTGCGTCAAACAAACTTGTGCCAGGTGCATAGAACAAACTTGTGCCAGTTGCATAGAACAACCTTGTGCCAGTTGCGTAGAAACAAACTTGTGCCAGTTGCGTCAAACAAACTTTTGCCAGTTGCGTCGAACAAACTTGTGCCAGTTTCGTCAAAGAAACTTGTGCCAGTTGCATCAAACAAACTTGTGCCAGTTGCGTCGAACAAACTTGTGCCAGTTGCGTCGAACAAACTTGTGCCAGTTACGGCGAACAAACTTGTGCCAGTTGCGTCGAGAAAACTTGCGCCAGTTGCGTCAAATAAACTTCTGCCATTTGCGTCAAACAAACTTGTGCCAGTTACGTCAAACAAACATGTGCCAGTGGCGTCAAACAAACTTGTGCCATTTGTGTCAAACAAACTTGTGCCAATTGAGTCAAAAAAACTTGTGCCAGTTGCGTAGAACAAACTTGTGCCAGTTGCGTCTAACAAACTTGTGCCAGTTGCGTCAAACAAACTTGAGAAAGTTGAGTCTAACAAACTTGTGCCAGTTGCATCAAACAAACTAGTGCCAGTTCCATAGAACAAACTTGTGCCAGTTGCGTCAAACAAACTTGTGCCAGTTGCATAGAACAAACTTGTGCATGTTGCGTAGAACAAATTGTGCCAGTTGCGTCAAACAAACTTTTGCCAGTTGCGTCAAACAAACTTGTGCCATTTGCGTCTAACAAACTTGTGCTAGTTGCGTCGAACAAATTTGTGCCACATATGGCGAACAAACTTGTGCCAGTTGCTTCGAGAAAATTTGTGCCAGTTGCGTAAAAAAAAACATGTGCCTCTTGCGTCAAACAAACTTGTGCCAGTTGCGTCAAACAAACTTGTACCAATTGAGTCGAAAAAACTTGTGCCTGTTACGTCGAACAAACTTGTGTCGCGGGTGCGTCTAACAAACTTGTGCCAGTTGTGTCAAACAAACTTGTGACAGTTGCGTAAAACAAACTTTTGCCAGTTGCGTCAAACAAACTTGTGCCAGTTGCGTCAAACAAACTAGTGCCAGTTGCGTCAAACAAAGTTGTGCTAGTTGCGTCAAACAAACTTGTGCCAATTGATTCGAAAAAACTTGGGCCAGTTGCGTTGAACAAACTTGTGTAAGTTGCATCTAACAAACTTGTGCCAGTTGCGTCAAACAAACTTGTGCCAGTTGCGTCGAACAAACTTGTGCCAGTTGCATCGAACAAACTAATGCCAGTTGCATAGAACAAACTTGTGCCAGTTGCGTCAAACAAACTTGTGCCAGTTGCATAGAACAAACTTGTACATGTTGCGTAGAACAACCTTGTGCCAGTTGCGTTAAACTAGTTTGTTCGACCCAAGTGGCACAAGTTTGTTTGACACAACTGGCACAGTTGCGTCAAACAAACTTGTACCAGTTGCGTCGAACAAACTTGTGCCAAATGTGTCAAACAAACTTGTGCCAGTTGGGTCGAACAAACTTGTGCCAGTTACGTTAAACAAACTTGTACCAGTTGCGTCGTACAAATTTGTGCCAGTTGCGTCGAACAAAC
Organism: Macrobrachium rosenbergii; assembly: GCA_039081455.1. Lineage (NCBI taxonomy): Eukaryota > Metazoa > Arthropoda > Malacostraca > Decapoda > Palaemonidae > Macrobrachium > Macrobrachium rosenbergii. The sequence continues at coordinate 115,285 of JANJGK010000317.1, read as the reverse complement.
TTGTGCCAGTTGCGTCGAACAAACTTTTGCCAGTTGCGTCGAACAAACTTGTGCCAGTTGATTAGAACAAACTTGTGCCAGTTGTGTCAAAGAAACTTGTGCCAGTTGTGTAGTACAAATTTCTGCCAGTTGCTTCGAACAAACTTGTGCCAGTTGGGTAGAACAAACATATGCCAGTTACGTCAAACAAATTTGTGCCAGGTGCGTAGAACAAACTAGTGCCAGTTGCATAGAACAAACCTATGCCAGAAGCGTAGAACAAACTTTTGCCATTTGCGTAGAACAAACTTGTACCAGTTGTGTCAAACAAACTTGTGCCAGTTGTGTACAACAAAAATGTGCCAGTTATGTAGAACAGACTTGTGCCAGTTGCGTCAAACAAACTTGTGCCAGTTGCGTCAAACAAACTTGTGCCAGGTGCATAGAACAAACTTGTGCCAGTTGCATAGAACAACCTTGTGCCAGTTGCGTAGAAACAAACTTGTGCCAGTTGCGTCAAACAAACTTTTGCCAGTTGCGTCGAACAAACTTGTGCCAGTTTCGTCAAAGAAACTTGTGCCAGTTGCATCAAACAAACTTGTGCCAGTTGCGTCGAACAAACTTGTGCCAGTTGCGTCGAACAAACTTGTGCCAGTTACGGCGAACAAACTTGTGCCAGTTGCGTCGAGAAAACTTGCGCCAGTTGCGTCAAATAAACTTCTGCCATTTGCGTCAAACAAACTTGTGCCAGTTACGTCAAACAAACATGTGCCAGTGGCGTCAAACAAACTTGTCCCATTTGTGTCAAACAAACTTGTGCCAATTGAGTCAAAAAAACTTGTGCCAGTTGCGTAGAACAAACTTGTGCCAGTTGCGTCTAACAAACTTGTGCCAGTTGCGTCAAACAAACTTGAGAAAGTTGAGTCTAACAAACTTGTGCCAGTTGCATCAAACAAACTAGTGCCAGTTCCATAGAACAAACTTGTGCCAGTTGCGTCAAACAAACTTGTGCCAGTTGCATAGAACAAACTTGTGCATGTTGCGTAGAACAAATTGTGCCAGTTGCGTCAAACAAACTTTTGCCAGTTGCGTCAAACAAACTTGTGCCATTTGCGTCTAACAAACTTGTGCTAGTTGCGTCGAACAAATTTGTGCCACATATGGCGAACAAACTTGTGCCAGTTGCTTCGAGAAAATTTGTGCCAGTTGCGTAAAAAAAAACATGTGCCTCTTGCGTCAAACAAACTTGTGCCAGTTGCGTCAAACAAACTTGTACCAATTGAGTCGAAAAAACTTGTGCCTGTTACGTCGAACAAACTTGTGCCGGTTGCGTCTAACAAACTTGTGCCAGTTGTGTCAAACAAACTTGTGACAGTTGCGTAAAACAAACTTTTGCCAGTTGCGTCAAACAAACTTGTGCCAGTTGCGTCAAACAAACTAGTGCCAGTTGCGTCAAACAAAGTTGTGCTAGTTGCGTCAAACAAACTTGTGCCAATTGATTCGAAAAAACTTGGGCCAGTTGCGTTGAACAAACTTGTGTAAGTTGCATCTAACAAACTTGTGCCAGTTGCGTCAAACAAACTTGTGCCAGTTGCGTCGAACAAACTTGTGCCAGTTGCATCGAACAAACTAATGCCAGTTGCATAGAACAAACTTGTGCCAGTTGCGTCAAACAAACTTGTGCCAGTTGCATAGAACAAACTTGTACATGTTGCGTAGAACAACCTTGTGCCAGTTGCGTTAAACTAGTTTGTTCGACCCAAGTGGCACAAGTTTGTTTGACACAACTGGCACAGTTGCGTCAAACAAACTTGTACCAGTTGCGTCGAACAAACTTGTGCCAAATGTGTCAAACAAACTTGTGCCAGTTGGGTCGAACAAACTTGTGCCAGTTACGTTAAACAAACTTGTACCAGTTGCGTCGTACAAATTTGTGCCAGTTGCGTCGAACAAACTTGTGCCAGTTGCGTCGAACAAACTTTTGCCAGTTGCGTCGAACAAACTTGTGCCAGTTGATTAGAACAAACTTGTGCCAGTTGTGTCAAAGAAACTTGTGCCAGTTGTGTAGTACAAATTTCTGCCAGTTGCTTCGAACAAACTTGTGCCAGTTGGGTAGAACAAACATATGCCAGTTACGTCAAACAAATTTGTGCCAGGTGCGTAGAACAAACTAGTGCCAGTTGCATAGAACAAACCTATGCCAGAAGCGTAGAACAAACTTTTGCCATTTGCGTAGAACAAACTTGTACCAGTTGTGTCAAACAAACTTGTGCCAGTTGTGTACAACAAAAATGTGCCAGTTATGTAGAACAGACTTGTGCCAGTTGCGTCAAACAAACTTGTGCCAGTTGCGTCAAACAAACTTGTGCCAGGTGCATAGAACAAACTTGTGCCAGTTGCATAGAACAACCTTGTGCCAGTTGCGTAGAAACAAACTTGTGCCAGTTGCGTCAAACAAACTTTTGCCAGTTGCGTCGAACAAACTTGTGCCAGTTTCGTCAAAGAAACTTGTGCCAGTTGCATCAAACAAACTTGTGCCAGTTGCGTCGAACAAACTTGTGCCAGTTGCGTCGAACAAACTTGTGCCAGTTACGGCGAACAAACTTGTGCCAGTTGCGTCGAGAAAACTTGCGCCAGTTGCGTCAAATAAACTTCTGCCATTTGCGTCAAACAAACTTGTGCCAGTTACGTCAAACAAACATGTGCCAGTGGCGACAAACAAACTTGTCCCATTTGTGTCAAACAAACTTGTGCCAATTGAGTCAAAAAAACTTGTGCCAGTTGCGTAGAACAAACTTGTGCCAGTTGCGTCTAACAAACTTGTGCCAGTTGCGTCAAACAAACTTGAGAAAGTTGAGTCTAACAAACTTGTGCCAGTTGCATCAAACAAACTAGTGCCAGTTCCATAGAACAAACTTGTGCCAGTTGCGTCAAACAAACTTGTGCCAGTTGCATAGAACAAACTTGTGCATGTTGCGTAGAACAAATTGTGCCAGTTGCGTCAAACAAACTTTTGCCAGTTGCGTCAAACAAACTTGTGCCAGTTGCGTCAAACAAACTTATGCCAGTTGCGTAAAACAAACTTGTGCCAGTTGCATAGAACAAACTTGTGACAGTTGCGTCAAACAAACTTGTGCCAGTTGCGTCAAACAAACTTGTGCCAGTTGCGTCGAACAAACTTGTGCCAGTTACGTTGAGCAAACTTGTGCCAGTTACGACGAACCAACTTGTGCCCTTGCGTCGAGAAAACTTGTGCCAGTTGCGTCAAATAAACTTGTGGCAGTTGCGTCAAACAAACTTGTGCCAGTTACGGCGAAGAAACTTGTGCCAGTTACGTCGAGAAAAGTTGTGCCAGTTGCGTCAAATAAATTGTGCCAGTTGCGTCAAATAAACTTGTGCCAGTTGTTTCAAACAAACTTGTGCCAGTTGCGTCAAACAAACTTGTGCCAGTTACGGCGAACAAACTTGTGCCTGTTGCGTCGAGAAAAGTTGTGCCAGTTGCGTCAAAAAAATTGTGACGGTTGCGTCAAACAAACTTGTGCCAGTTGTTTCAAACAACCTTGTTCCAGTTGCGTCAAACAAACTTGTGCCAATTGATTAAAAAAAAACTTGTGCCAGTTGTGTTGAACAAACTTGTGCCAGTTGCGTCTAACAAACTTGTGCCAGTTGCGTCAAACAAACTTGTGCCAGTTGCGTCGAACAAACTTGTGCCAGTTGCATCGAACAAACTACTGCCAGTTGCATAGAACAAACTTGTGCCAGTTGCGTCAAACAAACTTGTGCCAGTTGCGTAGAACAAACTTGTACATGTTGCGTAGAACAACCTTGTGCCAGCTGCGTCAAACAAACTTATGCCAGTTGTGTCAAACAAACTTGTGCCAGTTGGGTCGAACAAACTTGTGCCAGTTACGTTAAACAAACTTGTTCCAGTTGCGTCAAACAAACTTGTGCCAGTTCGTCGAACAAACTTGTGCCAGTTGCGTCGAAGAAACTTGAGCCAGTTGCGTCAAACAAAATTGTGCCAGTTGCGTCGAACAAACTTGTGCTAGTTGCGACGAACAAAATTGTGCCAGTTACGGCGAACCAACTTGTGCCACTTGAATCGAGAAAACTTGTGCTAGTTGCGTAGAACAAACTTGTGCCAGTTGCATAGAACAAACTTGTGCCAGTTGCATAGAACAACCTTGCGCCAGTGGCATCAAACAAACTTGTGCCAGTTGCGTCAAACAAACTTGTGCCAGTTGCGTCAAACAAACTAGTGCCAGTTGCATCGAACAAACTAGTGCCAGTTGCATAGAACAAAATTGTGCCAGTTGCGTCAAACAAAGTTCTGCCAGTTGCGTAGAACAAACTTGTACATGTTGCGTAGAACAACCTTGTGCCAGTTGCGTCAAACAAAATTGTGCCAGTTGCGTCTAACAAACTTGTGCCAGTTGCGTCGAACAAAATTGTGCCAGTTGTGTGAAACAAACTTTTGCCAGTTAGGTCGAACAAACTTGTGCCAGTTACGTTAAACAAACTTGTACCAGTTGCGTCGTACAAATTTGTACCAGTTGCGTCGAACAAACTTGTGCCAGTTGCGTCGAACAAACTTGCGCCAGTTCCGTCGAACAAACTTGTGTCAGGTGCTTAGAACAAACTTGTGCCACTTGTGTCAAACAAAATTGTGCCAGTTGTGTAGAACAAACTTGTGCCAGTTGCGCCGAACAAAATTGTGCCTGTTGGGTAGAACAAACATGTGCCAGTTGCGTCAAACAAATTTGTGCCAGTTGCGTCAAACAAACTAGTGCCAGTTGCATAGAACAAACTTGTACCAGATGCGTAGAACAAACTTTTGCCATTTGCGTAGAACAAACTTGTGCCAGTTGTGTCAAACAAACTTGTACCAGTTGTGTACAACAAACTTGTGCCAGTTATGTAGAACAAACTTTTTCCTGTTGCATCAAACAAACTTGTGGCAGTTGCGTCAAACAAACTTGTGCCATTTGCATAGAACAAACTTGTGCCAGTTGCATAGAAGAACCTTGTGCCAGTTTCGTCAAACAAACTTGTGCCAGTTGCGTCAAACAAACTTGTGCCAGTTGCGTCAAACAAACTTGTGCCAGTTGCGTCGAACAAACTTGTGCCAGTTGCGTAGAACAAACTTGTGCCAGTTGCATAGAACAAACTTGTGCCAGTTATGTAGAACAAACTTGTGCCAGTTGCGTCAAACAAACTTGTGCCAGTTGCGTCGAACAAACTTGTGCCAGTTACGGCGTACAAACTTGTGCCAGTTGCTTCAAACAAACTTGGGCCAGTTGCTTTAAATAAACTTGTGCCAGTTGCATCAAACAAACTTGTTCCAGTTGCGCCAAACAAACTTGTGTCAGTTGCGTCAAACAAACTTGTTCCAGTTGCGCCAAACAAACTTGTGCCAATTGAGTCAAAAAAACTTGTGCCAGTTGCGTCGAACAAACTTGTGCCAGTTGCGTCTAACAAACTTGTGCCAGTTGCGTCAAAAAAACTTGGGCCAATTTCGTCGAACAAACTTGTGTCAGTGGCATCCAACAAACTTGTGCCAGTTGCGTAGAACAACCTTGTGCCAGTTGCGTCAAACAAACTTGTGCCAGTTGCGTAGAACAAACTTGTGCCAGTTGTGTAGAACAACCTTGTGCCAGTTGCGTCGAACAAACTTGTGCTAGTTTGTAGAACAAACTTGTGCCAGTTGCGCCAAACAAACTTATGCCAGTTGCGTAAAACAAACTAGTGCCAGTTGCATAGAACAAACTTGTGCCAGTTGAGTAGAACAAACTTGTGTCAATTGCGTCAAACAAACTTGTGCCAGTTCGTCGAACAAACTTGTGCCAGTTGCGTCGAAGAAACTTGAGCCAGTTGCGTCAAACAGAATTGTGCCAGTTGCGTAGAACAAACTTGTGCCAGTTGCGACGAACAAAATTGTGCCAGTTACGGCGAACCAACTTGTGCCACTTGAATCGAGAAAACTTGTGCTAGTTGCGTAGAACAAACTTGTGCCAGTTGCATAGAACAAACTTGTGCCAGTTGCATAGAACAAACTTGTGCCAGTGGCGTCAAACAAACTTGTGCCAGTTGCGTAGAACAAACTTGTGCCAATTACATCAAACAAACTTGTGCCAGTGGCGTCAAACAAACTTGTGCCAGTTGTGTCAAACAAACTTGTGCCAATTTAGTCGAAAAAACTTGTGCCAGTTGCGTCGAACAAATTGTGGCAGTTGCGACTAAACAAACTTGTGCCAGTTGCTTCAAACAAACTTGGGCCAGTTGCGTCGAACAAACTTGTGCCAGTTGCATCAAACAAACTAGTGCCCGTTGCATAGAACAAACTTGTGCCAGTTGCATCAAACAAACTTGTGCCAGTTGCATAGAACAAACTTGTGCATGTTGCGTAGAACAAACTTGTGCCAGTAGCGTCAAACAAACTTGTGCCAGTTGCGTCAAACAAACTTGTGCCAGTTGCGTCGAACAAACTTGTGCCAGTTGTGTCAAACAAACTTGTGCCAGTTGGGTCAAAGAAACTTGTGCCAGTTACGTTAAACAAACTTGTACCAGTTGCGTCGAACAAACTTGTGCCAGATGGGTAGAACAAACATGTGCCAGTTGTGTCAAACAAATTTCTGCCAGTTGCGTAGAACGCACTAGTGCCAGTTGCATAGAACAAACTTGTGCCAGATGCGTAGAACAAACATTTGCCATTTGCGTAGAACAAACTTGTGCCAGTTGTGTCAAACAAACTTGTGCCAGTTGTGTACAACAAACTAGTAAGAGTTGCGTAGAACAAACTTGTGCCAGTTGCGTAGAACAAACTTGTACCAGTTGCGTCAAACAAACTTATGCCAGTTGCATAGAACAAACTAGTGCCAGTTGCATAGAAGAAACTTGTGCCAGTTGCGTAGAACAAACTTGTGCCAGTTGCGTCAAACAAACTTGTGCCAGTTGCGAGAACAAACTTCTGCCAGTTGCGGCGAACAAACTTGTGCCAGTTGCGTCAAACAAACTTGTGCCATTTGCGTCTAACAAACTTGTGCTAGTTGCGTCGAACAAATTTGTGCCACATATGGCGAACAAACTTGTGCCAGTTGCTTCGAGAAAATTTGTGCCAGTTGCGTAAAAAAAAACATGTGCTATTTGCGTCAAACAAAATTGTGCCAGTTGCCTCAAACAAACTTGTGCCTCTTGCGTCAAACAAACTTGTGCCAGTTGCGTCAAACAAACTTGTACCAATTGAGTCGAAAAAACTTGTGCCTGTTACGTCGAACAAACTTGTGCCGGTTGCGTCTAACAAACTTGTGCCAGTTGTGTCAAACAAACTTGTGACAGTTGCGTAAAACAAACTTTTGCCAGTTGCGTCAAACAAACTTGTGCCAGTTGCGTCAAACAAACTAGTGCCAGTTGCGTCAAACAAAGTTGTGCTAGTTGCGTCAAACAAACTTGTGCCAATTGATTCGAAAAAACTTGGGCCAGTTGCGTTGAACAAACTTGTGTAAGTTGCATCTAACAAACTTGTGCCAGTTGCGTCAAACAAACTTGTGCCAGTTGCGTCGAACAAACTTGTGCCAGTTGCATCGAACAAACTAATGCCAGTTGCATAGAACAAACTTGTGCCAGTTGCGTCAAACAAACTTGTGCCAGTTGCATAGAACAAACTTGTACATGTTGCGTAGAACAACCTTGTGCCAGTTGCGTTAAACTAGTTTGTTCGACCCAAGTGGCACAAGTTTGTTTGACACAACTGGCACAGTTGCGTCAAACAAACTTGTACCAGTTGCGTCGAACAAACTTGTGCCAAATGTGTCAAACAAACTTGTGCCAGTTGGGTCGAACAAACTTGTGCCAGTTACGTTAAACAAACTTGTACCAGTTGCGTCGTACAAATTTGTGCCAGTTGCGTCGAACAAACTTGTGCCAGTTGCGTCGAACAAACTTTTGCCAGTTGCGTCGAACAAACTTGTGCCAGTTGATTAGAACAAACTTGTGCCAGTTGTGTCAAAGAAACTTGTGCCAGTTGTGTAGTACAAATTTCTGCCAGTTGCTTCGAACAAACTTGTGCCAGTTGGGTAGAACAAACATATGCCAGTTACGTCAAACAAATTTGTGCCAGGTGCGTAGAACAAACTAGTGCCAGTTGCATAGAACAAACCTATGCCAGAAGCGTAGAACAAACTTTTGCCATTTGCGTAGAACAAACTTGTACCAGTTGTGTCAAACAAACTTGTGCCAGTTGTGTACAACAAAAATGTGCCAGTTATGTAGAACAGACTTGTGCCAGTTGCGTCAAACAAACTTGTGCCAGTTGCGTCAAACAAACTTATGCCAGGTGCATAGAACAAACTTGTGCCAGTTGCATAGAACAACCTTGTGCCAGTTGCGTAGAAACAAACTTGTGCCAGTTGCGTCAAACAAACTTTTGCCAGTTGTGTCGAACAAACTTGTGCCAGTTTCGTCAAAGAAACTTGTGCCAGTTGCATCAAACAAACTTGTGCCAGTTGCGTCGAACAAACTTGTGCCAGTTGCGTCGAACAAACTTGTGCCAGTTACGGCGAACAAACTTGTGCCAGTTGCGTCGAGAAAACTTGCGCCAGTTGCGTCAAATAAACTTCTGCCATTTGCGTCAAACAAACTTGTGCCAGTTACGTCAAACAAACATGTGCCAGTGGCGTCAAACAAACTTGTGCCATTTGTGTCAAACAAACTTGTGCCAATTGAGTCAAAAAAACTTGTGCCAGTTGCGTAGAACAAACTTGTGCCAGTTGCGTCTAACAAACTTGTGCCAGTTGCGTCAAACAAACTTGAGAAAGTTGAGTCTAACAAACTTGTGCCAGTTGCATCAAACAAACTAGTGCCAGTTCCATAGAACAAACTTGTGCCAGTTGCGTCAAACAAACTTGTGCCAGTTGCATAGAACAAACTTGTGCATGTTGCGTAGAACAAATTGTGCCAGTTGCGACAAACAAACTTTTGCCAGTTGCGTCAAACAAACTTGTGCCAGTTGCGTCGAACAAACTTGTGCCAGTTGTGTCAAACAAACTTGTGCCAGTTGGGTCGAACAAACTTGTGCCAGTTACGCTAAACAAACTTGTACCAGTTGCATCGAACAAACTTGTGCCAGTTGCTTTGAACAAACTTGTGCCAGTTGTATCTAAGAAACTTGTGCCAGTTGCGTCAAACAAACTTGTGCCAGTTGCGTCGAACAAACTTGTGCCAGTTGCATCGAACAAACTAGTAATAGTTGCATAAAACAAACTTCTGCCAGTTGCGTCAAACAAACTTGTGCATGTTGCGTAGAAAAATCTTGTGCCAGTTGCGTCGAGAAAACTTGTGCCAGTTGCGTCAAACAAACTTTTGCCAGTTGCATCGAACAAACTTGTGCCAGTCGTGTGAAACAAACTTTTGCCAGTTGGGACGAACAAACTTGTGCCAGTTACGTTAAACAAACTTGTACCAGTTGCGTCGTACAAATTTGTGCCAGTTGCGTCGAACAAACTTGTGCCAGTTGCGTCGAACAAACTTGCGCCAGTTTCGTCGAACAAACTTGTGCCAGGTGCTTAGAACAAACTTGTGCCACCTGTGTCAAACAAACTTGTGCCAGTTGTGTAGAACAAACTTGTGCCAGTTGCGTCGAACAAACTTGTGCCAGTTGGGTAGAACAAACATGTGCCAGTTGCGTCAAACAAATTTGTGTTAGTTGCGTAGAACAAACTAGTGCCAGTTGCATAGAACAAACTTGTGCCAGATGCGTAGAACAAACTTTTGCCATTTGCGATGAACAAACTTGTGCCAGTTGTGTCAAACAAACTTGTGCCAGTTGTGTTCAACAAACTTTTGCCAGTTATGTAGAACAAAATTCTGCCTGTTGCATCAAACAAACTTGTGCCAGTTGCGTCAAACAAACTTGTGCCAGTTGTATAGAACAAACTTGTGCCAGTTGCATAGAACAACCTTGTGCCAGTTGCGTCAAACAAACTTGTGCCAGTTGCATCAAACAAACTTGTGCCAGTTGCGTCAAACAAACTTGTGCCAGTTGCGTCGAACAAACTTGTGCCAGTTGCGTAGAACAAACTTGTGCCAGTTGCATAGAACAAACTTGTGCCAGTTATGTAGAACAAACTTGTGCCAGTTGCGTCAAACAAACTTGTGCCAGTTGCGTCGAACAAACTTATGCCAGTTACAGCGAACAAACTTGTGCCAGTCTCATCGAGAAAACTTGTGCCAGTTGCGTAAAATAAACTTGTGCCAGTTGCATCAAACAAACTTGTGCCAGTTGCGTCAAACAAACTTGTGCCAGTTGCGTCAAACAAACTTGTTCCAGTTGCGCCAAACAAACTTGTGCAAATTGAGTCGAAAAAACTTGTGCCAGTTGCGTCGAACAAACTTGTGCCTGTTGCGTAGAACAAACTTGTGCCAGTTACCTCAAAAAAACTTAGGCCAGTTTCATCGAACAAACTTGTGTCAGTTGCATAGAACAAACTTGTGCCAGTTGCGTAGAACAATCTTGTGCCAGTTGCATCAAACAAACTTGTACCAGTTGCGTAGAACAAACTTGTGCCAGTTGCGTCACACAAACTTATGCCAGTTGCATAGAACAAACTAGTGCCAGTTGCATAGAACAAACTTGTGCCAGTTGCATAGAACAAACTTGTGCCTGTTGCGCCAAACAAACTTGTGTCAGTTGCGTCGAACTAACTTGTGCCAGTTGCGTCAAAGAAACTTGTGAAAGGTTGCGTCAAACAAACTTGTGCCAGTTGCGTCGAATATACTTGTGCCAGTTGCGTCGAACAAACTTGTGCCAGTTACATTAAACAAACTTGTGCCAGTTGCGTCGAATATACTTGTGCCAGTTGCGTCGAGAAAACTTGTGCCAGTTGCGTCAAAAAAAACTTGTGCCAGTTGCGTCAAACAAACTTGTGCCACTTGCGTCACACAAACTTGTGCCTCTTGCGTCAAACAAACTTGTGCCAGTTACGTCAAACAAACTTGTGCCAATTGACTCGAAAAAACTTGTGCCTGTTACGTCGGACAAACTTGTGCCAGTTGCGTCTAACAAATTTGTGCCAGTTGCGTCAAACAAACTTGTGCCAGTTGTGTCGAACAATCTTGTGCCAGTTGCGTCAAACAAACTTGTGCCAGTTGCGTAGAACAAACTTGTGCCAGTTGCGTAGAAGAACCTTGTGCCAGTTGCGTCAAACAAACTTGTGCCAATTGCGTCAAACAAACTTGTGCCAGTTGCGTCGGACAAACTTGTGCCAGTTGCGTCAAACAAACTTGTGCCAGTTGCGCCAAACAAACTTGTGACAGTTCTGTCAAACAAACTTGTGCCAGTTGCGTCAAACAAACTTGTACAAGTTGCGAAAACAAACTTATGCCAGTTGTGTCAAACAATCTTGTGCCAGATGTGTTGAACAAACATGTGCCAGTTACGGCGAACAAACTTGTGGCAGTTGCGTCGAGAAAACTTGTGCCAGTTGCGTCAAATAAACTTGTGCCAGTTGCATCAAACAAACTTGTGCAAGTTGCGTCAAACAAACTTGTGCCAATTGCGTCAAACAAACTTATGCCAATTGAGTCGAAAAAACTTGTGCCAGTTACGTCGAACAAACTTGTGCCAGTTGCGTCAAACAAACCTATGCCAGTTGCGTAAAACAAACTAGTGCCAGTTGCATAGAACAAACTTGTGCCAGTTGAGTAGAACAAACTTGTGCCAATTCCATCAAACAAACTTGTGCCAGTTGCGTCGAAGAAACTTGTGCCAGTTGCGTCGAAGAAACTTGTGCCAGTTGCGTCAAACAAACTTGTGCCAGTTGCGTCGAAGAAACTTGTGCCAGTTGCGTCGAACAAACTTGTGCCAGTTTCGGCGAACAAACTTGTGCCATTTGTGTCGAGAAACTTGAGCCAGTTGCATCAAATAAAATTGTGCCAGTTGCGTCAAACAAACTTGTGCCAGTTACGGCGAACAAACTTGTGCCAGTTGCGTCGAGAAAAGTTGTGCCAGTTGCGTCAAATAAACTTGTGCTAGTTGCGTCAAACAAACTTGTGCCAGTTGCGTCAAACAAACTTGTGCCAGTTGCCTCAAACAAACTTGTGCCAATTGATTCGAAAAAACTTGTGCCAGTTGCTTTGAACAAACTTGTGCCAGTTGCGTCTAAGAAACTTGTGCCAGTTGCGTCAAACAAACTTGTGCCAGTTGCGTCGAACAAACTTGTGCCAGTTGCGTCGAAGAAACTTGTGCCAGTTGCGTCGAACAAACTTGTGCCAGTTTCGGCGAACAAACTTGTGCCATTTGTGTCGAGAAACTTGAGCCAGTTGCATCAAATAAAATTGTGCCAGTTGCGTCAAACAAACTTGTGCCAGTTACGGCGAACAAACTTGTGCCAGTTGCGTCGAGAAAAGTTGTGCCAGTTGTGTCAAATAAACTTGTGCCAGTTGCGTCAAACAAACTTGTGCTAGTTGCGTCAAACAAACTTGTGCTAGTTGCGTCAAACAAACTTGTGCCAGTTGCCTCAAACAAACTTGTGCCAATTGATTCGAAAAAACTTGTGCCAGTTGCTTTGAACAAACTTGTGCCAGTTGCGTCTAAGAAACTTGTGCCAGTTGCGTCAAACAAACTTGTGCCAGTTGCGTCGAACAAACTTGTGCCAGTTGCATCGAACAAACTAGTAATAGTTGCATAAAACAAACTTGTGCCAGTTGCGTCAAACAAAATTGAGCCAGTTGCGTAGAACAAACTTGTACATGTTGCGTAGAAAAATCTTGTGCGAGTTACGTCAAACAAACTTGTGCCAGTTGCGTCAAACAAACTTGTGCCAGTTGCATCGAACAAACTTGTGCCAGTCGTGTGAAACAAACTTTTGCCAGTTGGGTCGAACAAACTTGTGCCAGTTACGTTAAACAAACTTGTACCAGTTGCATCGTACATATTTGTGCCAGTTGCGTCGAACAAACTTGTGCCAGTTGCGTTGAACAAACTTGCGCCAGTTCCGTCGAACAATCTTGTGCCAGGTGCTTAGAACAAACTTGCGCCACTTGTGTCAAACAAACTTGTGCCAGTTGGGTAAAACAAACATGTGCCAGTTGCGTCAAACAAATGTGTGCCAGTTGCGTAGAACAAACTTGTGCCAGATGCGTAGAACAAACTTTTGCCATTTGCGTTGAACAAACTTGTGCCAGTTGTGTCAAACAAACTTGTGCCAGTTGTGTACAACAAACTTGTGCCAGTTATGTAGAACAAAATTCTCCCTGTTGCATCAAACAAACTTGTGCCAGTTGCGTCAAACAAATTTCTGCCAGTTGTATAGAACAAACGTGTGCCAGTTGCATAGAATAACCTTGTGCCACTTGCGTCAAACAAACTTGTGCCAGTTGCATCAAACAAACTTGTGCCAGTTGCGTCAAAAAAACTTGTGCCAGTTGCGTCGAACAAACTTGTGCCAGTTGCGTAGAACAAACTTGTGCCAGTTGCATAGAACAAACTTGTGCCAGTAATGTATAACAAACTTGTGTCAGTTGCATCAAACAAACTTGTGCCAGTTGCGTCGAACAAACTTATGCCAGTTACAGCGAACAAACTTGTGCCAGTTTCATCGAGAAAACTTGTGCCAGTTGCGTAAAATAAACTTGTGCCAGTTGCATCAAACAAACTTGTGCTAGTTGCGTCAAACAAACTTGTGCCAGTTGGTTCAAAGAAACTTGTTCCAGTTGCGCCAAACAAACTTGTGCCAATTGAGTCAAAAAAACTTGTGCCAGTTGCGTCGAACAAACTTGTGCCAGTTGCGTCTAACAAACTTGTGCCAGTTGCGTCAAAAAAACTTAGGCCAGTTGTGTCAAACAAACTTCAGCCAATTGAGTCGAAAAAACTTGTGCCAGTTGCATCGAACAAACTTGTGGCAGTTGCGTCTAACAAACTTGTGCCAGTTGCGTCAAACAAACTTGGGCCAATTGCGTCAAACAAACTTATGCCAATTGAGTCGAAAAAACTTGTGCCAGTTACGTCGAACAAACTTGTGCCAGTTGCGTCTAACAAACTTGTCCCAGTTGCGTCAAACAAACTTGGGCCAGTTGCGCCGAACAAACTTGTGCCAGTTGCGTCAAACAAACTTCTGCCAGTTGCATCAAACAAACTTGTGCCAGTTACATCAAACAAACTTGTGTCAGTTGCGTAGAACAAACTTGTGCCAGTTTCGTAGAACAACCTTGTGCCAGTTGCATCAAACAAACTTGTGCCAGTTTTGTCAAACAAGCTTGTGCCAGTTGCGTCAAACAAACTTGTGCCAGTTGCGTCAAACAAACTTGTGCCAGTTGGGTCGAACAAACTTGTGCCAGTTGCGTTAAACAAACCTCTGCCAGTTGCATCGAACAAACTTGTGTCAGTTGCGTCTAACAAACTTGTGCCAGTTGCGTCGAACAAACTTGTGTCAGTTGGGTAGAACAAACTTTTGCCAGTTGCGTGAAACAAACTTGTGCCAGTTGCGGAAAACAAACTAGTGTCAGTTGGATAGAACAAACTTGTGCCAGATGCGTAGAATAAACTTGTGCCAGTTGCGTAGAACAAACTTGTGCCAGTTACGTAGAACAAACTTCTGCCAGTTGCATAGAACAAACTTGTGCCAGATGCGTAGAACAAACTTGTGCCAGTTGCATAGAAGAAACTTGTGCCAGTTGCGTAGAACAAACTTGTACCAGTTGCGTAGAACAAACTTGTGACAGTTGCGTAGAACAAACTTGTGCCAGTTGCGTAGAACAAACTTGTGCTAGTTGCGTAGAACAAACTTGTGCAATTTTCATAGAACAAACTTGTGCCAGTTGCGTAGAACAAACTTGTGCCAGTTGTGTAGAACAAACTTGTACCAGTTGCGTAGAACAAACTTGTGACAGTTGCGTAGAACAAACTTTTGCCAGTTGCGTAGAACAAACTTGTGCTAGTTGCGTAGAACAAACTTGTGCAAGTTGCATAGAACAAACTTGTGCCAGTTGTGTAGAACATACTTGTGCCAGTTGCGCGGAGAAAAGTTGTGCCAGTTGCGTCAAATAAACTTGTGCCAGTTGCGTCAAACAAACTTGTGCCAGTTGAGTCAAACAAACTTGTGACAGTTGCGTCAAACAAACTTGTGCCAGTTGCATCAAACAAACTTGTGCCAATTGTGTCGAAGAAACTTGTGCCAGTTGCGTCGAACAATCTTGTGCCAGTTGCGTCTAACAAACTTGTGCCAGTTGCGTCAAACAAACTTGGGCTAGTTGCGTCGAACAAACTTGTGCCAGTTGCATCGAACAAACTTGTGCCAGTTGCGTAGAACAAACTTGTGCCAGTTGCGTCAAACAAACTTGTGCCAGTTGCGTAGAACAAACTTGTGCCAGTTGTATAGAACAACCTTGTGCCAGTTGCGTCAAACAAACTTGTGCCAGTTGCGTCAAACAAACTTGTGCCAGTTGCGTAGAACAAAATTGTGCCAGTTGTGTCAAACAAACTTGTGCCAGTTGGTTCGAACAAACTTGTGTCAGTTGCGTCCAACAAACTTGTACCAGTTGCGTCAATCAAACTTGTGCCAGTTGCGTCGAACAAACTTGTACCAGTTGCGTAGAACAAACTTGTCCCAGTTGCGTCAAACAAACTTATGCCAGTTGCATAGAACAAACTAGTGCCAGTTGCATAGATCAAACTTGTACCAGTTGCGTAGAACAAACTTGTGCCAGTTACGTCAAACAAACTTGTGCCAGTTGCGTCGAACAAAGTTGTGCCAGTTGCGTCGAACAAACATGTGCCAGTTGTGTACAACAAACTTGTGCCAGTTATGTAGAACAAACTTGTGCCTGTTGCGTCAAACAAACTTGTGCCAGTTGCGTCAAACAAACTTGTGCCAGTTGCATAGAACAAACTTGTGCCAGTTGCATAGAACAACCTTGTGCCAATTGCGTCACACAAACTTGTGCCAGTTGCGTCAAACAAACTTGTGCCAATTGCGTCATACAAACTTGTGCCAGTTGCGTCGAACAAACTTGTGCCAGTTGCGTCGAACAAACTTCTGCCAGTTGCGTCCAACAAACTTGTGCCAGTTGCGTCGAACAAACTTGTGCCAGTTGCGTCGAACAAACTTGTGCCAGTTGCGTCGAACAAACTTGTGCCAGTTGCATCCAACAAACTTGTGCCAGTTGCGTCAAACAAACTTTTGCCAGTTGCGTCAAAAAAACTTGTGCCAGTTGCGTCAAAAAAACTTGGGCCCGTTGCGTTGAACAAACTTGTGCCAGTTGCGTAAAAAAAACTTGTGCCAGTTGCGTCAAGCAAACTTGTGCCAGTTGTGTAGAACAAACTTGTGCCAGTTGCGTAGAACAACCTTGTGCCAGTTGCGTCGAACAAACTTGTGCCAGTTGCATAGAACAAACTTGTGCAAGTTGTGTAGAACAAACTTGTGCCAGTTGCGTAGAACAACCTTATACCAGTTGCGTCGAACAAACTTGTGCCAGTTGCGTAGAACAAACTTGTGCCAGTTGCGTAGAACAAACTTGTGCCAGTTGCGTAGAACAAACTTGTGCCAGTTGCGTAGAACAAACTTGTGCCAGTTGCGTAGAACAAACTTGTGCCAGTTGCGTAGAACAACCTTGTGCCAGTTGCATCGAACAAACTTGTGCCAGTTGCATAGAACAAACTTGTGCAAGTTGCGTAGAACAAACTTGTGCCAGTTGCGTAGAACAACCTTATACCAGTTGCGTAGAACAAACTAGTGCCAGTTGCATAGAACAAACTTGTGCCAGTTGCGTAGAACAAACTTGTGCCAATTGCGTCAAACAAACTTGTGCCAGTTGCGTCGAACAAACTTGTGCCAGTTTCATCAAAGAAACTTGTGCCAGTTGCATCAAACAAAATTGTGCCAGTTGTGTCGAAAAAACTTGTGCCAGTTGCGTCGAACAAACTTGTGCCAGTTATGGCGAACAAACTTGTGCCAGTTGCATCGAGAAAACTTGTGCCAGTTGCGTCAAATAAACTTGTGCCAGTTGCGTCAAACAAACTTGTGCCAGTTACGTCAAACAAACTTGTGCCAGTGGCGTCAAACAAACTTGTGCCAGTTGTGTCAAACAAACTTCAGCCAATTGAGTCGAAAAAACTTGTGCCAGTTGCATCGAACAAACTTGTGGCAGTTGCGTCTAACAAACTTGTGCCAGTTGCGTCAAACAAACTTGGGCCAGTTGCGTCGAACAAACTTGTGCCAGTTGCATCAAACAAACTAGTGCCAGTTCCATAGAACAAACTTGTTCCAGTTGCGTCAAACAAACATGTGCCTTTGCGTAGAACAAACTTGTGCATGTTGCGTAGAACAAACTTGTGCCAGTTGCGTCAAACAAACTTTTGCCAGTTGCGTCAAACAAACTTTTGCCAGTTGCGTAGAACAAACTTGTGCTAGTTGCGTAGAACAAACTTGTGCATGTTGCGTAGAACAAACTTGTGCATGTTGCGTAGAACAAACTTGTGCCAGTTGCGTCCAACAAACTTGTGCCAGTTGCGTCGAACAAACTTGTGCCAGTTGCGTCGAACAAACTTGTGCCAGTTGCGTCTAACAAACTTGTGCCAGTTGCATCCAACAAACTTGTGCCAGTTGCGTCGAACAAACTTTTGCCAGTTGCGTCGAAAAAACTTGCGCCAGTTCCGTCGAACAAACTTGTGCCAGTTGCTTAGAACAAACTTGTGCCAGTTGTGTCAAACAAACTTGTGCCAGTTGCATAGAACAAACTTGTGCCAGTTGCGTCGAACAAACTTGTGCCAGTTGGGTAGAACAAACATGTGCCAGTTGCGTCAAACAAATTTGTGCCCGTTGCCTAGAACAAACTTGTGCCAGTTGCATAGAATAACCTTGTGCCACTTGCGTCAAACAAACTTGTGCCAGTTGCTTCAAACAAACTTGTGCCTGTGGCGTTGAACAAAGATGTGCCAGTTACGGCGAACAAACTTGTGCCAGTTGCATCGAGAAAACTTGTGCCAGTTGCGTCAAAAAGACTTGTGCCAGTTGCGTCAAACCATCTTGTGCCAGTTGCCTCGAACAAACCTGTGCCACTTATGTTGAACAAACTTGTGTCAGTTGCGTCGAGAAAACTTGTGCCAGTTGCGTCAAATAAACTTGTGCCAGTTGCGTCAAACAAACTTGTGCAAGTTGCGTCAAACAAACTTGTGCCAGTTGCGTCAAACAAACTTGTGCCAATTGAGTCGAAAAAACTTGTTCCAGTTACATCGAACAAACTTGTGCCAGTTGCGTCTAACAAACTTGTGCCAGTTGCTTCAAACAAACTTGGGCCACTTGCGCCGAACAAACTTGTGCCAGTTGCGTCAAACAAACTTCTGCCAGTTGCATCAAACAAACTTGTGCCAGTTGCATCAAACAAACTTGTGCCAGTTGCGTAGAACAAACTTGTGCCAGTTTCGTAGAACAACCTTGTGCCAGTTGTGTCAAACAAACTTGTGCCAGTTGTGTCAAACAAGCTTGTGCCAGTTGCGTCAAAAAAACTTGTGCCAGTTGCGTCAAACAAACTTGTGCCAGTTGGGTCGAACAAACTTGTGCCAGTTGCGTTAAACAAACTTGTGCCAGTTGCATCAAACAAACTCGTGTCAGTTGCGTCGAACAAACTTGTGCCAGTTGCGTCGAACAAACTTGCGCCAGTTGCGTCAAACAAACTTGTGCCAGTTGCGTTGAACAACCTTCTGCCAGTTGCGTCAAACAAACTTGTGTCAGTTGCATCGAACAAACTTGTGCCAGTTGCGTCGAACAAACTTGTGCCAATTGCGTCGAACAAACTTGCGCCAGTTGCGTCAAACAAACTTGTGCTAGTTGCGTTGAACAAACTTCTGCCAGTTGTGTCAAACAAACTTGTGTCAGTTGCATAGAACAAACTTGTGTCAGTTGGGTAGAACAAACTTGTGCCAGTTGCGTCAAACAAACTTGTGCCAGTTGCGTCAAACAAACTTGTGACCATTGTGTCAAACAAACTTGTGCCAGTTGCGTCGAACAAACTTGTTTCAATTGGGTAGAACAAATTTGTGCCAGTTGCGTCAAACAAACTTTTGCCAGTTGCGTAGAACAAACTTGTGCCAGTTGCATAGAACAAACTTGTGCCAGTTATGTAGAAGAAACTTGTGCCAGTTGCGTCATACAAACTTGTGCCAGTTGCGTCAAACAAACTTGTGCCAGTTACTGCGAACAAACTTGTGCCAGTTTCGTCGAGAAAACTTGTGCCAATTGCGTCAAAAAAACTTGTGCCAGTTGCGTCAAACAAACTTGTGCCAGTTGCGTCAAACAAACTTGTGCCAGTTGCGTCAAACAAACTTGGGCCAGTTGCGGTGAACAAACTTGTGCCAGTTGCATCGAACAAACTTGTGCCAGTTGCGTAGAACGAACTTGTGCCAGTTGTGTAGAACAACCTTGTGCCAGTTGCGTCAAACAAACTTGTGCCAGTTGCATCAAACAAACTTGTGCCAGTTGCATCGAACAAACTTGTGCCAGTTGTGTCAAACAAACTTTTGCTAGTTAGTTCGAACAAACTTGTGCCAGTTGCGTCGAAGAAACTTTTACCAGTTGCGTCGAACAAACTTGTGCCAGTTGCGTCGAACAAACTTGTACCAGTTGCGTAGAACAAACTTGTGCCAGTTGCGTCAAACAAACTTATGCCAGTTGCATAGAACAAACTAGTGCCAGTTGCATAGAACAAACTTGTGCCAGTTGCGTAGAACAAACTTGTGCCAGTTGCATGATACAAACTTATGCCAGTTACGTCGAACAAACTTGTGCCAGTTGCGTCGAAGAAACTTGTGCCAGTTGCGTCAAACAAACTTGTGCCAGTTACGTCGAACATACTTGTGCCAGTTGCGTCAAACAAACTTGTGCCAGTTACTTCGAACATACTTGTGCCAATTGCGTCGAGAAAACTTGTGCCAGTTGCGTCAAAAAAAACTTGTGCCAGTTGCGTCAAACAAACTTGTGGCAGTTTCGTCACACAAACTTGTGCCTATTGCGTCAAACAAACTTGTGCCAGTTGCGTCAAAAAAAACTTGTGCCAGTTGCGTCAAACAAACTTGTGGCAGTTTCGTCACACAAACTTGTGCCTATTGCGTCAAACAAACTTGTGCCAGTTGCATCAAACAAACTTGTGCCAGTTGCGCCAAACAAACTTGTGACAGTTCCATCAAACAAACTTGTGCCAGTTGCGTCAAACAAACTTGTACAAGTTGCGAAAACAAACTTATGCCAGTTGTGTCAAACAATCTTGTGCCAGATGTGTTGAACAAACATGTGCCAGTTGCATCGAACAAACTTGTGCCAGTTGCATCGAACAAACTTGTGCCAGTTGCGTCGAACAAACTTGTGCCAGTTGCGTCGAACAAACTTGTGCCAGTTGCGTCGAACAAACTTGTGCCAGTTGCGTCAAACAAACTTGAGCCAGTTGCGTCCAACAAACTTGTGCCAGTTGCGTAGAAGAAACTTATGCCAGTTGCATCCAACAAACTTGTGCCAGTTGCGTAGAACAAACTAGTGCCAGTTGCATACAACAAACTTGTGCCAGATGCGTAGAACAAACTAGTGCCAGTTGCATACAACAAACTTGTGCCAGATGCGTAGAACAAACTAGTGCCAGTTGCATACAACAAACTTGTGCCAGATGCGTAGAACAAACTAGTGCCAGTTGCATAGAACAAATTAGTGCCAGATGCGTCAAACAAACTTGTGCCAGTTGCTTCGAACAAACTTGTGCCAGTGGCGTCGAACAAACTTGTGCCAGTTGCGTCAAGAAAACTTGTGCCAGTTGCGTCAAAAAGACTTGTGCCAGTTGCGTCAAACAAACTTGTGCCAGTTGCGTCGAACAAACCTGTGCCAGTTACGGCGAACAAACTTGTGCCAGTTGCGTCGAGAAAACTTGTGCCAGTTGCGTCAAATAAACTTGTGCCAGTTGCGTCAAACAAACTTGTGCAAGTTGCGTCAAACAAACTTGTGCCAGTTGCGTCAAGCAAACTTCTGCCAATTAAGTCGAAAAAACTTGTTCCAGTTACATCGAACAAACTTGTGCCAGTTGCGTCTAACAAACTTGTGCCAGTTGCTTCAAACAAACTTGGGCCACTTGCGCCGAACAAACTTGTGCCAGTTGCGTCAAACAAACTTCTGCCAGTTGCATCAAACAAACTTGTGCCAGTTGCATCAAACAAACTTGTGCCAGTTTCGTAGAACAACCTTGTGCCAGTTGCGTTAAACAAACTTGTGCCAGTTGTGTCAAACAAGCTTGTGCCAGTTGCGTCAAACAAACTTGTGCCAGTTGCGTCTGTGCCAGTTGCGTCAAACAAACTTGTGCCAGTTGCGTTAAACAAACTTGTGCCAGATGCATCAAACAAACTTGTGCCAGTTGCGTCGAACAAACTTGTGCCAGTTGCGTTGAACAAACTTGCGCCAGTTGCGTCAAACAAACTTGTGCCAGTTGCGTTGAACAAAATTCTGCCAGTTGTGTCAAACAACCTTGTGTCAGTTGCATCGAACAAACTTGTGCCAGTTGCGTCGAACAAACTTGTGCCAATTGCGTCGAACAAACTTGTGCCAGTTGCGTCAAACAAACTTGTGCCAGTTGCGTTGAACAAACTTCTGCCAGTTATGTCAAACAAACTTGTGTCAGTTGCATAGAACAAACTTGTGCCAGTTGGGTAGAACAAACTTGTGCCAGTTGCGTCAAACAAACTTGTGCCAGTTGCGTCGAACAAACTTGTGCCAGTTGTGTAAAACAAACTTGTGCCAGTTGCAACGAACAAACTTTTGCCAGTTGCGTCGAACAAACTCGTGCCAGTTGCGTCGAACAAACTTGCGCCAGTTGCGTCGAACAAACTTGTGCCAGTTGCGTTGAACAAACTTGTACCAATTGAGTCGAAAAAACTTGTGCCTGTTACGTCGAACAAACTTGTGCCAGTTGCGTCTAACAAACTTGTGCAAGTTGCGTCGAACAAACTTGTGCCAGTTGCATCAAACAAACTTGTGCCAGTTGTGTAGAACAAACTTGTGCCAGTTGCGTCAAACAAACTTGTGCCATTTGCGTAGAACAAACTTGTGCCAGTTGCGTAGAAAAACATTGTGCCAGTTGCGTCAAACAAACTGGTGCCAGTTGCGTCAAACAAACTTGTGCCAGTTGCGTCAAACAAACTTGTGCCAGTTGCGTCAAACAAACTTGTGCCAGTTGGGTCGAACAAACTTGTGCCAGTTGCGTTAAACAAACTTGTGCTAGTTGCATCGAACAAACTTTTGCCAGTTGCGTCGAACAAACTTGTGTCAGGTGCGTCGAACAAACTTGCGCCAGTTGCGTCGAACAAACTTGTGCCAGTTGCGTTGAACAAACTTCTGCCAATTGTGTCAAACAAACTTTTGTCAGTTGCGTAGAACAAAATTGTGCCAGTTGCGTCAAACAAACTTGTGTAAATTGGGTAGAACAAATTTGTGCCAGTTACGTGAAACAAACTTGTGCCAGTTGCGTAGAACAAACTAGTGCCAGTTGCATAGAACAAACTTGTGCCAGATGCGTATAACAAACTTGTGCCTGTTGCGTAGACCAAACTTGTGCCAGTTGCATAGAACAAACTTGTGCCAGTTATGTAGAACAAACTTGTGCCACTTGCGTCAAACAAACTTGTGCCAGTTGCGTCAAACAAACTTGTGCCAGTTAATGCGAACAAACTTGTGCCAGTTTCGTCGAGAAAATTTGTGCCAGTTGCGTCAAATAAACTTGTGCCAGTTGCGTCAAACAAACTTGTGCCAGTTGCGTCAAACAAACTTGTGCCAGTTGCGTCAAACAAACTTGTTCCAGTTGCGTCAAACAAACTTGTGCCAATTGAGTCGAAAAAACTTGTGCCAGTTGCGTCGAACAAACTTGTGCCAGTTGCGTCTGGCAAACTTGTGCCAGTTGCGTCAAAAAAACTTGTGTCAGTGGCATCCAACAAACTTGTGCCAGTTGCGTAGAACAACCTTGTGCCAGTTGCGTGAAAGAAACTTGTGCCAGTTGCGTAAAACAAACTTGTGCCACTTGCGTAGAACAACCTTGTGCCAGTTGCGTCGAACAAACTTGTGCCACTTGCGTCAAACGAACTTGTGCCAGTTTGTCGAACAAACTTGTGCCAGTTGCGTCGAAGAAACCTGTGCCAGTTGCGTCAAACAAACTTGTGCCAGTTGCGTCGAACAAACTTGTGCCAGTTGCGTCGAACAAACTTGTGCCAGTTACGGCGAACCAACTTGTGCCACTTGCGTCGAGAAAACTTGTGCCAGTTGCATCAAATAAACTTGTGCCAGTTGCGTCAAACAAACTTGTGCCAGTTACGGCGAACAAACTTGTGCCAGTTGCATCGAGAAAAGTTGTGCCTCTTTACGTCAAATAAACTTGTGCCAGTTGCGTCAAACAAGCTTGTGCCAGTTGCGTCAAACAAACTTGTGCCAGTTGCGTCAAACAAACTTGTGCCAGTTGCGTCAAACAAACTTGTGCCAATTGATTAAAAAAAACTTGTGCCAGTTGCGTTGAACAAACTTGTGCCAGTTGCGTCTAACAAACTTGTGCCAGTTCCGTCAAACAAACTTGTGCCGGTTGCGTCGAACAAACTTGTGCCAGTGGCATCGAACAAACTAGTGCCAGTTGCATAGAACAAACTTGTGCCAGTTGTGTCAAACAAACTTGTGCCAGTTCTGTACAACAAACTTGTGCCAGTTATGTAGAACAAACTTCTGCCTGTTGCATCAAACAAACTTGTGCCAGTTGCGTCAAACAAACTTGTGCCAGTTGTATAGAACAAACTTGTGCTAGTTGCATAGAACAACCTTGTGCCAGTTGCATCAAACAAACTTGTGCCAGTTGCATCAAACAAACTTGTGCCAGTTGCGTCAAACAAACTTGTGTCAGTTGCGTCGAACAAACTTTTGCCAGTTGCGTAGAACAAACTTGTGCCAGTTGCATAGAACAAACTTGTGCCAGTTATGTAGAACAAACTTGTGCCAGTAGCGTCAAACAAACTTGTGCCAGTTGGGTAGAACAAACATGTGCTAGTTGTGTCAAACAAATTTGTGCCAGTTGCACAGAACAAACTTGTTCCAGTTGAGTAGAACAAACTTGTGCCAATTGCGTCAAACAAACTTGTGCCGGTTCGTCGAACAAACTTGTGCCAGTTGCGTCGAAGAAACTTGTGCCAGTTGCGTCAAACAAACTTTTGCCAGTTGCGTCGAACAAACTTGTGCCAGTTGCGTCGAACAAACTTGTGCCAGTTACGGCGAACCAACTTGTGCCACTTGCGTCGAGAAAACTTGTGCCAGTTGCGTCAAATAAACTTGTGCCAGTTGCGTCAAATAAACTTGTGGTAGTTACGGCGAACAAACTTGTGCCAGTTGCATCGAGAAAAGTTGTGCCAGTTGCGTCAAATAAACTTGTGCCAGTTGCGTCAAACAAACTTGTACCAGTTGCGTCAAACAAACTTGTGCCAGTTGCGTCAAACAAACTTGTGCCAGTTGCGGCAAACAAACTTGTGCCAGTTGCGTCAAACAAACTTGTGCCAATTGATTAAAAAAAACTTGTGCCAGTTGCGTTGACAAACTTGTGCCAGTTGCGTCTAACAAACTTGTGCCAGCTGCGTCAAACAAACTTGTGCCAGTTGCGTCGAACAAACTTGTGCCAGTTGCATCGAACACACTAGTGCCAGTTGCATAGAACAAACTTGTGCCAGTTGCGTCAAACAAACTTGTGCCAGTTGCATAGATCAAACTTGTACATGTTGCGTAGAACAACCTTGTGCCAGTTGCGTCAAACAAACTTGTGCCAGTTGTGTCAAACAAACTTGTGCCAGTTGGGTCGAACAAACTTGTGCCAGTTATGTTAAACAAACTTGTTCCAGTTGCGTCGAACAAACTTGTGCCAGTTGCGTCGAACAAACTTTGCCAGTCCCATCGAACAAACTTGTGCCAGTTGCATCGAACAAACTTGTGCCAGTTGCTTAGAACAAACTTGTGCCAGTTGTGTCAAACAAACTTGTGCCAGTTGCATCAAACAAACTTGTGCCAGTTGCGTCGAACAAACTTGTGCCAGGTGGGTAGAACAAACATGTGCCAGTTGTGTCAAACAAATTTGTGCCAGTTGCGTAGAACACACTAGTGCCAATTGCATAGAACAAACTTGTGCCAGATGCGTAGAACAAACATTTGTCATTTGCGTAGAACAAACTTGTGCCAGTTGTGTCAAACAAACCTGTGCCAGTTGTGTACAACAAACTAGTAAGAGTTTCGTAGAACAAACTTGTGCCAGTTGCACAGAACAAACTTGTGCCAGTTGCGTAGAACAAACTTGTGCCAGTTGCATCAAACAAACTTGTGCCAGTCGCGTCGAACAAACTTGTGCCAGTTGCTTCGAAGAAACTTGTGCCAGTTGCGTCAAACAAACTTGTGCCATTTGCGTTGAACAAACTTGTGCCAGTTGCGTCGAACAAACTTATGCCAGATATGGCGAACAAACTTGTGCCAGTTGCATAAAAAAAAACTTGTGCCAGTTGCGTCAAACAAACTTGTGCCAGTTGCGTCAAACAAACTTGTGCCTCTTGTGTCAAACAAACTTGTGCCAGTTGCGTCAAACAAACTTGTACCAATTGAGTCGAAAAAACTTGTGCCTGTTACGTCGAACGAACTTGTGCCAGTTGCGTCTAACAAACTTGTGCCAGTTGCGTCAAACAAACTTGTGCCAGTTGCGTCAAACAAACTTGGGCCAGTTGCGGTGAACAAACTTGTGCCAGTTGCATCGAACAAACTTGTGCCAGTTGCGTAGAACAAACTTGTGCCAGTTGCGTCAAAAAAACTTGTGCCAGTTGCGTAGAACAAACTTCTGCCAGTTGCGTAGAACAACCTTGTGCCAGTTGCGTCAAACAAACTTGTGCCAGTTGCGTCAAACAAACTTGTGCCAGTTGCGTCGAACAAACTTGTGCCAGTTGTGTCAAACAAACTGTTGCTAGTTAGTTCGAACAAACTTGTGCCAGTTGCGTCGAAGAAACTTTTACCAGTTGCGTCGAACAAACTTGTGCCAGTTGCGTCGAACAAAGTTGTACCAGTTGCGTAGAACAAACTTGTGCCAGTTGCGTCAAACAAACTTATGCCAGTTGCATAGAACAAACTAGTGCCAGTTGCATAGAACAAACTTGTGCCAGTTGCGTAGAACAAACTTGTGCCAGTTGCATGAAACAAACTTGTGCCAGTTGCGTCGAACAAACTTGTGCCAGTTGCGTCGAAGAAACTTGTGCCAGTTGCGTCAAACAAACTTGTGCCAGTTACGTCGAACATAATTGTGCCAGTTGCGTCGAACACACTTGTGCCAGTTACATTAAACAAACTTGTGTCAGTTGCGTCGAGAAAACTTGTGCCAGTTGCGTCAAAAAAAACTTGTGCCAGTTGCGTCAAACAAACTTGTGCCAGTTGCGTCACACAAACTTGTGCCTCTTTCGTCAAACAAACTTGTGCCAGTTGCGTCGAACAAACTTGTGCCAGTTGCGTCAAACAAACTTGTGCCAGTTACGCAGAACAAACTTGTGCCAGTTGCGTAGATGAACCTTGTGCCAGTTGCGTAGATGAACCTTGTGCCAGTTGCGTCGAACAAACTTGTGACAGTTCCATCAAACAAACTTGTGCCAGTTGCGTCAAACAAACTTGTACAAGTTGCGAAAACAAACTTTTGCCAGTTGTGTCAAACAATCTTGTGCCATATGTGTTGAACACACATGTGCCAGTTGCATCGAACAAACTTGTGCCAGTTACGTCGAACAAACTTGTGCCAGTTGCGTAGAACAAACTTGTGCCAGTTGCGTTGAACAAACTTGTGCCAGTTGCGTCAAACAAACTTGTGCCAGTTGCGTCAAACAAACTTGAGCCAGTTGCGTCCAAAAAACTTGTGCCAGTTGCGTAGAAGAAACTTGTGCCAGTTGTGTCCAACAAACTTGTGCCAGTTGCGTAGAACAAACTAGTGCCAGTTGCGTCGAACAAACTTGTGCCAGTTGCGTAGAACAAACTTGTGCCAGTTGCGTAGAACAAACTTGTGCCAGTTGCATCGAACAAATTAGTGCCAGATGCGTCAAACAAACTTGTGCCAGTTGCTTCGAACAAACTTGTGCCAGTAGCGTCGAACAAACTTGTGCCAGTTACGGCGAACAAACTTGTGCCAGTTGCGTCGAGAAAACTTGTGCCAGTTGCGTCAAAAAGACTTGTGCCAGTTGCGTCAAACAAACTTGTGCCAGTTGCGTCGAACAAACCTGTGTCAGTTACTGCGAACAAACTTGTGCCAGTTGCGTCGAGAAAACTTGTGCCAGTTGCGTCAAACAAACTTGTGCAAGTTGCGTCAAACAAACTTGTGCCAGTTGCGTCAAACAAACTTCTGCCAATTAAGTCGAAAAAACTTGTTCCAGTTACATCGAACAAACTTGTGCCAGTTGCGTCTAACAAACTTGTGCCAGTTGCTTCAAACAAACTTGTGCCAGTTGCGCCGAACAAACTTGTGCCAGTTGCGTCAAACAAACTTCTGCCAGTTGCATCAAACAAACTTGTGCCAGTTGCATCAAACAAACTTGTGCCAGTTGCGTAGAACAAACTTGTGCCAGTTTCGTAGAACAACCTTGTGCCAGTTGCGTCAAACAAACTTGTGCCAGTTGTGTCAAACAAACTTGTGCCAGTTGCGTCAAACAAACTTGTGCTAGTTGCGTGTGTGCCAGTTGCGTCAAACAAACTTGTGCCAGTTGCGTTAAACAAACTTGTGCCAGTTGCATGAAACAAACTTGAGCCAGTTGTGTCGAACAAACTTGTGCCAGTTGCGTCGAACAAACTTGCGCCAGTTGCATCAAACAAAATTGTGCCAGTTGCGTTGAACAAACTTCTGCCAGTTGTGTCAAACAAACTTGTGTCAGTTGCATCGAACAAACTTGTGCCAGTTGCGTCGAACAAACTTGTGCCAATTGCGTCGAACAAACTTGCACCAGTTGCGTCAAACAAACTTGTGCCAGTTGCGTTGAACAAACTTCTGCCAGTTATGTCAAACAAACTTGTGTCAGTTGCATAGAACAAACTTGTGTCAGTTGGGTAGAACAAACTTGTGCCAGTTGCGTCAAACAAACTTGTGCCTGTTGCGTCGAACAAACTTGTGCCAGTTGTGTAAAACAAACTTGTGCCAGTTGGTTCGAACAAACTTGTGAGAGTTGCGTCCAACAAACTTGTACTAGTTGCGTCAAACAAACTTGTGCCAGATGCGTAGAACAAACTTGTGGCAATTGCGTAGAACAAACTTGTGCCAGTTGCGTCAAACAAACTTATGCCAGTTGCATAAAACAAACTAGTGCCAAGTGCATAAAACAAACTTGTGCCAGTTGCGTAGAACAAACTTGTGCCAGTTGCATAGAACAAACTTGTGCCAGTTGCGTCGAACAAACTTGTGCCAGTTGTGTCGAAGAAACTTGTGCCAGTTGCGTCAAACAAACATGTGCCAGTTGCGTCGAACAAACTTGTACCAGTTGCGTCGAACAAACTTGTGCCAGATATGGCGAACAAACTTGTGCCAGTTGCGTCGAGAAAACTTGTGCCAGTTGCGTCAAAAAAAACTTGTGCCAGTTGCGTCAAACAAACTTGTGCCAGTTGCATCAAACAAACTTGTGCCTCTTGCGTCAAACAAACTTGTGCCAGTTGTGTCAAACAAACTTGTACCAATTGAGTCGAAAAAACTTGTGCCTGTTACGTCGAACAAACTTGTGCCAGTTGCGTCTAAGAAACTTGTGCAAGTTGCGTCGAACAAACTTGTGCCAGTTGCGTCAAACAAACTTGTGCCAGTTGTGTAAAACAAACTTGTGCCAGTTGCGTCAAACAAACTTG
The DNA here is from genome assembly GCA_039081455.1 of Macrobrachium rosenbergii. Taxonomy (NCBI): domain Eukaryota; kingdom Metazoa; phylum Arthropoda; class Malacostraca; order Decapoda; family Palaemonidae; genus Macrobrachium; species Macrobrachium rosenbergii. The sequence goes on along the minus strand of JANJGK010000317.1, from coordinate 86,432 downwards.
TGCCATTTGCGTAGAACAAACTTGTGCCAGTTGCGTAGAAGAACATTGTGCCAGTTGCGTCAAACAAACTTGTGCCAGTTGCGTCAAACAAACTTGTGCCAGTTGCGTCAAACAAACTTTTGCCAGTTGGGTCGAACAAACTTGTGCCAGTTGCGTTAAACAAACTTGTGCTAGTTGCATCGAACAAACTTTTGCCAGTTGCGTCGAACAAACTTGTGCCAGTTGCGTCGAACAAACTTGCGCCAGTTGCGTCGAATAAACTTGTGCCAGTTGCGTTGAACAAACTTCTGCCAATTGTGTCAAACAAACTTTTGTCAGTTGCGTAGAACAAACTTGTGCCAGTTGCGTCGAACAAACTTGTGTCAATTGGGTAGAACAAATTTGTGCCAGTTGCGTGAAACAAACTTGTGCCAGTTGCGTAGAACAAACTAGTGCCAGTTGCATAGAACAAACTTGTGTCAGATGCGTAAAACAAACTTGTGCCTGTTGCGTTAGAACAAACTTGTGCCAGTTGCATAGAACAAACTTGTGCCAGTTATGTAGAACAAACTTGTGCCACTTGCGTCAAACAAACTTGTGCCAGTTGCGTAGAACAAACTTGTGCCAGTTACCGCGAACAAGCTTGTGCCAGTTTCGTCGAGAAAACTTGTGCCAGTTGCGTCAAATAAATTTGTGCCAGTTGCGTCAAACAAACTTGTGCCAGTTGCGTCAAACAAACTTGTGCCAGTTGCGTCAAACAAACTTGTTCCAGTTGCGTCAAACAAACTTGTGCCAATTGAGTCGAAAAAACTTGTGCCAGTTGCGTCGAACAAACTTGTGCCAGTTGCGTCTGGCAAACTTGTGCCAGTTGCGTCAAAAAAACTTGGGCCAGTTTCGTCGAACAAACTTGTGTCAGTGACATCCAACAAACTTGTGCCAGTTGCGTAGAACAACCTTGTGCCAGTTGCGTGAAAGAAACTTTTGCCAGTTGCGTAAAACAAACTTGTGCCAGTTGCGTAAAACAAACTTGTGCCAGTTGCGTAAAACAAACTTGTGCCAGTTGCGTCGAACAAACTTGTGCTAGTTTCTAGAACAAACTTGTGCCAGTTGCATAGAACAAACTTGTGCCAATTGAGTAGAACAAAATTGTGCCAATTGCGTCAAACGAACTTGTGCCAGTTCGTCGAACAAACTTGTGCCAGTTGCGTCGAAGAAACTTGTGCCAGTTGCGTCAAACAAACTTATGCCAGGTGCGTCGAACAAACTTGTGCCAGTTGCGCCGAACAAACTTGTGCCAGTTACGGTGAACCAACTTGTGCCACTTGCGTCGAGAAAACTTGTGCCAGTTGCATCAAATAAACTTGTGCCAGTTGCGTCAAACAAACTTGTGCCAGTTACGACGAACAAACTTGTGCCAGTTGCATCGAGAAAAGTTGTGCCAGTTATGTCAAATAAACTTGTGCCAGTTGCGTCAAACAAACTTGTGCCAGTTGCGTCAAACAAACTTGTGCCAGTTGCGTCAAACAAACTTGTGCCAGTTGCGTCAAACAAACTTGTGCCAATTGATTAAAAAAACCTTGTGCCAGTTGCGTTGAACAAACTTGTGCCAGTTGCGTCTAACAAACTTGTGCCAGTTGCGTCAAACAAACTTGTGCCAGTTGCGTCGAACAAACTTGTGCCAGTGGCATCGAACAAACTTGTGCCAGTTGCATAGAACAAACTTGTGCCAGTTGCGTCAAACAAACTTGTGCCTCTTGTGTCAAACAAACTTGTGCCAGTTGCGTCAAACAAACTTGTACCAATTGAGTCGAAAAAACTTGTGCCTGTTACGTCGAACAAACTTGTGCCAGTTGCGTAGAACAAACTTGTGCCAGTTGCGTAGAACAAACTTGTGCCAGTTGCGTCAAACAAACTTGTGCCAGTTGCGTAGAAGAACCTTGTGCCAGTTGCGTCAAACGAACTTGTGCCAGTTGCGTCAAACAAACTTGCGCCAGTTGCGTCAAACAAACTAGTGCCAGTTGCATAGAACAAACTTGTGCCAGTTGGGTCGAACAAACTTGTGCCAGTTGCGTTAAACAAACTTTTGCCAGTTGCGTCGAACAAACTTGTGCCAGTTGCGTCGAACAAACTTGAGCCAGTTACGTCAAACAAACTTGTGCCAGTTGCGTTGAACAAACTTCTGCCATTTGTGTCAAACAAACTTGTGTCAGTTGCGTAGAAAAAACTTGTGCCAGTTGCGTCAAACAAACTTGTGTCAGTTGGGTTGAACAAACTTGTGCCAGTTGCGTGAAACAAACATGTGCCAGTTACGTAGAAAAAACTAGTGCCATTTGCACAGAACAAACTTGTGCCAGATGTGTAAAACAAACTTGTGCCAGTTGCGTAGAACAAACTTGTGCCAGTTGCATAGAACAAACTTGTGCCAGTTATGTAGAACAAACTTGTGCCAGTTGCGTCGAACAAACTTGTGCCAGTTGCGTTGAACAAACTTGTGCCAGTTACGGCGAACAAACTAGTGCCAGCTTCGTTGAGAAAACTTGTGCCAGTTGCGTCAAATAAACTTGTGCGAGTTGCGTCAAACAAACTTTTGCCAGTTGCGTCAAACAAACTTGTGCCAGTTGCGTCAAACAAACTTGTTCCAGTTGCGTCAAACAAAATTGTGCCAATTGAGTCGAAAAAAAACTTGTGCCAGTTGCGTCGAACAAACTTGTGCCAGTTGCATCTAACAAACTTGTGCCAGTTGCGTCAAAAAACTTGGGCCAGTTTCGTCAAACAAACTTGTGCCAGTGGCATCCAACAAACTTGTGCCAGTTGCCTCGAACAAACTTGTGCCAGTTGTGTCAAACAAACTTGTGCAGGTGCGTAGAACAAACTTGTGCCAGTTGCGTAGAACAACCTTGTGCCAGTTGAGTCGAACAAACTTGTGCTAGTTAGTAGAACAGACTTGTGTCAGTTGCGTCAAACAAACTTATGCCAGTTGTGTAAAACAAACTAGTGCCAGTTGCACAGAACAAACATGTGCCAGTTGAGTAGAACAAACTTGTGCCAATTGCATCAAACAAACTTGTGCCAGTTGCGTCGAACAAACTTGTGCCAGTTGCGTTGAATAAACTTGTGCCAGTTGCGTCAAACAAACGTGTGCCAGTTGCGTCGAACAAACTTGTGCCAGTTGCGTCGAACAAACTTGTGCCAGTTACGACGAACCAACTTGTGCCACTTGCGTCGAGAAAACTTGTGCCAGTTGCGTCAAATAAACTTGTGCCAGTTGCATCAAACAAACTTATGCCAGTTACGGCAAACAAACTTGTGCCAGTTGCGTCGAGAAAAGTTGTGCCAGTTGCGTCAAATAAACTTGTGCCAGTTGCGTCAAACAAACTTGTGCCAGTTGCGTCAAACAAACTTGTGCCAGTTGCGTCAAACAAACTTGTGCCAGTTGCGTCAAACAAACTTGTGCCAATTGATTAAAAAAAACTTGTGCCAGTTGCGTTGAACAAACTTGTGCCAGTTGCATCTAACAAACTTCTGCCAGTTGCATCAAACAAACTTGTGCCACTTGTGTCGAACAAACTTGTGCCAGTTGCATCGAACAAACTTGTGCCAGTTGCATAGAACAAACTTGTGCCAGATGCGTCAAACAAACTTGTGCCAGTTGCGTAGAACAAACTTGTACATGTTGCGTAGAACAACCTTGTGCCAGTTGCGTAGAACAAACTTGTACATGTTGCGTAGAACAACCTTGTGCCAGTTGCGTCAAACAAACTTGTGCCAGTTGCGTCAAACAAACTTGTGCCAGTTGCGTCGAACAAACTTGTGCCACTTGTGTGAAACAAACTTGTGCCAGTTGGGTCGAACAAACTTGTGCCAGTTACGTTAAACAAACTTGTACCAGTTGCGTCGTACAAAGTTGTACCAGTTGCGTCGAACAAACTTGTGCCAGTTGTGTCGAACAAAATTGCGTCAATTCCGTCGAACAAACTTGTGCCAGTTGCTTAGAACAAACTTGTGCCAGTTGCGTCGAACAAACTTGTGCCAGTTGGGTAGAACAAACATGTGCCAGTTGCGTCAAACAAATTTGTGCCAGTTGCGTAGAACAAACTAGTGCCAGTTGCATAGAACAAACTTGTGCCAGATGCGTAGAACAAACTTTTGCCATTTGCGTAGAACAAACTTGTGCCAGTTGTGTCAAACAAACTTGTGCCAGTTGTGTACAAAAAACTTGTGCCAGTTATGTAGAACAAACTTGTGCCTGTTGCATCAAACAAACTTGTCCCACGTCAAACAAACTTGTGCCAGTTGCATAGAAAAAAACTTGTGTCAGTTGCATAGAACAACCTTGTGCCAGTTGCGTCAAACAAACTTGTGCCAATTGCGTCAAACAAACTTGTGCCAGTTGCGTCAAAAAAACGTGTGGCAGTTGCGTCAAAAAAACTTGGGCCAGTTACGTCGAACAAACTTGTGCCAGTTGCATCGAACAAACTTGTGCCAGTTGCGTAGAACAAACTTGTGCCAGTTGCGTCAAACAAACTTGTGCCAGTTGCGTAGAACAAACTTGTGCCAGTTGCAAAGAACAACCTTGTGCCAGTTACGTCAAACAAACTTGTGCAGGTTGCGTCAAACAAACTTGTGCCAGTTGCGTCGAACAAACTTGGGCCAGTTGTGTCAAACAAACTTGTGCCATTTGGTTCGAACAAACTTGTGCCAGTTGCGTCCAACAAACTTGTACCAGTTGCGTCAAACAAACTTGTACCAGTTATGTCGAACAAACTTGTGCCAGTTGCGTAGAACAAACTTGTGCCAGTTGCGTCAAACAAACTTATGCCAGTTGCATAGAACAAACTAGTGCTAGTTGCATAGAACAAATTTGTGCTAGTTGCATAGAACAAATTTGTGCCAGTTGCGTAGAACAACATAGTGCCAGTTGCATCGAAGAAACTTGTGACAGTAGTGTCGAACAAACTAGTGCCAGTTGCGTCGAACAAACTTGGGCCAGTTGCGTCGAACAAACTTGTGCCAGTTGCGTCGATCAAACTTGTGTCAGTTACGTCAAACAAACTTGTGCCAGTTGCGTCAAACAAACTTGTGCCAATTGAGTCGAAAAAACTTGTGCCAGATGCGTCGAACAAACTTGTGCCAGTTGCATCTAACAAACTACTGCCAGTTGAGTCAAACAAACTTGTGCCAGTTGCGTCGAACAAACTTGTGCCAGTTGCATCGAACAAACTTGTGCCAGTTGCGTAGAACAAACTTGTGCCAGTTGCGTCAAACAAACTTGTGCCAGTTGCGTAGAACAAACTTGTGCCAGTTGCGTAGAACAACCTTGTGCCAGTTGCGTCAAACAAACTTGTGCCAGTTGCGTCAAACAAACTTGTGCCAGTTGTGTCAAACAAACTTGCGCCAGTTGGTTCGAACAAACTTGTGCCATTTGCGGCCAACAAACTTGTACCAGTTGCGTCAAACAAACTTGTGCCAGTTGCATAGAACAAACTAGTGCCAGTTGCATAGAACAAACTTGTGCCAGTTGCGTAGAACAAACTAGTGCCAGTTGCGTCAAACAAACTTGTGCCAGTTGCGTCGAAGAAACTTGTGCCAGTTGCGTCGAAGAAACTTGTGCCAGTTGCGTCAAACAAACATGTGCCAGTTGCATAGAACAAACTAGTGCCAGTTGCATAGAACAAACTTGTGCCAGTTGCGTAGAACAAACTAGTGCCAGTTGCGTCAAACGAACTTGTGCCAGTTGCGTCGAAGAAACTTGTGCCAGTTGCGTCGAAGAAACTTGTGACAGTTGCGTCAAACAAACATGTGCCAGTTGCGTCGAACAAACTTGTGCCAGTTGCGTCGAACAAACTTGTGCCAGATATGGCGAACAAACTTGTGAAAGTTGCGTCGAGAAAACTTGTGCCAGTTGCGTCAAAAAAAACTTGTGCCAGTTGCGTCAAAGAAACTTGTGCCAGTTGCGTCAAACAAACTTGTGCCTCTTGCGTCAAACAAACTTGTGCCAATTGAGTCGAAAAAACTTGTGCCTGTTACGTCGAACAAACTTGTGCCAGTTGCGTCTAACAAACTTGTGCCAGTTGCATCAAACAAACTTGTGCCAGTTGCGTACAACAAACTTGTGCCAGTTGCGTCAAACAATCTTGTGCCATTTGCGTAGAACAAACTTGTGCCAGTTGCGTAGAAGAACCTTGTGCCAGTTGCGTCAAACAAACTTGTGCCAGTTGCGTCAAACAAACTTGTGCCAGTTGCGTTAAACAAACTTGTGCCAGTTGCATCGAACAAACTTTTGCCAGTTGCGTCGAACAAACTTGTGCCAGTTGCGTCGAACAAACTTGCACCAGTTGCGTCGAACAAACTTGTGCCAGTTGCATTGAACAAACTTCTGCCAATTGTGTCAAACAAACTTGTGTCAGTTGCATAGAACAAACTTGTGCCAGTTGTGTCGAACAAACTTGTGTCAGTTGGGTAGAACAAATTTGTGCCAGTTGCGTCAAACAAACTTGTGCCAGTTGCGTAGAACAAACTAGTGCCAGTTCCATAGAACAAACTTCCGCCAGATGCGTAGAACAAACTTGTGCCAGGTGCGTAGAACAAACTTGTGCCAGGTGCGTCAAACAAACTTGTGCCAGTTGCGTCAAACAAACTTGTGCCAGTTGCGTACAACAAACTTGTGCCAGTTGCGTAGAACAACCTTGTGCCAGTTGCGTCAAACAAACTTGTGCCAGTTGCGTCAAACAAACTTTTGCCAGTTGCGGCAAAAAAATTTGTGCCAGTTGCGTCAAAAAAACTTGGTCCAGTTGCGTCGAACAAACTTGTGCCAGTTGCGTCGAACAAACTTGTGCCAGTGGCATCGAACAAACTAGTGCCAGTTGCATAGAACAAACTTGTGCCAGTTGTGTCAAACAAACTTGTTCCAGTTGTGTACAACAAACTTGTGCCAGTTATGTAGAACAAACTTCTGCCTGTTGCATCAAACAAAATTGTGCCAGTTGCATCAAACAAACTTACGTCAGTTGCGTCGAACAAACTTGTGCCAGTTGCGTAGAACAAACTTATGCCAGTTGCATCAAACAAACTTGTGCCAGTTGCATCAATCAAACTTGTGCCAGTTGCGTCAAACAAACTTGTGTCAGTTGCGTCGAACAAACTTGTGCCAGTTGCGTAGAACAAACTTGTGCCAGTTGCATACAACAAACTTGTGCCAGTTATGTAGAACAAACTTGTGCCAGTTGCGTCAAACAAACTTGTGCCAGTTGCGTCAAACAAACTTATGCCAGTTGCGTAAAACTAACTAGTGCCAGTTGCATAGAACAAACTTGTTCCAGTTGAGTAGAACAAAATTGTGCCAATTGCGTCAAACAAACTTGTGCCGGTTCGTCGAACAAACTTGTGCCAGTTGCGTCGAAGAAACTTGTGCCAGTTGCGTCAAAAAAACTTTTGCCAGTTGCGTCGAACAAACTTGTGCCAGTTGCGTCGAACAAACTTGTGCCAGTTACGGCGAACCAACTTGTGCCACTTGCGTCGAGAAAACTTGTGCCAGTTGCGTCAAATAAACTTGTGCCAGTTGCGTCAAACAAACTTGTGCCAGTTGCGTCAAACAAACTTGTGCCAGTTGCGTCAAACAAACTTGTGCCAGTTGCATCAAACAAACTTGTGCCAATTGATTAAAAAAAACTTGTGCCAGTTGCGTTGAACAAACTTGTGCCAGTTGCGTCTAACAAACTTGTGCCAGATGCGTCAAACAAACTTGTGCCAGTTGCGTCGAACAAACTTGTGCCAGTTGCATCGAACACACTAGTGCCAGTTGCTTAGAACAAACTTGTGCCAGTTGCGTCAAACAAACTTGTGCCAGTTGCGTAGAACAAACTTGTACATGTTGCGTAGAACAACCTTGTGCCAGTTGCGTCAAACAAACTTGTGCCAGTTGTGTCAAACAAACTTGTGCCAGTTGGGTCAAACAAACTTGTGCCAGTTATGTTAAACAAACTTGTTCCAGTTGCGCCGAACAAACTTGTGCCAGTTGCGTCGAACAAACTTTGCCAGTTGCGTCGAACAAACTTGCGCCTGGTCCGTCAAACAAACTTGTGCCAGTTGCTTAGAACAAACATGTGCCAGTTGTGTCAAACAAACTTGTGCCAGTTGCATCAAACAAACTTGTGCCACTTGCGTCGAACAAACTTGTGCCAGTTGGGTAGAACAAACATGTGCCAGTTGTGTCAAACAAATTTGTGCCAGTTGCGTAGAACACACTAGTGCCAATTGCATAGAACAAACTTGTGCCAGATGCGTAGAACAAACATTTGCCATTTGCGTAGAACAAACTTGTGCCAGTTGTGTCAAACAAACCTGTGCCAGTTGTGTACAACAAACTAGTAAGAGTTGCGAAGAACAAATTTGTGCCAGTTGTGTCGAACAAACTTGTGCCAGTTGCGTAGAACAAACTTGTACCATTTGCGTCAAACAAACTTATGCCAGTTGCATAGAACAAACTAGTGCCAGTTGCATAGAACAAACTTGTGCCAGTCGCGTAGAACAAACTTGTGCCAGTTGCGTCAAACAAACTTGTGCCAGTTGCGTCGAACAAACTTGTGCCAGTTGCGTCGAAGAAACTTGTGCCAGTTGCGTCAAACAAACTTGTGCCATTTGCGCTGAACAAACTTATGCCAGTTGCGTCGAACAAACTTGTGCCAGATATGGCGAACAAACTTGTGCCAGTTGCTTCGAGAAAACTTGTGCCAGTTGCGTAAAAAAAAACTTGTTCCAGTTGCGTAGAACAAACTTGTGCCAGTTGCGTCAAACAAACTTGTGCCTCTTGCGTCAAACAAACTTGTGCCAGTTGCGTCAAACAAACTAGTACCAATTGAGTCGAAAAAACTTGTGCCTGTTACGTCGAACAAACTTGTGCCAGTTGCGTCAAACAAACTTGTGCCAGTTGCGTCAAACTAACTTATGCCAGTTGCGTCAAACAAACTTGTGCCAGTTGCGTCAAACAAACTTGTGCCAGTTGCGTAGAACAAACTTGTGCCAGTTGCGTCAAACAAACTTGTGCCAGTTGCGTAGAAGAACCTTGTGCCAGTTGCGTCAAACGAACTTGTGCCAGTTGCGTCAAACAAACTTGTGCCAGTTGCGTCAAACAAACTAGTGCCAGTTGCATAGAACAAATTTGTGCCAGTTGGGTCGAACAATCTTGTGCCAGTTGCGTTAAACAAACTTTTGCCAGTTACGTCGAACAAACTTGTGCCAGTTGCGTCGAACAAACTTGCGCCAGTTACGTCAAACAAACTTGTGCCAGTTGCGTTGAACAAACTTCTGCCAGTTGTGTCAAACAAACTTGTGTCAGTTGCGTAGAAAAAACTTGTGCCAGTTGCGTCGAACAAACTTGTGTCAGTTGGGTAGAACAAACTTGTGCCAGTTGCATCAAACAAACATGTGCCAGTTACGTAGAACAAAATAGTGCCAGTTGCATAGAACAAACTTGTGCCAGTTATGTAGAACAAACTTGTGCCAGTTGCGTCGAACAAACTTGTGCCAGTTGCGTCGAACAAACTTGTGCCAGTTACGGCGAACCAACTTGTGCCGCTTGCGTCGAGAAAACTTGTGCCAGTTGCGTCAAATAAACTTGTGCCAGTTGCGTCAAACAAACTTGTGCCAATTACGGCGAACAAACTTGTGTAAGTTGCATCGAGAAAATTTGTGCCAGTTGCGTCAAATAAACTTGTGCCAGTTGCTTCAAACAAACTTTTGCCAGTTGCGTCAAACAAACTTGTGCCAGTTGCGTCAAACAAACTTGTTCCAGTTGTGTCAAACAAACTTGTGCCAATTGAGTCGAAAAAACTTGTGCCAGTTGCGTCGAACAAACTTGTGCCAGTTGTGTCTAACAAACTTGTGCCAGTTGCGTCAAAAAACTTGGGCCAGTTTCGTCAAACAAACTTGTGCCAGTGGCATCCAACAAACTTGTGCCAGTTGCGTCGAACAAACTTGTGCCAGTTGTGTCAAACAAACTTGTGCAGGTGCGTAGAACAAACTTGTGCCAGTTACGTAGAACAACCTTGTGCCAGTTGAGTCGAACAAACTTGTGCTAGTTAGTAGAAACAACTTTTGTCAGTTGTGTCAAACAAACTTATGCCAGTTGCGTAAAACACACTAGTGCCAGTTGCACAGAACAAACTTGTGCCAGTTGAGTAGAACAAACTTGTGCCAATTGCATCAAACAAACTTGTGGCAGTTGCGTCGAACAAACTTGTGCCAGTTGCGTTGAAGAAACTTGTGCCAGTTGCGTCAAACAAACTTGTGCATGTTGCGTCGAACAAACTTGTGCCAGTTGCGTCGAACAAACTTGTGCCAGTTACGGCGAACCAACTTGTGCCACTTGCGTCGAGAAAACTTGTGCCACTTGCGTCAAATAAACTTATGCCAGTTGCGTCAAACAAACTTGTGCCAGTTACGGCGAACAAACTGGTGCCAGTCGCGTCGAGAAAAGTTGTGCCAGTTGCGTCAAATAAACTTGTGCCAGTTGCGTCAAACAAACTTGTGCTAGTTGCGTCAAACAAACTTGTGCCAGTTGCGTCAAACAAACTTGTGCAAGTTGCGTCAAACAAACTTGTGCAAATTGATTAAAAAAAACTTGTGCCAGTTGCGTTGAACAAACTTGTGCCAGTTGCGTCTAACAAACTTGTGCCAGTTGCATCAAACAAACTTGTGCCAGATGCGTCGAACAAACTTGAGCCAGTTGCATCGAACAAACTTGTGCCAATTGCATAGAACAAACTTGTGCCAGTTGCGTCAAACAAACTTGTGCCAGTTGCGTAGAACAAACTTGTACATGTTGCGTAGAACAACCTTGTGCCAGTTGCGCAGAACAAACTTGTACATGTTGCGTAGAACAACCTTGTGCCAGTTGCGTCAAACAAACTTGTGCCAGTTGCGTCAAACAAATTTGTGCCAGTTGCGTCGAACAAACTTGCGCCACTTGTGTGAAACAAACTTGTGCCAGTTGGGTCGAAGAAACTTGTGCCAGTTACGTTAAACAAACTTGTACCAGTTGCGTAGTACAAAATTGTACCAGTTGCGTCGAACAAACTTGTGCCAGTTGCGTCAAACAAACTTGCGCCAGTTCCGTCGAACAAACTTGTGCCAGTTGCTTAGAACAAACTTGTGCCAGTTGTGTCAAACAAACTTGTGCCAGTTGTGTAGAACAAACTTGTGCTAGCTGCGTCGAACAAACTTGTGCCAGTTGGGTAGAACAAACATGTGCCAGTTGCGTCAAACAAATTTGTGCCAGTTGCGTAGAACAAACTAGTGCCAGTTGCATAGAACAAACTAGTGCCAGATGCGTAGAACAAACTTTTGCCATTTGCGTAGAACAAACTTGTGCCAGTTGTGTCAAACAAACTTGTGCCAGTTGTGTATAACAAACTTGTGCCAGTTATGTAGAACAAACTTGTGCCAGTTGCATAGAACAAACTTGTGCAAGTTGCGTAGAACAACCTTGTGCCAGTTGCGTCAAACAAACTTGTGCCAGTTGCGTCAAACAAACTTGTGCCAGTTGCGTCAAAAAAACTTGTGCCAGTTGCGTCAAAAAAACTTGTGCCAGTTGCGCCGAACAAACTTGTGCCAGTTGCATCGAACAAACTTGTGCCAGTTGCGTAGAACAAACTTGTGCCAGTTGCGTCAAACAAACTTGTGCCAGTTGCGTAGAACAAACTTGTGCCAGTTGCGTAGAACAACCTTGTGCCAGTTGCGTCAAACAAACTTGTGCCAGTTGCGTCAAACAAACTTGTGCTAGTTGCGTCGAACAAACTTGGGCCAGTTGTGTCAAACAAACTTGTGCCAGTTGGTTCGAACAAACATGTGCCAGTTGCGTCCAACAAATTTGTACCAGTTGCGTCAAACAAACTTGTACCAGTTATGTCGAACAAACTTGTGCCAGTTGCTTAGAACAAACTTGTGCCAGTTGCGTCAAACTAACTTATGCCAGTTGCATAGAACAAACTAGTGCCAGTTGCATAGAACAAATTTGTGCCAGTTGCGTAGAACAACATAGTGCCAGTTGCGTCGAACAAACTAGTGCCAGTTGCGTCGAACAAACTTGTGCCAGTTGCTTCGAACAAACTTGTGAGAGTTGCGTCGAACAAACTTGTGTCAGTTGCGTCAAACAAACTTATGCCAGTTGCGTCAAACAAACTTGTGCCAATTGAGTCAAAAAACTTGTGCCAGATGCGCCGAACAAACTTGTGCCAGTTGCATCTAACAAACTTGTGCCAGTTGCGTCAAACAAACTTGTGCCAGTTGCGTCGAGCAAACTTGTGCCAGTTGCATCGAACAAACTTGTGCCAGTTGCGTAGAACAAACTTGTGCCAGTTGCGTCAAACAAACTTTTGCCAGTTGCGTAGAACAAACTTGTGCCAGTTGCGTCAAACAAACTTGTGCCAGTTGCGTCAAACAAACTTGTGCCAGTTGTGTCAAACAAACTTGTGCCAGTTGGTTCCAACAAACTTGTGCCATTTGCTTCCAACAAACTTGTACCAGTTGCGTCAAACAAACTTGTTCCAGTTGCGTCGAACAAACTTGTGCCAGTTGCGTAGAACAAACTTGTGCCAGTTGCGTCAAACAAACTTATGCCAGTTGCATAGAACAAACTAGTGCCAGTTGCATAGAACAAACTTGTGCAAGTTGCGTAGAACAAACTTGTGCCAGTTGCGTCAAACAAATTTGTGCCAGTTGCGTCGAAGAAACTTGTGCAAGTTGCGTCGAAGAAACTTGTGCCAGTTGCGTCAAACAAACATGTGCCAGTTGCATCAAATAAACTTGTGCCAGTTGCTATAAACTTGTGCCAGTTGCATCAAACAAACCTGTGCCAGTTGTGTCAAAGAAACTTGTGCCAGTTGCTTCGAACAAACTTGTGCCAGTGGCGTCGAACAAACTTGTGCCAGTTACGGCGAACAAACTTGTGCCAGTTGCGTCGAGAAAACTTGTGCCCGTTGCGCCAAAAAAACTTGTGCCAGTTGCGTCAAACAAACTTGTGCCATTTGCGTCGAACAAACTTGTGCTAGTTACGGCGAACAAACTTGTGCCAGTTGCATCGAGAAAACTTGTGCTAGTTGCGTGAAATAAACTTGTGCCAGTTGCGTCAAACAAACTTGTGCCAGATGCGTCAAACAAACTTGTGCCAGTTGCGTCAAACAAACTTGTGCCAGTTGCGTCAAACAATCTTGTGCCAATTGAGTCGAAAAAACTTGTGCCAGTTACCTCGAACAAACTTGTGCCAGTTGCGTCTAACCAACTTGTGCCAGTTGCGTCAAACGAACTTGGGCCAGTTGCGTCGAACAAACTTGTGCCAGTTGCGTCAAACAAACTTGTGCCAGTTGCGTCAAAGAAACTTGTGCCAGTTGCGTAGAACAAACTTGTGCCAGTTGCGTAGAACAAACATGTGCCAGTTGCGTAGAACATCCTTGTGCCCATTGCGTCAAACAAACTTGTGCCAGTTGTGTCAAACAAACTTGTGCCAGTTGCGTCAAACAAACTTGTGCCAGTTGCGTCAAACAAACTTGAGCCAGTTGGGTCGAACAAACTTGTGCCAGTTGTGTTAAACAAACTTGTGCCAGTTGCATCGAACAAACTTGTGCCAGTTGCGTCGAACAAAATTGTGCCAGTTGCGTCGAAGAAACTTGCGCCAGTTGCGTTAAACAAACTTGTGCCAGTTGCGTTGAACAAACTTCTGCCAGTTGTGTCAAACAAACTTGTGTCAGTTGCGTAGAACAAACTTGTGCCAGTTGCGTCGAACAAACTTGTGTCAGTTGGGTAGAACAAACTTGTGCCAGTTGCGTCAAACAAACTTGTGCCAGTTGCGTAGAACAAACAAGTGCCAGTTGGATAGAACAAACTTGTGCCAGATACGTAGAATAAACTTGTGCCAGTTGCGTAGAACAAACTTGTGCCAGTTGCGTAGAGCAAACTTGTGCCAGTTGCGTAGAACAAACTTGTGCCAGTTGCATTGAACAAACTTGTGCCAGATGCATAGAACAAACTTGTGCCAGTTGCGTAGAACAAACTTGTGTCAGTTGCGTAGAACAAAATTGTGCCAGTTGCGTAGAACAAACTTGTGCCAGTTGCGTAGAACAAACTTATGCAAGTTGCATAGAACAAACTTGTGCCAGTTGTGTAGAACATACTTGTGACAGTTGCGTCGAGAAAAGTTGTGCCAGTTGCGTCAAATAAACTTGTGCCAGTTGCGTCAAACAAACTTGTGCCAGTTGAGTCAAACAAACTTGTGACAGTTGCGTCAAACAAACTTGTGCCAGTTGCGACTAACAACTTGTGCCAGTTGCGTCAAACAAACTTGGGCCAGTTGCGGCGAACAAACTTGTGCCAGTTGCATCGAACAAACTTGTGCCAGTTGCGTAGAACAAACTTGTGCCAGTTGCGTAGAACAACCTTGTGCCAGTTGCATCAAACAAACTTGTGCTAGTTGCGTCAAACAAACTTGTGCCAGTTGCACCGAACAAACTTGTGCCAATTGTGTCAAACAAACTTTTGCCAGTTGGTTCGAACAAACTTTTCCCAGTTGTGTCCAACAAACTTGTACCAGTTACGTCGAAGAAACTTGTGCCAGTTGCGTCGAACAAACTTGTACCAGTTGCGTCAAACAAACTTGTGCCAGTTGCGTCGAACAAACTTATGCCAGTTGCATAGAACAAACTAGTGCCAGTTGCATAGAACAAACTTGTGCCAGTTGGGTAGAACAAACTTGTGCCAGTTGCATCAAACAAACTTGTGCCAGTTGCGTCGAACAAACTTGTGCCAGTTGTGTCAAAGAAACTTGTGCCAGTTGCGTCAAACAAACTTGTGCCAGTTGCGTCGAACATACTTGTGCCAGTTGCGTTGAACAAACTTGTGCCAGTTACATTAAACAAACTTGTGCCAGTTGCGTCACACAAACTTGTGCCAGTTGCGTCAAGAAAAACTTGTGCCAGTTGCGTCAAACAAACTTGTGCCAGTTGCGTCACACAAACTTGTGCCTCTTGCGTCAAACAAACTTGTGCCAGTTGCGTCAAACAAACTTGTGCCAATTGACTCGAAAAAACTTGTGCCTTTTACGTCAAACATACTTGTGCCAGTTGCGTCTAACAAACTTGTGCCAGTTGCGTCAAACAAACTTGTGCCAGTTGCGTCGAACAAACTTTTGCCAGTTGCGTCAAAGAAACTTGTGCCAGTTGCGTAGAACAAACTTGTGCCAGTTGCGTAGAAGAACCTTGTGCCGGTTGCGTCAAACAAACTTGTGCCAGTTGCGTCAAACAAACTTGTGCCCGTTACGTCGAACAAAATTATGCCAGTTGCGTCAAACAAACTTGTGCCAGTTGCGCCAAACAAACTTGTGACAGTTCCGTCCAACAAACTTGTGCCAGTTGAGTCAAACAAACTTGTACAAGTTGCGAAAACAAACTTATGACAGTTGCGTCAAACAATCTTGTGCCAGATGTGCTGAACAAACATGTGCCAGTTGCATCGAACAAACTTGTGCCAGTTGCGTCGAACAAACTTGTGCCAGTTGCGTCGAACAAACTTGTGCCAGTTGCGTCGAACAAACTTGTGCCAGTTGCGTCGAAGAAACTTGTGCCAGTTGCACCAAACAAACTTGAGCCAGTTGCGTCCAACAAACTTGTGATAGTTGCGTAGAAGAAACTTGTGCCAGTTGCGTCCAACAAACTTGTGCCAGTTGCATAGAACAAACTTGTGCCAGTTACGTCAAACAAACTTATGCCAGTTGCGTAGAACAAACTACTGCCAGTTGCATGCAACAAACTTGTGCCAGTTGCGTAGAACAAACTTGTGCCAGTTGCGTAGAACAAACTTGTGCCAGTTGCATAGAACAAATTAGTGCCAGTTGCGTCAAACAAACTTGTGCCAGTTACTTCGAACAAACTTGTGTCAGTTGCGTTGAACAAACTTGTGCCAGTTGCGTCAAACAAACTTGTGTCAGTTGCGTAGAACAAACTTTTGCCATTTGTGTCGAACAAACTTGTGTCAGTTGGGTAGAACAAACTTGTGCCAGTTGCGTGAAAGAAACTTGTGCCAGTTGCGTAAAACAAACAGTGTCAGTTGGATAGAACAAACTTGTGCCAGTTACGTAGAACAAACTTCTGCCAGTTGCATAGAACAAACTTGAGCCAGATGTGTCGAACAAACTTGTGCCAGTTGCGTAGAACAAACTTGTGCCAGTTGCGTAGAACAAACTTGTACTAGTTGCGTAGAACAAACTTGTGCCAGTTGCGTAGAACAAACTTGTGCCAGTTGCGTAGAACAAACTTGTGCCAGTTGCATAGAACAAACTTGTGCCAGTTGTGTAGAACATACTTGTGCCAGTTGCGCCGAGAAAAGTTGTGCCAGTTGCGTCAAATAAACTTGTGCCAGTTGCATCAAACAAACTTGTGCCAGTTGAGTCAAACAAACTTGTGACAGTTGCGTCAAACAAACTTGTGCCAGTTGCGTCAAACAAACTTGTGCCAATTGAGTCGAAGAAACTTGTGCCAGTTGCGTCGAACAAACTTGGGCTAGTTGCGTCGAACAAACTTGTGCCAGTTGCATTGAACAAACTTGTGCCAGTTGCGTAGAACAAACTTGTGCCAGTTGCGTCAAACAAACTTCTGCCAGTTGCGTAGAACAAACTTGTGCCAGTTGCGTAGGACAACCTTGTGCCAGTTGCGTCAAACAAACTTGTGCCAGTTGAGTCGAACAAAATTGTGCCAGTTGTGTCAAACAAACTTGTGCCAGTTGGTTCGAACAAACTAGTGCCAGTTGCGTCCAGCAAACTTATACCAGTTGCGTCGAACAAACTTGTGCCAGTTGCGTTGAACAAACTTGTACCAGTTGCGTAGAACAAACTTGTGCCAGGTGCGTCAAACAAACTTATGCCAGTTGCATAGAACAAACTAGTGCCAGTTGCATAGAACAAACTTGTGCCAGTTGTGTCAAACAAACTTGTGCCAGTTGCGTCAAACAAACTTGTGCCTGTTGCGTCGACCAAAATTGTGCCACTTGCGTCGAACAAACTTGTGCCAGTTGCGTCAAACAAACTTGTGCCAGTTGCGTCGAACAAACTTGTGCCAGTTGCGTCAAACAAACTTGTGCCAGTTACGTTAAACAAACTTGTGCCAGTTGCGTCAAAAAAAAACTTGTGCCATTTGCGTCAAACAAACTTGTGCCAGTTGCGTCACACAAACTTGTGCCTCTTGCGAAAAACAAACTTGTGCCAGTTGCGTCAAACAAACTTGTGCCAATTGAGTCGAAAGAACTTGTGCCTGTTACGTCGAACAAACTTGTGCCAGTTGCGTCGAACAAACTTGTGCCAGTTGCGTCAAACAAACTTGTGCCAGTTGCGTCGAACAAACTTGTGCCAGTTGCGTCACACAAACTTGTGCCAGTTGCGTAGAACAAACTTGTGCCAGTTGCGTCAAACAAACTTGTGCCAGTTGCGTAGAACAAACTTGTGCCAGTTGCGTCGAACAAACTTGTGCCAGTTGCGTCACACAAACTTGTGCCAGTTGCGTAGAACAAACTTGTGCCAGTTGCGTCAAACAAACTTGTGCCAGTTGCGTCAAACAAACTTGTGCCAGTTGCGTCAAACAAACTTGTGCCAGTTGGGTCGAACAAACTTGTGCCAGTTGCGTTAAACAAACTTGTGCCAGTTGCATCGAACAAAAATTGTGCCAGTGGCGTCCAGCAAACTTGTGCCAGTTGCGTTGAACAAACTTGTGCCAGTTGCGTCAAACAAACTTGTGCCAGTTGGGTCGAACAAACTTGTGCCAGTTGCGTTAAACAAACTTGTGCCAGTTGCATCGAACAAAAATTGTGCCAGTGGCGTCCAGCAAACTTGTGCCAGTTGCGTTGAACAAACTTGCGCCAGTTGCGTCGAACAAACTTCTGCCAGTTGCTATGAACAAACTTCTGCCAGTTGTGTCAAACAAACTTGTGTCAGTTGCGTCAAACAAACTTGTGTCAGTTGGGTAGAACAAACTTGTGCCAGTTGTGTCAAACAAACTTGTGGCTGTTGCGTAGAACAAACTAGTGCCAGTTGCATAGAAAAAACTTGTGCCAGATGTGTAGAACAAACTTGTGCCAGTTGCGTAGGACAAACTTGTGCCAGTTGCATAGAACAAAGTTGTGCCAGTTATGTAGAACAAACTTGTGCCAGTTGCGTCGAACAAACAGGTTCCAGTTGTGTCAAACAAACTTGTGCCAGTTGCGTCGAACAAACTTGTGCCAGTTGCATCGAACAAACTTGTGCCAGTTACATAGAACAAACTTGTGCCAGTTGCGTCTAACAAACTTGTAGCGGTTGCATAGAACAAACTTGTGCCAGTTGCGTAGAACAACATTGTGCCAGTTGCGTCAAACAAACTTGTGCCAGTTGCGTCAAACAAACTTGTGCCAGTTGCGTTGAACAAACTTGTGCCAGTTGTGTCAAACAAACTTGTGCCAGTTGGTTCGAAAAAACTTGTGCCAGTTGCGTCCAACAAAACTGTACCAGTTGTGTCAAACAAACTTGTGCCAGTTGCATAGAACAAACTTGTTCCAGTTGCGTCAAACAAACTTATGCCAGTTGCATAGAACAAACTAGTGCCAGTTGCATAGAAAAAACTTGTGCCAGTTGCGTAGAACAAACTTGTGCCAGTTGCGTCAAGCAAACTTGTGCCAGTTGTGTCGAACAAACTTGTGCCAGTTGCGTCGAAGAAACTTGTGCGAGTTGCGTCAAACAATCATGTGCCAGTTACATCGAACAAACTTGTGCCAGTTGCGTCGAGAAAACTTGTGCCAGTTGCGTCAAAAAAACTTGTGCCAGTTGCGTCAAACAAACTTGTGCCAGATATAGCGAACAAACTTCTGCCAGTTGCGTCGAGAAAACTTGTGCCAGTTGCGTCAAAAAAACTTGTGCCAGTTGCTTCAAACAAACTTGTGCCAGTTGCGTCAAACAAACTTGTGCTTCTTGCGTCAAACAAACTTGTGCCAGTTGCGTCAAACAAACTTGTACCAATTGAGTCGAAAAAACTTGTGCCTGTTACGTCGAACAAACTTGTACCAGTTGTGTCTAACAAACTTGTGCCAGTTGCGTTGAACAAACTTGTGCCAGTTGCGTCAAACAAACTTGTGCCAGTTGCGTAGAACAAACTTGTGCCAGTTGCGTCAAAAAAACTTGTGCCAGTTGCGTAGAAAAAACTTGTGTCAGTTGCGTAGAAGAACCTTGTGCCAGTTGCGTCAAACAAACTTGTGCCAGTTGCGTCAAACAAACTTGTGCCAGTTGCGACAAACAAACTTGTGCCAGTTGCGTCAAACAAACTTGTGCCAGTTGGGTCGAACAAACTTGTGCCAGTTGCGTTAAACAAACTTGTGCCAGTTGCATCGAACAAACTTTTGCCAGCTGCGTCGAACAAACTTGCGCCAGTTGCGTCAAACAAACTTGCGCCAGTTGCTTTCGAACAAACTTGTGCCAGTTGCGTTGAACAAACTTCTGCCAATTGTGTCAAAAAAACTTGTGTCAGTTGCACAGAACAAACTTGTGCCAGTTGCGTCGAACAAACTTGTGTCAGTCGGGTAGAACAAATTTGTGCCAGTTGCGTCAAACAAACTTGTGCCTGTTGCGTAGAACAAACTAGTGCCTGATGCATAGAACAAACTTGTGCCAGATGCATAGAACAAACTTGTGCCAGTTGCGTCGAACAAACTTGTGCCAGTTGCATAGAACAAACTTGTGCCGGTTGCGTCGAGAAAACTTGTGCCAGTTGCGTCAAAAAAAACTTGTGCCAGTTGCGTCAAACAAACTTGTGCTTCTTGTGTCAAACAAACTTGTGCCAGTTGCGTCAAACAAACTTGTACCAATTGAGTCGAAAAAACTTGTGTCAGTTGCGTAGAACAAACTTGTGCCAGTTGCGTCTAACAAACTTGTGCCAGTTGCGTCGAACAAACTTGTGCCAGTTGCATCAAACAAACTTGTGCCAGTTGCGTAGAACAAACATGTGCCAGTTGCGTCAAATAAACTTTTGCCAGTTGCGTAAAACAAACTTGTGCCAGTTGCGTAGAAGAACCTTGTGCCAGTTGCGTCAAACAAACTTGTGCCAGTTGCGTCAAACAAACTTGTGCTTGTTGCGTCAAACAAACTTGTGTCAGTTGCGTCAAACAAACTTGTGCCAGTTGGGTCGAACAAACTTGTGCCAGTTGCGTTAAAAAAACTTGTGCCAGTTGCATCGAACAATCTTTTGCCAGTTGCGTCGAACAAACTTGTGCCAGTTGAGTCGAACAATCTTGCGCCAGTTGCGTCGAACAAACTTGTGCCAGTTGCGTTGAACAAACTTCTGCCAATTGTGTCAAACAAATTTGTGTCAGTTGCGTGGAACAAACTTGTGCCAGTTGCGTCGAACAAACTTGTGTTAGTTGGGTAGAACAAATTTTTGCCAGTTGCGTCAAAAAAACTTGTGCCCGTTGCGTAGAACAAACTAGTGCCTGTTGCATAGAACAAACTTGTGCCAGATGCGTAGAACAAACTTGTGCCAGTTGCGTATAACAAACTTGTGCCAGTTGCATAGAACAAACTTGTGCCAGTTATGTAGAACAAACTTGTGCCAGTTTCGTCGAGAAAACTTGTGCCAGTTGCATAGAAAAAACTTGTGCCAGTTACGGCGAACAAACTTGTGCCAGTTTCGTCGAGAAAACTTGTGCCAGTTGCGTCAAATAAACTTGTGCCAGTTGTGTCAAACAAACTTGTGCCAGTTGCGTCAAACATACTTGTTCCAGTTGCGTCAAACAAACTTGTGCCAATTGAGTTGAACAAACTTGTGCCAGTTGCCTTGAACAAACTTTTGCCAATTGTGTCAAACAAACTTGTGTCAGTTGAGTAGAACAAACTTGTGCCAGTTGCGTCGAACAAACTTGTGTCAGTTGGGTAGAACAAATTTGTGCCAGTTGCGTCAAAAAAACTTGTGCCCGTTGCGTAGAACAAACTAGTGCCTGTTGCATAGAACAAACTTGTGCCAGATGCGTAGAACAAACTTGTGCCAGTTGCGTCAAACAAACTTGTGCCAGTTGCGTCAAACAAACTTGTGCCAGTTACGGCGAACAAACTTGTGCCAGTTTCGTCGAGAAAACTTGTGCCAGTTGCGTCAAATAAACTTGTGCCAGTTGCGCCAAACAAACTTGTGCCAGTTGCGTCAAACAAACTTGTGCCAGTTGCGTCAAACAAAATTGTTCCAGTTGCGTCAAACAAACTTGTGCCAATTGAGTCGAAAAAACTTGTGCCAGTTGCGTCGAACAAACTAGTGCCAGTTGCGTCTAACAAACTTGTGCCAGTTGCGTCAAAAAAACTTGGGCCAGTTTCGTCGAACAAACTTGTGTTAGTGGCATCCAACAGACTTGTGCCAGTTGCGTAGAACAACCTTGTGCCAGTTGCGTCAAACAAACTTGTGCCAGTTGCGTAGAACAAACTTGTGCCAGTTGCGTAGAACAACCTTGTGCCAGTTGCGTCTAACAAGCTTGTGCTCTTTTGCAGAACAAACTTGTGCCTGTTGCGTCAAACAAACTTATGCCAGTTGCATAAAACAAACTAGTGCCAGTTGCATAGAACAAACTTGTGCCAGTTCCAGCGAACAAACTTGTGCCAATTGCGTCAAACAAACTTGTGCCAGTTCGTCGAACAAACTTGTGCCAGTTGCGTCGAAGAAACTTGTGCCAGTTGCGTCAAACAAACTTGTGCCAGTTGCGTCGAACAAACTTGTGCCAGTTGCGTCGAACAAACTTGTGCCAGTTACGGCAAACCAACTTGTGCCACTTGCGTTGAGAAAACTTGTGCCAGTTGTGTCAAATAAACTTGTGCCAGTTGCGACAAACAAACTTGTGCCAGTTACGGCGAACAAACTTGTGCTAGTTGCGTCGAACAAACTTGTGCCAGTTACGGCAAACCAACTTGTGCCACTTGCGTTGAGAAAACTTGTGCCAGTTGCGTCAAATAAACTTGTGCCAGTTGCGTCAAATAAACTTGTGCCAGTTGCGTCGAGAAAAGTTGTACCATTTGCGTCAAACAAACTTGTGCGAGTTGCGTCAAACAAACTTGTGCCAGTTGCCTCAAACAAACTTTTGCCAATTGATTAAAAAAAAATTGTGCCAGTTGCGTTGAACAAACATGTGCCAGTTGCGTCTAACAAACTTGTGCCAGTTGCGTCAAACAAACTTGTGTCAGTTGCGTCGAACAAACTTGTGCCAGTTGCATCGAACAAACTTGTACATGTTGCGTAGAACAACCTTGTGCCAGTTGCGTCAAACAAACTTTTGCCAGTTGTGTCAAACAAACTTGTGCCAGTTGCGTCGAACAAACTTGTGCCAGTTCGTTAAACAAACTTGTTCTAGTTGCGTCGAAAAAACTTGTGCCAGTTGCGTCGAACAAACTTGCGCCAGTTCCGTCGAACAAACTTGTGCCAGTTGCTTAGAACAAACTTGTGCCAGTTGTGTCAAACAAACTTGTGCCAGTTGCGTAGAACAAACTTGTGCCAGTTGCGTCTAACAAACTTGTGCCAGTTGGGTAGAACAAATTTGTGCCAGTTGCGTAGAACACACTAGTGCCAGTTGCATAAAACAACCTTGTGCCAGATGCGTAGAACAAACATTTGCCATTTGCGTAGAACAAACTTGTGCCAGTTGCGTAAAACAAACTTGTGCCAGTTGTGTACAACAAACTAGTAAGAGGTGCGTAGAACAAACTTGTGCCAGGTGCGTCGAACAAACTTGTGCCAGTTGCAAAGAACAAACTTGTGCCAGTTGTGTCAAACAAACTTGTACCAGTTGTGTACAACAAACTAGTAAGAGGTGCGTAGAACAAACTTGTGCCAGTTGCATAGAACAAACTAGTGCCAGTTGCATAGAACAAACTTGTGCCAGTTGCGTAGAACAAACTTGTGCCAGTTGCGTCAAACAAACTTGTGCCAGTTGCGTCAAAAAATCTTGGGCCAGTTGCATCGAAGAAACTTGTGCCAGTTACGTCAAACAAACTTTTGCCATTTGCGTCGAACAAACTTGTGCCAGTTGCGTCGAACAAACTTGTGCCAGATATGGCGAACAAACTTGTGCCAGTTGCTTCGAGAAAACTTGTGCCAGTTGCGTAAAAAAAAAATTGTGCCAGTTGCGTCAAACAAACTTGTGCCAGTTGCGTCAAACAAACTTGTGCCAGTTACGTCAAACAAACTTGTACCAATTGAGTCGAAAAAACTTGTGCCTGTTACGTCGAACAAACTTGTGCCAGTTGCGTCTAACAAACTTGTGCCAGTTGCGCCAAACAAACTTGTGCCAGTTGCGTCAAACAAACTTGTGCCAGTTGCATCAAACAAACTTGTGCCAGTTGTGTAGAACAAACTTTTGCCAGTTGCGTCAAACAAACTTGTGCCAATTGCGTAGAAGAACCTTGTGCCAGTTGCGTCAAACGAACTTGTGCCAGTTGCGTCAAACAAACTTGTGCCAGTTGCGTCAAAGAAACTTGTGCCAGTTGCGTCGAACAAACTTGCGACAGTTGCATCAAACAAACTTGTGCCAGTTGCGTTGAACAAACTTCTGCCAGTTATGTCAAACAAACTAGTGTCAGTTGCGTAGAACAAACTTGTGCTAGTTGCGTCGAACAAACTTGTGTCAGTTGGGTAGAACAAACTTGTGCCAGTTGCATCAAACAAACTTGTGCCAGTTGCGTAGAACAAACTAGTGCCAGTTGCATAGAACAAACTTGTGCCAGATGCATAGAACAAACTTGTGCCAGTTATGTAGAACAAACTTGTGCCAGTTGCGTCGAACAAACTTGTGCCAGTTGTGTCGAACAAACTTGTGCCAGTTGCGTCAAAAAAACTTGGGCCAGTTTCGTCGAACAAACTTGTGCCAGTGGCATCCAACAAACTTGTGCAGTTGCGTTGAACAAACTTGTGCCAGTTGCGTCAAACAAACTTGTGCCAGTTGCGTAGAACAAACTTGTGCCAGTTGCGTAGAACAACCTTGTGCCAGTTGCGTCGAACAAACTTGTGCTAGTTGGTAGAACAAACTTGTGCCAGTTGCGTCAAACAAACTTCTGCCAGTTGCGTAAAACAAACTAGTGCCAGTTGCATAGAGCAAACTTGAGCCAGTTGAGTAGAACAAACTTGTGCCAATTGCATCAAACAAACTTGTGCCAGTTGCGTCGAACAAACTTGTGACAGTTGCGTCAAACAAACTTGTGCCAGTTGCGTCAAACAAACTTGTGCAAGTTGTGTGAAACAAACTTTTGACAGTTGGGTCGAACAAACTTTTGCCAGTTACGTTAAACAAACTTTTACCAGTTGTGTCGTACAAATTTGTGCCAGTTGCGTCGTACAAATTTGTGCCAGTTGCGTCGAACAAACTTGCGCCAGTTCCGTCGAACAAACTTGTGCCAGGTGCTTAGAACAAACTTGTGCCACTTGTGTCAAACAAACTTGTGCCAGTTTTGTAGAACAAACTTGTGCCAGTTGCGTCGAACAAACTTGTGCCAATTGGGTAGAACAAATATGTGCCAGTTGCGTCAAACAAATTTGTGCCAGTTGCGTAGAACAAACTTGTGCCAGATGTGTAAAACAAACTTTTGCCATTTGCGTAGAACAAACTTGAGCCAGTTGTGTCAAACAAACTTTTGCCAGTTGTGTACAACAAACCTGTGCCAGTTATATAGAACAAACTTGTGCCTGTTGCATCAAACAAAACTTGTGCCAGTTGCATCAAACAAACTTGTGACATTTGCATAGAACAAACTTGTGCCAGTTGCATTGAACAACCTTGTGCCAGTTGCGTCAAACAAACTTGTGCCAGTTGCGTCAAACAAACTTGTGCCAGTTGCATCAAACAAACTTGTGCCAGTTGCGTCGAACAAACTTGTGCCAGTTGCGTAGAACAAACTTGTGCCAGTTGCATAGAACAAACTTGTGCCAGTTATGTGGAACAAACTTGTGCCAGTTGCGTCAAACAAACTTGTGCCAGTTGCGTCGAACAAAATCGTGCCAGTTACGGCGAACAAACTTGTGCCAGTTTCGTCGAGAAAACTTGTGCCAGTTGCGACAAATAAACTTGTGCCAGTTGCGTCAAACAAACTTGTGCCAGTTGCGTCAAACAAACTTGTGCCAGTTGCGTCAAACAAACTTGTTCCAGTTTCGCCAAACAAACTTGTGCCAATTGAGTCGAAAAAACTTGTGCCAGTTGCGTAGAACAAACTTGTGCCTGTTGCGTCTAACAAACTTGTGCCAGTTGCATAAAAAAAACTTGGGCCAGTTTCGTCGAAAAAACTTGTGCCAGTTGCATAGAACAACCTTGTGCCAGTTGCGTCAAACAAACTTGTGCCAGTTGCGTAGAACAAACTTGTGCCAGTTGCGTAGAACAACCTTGTGCCAGTTGCGTCGAACAAACTTGTGCTAGTTTGTAGAACAAACTTGTGCCAGTTGCGTCAAACAAACTTATGCCAGAAGCGTAAAACAAACTAATGCCAGTTGCATAGAACAAACTTGTGCCACTTGATTAGTACAAACTTGTGCCAATTGCGTCAAACAAACTTGTGCCAGTTCGTTGAACAAACTTGTGCCAGTTGCGTCGAAGAAACTTGTGCCAGCTGCGTCAAACAAACTTGTGCCAGTTGCGTTGAACAAACTTGTGCCAGTTACGGCGAACAAACTTGTGCCACTTGCATCAAGAAAACTTGTGCCAGTTGCGTCAAATAAACTTGTGCCAGTTGTGTCAAACAAACTTGTGCCAGTTACGGCGAACAAACTTGTGCCAGTTGCGTCGAGAAAAGTTGTACCAGTTGTGTCAAACAAACTTGTGCCAGTTGCGTCAAACAAACTTGTACCAGTTGCGTCAAACAAACTTGTGCCAGTTGCGTCAAACAAATTTGTGCCAGTTGCGTCAAACAAACTTGTGCCAATTGATTAAAAAAAACTTGTGAAAGTTGCGTTGAACAAACTTGTGCCAGTTGCGTCTAACAAACTTGTGCAAGTTGCATCAAACAAACTTGTGTCAGTTGCGTCGAACAAACTTGTGCCAGTTCCATCGAACAAACTAGTGCCAGTTGCATAGAACAAACTTGTGCCAGTTGCGTCAAACAAACTTGTGCCAGTTGCGTAGAACAAACTTGTACATGTTGCGTAGAACAACCTTGTGCCAGTTGTGTCAAACAAACTTGTGCCAGTTGTGTCAAACAAACTTGTGCCAGTTGGGTCGAAGAAACTTGTGCCAGTTACGTTAAACAAACTTGTTCTAGTTGCGTCGAACAAACTTGTGCCAGTTGCATCGAACAAACTTGTGCCAGTTGCGTCGAACAAACTTGTGCCAGTTGCGTCAAACAAACTTGTGCCATTTGTGTGAAACAAACTTTTGACAGTTGGGTCGAACAAACTTTTGCCAGTTACGTTAAACAAACTTGTACCAGTTGCGTCGTACAAATTTGTGCCAGTTGCATCGTACAAATTTGTGCCAGTTGCGTCGAACAAACTTGTGCCAGTTGCCTTGAACAAACTTGCGCCAGTTCCGTCGAAAAAAACTTGTGCCAGGTGCTTAGAACAAACTTGTGCCACTTGTGTCAAACAAACTTGTGCCA
The DNA here is from genome assembly GCA_039081455.1 of Macrobrachium rosenbergii. Taxonomy (NCBI): domain Eukaryota; kingdom Metazoa; phylum Arthropoda; class Malacostraca; order Decapoda; family Palaemonidae; genus Macrobrachium; species Macrobrachium rosenbergii. The sequence continues at coordinate 59,848 of JANJGK010000317.1, read as the reverse complement.
GTTGTGTAGAACAAACTTGTGCCAGTTGCGTCGAACAAACTTGTGCCAGTTGGGTAGAACAAACATGTGCCAGTTGCGTCAAACAAATTTGTGCCAGTTGCGTAGAACAAACTAGTGCCAGTTGCATAGAACAAACTTGTGCCAGATGCGTAAAACAAACTTTTGCCATTTGCGTAGAACAAACTTGTGCCAGTTGTGTCAAACAAACTTTTGCCAGTTGTGTACAACAAACCTGTGCCAGTTATATGGAACAAACTTGTGCCAGTTGCATCAAACAAACTTGTGCCATTTGCATAGAACAAACTTGTGCCAGTTGCATAGAACAACCTTGTGCCAGTTGCGTCAAACAAACTTGTGCCAGTTGCGTCAAACAAACTTGTGCCAGTTGCGTCAAACAAACTTGTGCCAGTTGCGTAAAACAAACTTGTGCCAGTTGCGTAGAACAAACTTGTGCCAGTTGCATAGAACAAACTTGTGCCAGTTATGTGGAACAAACTTGTGCCATTTGCGTCAAACAAACTTGTGCCAGTTGCGTCGAACAAACTTGTGCCAGTTACGGCGAACGAACTTGTGCCAGTTTCGTCGAGAAAACTTGTGCCAGTTGCGTCAAATAAACTTGTGCCAGTTGCGTCAAACAAACTTGTGCCAGTTGCGTCAAACAAACTTGTGCCAGTTGCGTCAAACAAAATTGTTCCAGTTGCGCCAAACAAACTTGTGCCAATTGAGTCGAAAAAACTTGTGCCAGTTGCGTCAAACAAACTTGTGCCAATTGCGTCTAACAAACTTGTGCCAGTTGCATGAAAAAAACTTGGGCCAGTTTTGTCGAAAAAACTTGTGCCAGTTGCATAGAACAACCTTGTGCCAGTTGCGTCAAACAAACTTGTGCCAGTTGCGTAGAACAAACTTGTGCCAGTTGCGTCAAACAACCTTGTGCCAGTTGCGTCGAACAAACTTGTGCTAGTTTGTATAACAAACTTGTGCCAGTTGCGTCAAACAAACTTATGCCATAAGCGTAAAACAAACTAATGCCAGTTGCATAGAACAAACTTGTGCCAGTTAATTAGAACAAACTTGTGCCAATTGCGCCAAACAAACTTGTGCCAGTTCGTTGAACAAACTTGTGCCAGTTGCGTCGAAGAAACTTGTGCCAGTTGCGTCAACCAAACTTGTGCCAGTTGCGTTGAACAAACTTGTGCCAGTTGCGTCGAACAAACTTGTGCCAGTTACGGCGAACAAACTTGTGCCACTTGCGTCGAGAAAACTTGTGCCAGTTGCGTCAAATAAACTTGTGCCAGTTGCGTCAAACAAACTTGTGCCAGTTACGGCGAACAAACTTGTGCCAGTTGCGTCGAGAAAAGTTGTACCAGTTGTGTCAAACAAACTTGTGCCAGTTGCGTCAAACAAACTTGTGCCAGTTGCGTCAAACAAACTTGTGCCAGTTGCGTCAAACAAACTTGTGCCAATTGATTAAAAAAAACTTGTGCCAGTTGCGTTGAACAAATTTGTGCCAGTTGCGTCTAACAAACTTGTGCAAGTTGCATCAAACAAACTTGTGTCAGTTCCGTCGAACAAACTTGTGCCAGTTGCATCGAACAAACTAGTGCCAGTTGCATAGAACAAACTTGTGCCAGTTGGTCAAACAAACTTGTGCCAGTTGCGTAGAACAAACTTGTACATGTTGCGTAGAACAACCTTGTGCCAGTTGTGTCACACAAACTTGTGCCAGTTGTGTCAAACAAACTTGTGCCAGTTGGGTCGAAGAAACTTGTGCCAGTTACGTTAAACAAACTTGTTCTAGTTGCGTCGAACAAACTTGTGCCAGTTGCGTCGAACAAACTTGTGCCAGTTGCGTCGAACAAACTTGTGCCAGTTCCGTCGAACAAACTTGTGCCAGTTGCATAGAACAAACTTGTGCCAGTTGTGTCAAACAAACTTGTGCCACTTGCGTAGAACAAACTTATGCCAGTTGCGTCGAACAAACTTGTGCCAGTTGGGTAGAACAAACTTGTGCCAGTTGCGTCTAACAAACTTGTGCCAGTTGTGTCGAACAAACTTGTGCCAGTTGCGTCAAACAAACTTGTGCCAGATATGGCAAACAAACTTGTGCCAGTTGCTTCGAGAAAACTTGTGCCAGTTGCGTAAAAAGAAACTTGTGCCAGTTGCGTCAAACAAACTTGTGCCAGTTGCGTCAAACAAACTTGTGCCTCTTGCGTCAAACAAACTTGTGCCTCTTGCGTCAAACAAACTTGTGCCAGTTGCGTCAAACAAACTTTTACCAATTGAGTTGAAAAAACTCGTGCCTGTTACATCGAACAAACTTGTGCCAGTTGCGTCTAACAAACTTGTGCCAGTTGCGTCAAACAAACTTGTGCCAGTTGCGTCAAACAAACTTGTGCCAGTTGTGTAGAACAAACTTGTGCCAGTTGCGTCAAACAAACTTGTGCCAGTTGCGTAGAAGAACCTTGTGCCAGTTGCGTCAAACAAACTTGTGCCAGTTGCGTAGAACAAACTTGTGCCAGTTGCGTCGAACAAACTTGCGCCAGTTCCGTCGAACAAACTTGTGCCAGTTGCATAGAACAAACTTGTGCCAGTTGTGTCAAACAAACTTGTGTCAGTTGCATAGAACAGACTTGTGCCAGTTCCGTCGAACAAACTTGTGCCAGTTGGGTAGAACAAACTTGTGCCAGTTGCGTCAAACAAACTTGTGCCAGTTGCGTAGAACAAACTAGTGCCAGTTGCATAGAACAAACTTGTGCCAGATGCGTAGAACAAACCTGTGCCAGTGGCGTAGAACAAACTTGTGCCAGTTGCATGGAACAAACTTGTGCCAGTTATGTAGAACAAACTTGTGCCTGTTGCGTCGAACAAACTTGTGCTAGTTGTGTCGAACAAACTTGTGCCAGTTGTGTCAAACAAACTTGTGTCAGTTGCGTAGAACAGACTTGTGCCAGTTGCGTCGAACAAACTTGTACCAGTTGGGTAGAACAAACTTGTGCCAGTTGCGTCAAACAAACTTGTGCCAGATGCGTAGAACAAACTAGTGCCAGTTGCATAGAACAAACTTGTGCCAGATGCGTAGAACAAACTTGTGCCAGTTGCGTAGAACAAACTTGTGCCAGTTGTATAGAACAAACTTGTGCCAGTTATGTAGAACAAACTTGTGCCAGTTGCATCGAACAAACTTGTGCTAGTTGTGTCGAAAAAACTTGTGCCAGATGCGTAAAAAAAAAATTGGGCCAGTTTCGTCGAACAAACTTGTGCCAGAGGTATCCAACAAACTTGTGCCAGTTGCGTCGAACAAACTTGTGCCAGTTGTGTCGAACAAACTTGTGCCAGTTGCGTCAAAAAAACTTGGGCCAGTTTCGTCGAACAAACTTGTGCCAGTGGCATCCAACAAACTTGTGCAGTTGCGTTGAACAAACTTGTGCCAGTTGCGTCAAACAAACTTGTGCCAGTTGCGTAGAACAAACTTGTGCCAGTTGCGTAGAACAACCTTGTGCCAGTTGCGTCGAACAAACTTGTGCTAGTTGGTAGAACAAACTTGTGCCAGTTGCGTCAAACAAACTTCTGCCAGTTGCGTAAAACAAACTAGTGCCAGTTGCATAGAGCAAACTTGAGCCAGTTGAGTAGAACAAACTTGTGCCAATTGCATCAAACAAACTTGTGCCAGTTGCGTCGAACAAACTTGTGACAGTTGCGTCAAACAAACTTGTGCCAGTTGCGTCAAACAAACTTGTGCAAGTTGTGTGAAACAAACTTTTGACAGTTGGGTCGAACAAACTTTTGCCAGTTACGTTAAACAAACTTTTACCAGTTGTGTCGTACAAATTTGTGCCAGTTGCGTCGTACAAATTTGTGCCAGTTGCGTCGAACAAACTTGCGCCAGTTCCGTCGAACAAACTTGTGCCAGGTGCTTAGAACAAACTTGTGCCACTTGTGTCAAACAAACTTGTGCCAGTTTTGTAGAACAAACTTGTGCCAGTTGCGTCGAACAAACTTGTGCCAATTGGGTAGAACAAATATGTGCCAGTTGCGTCAAACAAATTTGTGCCAGTTGCGTAGAACAAACTAGTGCCAGTTGCATAGAACAAACTTGTGCCAGATGCGTAAAACAAACTTTTGCCATTTGCGTAGAACAAACTTGAGCCAGTTGTGTCAAACAAACTTTTGCCAGTTGTGTACAACAAACCTGTGCCAGTTATATAGAACAAACTTGTGCCTGTTGCATCAAACAAAACTTGTGCCAGTTGCATCAAACAAACTTGTGACATTTGCATAGAACAAACTTGTGCCAGTTGCATTGAACAACCTTGTGCCAGTTGCGTCAAACAAACTTGTGCCAGTTGCGTCAAACAAACTTGTGCCAGTTGCATCAAACAAACTTGTGCCAGTTGCGTCGAACAAACTTTTGCCAGTTGCGTAGAACAAACTTGTGCCAGTTGCATAGAACAAACTTGTGTCAGTTATGTGGAACAAACTTGTGCCAGTTGCGTCAAACAAACTTGTGCCAGTTGCGTCGAACAAAATCGTGCCAGTTACGGCGAACAAACTTGTGCCAGTTTCGTCGAGAAAACTTGTGCCAGTTGCGACAAATAAACTTGTGCCAGTTGCGTCAAACAAACTTGTGCCAGTTGCGTCAAACAAACTTGTGCCAGTTGCGTCAAACAAACTTGTTCCAGTTTCGCCAAACAAACTTGTGCCAATTGAGTCGAAAAAACTTGTGCCAGTTGCGTAGAACAAACTTGTGCCAGTTGCGTCTAACAAACTTGTGCCAGTTGCATAAAAAAAACTTGGGCCAGTTTCGTCGAAAAAACTTGTGCCAGTTGCATAGAACAACCTTGTGCCAGTTGCGTCAAACAAACTTGTGCCAGTTGCGTAGAACAAACTTGTGCCAGTTGCGTAGAACAACCTTGTGCCAGTTGCGTCGAACAAACTTGTGCTAGTTTGTAGAACAAACTTGTGCCAGTTGCGTCAAACAAACTTATGCCAGAAGCGTAAAACAAACTAATGCCAGTTGCATAGAACAAACTTGTGCCACTTGATTAGTACAAACTTGTGCCAATTGCGTCAAACAAACTTGTGCCAGTTCGTTGAACAAACTTGTGCCAGTTGCGTCGAAGAAACTTGTGCCAGCTGCGTCAAACAAACTTGTGCCAGTTGCGTTGAACAAACTTGTGCCAGTTACGGCGAACAAACTTGTGCCACTTGCATCAAGAAAACTTGTGCCAGTTGCGTCAAATAAACTTGTGCCAGTTGTGTCAAACAAACTTGTGCCAGTTACGGCGAACAAACTTGTGCCAGTTGCGTCGAGAAAAGTTGTACCAGTTGTGTCAAACAAACTTGTGCCAGTTGCGTCAAACAAACTTGTACCAGTTGCGTCAAACAAACTTGTGCCAGTTGCGTCAAACAAATTTGTGCCAGTTGCGTCAAACAAACTTGTGCCAATTGATTAAAAAAAACTTGTGAAAGTTGCGTTGAACAAACTTGTGCCAGTTGCGTCTAACAAACTTGTGCAAGTTGCATCAAACAAACTTGTGTCAGTTGCGTCGAACAAACTTGTGCCAGTTCCATCGAACAAACTAGTGCCAGTTGCATAGAACAAACTTGTGCCAGTTGCGTCAAACAAACTTGTGCCAGTTGCGTAGAACAAACTTGTACATGTTGCGTAGAACAACCTTGTGCCAGTTGTGTCAAACAAACTTGTGCCAGTTGTGTCAAACAAACTTGTGCCAGTTGGGTCGAAGAAACTTGTGCCAGTTACGTTAAGGTAGCAGTCCACCATGGGTATACACATAAAAACTTTCAGATACCGAAAATCGAGATATTACTTGTATCTATGCGCAAACATGTCGTACATGCCCTCAAGAAGTTTCAGGCAATAATTCTTATATATAAAGAAGATATATCGGTTTTTAAATGGTGATGTCACCCTAACTGCATCGTCTGCTAATGCAGACGATGTAGGTTCGTCTTGTGCATTGCTTTTGCATAGAGACGCCAATTTTTTCAATTATTTTTTTTATATATTCGTACGTTTGGCAGCAATGTATCATATCTGTAAATCACACAGCAGCTAGAACAATGACTAATCTATCATTTCAGTGCTCCTCGTGAAACGGAAGTGTCACGAAGCTTTTGTTTACTCTGTGTGGTTTTGTTTACCCTCTGAGTTGTTTTGTGTTTACCCTCCGAGTTTTCAAATACCGGGTTCTTGACTAACTTTCCACAATGCCCAAACTGAGAAGAAGTACCTTAGCTGCCAGAAGGAAAAATATGACAGTGGCATCTCATTTTAGGTGGGCAAATAAGCATAAAGCAGTCAAGAGTGAGGACAGTCATGAGACGCATGGCGGCGATAGTGAAGTGATGTTGGTGCCGCGTGACCCAAATGTTAGTGATTCGTCATTACCAAATGAACAAGAGCAAATAGGCCAAATGGAAGATATTGTTGAGGAATCTGTCTGTGAGGAAGTTACTGCATCATCATCATCATCATCATCATCATCAGGGCCTACTTTGAATGGTGATTGCCGCCTTCCTCCCCCAGAAATTCGATCTCAGCTGATGTCAATAGACGAGGATGAGGAAAATCAGACAAAGGAATATGATGATATTCATTGCATAAGTAATGAACAGCTAAAAGCATTAGTAAGTGTATTAAAATGTCCAAAGAGAAAATGTAAAAAAAATAGCTTAGAAATAGTCACCAAGAAGGACAGATGGGATACTACCTTTGAAGTTGTGTGTAATTCGTGTAATAGAGTACTAAACCAAGTTCCACCAAAATTATATGGAAAAGGAAAAAAGCATCAACAATACACACACAATAATTTGCGAGAAGTTTTTCTTTCATTGAACAATGGCACTGGTCGTGCAGGGCTAAGAAAAATGGGAGGTTTGATTGGTGGTGATCCACTTAGTGCTGGATCATATAATAGATACAGCAAATATATATTCAAATGCAATAAAAAACATTTCATGAAAATGCAGGCTAAGGCTCATAAGTTTGTATATGATTTTTATGTAAAGAAACTTGGAGCAGTGCCAGACGAAAATAATGTTATAAACATTGATGTGTCTTTTGACGGCACCTGGCTTACTCGTGGGCATAAGTCACATGTGGGGGTTGGTTTTGTTATTGAAGTATTTACAGGTACAGTAATAGATTTTGAAGTGATCAGTAACTATTGTAAAACGTGCTCTGAGAATAAGGAAAAACGTCATGACTGTGGGAAAAATTTTGATGGTAAATCAGGAAGTATGGAAGCAGAGCAAGCAGTGAGAATGTGGTCTCGATCAGAAAATCTTGGTTTCCGGTATGCAAGATTTGTAAGCGACGGAGACTCGAGTGCTTATAAAGCTGTATGTCAACTGAATAATGGAGAAGGCCCATATATCAGTGTTAAAGTAAGCAAACAAGAATGTATAAACCATGCGGAGAAGAGGATGGGTTATCGCTTGATGAAGCTAAAGAAAGAGTTGAGTGAGATAACGATGACTAAAACTGGAAAGCTCAGGAAAATGAGCTTGCTTTCTGGAAGAAATCTCCTAACACAAAAGCTCATTGAATACATTCAAGGATGTTATGGAAGGGCCCTGAGAAGTCATACTAATACAAGTGTAGATATCATGAGGAGGGCAGTTTGGGCAACATATTTCCATATGATATCATCTGACAAAGACCCAGGTGGTCATAAAATGTGTCCGAAAGGCACCGAGTCATGGTGTTTTTACAACAGGGCACAGGCTTTAGGTGAAGAACCACCTTCTCATGACACTAGAAAAAACACCCTGAGAAATATACCTAAAGAACTGATTGGCCACATACGTCAGGTATTCAGAGACATGAGTGATCCAGAACTTCTAAAGAGATGCCTACCTGGATGGACACAAAATCCAAATGAGTCCATTCACAGTAGACTGTGGATGAAATGTCCTAAGGTAAAGTTTTTTGGCCTGAAAAGAGTCATATTTGCAGCCGAAGTGACTACACTAGAACATAATTTTGGTTATGAGAGAAGTAATCTTCTAACCTCTTTGTTTGGCACAAGCAATGAAATTAGGAGATCACTAAAAAGTCTGGATAACGAAAGAATCAGGAAACGAAAACCGAAGAATAAGAGACAGAAGAAAAAAGAAGAAAAAAGTGAAGATTATGAGGGAGGAGCTTTTTAGAATCCGCAAAAGTTAAACCAGGCGACAAGGAAGGAGGTGGTACCTCCTGACACCCTCACCTTGAGTGATTAATACCCCTAATTAGGGCGGGGGACTTGGGGCCATGCTTGCGGTAATGAGCAGAAATTGTATCGGGTAAGAAAGGTAGTTGTTCTTCAAGTAATTTAGAGTAGTTCCAAATAAGTATCAATAGCGACAACTGCTAATGAAAGCAATAATGTTTTGTTTTCCTTCATAATCTCACTTCAAACTTTGGGCATCGATATCTCAAAACTATACTTATTGACATTCAAAGCTATTTTTCTCCGCTATTTATCAACCGATTTCAAATCCAAATACATCGTTATAAAGAGGAATAAATTTACAATATTTCGTATGGAGGAGTGTTTTCTAAAGTTTATTTTCAATTTTTTATATTTTTTCAAACTTTAAAAAATATATATTTATATATATATTTATAAAAAAAAAAATATTGAAAACATGGAAAAATCCTTCATAGATTTTGTTTATATTGTAATAAACAAGATTCATGGAAATTTGTTATTAATTCTATTCAGTACTTTTTGAGAAAAATAGAATTTAATTTTTTTTTCTGATATATAGTTTTTATTCATAAAAAAAAAATAACAGTCCGAATTCAATGAAACTCGCACAGATTTATCTTTGTACAAGTAGGTATAACATATAAAAAAACTACATTGATACAGTGATAAATAACGGTTTTGGGTTAGATGGAGAACCTGCGTCCTTAAACAAACTTGTTCTAGTTGCGTCGAACAAACTTGTGCCAGTTGCATCGAACAAACTTGTGCCAGTTGCGTCGAACAAACTTGTGCCAGTTGCGTCAAACAAACTTGTGCCATTTGTGTGAAACAAACTTTTGACAGTTGGGTCGAACAAACTTTTGCCAGTTACGTTAAACAAACTTGTACCAGTTGCGTCGTACAAATTTGTGCCAGTTGCATCGTACAAATTTGTGCCAGTTGCGTCGAACAAACTTGTGCCAGTTGCCTTGAACAAACTTGCGCCAGTTCCGTCGAAAAAAACTTGTGCCAGGTGCTTAGAACAAACTTGTGCCACTTGTGTCAAACAAACTTGTGCCAGTTGTGTAGAACAAACTTGTGCCAGTTGCGTCGAACAAACTTGTGCCAGTTGGGTAGAACAAACATGTGCCAGTTGCGTCAAACAAATTTGTGCCAGTTGCGTAGAACAAACTAGTGCCAGTTGCATAGAACAAACTTGTGCCAGATGCGTAAAACAAACTTTTGCCATTTGCGTAGAACAAACTTGTGCCAGTTGTGTCAAACAAACTTTTGCCAGTTGTGTACAACAAACCTGTGCCAGTTATATGGAACAAACTTGTGCCAGTTGCATCAAACAAACTTGTGCCATTTGCATAGAACAAACTTGTGCCAGTTGCATAGAACAACCTTGTGCCAGTTGCGTCAAACAAACTTGTGCCAGTTGCGTCAAACAAACTTGTGCCAGTTGCGTCAAACAAACTTGTGCCAGTTGCGTCGAACAAACTTGTGCCAGATGCGTAGAACAAACTTGTGCCAGTTGCATAGAACAAACTTGTGCCAGTTATGTGGAACAAACTTGTGCCATTTGCGTCAAACAAACTTGTGCCAGTTGCGTCGAACAAACTTGTGCCAGTTACGGCGAACAAACTTGTGCCAGTTTCGTCGAGAAAACTTGTGCCAGTTGCGTCAAATAAACTTGTGCCAGTTGCATCAAACAAACTTGTGCCAGTTGCGTCAAACAAACTTGTGCCAGTTGCGTCAAACAAAATTGTTCCAGTTGCGCCAAACAAACTTGTGCCAATTGAGTCGAAAAAACTTGTGCCAGTTGCGTCAAACAAACTTGTGCCAATTGCGTCTAACAAACTTGTGCCAGTTGCATGAAAAAAACTTGGGCCAGTTTTGTCGAAAAAACTTGTGCCAGTTGCATAGAACAACCTTGTGCCAGTTGCGTCAAACAAACTTGTGCCAGTTGCGTAGAACAAACTTGTGCCAGTTGCGTCAAACAACCTTGTGCCAGTTGCGTCGAACAAACTTGTGCTAGTTTGTATAACAAACTTGTGCCAGTTGCGTCAAACAAACTTATGCCAGAAGCGTAAAACAAACTAATGCCAGTTGCACAGAACAAACTTGTGCCAGTTGATTAGAACAAACTTGTGCCAATTGCGCCAAACAAACTTGTGCCAGTTCGTTGAACAAACTTGTGCCAGTTGCGTCGAAGAAACTTGTGCCAGTTGCGTCAACCAAACTTGTGCCAGTTGCGTTGAACAAACTTGTGCCAGTTGCGTCGATCAAACTTGTGCCAGTTACGGCGAACAAACTTGTGCCACTTGCGTCGAGAAAACTTGTGCCAGTTGCGTCAAATAAACTTGTGCCAGTTGCGTCAAACAAACTTGTGCCAGTTACGGCGAACAAACTTGTGCCAGTTGCGTCGAGAAAAGTTGTACCAGTTGTGTCAAACAAACTTGTGCCAGTTGCGTCAAACAAACTTGTGCCAGTTGCGTCAAACAAACTTGTGCCAGTTGCTACAAACAAACTTGTGCCAATTGATTAAAAAAAACTTGTGCCAGTTGCGTTGAACAAATTTGTGCCAGTTGCGTCTAACAAACTTGTGCAAGTTGCATCAAACAAACTTGTGTCAGTTGCGTCGAACAAACTTGTGCCAGTTGCATCGAACAAACTAGTGCCAGTTGCATAGAACAAACTTGTGCCAGTTGCGTCAAACAAACTTGTGCCAGTTGCGTAGAACAAACTTGTACATGTTGCGTAGAACAACCTTGTGCCAGTTGTGTCACACAAACTTGTGCCAGTTGTGTCAAACAAACTTGTGCCAGTTGGGTCGAAGAAACTTGTGCCAGTTACGTTAAACAAACTTGTTCTAGTTGCGTCGAACAAACTTGTGCCAGTTGCGTCGAACAAACTTGTGCCAGTTGCGTCGAACAAACTTGTGCCAGTTCCGTCGAACAAACTTGTGCCAGTTGCATAGAACAAACTTGTGCCAGTTGTGTCAAACAAACTTGTGCCACTTGCGTAGAACAAACTTATGCCAGTTGCGTCGAACAAACTTGTGCCAGTTGGGTAGAACAAACTTGTGCCAGTTGCGTCTAACAAACTTGTGCCAGTTGTGTCGAACAAACTTGTGCCAGTTGCGTCAAACAAACTTGTGCCAGATATGGCAAACAAACTTGTGCCAGTTGCTTCGAGAAAACTTGTGCCAGTTGCGTAAAAAGAAACTTGTGCCAGTTGCGTCAAACAAACTTGTGCCAGTTGCGTCAAACAAACTTGTGCCTCTTGCGTCAAACAAACTTGTGCCTCTTGCGTCAAACAAACTTGTGCCAGTTGCGTCAAACAAACTTTTACCAATTGAGTCGAAAAAACTCGTGCCTGTTACATCGAACAAACTTGTGCCAGTTGCGTCTAACAAACTTGTGCCAGTTGCGTCAAACAAACTTGTGCCAGTTGCGTCAAACAAACTTGTGCCAGTTGTGTAGAACAAACTTGTGCCAGTTGCGTCAAACAAACTTGTGCCAGTTGCGTAGAAGAACCTTGTGCCAGTTGCGTCAAACAAACTTGTGCCAGTTGCGTAGAACAAACTTGTGCCAGTTGCGTCGAACAAACTTGCGCCAGTTCCGTCGAACAAACTTGTGCCAGTTGCATAGAACAAACTTGTGCCAGTTGTGTCAAACAAACTTGTGTCAGTTGCATAGAACAGACTTGTGCCAGTTGCGTCGAACAAACTTGTGGCAGTTGGGTAGAACAAACTTGTGCCAGTTGCGTCAAACAAACTTGTGCCAGTTGCGTAGAACAAACTAGTGCCAGTTGCATAGAACAAACTTGTGCCAGATGCGTAGAACAAACCTGTGCCAGTGGCGTAGAACAAACTTGTGCCAGTTGCATGGAACAAACTTGTGCCAGTTATGTAGAACAAACTTGTGCCTGTTGCGTCGAACAAACTTGTGCTAGTTGTGTCGAACAAACTTGTGCCAGTTGTGTCAAACAAACTTGTGTCAGTTGCGTAGAACAGACTTGTGCCAGTTGCGTCGAACAAACTTGTACCAGTTGGGTAGAACAAACTTGTGCCAGTTGCGTCAAACAAACTTGTGCCAGATGCGTAGAACAAACTAGTGCCAGTTGCATAGAACAAACTTGTGCCAGATGCGTAGAACAAACTTGTGCCAGTTGCGTAGAACAAACTTGTGCCAGTTGTATAGAACAAACTTGTGCCAGTTATGTAGAACAAACTTGTGCCAGTTGCATCGAACAAACTTGTGCTAGTTGTGTCGAAAAAACTTGTGCCAGATGCGTAAAAAAAAATTGGGCCAGTTTCGTCGAACAAACTTGTGCCAGTTGCATCCAACAAACTTGTGCCAGTTGCGTAGAACAACCTTGTGCCAGTTGCGTCAAACAAACTTGTGCCAGTTGCGTAGAACAAACTTGTGTCAGTTGCGTAGAACAACCTTGTGCCAGTTGCGTCGAACAAACTTGTGCCAGTTGTGTCAAACATTCTTGTGCCAGTTGCGTAGAAGAAACTTGTGCCAGTTGCGTAGAACAACCTTGTGCCAGTTGCGTCGAACAAACTTGTGCCAGTTGTGTCAAACATTCTTGTGCCAGTTGCGTAGAAGAAACTTGTGCCACTTGCGTAGGACAAACTTGTGCCAGTTGCATCAAACAAACTTGTGCCAGTTACGTCTAACAAACTTGTGCCAGTTGCGTCAAACAAACTTGTGAAAGTTGCGTAGAACAAACTTGTGCCAGTTGCGTCGAACAAACTTGTGCCAGCTGCGTTGAACAAAGTTGTGCCAGTTGCGTATAACAAACTTGTGCCAGTTGCGTAGAACAAACTTGTGCCAGTTGCGTCGAACAAACTTGTGCCAGTTGCATCGAACAAACTTGTGCCAGTTGCGTCGAACAAACTTGTGCCAGTTGCGTCGAACAAACTTGTGCCAGTTGCTTTGAACAAACTTGTGCCAGTTGCGTAGAACAAACTTGTGCCAGTTGTGTCAAACAAACTTGTGCCAGTTGCGTAGAACAAACTTGTGCCAGTTCCATCGAACTAGCCTGAGCCAGTTGCGTAGAACAAACTTGTGCCAGTTACATCGAACAAACTTGTGCCAGTTGTGTCAAACAAACTTGTGCCAGTTGCGTAAAACAAACTTGTCTAGTTGGGTCGAATAAACTTGTGCCAGTTGCGTTAAACAAACTTGTGCCAGTTGCGTTGAAGAAACTTATGCCAGTTGCATCGAACAAACTTGTGTCAGTTGCGTCAAACAAACTTGTGCCAGTTGCATCGAACAAACTTGTGCCAGTTGCGTAGAACAAACTTGTGCCCTTTGCGTTAAACAAACTTGTGCCAGTTGCGTAGAACAAACTTGTGCCACTTGCGTCAAACAAACTTGTGCCAGTTGCGTAGAACAAACTTATGCCAGTTACCTAGAACAAACTTATGCCATTTGTGTCAAACAAACTTGTCCCCGTTGCGTAGAACAAACTTGTGCCAGTTGCGTAGAACAAACTTGTGCCAGTTACGTAGAACAAACTTATGCCAATTGCGTCAAACAAACTTTTACCAGTTGCGTCAAACAAACTTGGGGCAGTTGCGCAGAACAAACTTGTGCCAGTTGCGTAGGACAAACTTGTGCCAGTTGCGTCAAACAAACTTGTGCCAGTTGCGTAGAACAAACTTGAACCAGTTGCGTAGAACAAACTTGTGCCAGTTGCGTCGAACATACTTGTGCCAGTTGCATAGAACAAACTTCTGCCAGTTGCATAGAACAAACTTGTGCCAGTTGCATAGAAGAAACTTGGGCCAGTTGCATAAAACAAACTTGTGCCAGTTGTGAAGAACAAACTTGTGCCAATTGCGACAAACAAACTTGTGCCAGTTTCGTAGAACAAACTTGTGCCAGTTGCGTAGAACAAACTTGTGCCAGTTGCGTCGAAAAAACTTGTGCCAGTTCCGTCGAACAAACTTGTGCCTGTTGCAGCGAACAAACTTGTGCCAGTTGCATCGGACAAACTTGTGCCAGTTGCGTTGAACAAACTTGTGCCAGTTGCGTAAAACAAACTTGTACCAGTTACGTCTAACAAACTTGTGCCAGTTGCGTCAAACAAACTTGTGAAAGTTGCGTAGAACAAACTTGTGCCAGTTGCGTCAAAAAAACTTATGCCAGTTGCGTAAAACAAACTAGTGCCAGTTGCATAGAACAAAATTGTGCCAGTTGAGTAGAACAAACTTGTGCCAATTGCATCAAACAAACTTGTGCCAGTTGTGTCGAAGAAACTTGTGCCAGTTGTGTCGAACAAACTTGTTCCAGTTGTGTCAAACAAACTTGTGCCAGTTGCGTCAAACAAACTTGTGCCAGTTGTGTCAAACAAACTTGTGCCAGTTGCGTCAAACAAACTTGTGCCAGTTGCGTCAAACAAACTTGTGCCAATTGATTCGAAAAAACTTGTGCCAGTCGCGTTGAACAAACTTGTGCCAGTTGCGTCTAACAAACTTGTGCTAGTTGCGTCAAACAAACTTGTGCCAGTTGCGTCGAACAAACTTGTGCCAGATATGGCGAACAAACTTGTGCCAGTTGCTTCGAGAAAACTTGTGCCAGTTGCGTAAAAAAAAACTTGTGCCAGTTGCGTCAAACAAACTTGTGCCAGTTGCGTCAAAAAAACTTGTGGGTCTTGCGTCAAACAAACTTGTGCCAGTTGCGTCAAACAAACTTGTACCAATTGAGGCGAAAAAACTTGTGCCTGTTATGTCGAACAAACTTGTGCCAGTTGCATCTAACAAACTTGTGCCAGTTGCGTCAAAAAAAACTTGTGCCAGTTGCGTCAAACAAACTTGTGCCAGTTGCGTCAAACAAACTTGTGCCAGTTGTGTAGAACAAACTTGTGCCAGTTGCGTCAAACAAACTTGTGCCAGTTGCGTAGAAGAACCTTGTGCCAGTTGCGTCAAACGAACTTGTGCCAGTTGCGTCAAACAAACTTTTGCCAGTTGCATCAAACAAACTTGTGCCAGTTGAGTCAAACAAACTTGTGCCAGTTGGGTAGAACAAACATGTGCCAGTTGCGTTAAACAAACTTGTGCCAGTTGCATCGAACAAACTTTTGCCAGTTGCGTCGAACAAACTTGTGCCAGTTGCGTCGAACAAACTTGCGCCAGTTACGTCAAACAAACTTGTGCCAGTTGCGTTGAACAAACTTCTGCCAGTTGTGTTAAACAAACTTGTGTCAGTTGCGTAGAACAAACATTTGCCATTTGCGTAGAACAAACTTGTGCCAGTTGTGTTAAACAAACCTGTGCCAGTTTTGTACAACAAACTAGTAAGAGTTGCGTAGAACAAACTTGTGCCAGTTGTGTCGAACAAACTTGTGCCAGTTGCGTAGAACAAACTTATGCCAGTTGCATAGAACAAACTAGTGCCAGTTGTGTCAAACAAACTTGTGCCAGTTGCGTAGAACAAACTTGTGCCAGTTGCGTTGAACAAACTTGTGCCAGTTGCGTCGAAGAAACTTGTGCCAGTGGCGTCGAAGAAACTTGTGCCAGTTGCATCAAACAAACTTGTGCCATTTGCGTCGAACAAACTTGTGCCACTTGCGTCGAACAAACTTGTGCCAGATATGGCGAACAAACTTGTGCAAGTTGCTTCGAGAAAACTTATGCCAGTTGCGTAAAAAAAAACTTGTGCCAGTTGCGTCAAACAAACTTGTGCTAGTTGCGTCAAACAAACTTGTGCCTCTTGCGTCAAACAAACTTGTGCCAGTTGCGTCAAACAAACTTGTACCAATTGAGACGAAAAAACTTGTGCCAGTTACGTCGAACAAACTTGTGCCAGATGCGTCAAACAAACTTGTGCCAGTTGCGACAAACAAACTTGTGCCAGTTGCGTCAAACAAACTTGTGCCAGTTGCGTAGAACAAACTTGTGCCAGTTGCGTCAAACAAACTTGTGACAGTTGCGTAGAAGAACCTTGTGCCAGTTGTGTCAAACGAACTTGTGCCAGTTGCGTCAAACAAACTTGTGCCAGTTGAGTCAAACAAACTTGTGCCAGTTGGGTCGAACAAACTTGTGCCAGTTGCGTTAAACAAACTTGTGCCAGTTGCATCGAACAAAGTTTTGCCAGTTGCGTCGAACAAACTTGTGACAGTTGCGTCGACCAAACTTGTGCCAGTTACGTCAAACAAACTTGTGCCAGTTGCGTTGAACAAACTTCTGCCAGTTGTGTCGAACAAACTTATGCCAGTTGCATAGAACAAACTAGTGCCAGTTTCATAGAACAAACTTGTCCCAGTTGCGTAGAACAAACTTGTGCCAGTTGCGTCAAACAAACTTGTGCCAGTTGCGTCGAACAAACTTGTGCCAGTTGCGTCTAAGAAACTTGTGACAGTTGCGTCAAACAAACTTGAGCCATTTCCGTCGAACAAACTTGTGCCAGTTGCGTCGAACAAACTTGTGCCAGATATGGCGAACAAACTTTTGCCAGTTGCTTCGAGAAAACTTGTGCCAGTTGGGTAAAAAAAAAACTTGTGCCAGTTGCGTCAAACAAACTTGTGCCAGTTGCGTCAAACAAACTTGTGCCTCTTGCGTCAAACAAACTTGTGCCAGTTGCGTCAAACAAACTTGTACCAATTAAGTCGAAAAAACTTGTGCCTATTACGTCGAACAAACTTGTGCCAGTTGCGTCTAACAAACTTGTGCCAGTTGCGTCAACCAAACTTGTGCCAGTTGCCTCAAACAAACTTGTGCAAGTTGCGTAGAACAAACTTGTGCCAGTTGCGTCAAACAAACTTGTGCCAGTTGCGTAGGAGAACCTTGTGCCAGTTGCGTCAAACGAACTTGTGCCAGTTGCGTCAAACAAACTTTTGCCAGTTGCGTCAAACAAACTTGTGCTAGTTTAGTCAAACAAACTTGTGCCAGTTGGGTCTAACAAACTTGTGCCAGTTGCGTTAAACAAACTTGTGCCAGTTGCATCGAACAAACTTTTGCCAGTTGCGTCGAACAAAATTGTGCCAATTGCGTCGAACAAACTTGCGCCAGTTACGTCAAACAAATTTGTGCCAGTTGCATTAAACAAACTTCTGCCAGTTGTGTCAAACAAACTTGTGTCAGTTGCGTAGAACAAACTTGTGCCAGTTGCGTTGAACAAACTTGTGTCAGTTGGGTAGAACAAACTTGTGCCAGTTGCGTCAAACAAACATGTCCCAGTTGCGTAGAACAAACTAGTGCCAGTTGCATAGAACAAACTTGAGCCAGATGCGTAGAACAAACTTGTGCCAGTTGCGTAGAACAAACTTGAGCCAGTTGCATAGAACAAACTTGTGCCAGTTATGTAGAACTAACTTGTGCCAGTTGCGTCGAACAAACTTGTGCCAGTTGCGTCGAACAAACTTGTGTCAGTTACAGCGAACAAACTTGTGCCAGTTTCGTCGAGAAAACTTGTGCCAGTTGCGTCAAATAAACTTGTGCCAGTTGCGTCAAACAAACTTGTGCCAGTTGCGTCAAACAAACTTGTGCCAGTTGTGTCAAACAAACTTGTTCTAGTTGCGTCAAACAAACTTGTGCCTCTTGAGTCGAAAAAACTTGTGCCAGTTGCGTCGAACAAACTTGTGCCAGTTGCGTCTAACAAACTTGTGCCAGTTGCGTCAAAAAAACTTGTGCCAGTTTCGTCAAACAAACTTGTGCCAGTGGCATCCAACAAACTTGTGCCAGTTGCGTCGAACAAACTTGTGCCAGTTGCGTCAAACAAACTTGTGCCAGTTGCGTAGAACAAACTTGTGCCAGTTGCGTAGAACAACTTTGTGCCAGTTGAGTCGAACAAACTTGTGTTAGTTGGTAGAACAAACTTGTGCCAGTTGCGTCAAACAAACTTTTGCCAGTTGCGTAAAACAAACTAGTGCCAGTTGCATAGAACAAACTTGTGCCAGTTGAGTAGAACAAACTTGTGCCAATTGCATCAAACAAACTTGTGCCAGTTGTGTCGAACAAACTTGTGCCAGTTGCATCGAACAAACTTGTGCCAGTTGCGTCAAACAAACTTGTGCCAGTTGCGTCAAACAAACTTGTGCCAGTTGCGTCAAACAAACTTGTGCCAGATATGGCGAACAAACTTGTGGCAGTTGCTTCGAGAAAACTTGTGCCAGTTGCATAAAAAAAACTTGTGCCAGTTGCGTCAAACAAACTTGTGCCAGTTGCGTCAAAAAAACTTGTGCCTCTTGCGTCAAACAAACTTGTGCCAGTTGCGACAAACAAACTTGTGCCAGTTGCGTCAAAAAAAACTTGTGCCAGTTGCGTCAAACAAACTTGTGCCAGTTGCGTCAAACAAACTTGTGCCAGTTGTGTAGAACAAACTTGTGCCAGTTGCGTCAAACAAACTTGTGCCAGTTGCGTAGAGGAACCTTGTGCCAGTTGCGTCAAACGAACTTGTGCCAGTTGCGTCAAACAAACTTTTGCCAGTTGCGTCAAACAAACTTGTGCCAGTTGAGTCAAACAAACTTGTGCCAGTTGGGTAGAACAAACTTGTGCCAGTTGCGTCAAAGAAACTTGTGCCAGTTGCGTCAAAAAAACTTGTGCCTCTTGCGTCAAACAAACTTGTGCCAGTTGCGACAAACAAACTTGTACCAAATGAGTCGAAAAAACTTGTGCCTGTTATGTCAAACAAACTTGTGCCAGTTGCGTCTAACAAACTTGTGCCAGTTGCGTCAAAAAAAACTTGTGCCAGTTGCGTCAAACAAACTTGTGCCAGTTGCGTCAAACAAACTTATGCCAGTTGTGTAGAACAAACTTGTGCCAGTTGCGTCAAACAAACTTGTGCCAGTTGCGTAGAGGAACCTTGTGCCAGTTGCGTCAAACGAACTTGTACCAGTTGCGTCAAACAAACTTTTGCCAGTTGCGTCAAACAAACTTGTGCCAGTTGAGTCAAACTATCTTGTGCCAGTTGGGTAGAACAAACTTGTGCCAGTTGCGTTAAACAAACTTGTGCCAGTTGCATCGAACAAACTTTTGCCAGTTGTTTCGAACAAACTTGTGCCAGTTGTGTCGAACAAACTTGTGCCAGTTGCGTAGAACAAACTTGTACCAGTTGCGTCAAACAAACTTATGCCAGTTGCATAGAACAAACTAGTGCCAGTTGCATAGAACAAACTTGTCCCAGTTGCGTAGAACAAACTTGTGCCAGTTGCGTCAAACAAACTTGTGCCAGTTGCGTCGAACAAACTTGTGCCAGTTGCGTCGAAGAAACTTGTGCCAGTTGCGTCAAACAAACTTGTGCCATTTGCGTCGAACAAACTTGTGCCAGTTGCGTCGAACAAACTTGTGCCAGATATGGCGAACAAACTTGTGCCAGTTGCGTCAAACAAACTTGTGCCAGTTGCGTAAAAAAAAACTTGTGCCAGTTGCGTCAAACAAACTTGTGCCAGTTGCGTCAAACAAACTTGTGCCTCTTGCGTCAAACAAACTTGTGCCAGTTGCGTCAAACAAACTTGTACCAATTGAGTCGAAAAAACTTGTGACAGTTACGTCGAACAAACTTGTGCCAGTTGTGTCTAACAAACTTGTGCCAGTTGCATCAAACAAACTTGTTCCAGTTGCGACAAACAAACTTGTGCCAGTTGTGTAGAACAAACTTGTGCCAGTTGCTTCAAACAAACTTGTGCCAGTTGCGTAGAAGAACCTTGTGCCAGTTGCGTCAAACGAACTTGTGCCAGTTGCATCAAACAAACTTGTGCCAGTTGAGTCAAACAAACTTGTGCCAGTTGGGTCGAACAAACTTGTGCCAGTTGCGTTAAACAAACTTGTGCCAGTTGCATCCAACAAACTTTTGCCTGTTGCGTCGAACAAACTTGTGACAGTTGCGTCGAACAAACTTGCGCCAGTTACGTCAAACAAACTTGTGCCAGTTGCGTTGAACAAACTTCTGCCAGTTGTGTCGAACAAAATTATGTCAGTTGGGTAGAACAAACTTGTGCCAGTTGCGTCAAACAAACATGTCCCAGTTGCGTAGAACAAACTAGTGCCAGTTGCATAGAACAAACTTGTGCCAGATGCGTAGAACAAACTTGTGCCAGTTGCGCAGAACAAACTTCTGCCAGTTGCGCAGAACAAACTTGTGCCAGTTATGTAGAACAAACTTGTGCCACTTGCGTCGAACAAACTTGTGCCAGTTGCGTCGAACAAACTTGTGCCAGTTGCGTCAAATAAACTTGTGCCAGTTGCGTAAAACAAACTTGTGCCAGTTGCGTCAAACAAACTTGTGCCAGTTGCGTCAAACAAACTTGTTCCAGTTGCGTCAAACAAACTTGTGCCACTTGAGTCGAAAAAACTTGTGCCAGTTGCGTCGAATAAACTTGTGCCAGTTGCGTCTAACAAACTTGTGCCAGTTGCGTCAAAAAAACTTGTGCCAGTTTCGTCAAACAAACTTGTGCCACTGGCATCCAACAAACTTGTGCCAGTTGCGTCGAACAAACTTGTGCCAGTTGCGTCAAACAAACTTGTGCCAGTTGCGTAGAAAAAACTTGTGCCAGTTGCGTAGAACAACCTTGTGCCAGTTGAGTCGAACAAACTTGTGCTAGTTGGTAGAACAAACTTGTGCCAGTTGCGTCAAACAAACATATGCCAGTTCCGTAAAACAAACTAGTGCCAGTTGCATAGAACAAACTTGTGCCAGTTGAGTAGAACAAACTTGTGCCAATTGCATCAAACAAACTGTGCCAGTTGCGTCGAACAAACTTGTGCCAGTTGTGTCGAAGAAACTTGTGCCAGTTGCGTCAAACAAACTTGTGACAGTTGCATCGAACAAACTTGTGCCAGTTGCGTCGAACAAACTTGTGCCAGTTACGGTGAACAAACTTGTGCCAGTTGCGTCAAACAAACATATGCCAGTTGCGTAAAACAAACTAGAGCCAGTTGCGTCGAACAAACTTGTGCCAGTTGCGTCGAAGAAACTTGTGCCAGTTGCGTCAAACGAACTTGTGCCAGTTGCGTCAAACAAACTTGTGCCAGTTGAGTCAAACAAACTTGTGCCAGTTGAGTCAAACAAACTTGTGCCAGTTGGGTCGAACAATTTTATGCCAGTTGCGTTAAACAAACTTGTGCCAGTTGCACCGAACAAACTTTTGCCAGTTGCGTCGTACAAACTTGTGCCAGTTACGGTGAACAAACTTGTGCCACTTGCGTCGAGAAAACTTGTGCCAGTTGCGTCAAATAAACTTGTGCCAGTTGCGTCAAACAAACTTGTGCCAGTTACGGCGAACAAACTTGTGCCAGCTGCGTCGAGAAAAGTTGTGCCAGTTGCGTCAAATAAACTTGTGCCAGTTGCGTCAAACAAACTTGTGCCAGTTGCGTCAAACAAACTTGTGCCAGTTGTGTCAAACAAACTTGTGCCAGTTGCGTCAAACAAACTTGTGCTGATTGATTAAAAAAAACTTGTGCCAGTTGCGTTGAACAAACTTGTGCCAGTTGCGTCTAACAAACTTGTGCCAGTTGCGTCAAACAAACTTGTGCCAGTTGCGTCGAACAAACTTGTGCCAGATATGGCGAACAAACTTGTGCCAGTTGCTTCAAAAAAAATTGTGCCAGTGGCGTAAAAAAAACTTGTGCCAGTTGCGTCAAACCAACTTGTGCCAGTTGCGTGAAACAAACTTGTGCCTCTTGCGTCAAACAAACTTGTGCCAGAGGCGTGAAACAAACTTTTACCAATTGAGTCCAAAAAACTTGTGCCTGTTATGTCAAAGAAACTTGTGCCAGTTGCGTCTAACAAACTTGTGCCAGTGGCGTCAAAAAAACTTGTGCCAGTTGCGTCAAACAAACTTGTGCCAGTTGCGTCAAAAAAACTTGTGCCTCTTGCGTCAAACAAACTTGTCCCAGTTGCGACAAACAAACTTGTGCCAGTTGCGTCAAAAAAAACTTGTGCCAGTTGCGTCAAACAAACTTGTGCCAGTTGCGTCAAACAAACTTGTGCCAGTTGTGTAGAACAAACTTGTGCCAGTTGCGTCAAACAAACTTGTGCCAGTTGCGTAGAGGAACCTTGTGCCAGTTGCGTCAAACGAACTTGTGCCAGTTGCGTCAAACAAACTTTTGCCAGTTGCGTCAAACAAACTTGTGCCAGTTGAGTCAAACAAACTTGTGCCAGTTGGGTAGAACAAACTTGTGCCAGTTGCGTCAAAGAAACTTGTGCCAGTTTCGTCAAAAAAACTTGTGCCTCTTGCGTCAAACAAACTTGTGCCAGAGGCGTGAAACAAACTTGTACCAATTGAGTCCAAAAAACTTGTGCCTGTTATGTCAAAGAAACTTGTGCCAGTTGCGTCTAACAAACTTGTGCCAGTGGCGTCAAAAAAACTTGTGCCAGTTGCGTCAAACAAACTTGTGCCAGTTGCGTCAAAAAAACTTGTGCCTCTTGCGTCAAACAAACTTGTGCCAGTTGCGACAAACAAACTTGTGCCAGTTGCGTCAAAAAAAACTTGTGCCAGTTGCGTCAAACAAACTTGTGCCAGTTGCGTCAAACAAACTTGTGCCAGTTGTGTAGAACAAACTTGTGCCAGTTGCGTCAAACAAACTTGTGCCAGTTGCGTAGAGGAACCTTGTGCCAGTTGCGTCAAACGAACTTGTGCCAGTTGCGTCAAACAAACTTTTGCCAGTTGCGTCAAACAAACTTGTGCCAGTTGAGTCAAACAAACTTGTGCCAGTTGGGTAGAACAAACTTGTGCCAGTTGCGTCAAAGAAACTTGTGCCAGTTGCGTCAAAAAAACTTGTGCCTCTTGTGTCAAACAAACTTGTGCCAGTTGCGACAAACAAACTTGTACCAAATGAGTCGAAAAAACTTGTGCCTGTTATGTCAAACAAACTTGTGCCAGTTGCGTCTAACAAACTTGTGCCAGTTGCGTCAAAAAAAACTTGTGCCAGTTGCGTCAAACAAACTTGTGCCAGTTGCGTCAAACAAACTTATGCCAGTTGTGTAGAACAAACTTGTGCCAGTTGCGTCAAACAAACTTATGCCAGTTGCGTAGAGGAACCTTGTGCCAGTTGCGTCAAACGAACTTGTACCAGTTGCGTCAAACAAACTTTTGCCAGTTGCGTCAAACAAACTTGTGCCAGTTGAGTCAAACTATCTTGTGCCAGTTGGGTAGAACAAACTTGTGCCAGTTGCGTTAAACAAACTTGTGCCAGTTGCATCGAACAAACTTTTGCCAGTTGTTTCGAACAAACTTGTGCCAGTTGTGTCGAACAAACTTGTGCCAGTTGCGTAGAACAAACTTGTACCAGTTGCGTCAAACAAACTTATGCCAGTTGCATAGAACAAACTAGTGCCAGTTGCATAGAACAAACTTGTCCCAGTTGTGTAGAACAAACTTGTGCCAGTTGCGTCAAACAAACTTGTGCCAGTTGCGTCGAACAAACTTGTGCCAGTTGCGTCGAACAAACTTGTGCCAGTTGCGTCAAACAAACTTGTGCCATTTGCGTCGAACAAACTTGTGCCAGTTGCGTCGAACAAACTTGTGCCAGATATGGCGAACAAACTTGTGCCAGTTGCGTCAAACAAACTTGTGCCAGTTGCGTAAAAAAAAACTTGTGCCAGTTGCGTCAAACAAACTTGTGCCAGTTGCGTCAAACAAACTTGTGGCTCTTGCGTCAAACAAACTTGTGCCAGTTGCGTCAAACAAACTTGTACCAATTGAGTCGAAAAAACTTGTGACAGTTACGTTGAACAAACTTGTGCCAGTTGTGTCTAACAAACTTGTGCCAGTTGCATCAAACAAACTTGTTCCAGTTGCGACAAACAAACTTGTGCCAGTTGTGTAGAACAAACTTGTGCCAGTTGCTTCAAACAAACTTGTGCCAGTTGCGTAGAAGAACCTTGTGCCAGTTGCGTCAAACGAACTTGTGCCAGTTGCATCAAACAAACTTGTGCCAGTTGAGTCAAACAAACTTGTGCCAGTTGGGTCGAACAAACTTGTGCCAGTTGCGTTAAACAAACTTGTGCCAGTTGCATCCAACAAACTTTTGCCTGTTGCGTCGAACAAACTTGTGACAGTTGCGTCGAACAAACTTGCGCCAGTTACGTCAAACAAACTTGTGCCAGTTGCGTTGAACAAACTTCTGCCAGTTGTGTCGAACAAAATTATGTCAGTTGGGTAGAACAAACTTGTGCCAGTTGCGTCAAACAAACATGTCCCAGTTGCGTAGAACAAACTAGTGCCAGTTGCATAGAACAAACTTGTGCCAGATGCGTAGAACAAACTTGTGCCAGTTGCGCAGAACAAACTTCTGCCAGTTGCGCAGAACAAACTTGTGCCAGTTATGTAGAACAAACTTGTGCCACTTGCGTCGAACAAACTTGTGCCAGTTGCGTCGAACAAACTTGTGCCAGTTGCGTCAAATAAACTTGTGCCAGTTGCGTAAAACAAACTTGTGCCAGTTGCGTCAAACAAACTTGTGCCAGTTGCGTCAAACAAACTTGTTCCAGTTGCGTCAAACAAACTTGTGCCACTTGAGTCGAAAAAACTTGTGCCAGTTGCGTCGAATAAACTTGTGCCAGTTGCGTCTAACAAACTTGTGCCAGTTGCGTCAAAAAAACTTGTGCCAGTTTCGTCAAACAAACTTGTGCCACTGGCATCCAACAAACTTGTGCCAGTTGCGTCGAACAAACTTGTGCCAGTTCCGTCAAACAAACTTGTGCCAGTTGCGTAGAAAAAACTTGTGCCAGTTGCGTAGAACAACCTTGTGCCAGTTGAGTCGAACAAACTTGTGCTAGTTGGTAGAACAAACTTGTGCCAGTTGCGTCAAACAAACATATGCCAGTTCCGTAAAACAAACTAGTGCCAGTTGCATAGAACAAACTTGTGCCAGTTGAGTAGAACAAACTTGTGCCAATTGCATCAAACAAACTGTGCCAGTTGCGTCGAACAAACTTGTGCCAGTTGTGTCGAAGAAACTTGTGCCAGTTGCGTCAAACAAACTTGTGACAGTTGCATCGAACAAACTTGTGCCAGTTGCGTCGAACAAACTTGTGCCAGTTACGGTGAACAAACTTGTGCCAGTTGCGTCAAACAAACATATGCCAGTTGCGTAAAACAAACTAGTGCCAGTTGCGTCGAACAAACTTGTGCCAGTTGCGTCGAAGAAACTTGTGCCAGTTGCGTCAAACGAACTTGTGCCAGTTGCGTCAAACAAACTTGTGCCAGTTGAGTCAAACAAACTTGTGCCAGTTGAGTCAAACAAACTTGTGCCAGTTGGGTCGAACAATTTTATGCCAGTTGCGTTAAACAAACTTGTGCCAGTTGCACCGAACAAACTTTTGCCAGTTGCGTCGAACAAACTTGTGCCAGTTACGGTGAACAAACTTGTGCCACTTGCGTCGAGAAAACTTGTGCCAGTTGCGTCAAATAAACTTGTGCCAGTTGCGTCAAACAAACTTGTGCCAGTTACGGCGAACAAACTTGTGCCAGCTGCGTCGAGAAAAGTTGTGCCAGTTGCGTCAAATAAACTTGTGCCAGTTGCGTCAAACAAACTTGTGCCAGTTGCGTCAAACAAACTTGTGCCAGTTGTGTCAAACAAACTTGTGCCAGTTGCGTCAAACAAACTTGTGCTGATTGATTCAAAAAAACTTGTGCCAGTTGCGTTGAACAAACTTGTGCCAGTTGCGTCTAACAAACTTGTGCCAGTTGCGTCAAACAAACTTGTGCCAGTTGCGTCGAACAAACTTGTGCCAGATATGGCGAACAAACTTGTGCCAGTTGCTTCAAAAAAAATTGTGCCAGTGGCGTAAAAAAAACTTGTGCCAGTTGCGTCAAACCAACTTGTGCCAGTTGCGTCAAACAAACTTGTGCCTCTTGCGTCAAACAAACTTGTGCCAGAGGCGTGAAACAAACTTGTACCAATTGAGTCCAAAAAACTTGTGCCTGTTATGTCAAAGAAACTTGTGCCAGTTGCGTCTAACAAACTTGTGCCAGTGGCGTCAAAAAAACTTGTGCCAGTTGCGTCAAACAAACTTGTGCCAGTTGCGTCAAACAAACTTGTGCCAGTTGCGTAGAACAAACTTGTGCCAGTTGCGTCAAACAAACTTGTGCCAGTTGCGTCAAACAAACTTGTGCCAGTTGCGTAGAACAAACTTGTGCCAGTTGCGTCAAACAAACTTGTGCCAGTTGCGTAGAAGAACCTTGTGCCAGTTGCGTCAAACGAACTTCTGCCAGTTGCGTCAAACAAACTTTTGCCAGTTGCGTCAAACAAACTTGTGCCAGTTGAGTCAAACAAACTTGTGCCAGTTGGGTCGAACAAACTTGTGCCAGTTGCGTTAAACAAACTTGTGCCAGTTGCATCGAACAAACTTTTGCCAGTTGGGTCGAACAAACTTGTGCCAGTTGCGTCGAACAAACTAGTGACAGTTACGTCAAACAAACTTGTGCCAGTTGCGTTGAACAAACTTCTGCCAGTTGTGTTAAACAAACTTGTGTCAGTTGCGTAGAACAAACATTTGCCATTTGCGTAGCACAAACTTTTGCCAGTTGTGTCAAACAAACCTGTGCCAGTTGTGTACAACAAACTTGAAAGAGTTGCGTAGAACAAACTTGTGCCAGTTGTGTCGAACAAACTTGTGCCAGTTGCGTAGAACAAACTTGTACCAGTTGCGTCAAACAAACTTATGCCAGTTGCATAGAACAAACTAGTGCCAGTTGCATAGAACAAACTTGTGCCAGTTGCGTAGAACAAACTTGTGCCAGTTGCGTCAAACAAACTTGTGCCAGTTGCATCGAACAAACTTGTGCCAGTTGCGTCGAAGAAACTCGTGACAGTTACGTCAAACAAACTTGTGCCATTTGCGTTGAACAAACTTGTGCCAGTTGCGTCGAACAAACTTGTGCCAGATATGGCGAACAAACTTGTGCCAGTTGCTTCGAGAAAACTTGTGCCAGTTGCGTAGAACAACCTTGTGCCAGTTGAGTCGAACAAACTTGTGCTAGTTGGTAGAACAAACTTGTGCCAGTTGCGTGAAACAAACTTGTGCTAGTTGGTAGAACAAACTTGTGCCAGTTGCGTCAAACAAACTTATGCCAGTTGCGTAAAACAAACTAGTGCCAGTTGCACAGAACAAACTTGTGCCAGTTGAGTAGAACAAACTTGTGCCAATTGCATCAAACAAACTTGTGCCAGTTGCGTCGAACAAACTTGTGCCAGTTGCGTCGAAGAAACTTGTGCCAGTTGCGTCAAACAAACTTGTGCCAGTTGCGTCGAACAAACTTGTGCCAGTTGCGTCAAACAAACTTGTGCCAGTTGCGTCGAAAAAACTTGTGCCAGTTGCGTCGAACAAACTTGTGCCAGTTACGGCAAACAAACTTGTGCCACTTGCGTCAAGAAAACTTGTGCCAGTTGCGTCAAATAAACTTGTGCCAGTTGCGTCAAACAAACTTGTGCCAGTTACGGCGAACCAACTTGTGCCAGTTGAGTCGAGAAAAGTTGTGCCAGTTGCGTCAAATAAACTTGTGCCAGTTGCGTCAAACAAACTTGTGCCAGTTGCGTCAAACAAACTTGTGCCAGTTGCGTCAAACAAACTTGTGCCAGTTGCGTCAAACAAACTTGTGCCAATTGATTCGAAAAAACTTGTGCCAGTTGCATTGAACAAACTTGTGCCAGTTGCGTCAAACAAACTTGTGCCAGTTGCGTCAAACAAACTTGTGCCAGTTGCGTCGAACAAACTTGTGCCAGATATGGCAAACAAACTTGTGCCAGTTGCTTCGAGAAAACTTGTGCCAGTTGCGTAAAAAAAAACTTATGCCAGTTGCGTCAAACAAACTTGTGCCAGTTGCGTCAAACAAACTTGTGCCTCTTGCGTCAAACAAACTTGTGCCAGTTGCATCAAACAAACTTGTACCAATTGAGTCGAAAAAACTTGTGCCTGTTACGTCGAACAAACTTGTGCCAGTTGCGTCTAACAAACTTGTGCCAGTTGCGTCGAACAAACTTGTGCCAGTTGCGTCAAACGAACTTGTGCTCGTTGCGTAGAACAAACTTGTGCCAGTTGCTTAGAAGAACCTTGTGCCAGTTGCGTCAAACAAACTTGTGCCAGTTGCGTCAAACAAACTTGTGCCAGTTGCGTTAAACAAACTTGTGCCAGTTGCATCGAACAAACTTTTGCCAGTTGGGTCGAACAAACTTGTGCCAGTTGCGTCGAAAAATCTTGCGCCAGTTGCGTCAAACAAACTAGTGCCAGTTGCGTTGAACAAACTTCTGCCAATTGTGTCAAACAAACTTGTGTCAGTTGCTTAGAACAAACTTGTGCCAGTTGCGTCGAACAAACTTGTGTCAGTTGGGTAGAACAAATTTGTGCCGGTTGCGTCAAACAAACTTGTGCCAGTTGCGTAGAACAAACTAGTGCCAGTTGCATAGAACAAACTTGTGCCAGATGCGTAGAACAAACTTGTGCCAGTTGCGTAGAACAAACTTGTGCCAGTTGCATAGAACAAACTTGTGTCAGTTATGTAGAACAAACTTGTGCCATTTACGTCAAACAAACTTGTGCCAGTTGCGTCTAACAAACTTAAGCCAGTTAAGGCGAACAAACTTATGCCAGTTTCATCGAGAAAACTTGTGCTAGTTGCGTCAAATAAACTTGTGCCAGTTGCGTCAAACAAACTTGTGCCAGTTGCGTCAAACAATCTTGTGCCAGTTGCGTCAAACAAACTTGTTCCAGTTGCGTCAAACAAACTTATTCCAGTTGCGTCAAACAAACTTGTGCCAATTGAGTCGAAAAAACTTGTGCTAGTTGCGTCGAACAAACTTGTGCCAGTTGCGTTTAACAAACTTGTGCCAATTGCGTCAAAAAAACTTGGGCCAGTTTCGTCGAACAAACTTGTGTCAGTGGCATCCAACAAAGTTGTGCCAGTTGCGTAGAACAAACTTGTGCCAGTTGCGTCAAACAGACTTGTGCCAGTTGCGTAGAACAAACTTGTGCCAGTTGCGTAGAACAACCTTGTGCCAGTTGCGTCGAACAAACTTGTGCTAGTTTGTAGAACAAACTTCTGCCAGTTGTGTCAAACAAACTTGTGTCAGTTGCGTAAAACAAACTAGTGCCAGTTGCATAGAACAAACTTGTTTCAGTTGAGTTGAACAAACTTGTGCCAATTGCGTCAAACAAACTTGTGCCAGTTCGTCGAACAAACTTGTGCCAGTTGCGTTGAAGAAATTTTTGCCAGTTCCGTCAAACAAACTTGTGCTAGTTGCGTCGAAGAAACTTGTGCCAGTTGCGTCGAACAAACTTGTGCCAGTTACGGCGAACCAACTTGTGCCACTTGCGTCGAGAAAACTTGTGTCAGTTGCGTCAAATAAACTTGTGCCAGTTGCGTCAAACAAACTAGTGCCAGTTACGTCGAACAAACTTGTGCCAGTTGCGTCGAGAAAAGTTGTGCCAGTTGCGTCAAATAAACTTGTGCCAGTTGCGTCAAACAAACTTGTGCCAGTTGCGTCAAACAAACTTGTGCCAGTTGCGTCAAACAAACTTGTGCCACTTGCATCAAACAAACTTGTGCCAATTGATTAAAAAAAATTTGTGCCAGTTGCGTTGAACAAACTCGTGTCAGTTGCGTCTAACAAACTTGTGCCAGTTGCGTCAAACAAACTTGTGCCAGTTGTGTTGAACAAACTTGTGCCAGTTGCGTCTAACAAACTTGTGCCAGTTGCGTCAAACAAACTTGTGCCAGTTGCACAGAACAAACTTGTGCCAGTTGCATCAAACAAACTTGTGCCAGTTGCGTAGAACAAACTTGTACATGTTGCGTAGAACAACCTTGTGCTAGTTGCGTCAAACAAACTTGTGCCAGTTGTGTCAAACAAACTTCTGCCAGTTGGTTCGAACAAACTTGTGCCAGTTACGTTAAACAAATTTGTTCCAGTTGCGTCGAACAAACTTGTGACAGTTGCGTCAAACAAACTTGTGCCAGTTGCGTCGAACAAACTTGCGCCAGTTCCGTCGCACAAACTTGTGCCAGTTGCTTAGAACAAATTTGTGCCATTTGTGTCAAACAAACTTGTGCCAGTTGCATCAAACAAACTTGTGCCAGTTGCGTCGAACAAACTTGTGCGAGTTGGGTAGAACAAACATGTGCCAGTTGTGTCAAACAAATTTGTGCCAGTTGCGTAGAACACACTAGTGCCAGTTGCATAGAACAAACTTGTGCCATATGCGTAGAACAAACATTTGCCATTTGCGTAGAACAAACTTGTGCCAGTTGTGTCAAACAAACCTGTGCCAGTTGTGTACAACAAACTAGTAAGAGTTGCGTAGAACAAACTTGTGCCAGTTGTGTCGAACAAACTTGTGCCAGTTGCATAGAACAAACTTGTACCAGTTGCGTCAAAAAAACTTATGCCAGTTGCATAGAACAAACTAGTGCCAGTTGCATAGAACAAACTTGTCCCAGTTGCGTAGAACAAACTTGTGCCAGTTGCGTCAAACAAACTTGTGCCAGTTGCGTCGAACAAACTTGTGCCAGTTGCGTCGAAGAAACTTGTGACAGTTGCGTCAAACAAACTTGTGCCATTTGCGTCGAACAAACTTGTGCCAGTTGCGTCAAACAAACTTGTGCCAGATATGGCGAACAAACTTGTGCCAGTTGCTTCGAGAAAACTTGTGCCAGTTGCGTAAAAAAAAACTTGTGCCAGTTGCGTCAAACAAACTTGTGCCTCTTGCGTCAAACAAACTTGTGCCAGTTGCGTCAAACAAACTTGTACCAATTGAGTCGAAAAAACTTGTGCCTGTTACGTCGAACAAACTTGTGCTAGTTGCGTCTAACAAACTTGTGCCAGTTGTGTCAAACAAACTTGTGCCAGTTGCGTCAAACAAACTAGTGCCAGTTACGTCGAACAAACTTGTGCCCGTTGCGTAGAACAAACTTGTGTCAGTTGCGTCAAACAAACTTGTGCCAGTTGCGTAGAAGAACCTTGTGCCAGTTGCGTCAAACGAACTTGTGCCAGTTGCGTCAAACAAACTTGTGCCAGTTGCGTCGAACAAACTTGTGCCAGTTGAGTTAAACAAACTTGTGCCAGTTGGGTCGAACAAACTTGTGCCAGTTGCGTTAAACAAACTTGTTCCAGTTGCATCGAACAAACTTTTGCCAGTTGCGTCGAACAAACTTGTGCCAGTTGCTTCGAACAAACTTGCGCCAGTTACGTCAAACAAACTTGTGCCAGTTGCGTTGAACAAACTTCTGCCAGTTGGGTCAAACAAACTTATGTCAGTTGCGAAGAACAAACTTGTGCCAGTTGCGTCGAACAAACTTGTGTCAGTTGAGTAGAACAAAATTGTGCCAGTTGCGTCAAACAAACATGTCCCAGTTACGTAGAACAAACTAGTGCCAGTTGCATAGAACAAACTTGTGCCAGATGCGTAGAACAAACTTGTGCCAGTTGCATAGAACAAACTTGTGCCAGTTATGTAGAACAAACTTGTGCCAGTTGCGTCGAACAAACTTGTGCCAGTTGCGTCGAACAAACTTGTGCCAGTTACGGCGAAGAAACTTGTGCCAGTTTCGTCGAGAAAACATGTGCCAGTTGCGTCAAATAAACTTGTGCCAGTTGCGTCAAACAAACTTGTGCCAGTTGCGTCAAACAAACTTGTGCCAGTTGCGTCGAACAAACTTGTGCCAGTTACGGCGAACAAACTTGTGTCAGTTTCGTCGAGAAAACTTGTGCCAGTTGCGTCAAATAAACTTGTGCCAGTTGCGTCAAACAAACTTGTGCCAGTTGCGTCAAACAAACTTGTGCCAGTTGCGTCAAACAAACTTGTTCCAGTTGCGTCAAACAAACTTGTGCCACTTGAGTCGAAAAAATTTGTGCCAGGTGCATCGAACAAACTTGTGCCAGTTGCGTCTAACGAACTTGTGCCAGTTGCGTCAAAAAGAACTTG
The DNA here is from genome assembly GCA_039081455.1 of Macrobrachium rosenbergii. Classification (NCBI taxonomy): domain Eukaryota; kingdom Metazoa; phylum Arthropoda; class Malacostraca; order Decapoda; family Palaemonidae; genus Macrobrachium; species Macrobrachium rosenbergii. Next base: position 27,771 of record JANJGK010000317.1, on the reverse strand, counting down.
TGACAGTTTCGTTAAACAAATTTGTGCCTTTGGCATCCAACAAACTTGTGCCAGTTGCGTCGAACAAACTTGTGCCAGTTGCGTCGAACAAACTTCTGCCAGTTGCGTCGAACAAACTTGTGCCAGTTACGGCGAACAAACTTGTGCCACTTGCGTCGAGAAAACTTTTGCCAGTTGCGTCAAATAAACTTGTGCCAGTTGCGTCAAACAAACTTGTGCCAGTTACGGCGAACTAACTTGTGCCAGCTGCGTCGAGAAAAGTTGCGCCAGTTGCGTCAAATAAACTTGCGTTAAACAAACTTGTGCCAGTTGCGTCAAACAAACTTGTGCCAGTTGCGTCAAACAAACTTGTGCCAGTTGCGTCAAACAAACTTGTGCCAATTGATTCGAAAAAACTTGTGCCAGTTGCGGTGAACAAACTTTTGCCAGTTGCATCTAACAAACTTGTGCCAGTTGCGTCAAACAAACTTGTGCCAGTTGCGTCGAACAAACTTGTGCCAGATATGGCGAACAAACTTGTGCCAGCTGCTTCGAGAAAACTTGTGCCAGTTGCGTAAAAAAAACTTGTGCCAGTTGCGTCAAACAAACTTGTGCCAGTTGCGTCAAACAAACTTGTGCCTCTTGCGTCAAACAAACTTGTGCCAGTTGCGTCAAACAAACTTGTACCAATTGAGTCGAAAAAACTTGTGCCCGTTACGTCGAACAAACTTGTGCTACTTGCATCTAACAAACTTGTGCTAGTTGCGTTAAAAAAAAACTTGTGCCAGTGGCGTCAAACAAACTTGTGCCAGTTGCGTCAAACAAACTAGTGCCAGTTGCGAAGAACAAACTTGTGCCAGTTGCGTCAAACAAACTTGTGCCTGTTGCGTAGAAGAACATTGTGCCAATTGCGTCAAACGAACTTTTGCCAGTTGCGTCAAACAAACTTTTCCCAGTTGCATCAAACAAACTTGTGCCAGTTGAGTCAGACAAACTTGTGCCAGTTGGGTCGAACAAACTTGTGCCAGTTGCTTTAAACAAACTTTTGCCAGTTGCATCGAACAAACTTTTGCCAGTAGTGTCGAACAAACTTGTGCCAGTTACGTCAAACAAACTTGTGCCAGTTGCGTTGATCAAACTACTGCCAGTTGTGTCAAAGAAACTTGTGTCAGTTGCATAGAAGAAACATTTGCCATTTGCGTAGAACAAACTTGTGCCAGTTGTGTCAAACAAACCTGTGCCAGTTGTGTACAACAGACTAGTAAGAGTTGCGTAGAACAAACTTGTGCCAGTTGTGTCAAACAAACTTGTGCCAGTTGCGTAGAAAAAACTTGTACCAGTTGCATCAAACAAACTTATGCCAGTTGCATATAACAAACTAGTGCCAGTTGCATAGAACAAACTTGTCCCAGTTGCGTAGAACAAACTTGTGCCAGTTGCGTCAAACAAACTTGTGCCAGTTGCGTCGAACAAACTTGTGCCAGTTGCGTCGAAGAAACTTGTGCCAGTTGCGTCAAACAAACTTGTGCCATTTGCGTCGAACAAACTTGTGCTAGTTGCGTCGAACAAACTTGTGCCAGATATGGCAAACAAACTTGTGCCAGTTGCTTCGAGAAAACTTGTGCCAGTTGCGTAAAAAAAAAGTTGTGCTAGTTACGTCAAACAAACTTGTGCCAGTTGCGTCAAACAAACTTGTGCCTCTCGAGTCAAACAAACTTGTGCCAGTTGCGTCAAACAAACTTGTACCAATTGAGTCGAAAAAACTTGGGCCAGTTGCGTCAAACAAACTTGTGCCTCTCGAGTCAAACAAACTTGTGCCAGTTGCGTCAAACAAACTTGTGCCAGTTGCGTCAAACAAACTTGTGCCAGTTGCGTAGAACAAACTTGAGCCAGTTGCGTCAAACAAACTTGTGCCAGTTGCGTAGAAGAACCTTGTGCCAGTTGCGTCAAACGAACTTGTGCTAGTTGCGTCAAACAAACTTGTGCCAGTTGCCTCGAAGAAACTTGTACCAGTTGAGTCAAACAAACTTGTGCCAGTTGGGTAGAACAAATTTGTGCCGGTTGCGTCAAACAAACTTGTGCCAGTTGCGTAGAACAAACTAGTGCCAGTTGCATAGAACAAACTTGTGCCAGATGCGTAGAACAAACTTGTGCCAGTTGCGTAGAACAAACTTGTGCCAGTTGCATAGAACAAACTTGTGTCAGTTATGTAGAACAAACTTGTGCCATTTACGTCAAACAAACTTGTGCCAGTTGCGTCTAACAAACTTAAGCCAGTTAAGGCGAACAAACTTATGCCAGTTTCATCGAGAAAACTTGTGCTAGTTGCGTCAAATAAACTTGTGCCAGTTGCGTCAAACAAACTTGTGCCAGTTGCGTCAAACAAACTTGTGCCAGTTGCGTCAAACAAACTTGTTCCAGTTGCGTCAAACAAACTTATTCCAGTTGCGTCAAACAAACTTGTGCCAATTGAGTCGAAAAAACTTGTGCTAGTTGCGTCGAACAAACTTGTGCCAGTTGCGTTTAACAAACTTGTGCCAATTGCGTCAAAAAAACTTGGGCCAGTTTCGTCGAACAAACTTGTGTCAGTGGCATCCAACAAAGTTGTGCCAGTTGCGTAGAACAAACTTGTGCCAGTTGCGTCAAACAGACTTGTGCCAGTTGCGTAGAACAAACTTGTGCCAGTTGCGTAGAACAACCTTGTGCCAGTTGCGTCGAACAAACTTGTGCTAGTTTGTAGAAAAAACTTCTGCCAGTTGTGTCAAACAAACTTGTGTCAGTTGCGTAAAACAAACTAGTGCCAGTTGCATAGAACAAACTTGTTTCAGTTGAGTTGAACAAACTTGTGCCAATTGCGTCAAACAAACTTGTGCCAGTTCGTCGAACAAACTTGTGCCAGTTGCGTTGAAGAAATTTTTGCCAGTTCCGTCAAACAAACTTGTGCTAGTTGCGTCGAAGAAACTTGTGCCAGTTGCGTCGAACAAACTTGTGCCAGTTACGGCGAACCAACTTGTGCCACTTGCGTCGAGAAAACTTGTGTCAGTTGCGTCAAATAAACTTGTGCCAGTTGCGTCAAACAAACTAGTGCCAGTTACGTCGAACAAACTTGTGCCAGTTGCGTCGAGAAAAGTTGTGCCAGTTGCGTCAAATAAACTTGTGCCAGTTGCGTCAAACAAACTTGTGCCAGTTGCGTCAAACAAACTTGTGCCAGTTGCGTCAAACAAACTTGTGCCAGTTGCATCAAACAAACTTGTGCCAATTGATTAAAAAAAATTTGTGCCAGTTGCGTTGAACAAACTCGTGTCAGTTGCGTCTAACAAACTTGTGCCAGTTGCGTCAAACAAACTTGTGCCAGTTGTGTTGAACAAACTTGTGCCAGTTGCGTCTAACAAACTTGTGCCAGTTGCGTCAAACAAAATTGTGCCAGTTGCATAGAACAAACTTGTGCCAGTTGCATCAAACAAACTTGTGCCAGTTGCGTAGAACAAACTTGTACATGTTGCGTAGAACAACCTTGTGCTAGTTGCGTCAAACAAACTTGTGCCAGTTGTGTCAAACAAACTTCTGCCAGTTGGTTCGAACAAACTTGTGCCAGTTACGTTAAACAAATTTGTTCCAATTGCGTCGAACAAACTTGTGACAGTTGCGTCAAACAAACTTGTGCCAGTTGCGTCGAACAAACTTGCGCCAGTTCCGTCGCACAAACTTGTGCCAGTTGCTTAGAACAAATTTGTGCCAGTTGTGTCAAACAAACTTGTGCCAGTTGCATCAAACAAACTTGTGCCAGTTGCGTCGAACAAACTTGTGCGAGTTGGGTAGAACAAACATGTGCCAGTTGTGTCAAACAAATTTGTGCCAGTTGCGTAGAACACACTAGTGCCAGTTGCATAGAACAAACTTGTGCCATATGCGTAGAACAAACATTTGCCATTTGCGTAGAACAAACTTGTGCCAGTTGTGTCAAACAAACCTGTGCCAGTTGTGTACAACAAACTAGTAAGAGTTGCGTAGAACAAACTTGTGCCAGTTGTGTCGAACAAACTTGTGCCAGTTGCATAGAACAAACTTGTACCAGTTGCGTCAAAAAAACTTATGCCAGTTGCATAGAACAAACTAGTGCCAGTTGCATAGAACAAACTTGTCCCAGTTGCGTAGAACAAACTTGTGCCAGTTGCGTCAAACAAACTTGTGCCAGTTGCGTCGAACAAACTTGTGCCAGTTGCGTCGAAGAAACTTGTGACAGTTGCGTCAAACAAACTTGTGCCATTTGCGTCGAACAAACTTGTGCCAGTTGCGTCAAACAAACTTGTGCCAGATATGGCGAACAAACTTGTGCCAGTTGCTTCGAGAAAACTTGTGCCAGTTGCGTAAAAAAAAACTTGTGCCAGTTGCGTCAAACAAACTTGTGCCTCTTGCGTCAAACAAACTTGTGCCAGTTGCGTCAAACAAACTTGTACCAATTGAGTCGAAAAAACTTGTGCCTGTTACGTCGAACAAACTTGTGCTAGTTGCGTCTAACAAACTTGTGCCAGTTGTGTCAAACAAACTTGTGCCAGTTGCGTCAAACAAACTATTGCCAGTTACGTCGAACAAACTTGTGCCCGTTGCGTAGAACAAACTTGTGTCAGTTGCGTCAAACAAACTTGTGCCAGTTGCGTAGAAGAACCTTGTGCCAGTTGCGTCAAACGAACTTGTGCCAGTTGCGTCAAACAAACTTGTGCCAGTTGCGTCGAACAAACTTGTGCCAGTTGAGTTAAACAAACTTGTGCCAGTTGGGTCGAACAAACTTGTGCCAGTTGCGTTAAACAAACTTGTTCCAGTTGCATCGAACAAACTTTTGCCAGTTGCGTCGAACAAACTTGTGCCAGTTGCTTCGAACAAACTTGCGCCAGTTACGTCAAACAAACTTGTGCCAGTTGCGTTGAACAAACTTCTGCCAGTTGGGTCAAACAAACTTATGTCAGTTGCGAAGAACAAACTTGTGCCAGTTGCGTCGAACAAACTTGTGTCAGTTGGGTAGAACAAACTTGTGCCAGTTGCGTCAAACAAACATGTCCCAGTTACGTAGAACAAACTAGTGCCAGTTGCATAGAACAAACTTGTGCCAGATGCGTAGAACAAACTTGTGCCAGTTGCATAGAACAAACTTGTGCCAGTTATGTAGAACAAACTTGTGCCAGTTGCGTCGAACAAACTTGTGCCAGTTGCGTCGAACAAACTTGTGCCAGTTACGGCGAAGAAACTTGTGCCAGTTTCGTCGAGAAAACATGTGCCAGTTGCGTCAAATAAACTTGTGCCAGTTGCGTCAAACAAACTTGTGCCAGTTGCGTCAAACAAACTTGTGCCAGTTGCGTCGAACAAACTTGTGCCAGTTACGGCGAACAAACTTGTGTCAGTTTCGTCGAGAAAACTTGTGCCAGTTGCGTCAAATAAACTTGTGCCAGTTGCGTCAAACAAACTTGTGCCAGTTGCGTCAAACAAACTTGTGCCAGTTGCGTCAAACAAACTTGTTCCAGTTGCGTCAAACAAACTTGTGCCATTTGAGTCGAAAAAATTTGTGCCAGGTGCATCGAACAAACTTGTGCCAGTTGCGTCTAACGAACTTGTGCCAGTTGCGTCAAAAAAAACTTGTGACAGTTTCGTTAAACAAATTTGTGCCTTTGGCATCCAACAAACTTGTGCCAGTTGCGTCGAACAAACTTGTGCCAGTTGCGTCGAACAAACTTCTGCCAGTTGCGTCGAACAAACTTGTGCCAGTTACGGCGAACAAACTTGTGCCACTTGCGTCGAGAAAACTTTTGCCAGTTGCGTCAAATAAACTTGTGCCAGTTGCGTCAAACAAACTTGTGCCAGTTACGGCGAACTAACTTGTGCCAGCTGCGTCGAGAAAAGTTGCGCCAGTTGCGTCAAATAAACTTGCGTTAAACAAACTTGTGCCAGTTGCGTCAAACAAACTTGTGCCAGTTGCGTCAAACAAACTTGTGCCAGTTGCGTCAAACAAACTTGTGCCAATTGATTCGAAAAAACTTGTGCCAGTTGCGGTGAACAAACTTTTGCCAGTTGCATCTAACAAACTTGTGCCAGTTGCGTCAAACAAACTTGTGCCAGTTGCGTCGAACAAACTTGTGCCAGATATGGCGAACAAACTTGTGCCAGCTGCTTCGAGAAAACTTGTGCCAGTTGCGTAAAAAAAACTTGTGCCAGTTGCGTCAAACAAACTTGTGCCAGTTGCGTCAAACAAACTTGTGCCTCTTGCGTCAAACAAACTTGTGCCAGTTGCGTCAAACAAACTTGTACCAATTGAGTCGAAAAAACTTGTGCCCGTTACGTCGAACAAACTTGTGCTAGTTGCATCTAACAAACTTGTGCTAGTTGCGTTAAAAAAAAACTTGTGCCAGTGGCGTCAAACAAACTTGTGCCAGTTGCGTCAAACAAACTAGTGCCAGTTGCGAAGAACAAACTTGTGCCAGTTGCGTCAAACAAACTTGTGCCTGTTGCGTAGAAGAACATTGTGCCAATTGCGTCAAACGAACTTTTGCCAGTTGCGTCAAACAAACTTTTCCCAGTTGCATCAAATAAACTTATGCCAGTTGAGTCAGACAAACTTGTGCCAGTTGGGTCGAACAAACTTGTGCCAATTGCTTTAAACAAACTTTTGCCAGTTGCATCGAACAAACTTTTGCCAGTAGTGTCGAACAAACTTGTGCCAGTTACGTCAAACAAACTTGTGCCAGTTGCGTTGATCAAACTACTGCCAGTTGTGTCAAAGAAACTTGTGTCAGTTGCATAGAAGAAACATTTGCCATTTGCGTAGAACAAACTTGTGCCAGTTGTGTCAAACAAACCTGTGCCAGTTGTGTACAACAGACTAGTAAGAGTTGCGTAGAACAAACTTGTGCCAGTTGTGTCCAACAAACTTGTGCCAGTTGCGTAGAAAAAACTTGTACCAGTTGCATCAAACAAACTTATGCCAGTTGCATATAACAAACTAGTGCCAGTTGCATAGAACAAACTTGTCCCAGTTGCGTAGAACAAACTTGTGCCAGTTGCGTCAAACAAACTTGTGCCAGTTGCGTCGAACAAACTTGTGCCAGTTGCGTCGAAGAAACTTGTGCCAGTTGCGTCAAACAAACTTGTGCCATTTGCGTCGAACAAACTTGTGCTAGTTGCGTCGAACAAACTTGTGCCAGATATGGCAAACAAACTTGTGCCAGTTGCTTCGAGAAAACTTGTGCCAGTTGCGTAAAAAAAAAGTTGTGCCAGTTGCGTCAAACAAACTTGTGCCTCTCGAGTCAAACAAACTTGTGCCAGTTGCGTCAAACAAACTTGTACCAATTGAGTCGAAAAAACTTGGGCCAGTTGCGTCAAACAAACTTGTGCCAGTTGCGTCAAACAAACTTGTGCCAGTTGCGTCAAACAAACTTGTGCCAGTTGCGTCAAACAAACTTGTGCCAGTTGCGTAGAACAAACTTGAGCCAGTTGCGTCAAACAAACTTGTGCCAGTTGCGTAGAAGAACCTTGTGCCAGTTGCGTCAAACGAACTTGTGCTAGTTGCGTCAAACAAACTTGTGCCAGTTGCCTCGAAGAAACTTGTGCCAGTTGAGTCAAACAAACTTGTGCCAGTTGGGTCGAACAAACTTGTGCCAGTTGCGTTAAACAAACTTGTGCCATTTGCATCGAACAAACTTGTGCCAGTTGCGTTGAACAAACTTGTGCTAGTTGCGTCGAACAAACTTGTGTCAGTTGGGTAGAACAAACTTGTGCCAGTTGCGTCAAACAAATATGTCCCAGTTGCGTAGAACAAACTAGTGCCAGTTGCATAGAACAAACTTGTGCCAGATGCGTAGAACAAACTTGTGCCAGTTGCGTAGAACAAACTTGTGCCAGTTGCATAGAACAAACTTGTGCCAGTTATGTAGAACAAACTTGTGCCAGTTGCGTCGAACAAACTTGTGCCAGTTGCGTCGAACAAACTTGGGCCAGTTATGGCGAACAAACTTGTGCCAGTTTCGTCGAGAAACTTGTGCCAGTTGCGTCAAATAAACTTGTGCCAGTTGCGTCAAACAAACTTGTGCCAGTTGCGTCAAACAAACTTGTGCCAGTTGCATCAAACAAACTTGTTCCAGTTGCGTCAAACAAACTTGTGCCAATTGAGTCGAAAAAACTTGTGCCAGTTGCGTCGAACAAACTTGTGCCAGTTGCGTCTCACAAACTTGTGCCACTTGCGTCAAAAAAACTTGGGCCAGTTGCGTCAAACAAACTTGTGCCAATTGAGTCGAAAAAACTTGTGCCAGTTGCGTCGAACAAACTTGTGCCAGTTGCGTCAAAAAAACTTGTGCTAGTTGCGTCGAACAAACTTGTGGCAGTTGCATCGAACAAACTTGTGCCAGTTGCGTAGAACAAACTTGTGCCAGTTGCGTAGAACAAACTTGTGCCAGTTTCATAGAACAAACTTGTGCCAGTTGCGTAGAACAACATTGTGCAGTTGCGTCGAACAAACTTGTGACAGTAGCGTCGAACAAACTTGTGCCAGTTGCGTCGAACAAACTTGTGCCAGTTGCGTCGAACAAACTTGTGCCAGTTGCGTTGAACAAACTTGTGTCAGTTGCGTCAAACAAACTTGTGCCAGTTGCGTCAAACAAACTTGTGCCAATTGAGTCGAAAAAACTTGTGCCAGTTGCGTTGAACAAACTTGTGCCAGTTGCGTCTAACAAACTTGTGCCAGTTGCGTCAAACAAACTTGTGCCGGTTGCGTCGAACAAACTTGTGGCAGTTGCATCGAACAAACTTGTGCCAGTTGCGTAGAACAAACTTGTGCCAGTTGCGTAGAACAAACTTGTGCCAGTTGCGTAGAACAACCTTGTGCTAGTTGCGTCAAACAAACTTGTGCCAGTTGCGTCAAACAAACTTGTCCCAGTTGTGTCAAACAAACTTGTGCCAGTTGGTTCGAACAAACTTGTGCTAGTTGCGTCCAACAAACTTGTACCAGTTGCGTCAAACAAACTTGTGCCAGTTGCGTCAAACAAACTTGTGCCAGTTGCGTAGAACAAACTTGTGCCAGTTGCGTCAAACAAACTTATGCCAGTTGCGTCAAACAAACTAGTGCCAGTTGCATAGAACAAACTTTTGCCAGTTGCGTAGAACAAACTTGTGCCAGTTGCGTCAAACAAACTTGTGCCAGTTGCGTCGAACAAACTTGTGCCAGTTGCATCGAAGAAACTTGTGCCAGTTGCGTCAAACAAACATGTGCCAGTTGCGTCGAACAAACTTGTGCCAGTTGCGTAGAAGAACCTTGTGCCAGTTGCGTCAAACGAACTTGTGCCAGTTGCGTCAAACAAACTTGTGCCAGTTGAGTCAAACAAACTTGTGCCAGTTGAGTCAAACAAACTTGTGCCAGTTGGGTCGAACAAACTTATGCCAGTTGCGTTAAACAAACTTGTGCCAGTTGCACCGAACAAACTTTTGCCAGTTGCATCGAACAAACTTGTGCCAGTTGCGTCAAATAAACTTGTGCCTGTTGCGTCAAACAAACTTGTGCCAGTTGCGTCAAACAAACTTGTGCCAGTTGCGTCAAACAAAATTGTTCCAGTTGCGTCAAACAAACTTGTGCCAATTGAGTCGAAAAAACTTGTGCCAGTTGCGTCGAACAAACTTGTGCCAGTTGCGTCTAACAAACTTGTGCCAGTTGCGTCAAAAAAACTTGTGCCAGTTGGGTCGAACAAACTTGTGCCAGTTGGGTCGAACAAACTTATGCCAGTTGCGTCGAACAAACTTGTGCCAGTTGCGTCGAACAAACTTGTGCCAGTTACGTCAAACTAACTTGTGCCAGTTGCGTTGAACAAACTTCTGCCAGTTGTGTCAAACAAACTTGTGTCAGTTGCGTAGAACAAACTTGTGCCAGTTGCGTCGAACAAACTTGTGTCAGTTGGGTAGAACAAACTTGTGCCAGTTGCGTCAAACAAACATGTCCCAGTTGCGTAGAACAAACTAGTGCCAGTTGCATAGAACAAACTTGTGCCAGTTGCGTAGAACAAACTTGTGTCAGTTGGGTAGAACAAACTTGTGCCAGTTGCGTCGAACAAACTTGTGTCAGTTGGGTAGAACAAACTTGTGCCAGTTGCGTCAAACAAACATGTCCCAGTTGCATAGAACAAACTTGTGCCATATGCATAGAACAAACTTGTGCCAGTTGCGTAGAACAAACTTGTGCCAATTGTGTCAAACAAACTTGTGCCAATTGAGTCGAAAAAACTTGTGCCAGTTGCGTCGAACAAACTTGTGCCAGTTGCGTAGAACAAACTTGTGCCAGTTGCGTCAAACAAACTTGTGCCAGTTTCGTCGAGAAAACTTGTGCCAGTTGCGTCAAATAAACTTGTGCCAGTTGCGTCAAACAACCTTATGCCAGTTGCGTCAAACAAACTTGTGCCAGTTGCGTCAAACAAACTTTTTCCAGTTGCGTCAAACAAACTTGTGCCAATTGAGTCGAAAAAACTTGTGATAGTTGCGTCGAACAAACTTGTGCCAGTTGCGTCTAACAAACTTGTGCCAGTTGCGTCAAAAAAACTTGGGACACTTTCGTCAAACAAACTTGTGCCAGTGGCATCCAACAAACTTGTGCCAGTTGCGTCGAACAAACTTGTGCCAGTTGCGTCAAACAAACTTGTGCCAGTTGCGTAGAACAAACTTGTGCCAGTTGCATAGAACAACCTTGTGCCAGTTGAGTCGACCAAACTTGTGCTAGTTGGTAGAACAAACTTGTGCCAGTTGCGTCAAAATAACTTATGCCAGTTGCGTAAAACAAACTAGTGCCAGTTGCATAGAACAAACTTGTGCCAGTTGAGTAGAACAAACTTGTGCCAATTGCATCAAACAAACTTGTGCCAGTGGCGTCGAACAAACTTGTACCAGTTGCGTCGAACAAACTTGTGCCAGTTGCATCAAACAAACTTGTGCCAGTTGCGTCGAACAAACTTGTGCCAGTTGCGTCGAACAAACTTGTGTCAGTTACGACGAACAAACTTATGCCACTTGCGTCCAGAAAACTTTTGCCAGTTGCGTCAAATAAACTTGTGCCAGTTGCGTCAAACAAACTTGTGCCAGTTACGGCGAACCAACTTGTGCCAGTTGCGTCGAGAAAAGTTGTGCCAGTTGCGTCAAATAAATTTGTGCCAGTTGCGTCAAACAAACTTCTGCCAGTTGCGTCAAACAAATTTGAGCCAGTTGCGTAGAACAAACTAGTGCCAGTTGCATAGAACAAAATTGTGTCAGATGCGTAGAACAAACTTTTGCCATTTGCGTAGAACAAACTTGTGCCAGTTGTGTCAAACAAACTTGTGCCAGTTGTGTACAACAAACTTGTGCCAGTTATGTAGAACAAACTTGTGCCTGTTGCATCAAACAAACTTGTGCCAGTTGCTTAGTACAAACTTGTGCCCGTTGCATAGTACAAACTTGTGCCAGTTGCATAGTACAAACTTGTGCCAGTTGCATAGAACAACCTTGTGCCAGTTGCGTCAAACAAACTTGTGCCAGTAGCGTCAAACAAAATTGTGCCAGTTGTGTCAAACAAACTTGTCCCAGTTGCGTTGAACAAACTTGTGCCAGTTGCGTCGAACAAACTTGTGCCAGTTGCGTCCAACAAACTTGTGCCAGTTGTGTCAAACAAACTTGTGCCAGTTGCGTCAAAAAAACTTGTGCCAGTTGCGTCAAAAAAACTTGGGGCCAGTTGCATCAAACAAACTTGTGCCAGTTACATCGAACAAACTTGTGCCAGTTGCGTAGAAAAAACTTGTGCCAGTTGCGTCGAACAAACTTGTGCCAGTTACATCAAACAAACTTGTGCCAGTTGCGTAGAACAAACTTGTGCCAGTTGCGTAGAACAACCTTGTGCCAGTTGCTTCAAACAAACTTGTGCCAGTTGCGTCGAACAAACTTGTGCCAGTTGCGTCGAACAAACTTGTGCCAGTTGTGTCAAATAAACTTGTGCCAGTTGCTTCAAAGAAACTTGTGCCAGTTGCGTAGAAAAAACTTGTGCCAGTTGCGTCAAACAAACTTGTGCCAGTTGCGTAGAACAAACTTGTACCAGTTGCGTAGAACAACCTTGTGGCAGTTGGGTCAAACAAACTTGTGCCAGTTGCGTCGAACAAACTTGTGCCAGTTGCGTCGAACAAACTTGTGTCAGTTACGGCGAACAAACTTATGCCACTTGCGTCCAGAAAACTTTTGCCAGTTGCGTCAAATAAACTTGTGCCAGTTGCGTCAAACAAACTTGTGCCAGTTACGGAGAACCAACTTGTGCCAGTTGCGTCGAGAAAAGTTGTGCCAGTTGCATCAAATAAACTTGAGCCAGTTGCGTCAAACAAACTTCTGCCAGTTTTGTCAAACAAATTTGAGCCAGTTGCGTAGAACAAACTAGTGCCAGTTGCATAGAACAAAATTGTGTCAGATGCGTAGAACAAACTTTTGCCATTTGCGTAGAACAAACTTGTGCCAGTTGTGTCAAACAAACTTGTGTCAGTTGTGTACAACAAACTTGTGCCAGTTATGTAGAACAAACTTGTGCCTGTTGCATCAAACAAACTTGTGCCAGTTGCATAGTACAAACTTGTGCCAGTTGCATAGTACAAACTTGTGCCAGTTGCATAGTACAAACTTGTGCCAGTTGCATAGTACAAACTTGTGCCAGTTGCATAGAACAACCTTGTGCCAGTTGCGTCAAACAAACTTGTGCCAGTAGCGTCAAAGAAACTTGTGCCAGTTGTGTCAAACAAACTTGTGCCAGTTGCGTTGAACAAACTTGTGCCAGTTGCGTCGAACAAACTTGTGCCAGTTGCGTCCAACAAACTTGTGCCAGTTGTGTCAAACAAACTTGTGCCAGTTGCGTCAAAAAAACTTGTGCCAGTTGCGTCAAAAAACTTGGGCCAGTTGCGTCAAACAAACTTGTGCCAGTTGCATCGAACAAACTTGTGCCAGTTGCGTAGAAAAAACTTGTGCCAGTTGCGTCAAACAAACTTGTGCCAGTTGCGTAGAACAAACTTGTGCCAGTTGCGTAGAACAACCTTGTGCCAGTTGCTTCAAACAAACTTGTGCCAGTTGCGTCGAACAAACTTGTGCCAGTTGCGTCGAACAAACTTGTGCCAGTTGTGTCAAACAAACTTGTGCCAGTTGCGTCAAACAAACTTGTGCCAGTTGCATAGAAAAAACTTGTGCCAGTTGCGTCAAACAAACTTGTGCCAGTTGCGTAGAACAAACTTGTGCCAGTTGCGTAGAACAACCTTGTGGCAGTTGGGTCAAACAAATTGTGCCAGTTGCGTCAAACAAACTTGTGCCAGTTGCGTCGAACAAACTTGTGCCAGTTGTGTCAAACAAACTTGTGCCAGTTGCGTCAAACAAACTTGTGCCAGTTGCGTCCAACAAACTTGTACCAGTTGTGTCAGACAAACTTGTACCAGTTGCGTCGAACGAACTTGTGCCAGTTGCGTAGAACAAACTTGTGCCAGTTGCGTAGAACAACATTGTGCAGTGGCGTCGAACAAACTTGTGACAGTAGCGTCGAACAAACTTGTGCCAGTTGCGTCGAACAAACTTGTGCCAGTTGCGTCGAACAAACTTATGCCAGTTGCGTCGAACAAACTTGTGTCAGTTGCGTCAAACAAACTTGTGCCAGTTGCGTCAAACAAACTTGTGCCAATTGAGTCGAAAAAACTTATGCCAGTTGCGTCGAACAAACTTGTGCCAGTTGCGTCTAACAAACTTGTGCCAGTTGTGTCAAACAAACTTGTGCCAGTTGCGTCGAACAAACTTGTGGCAGTTGCATCGAACAAACTTGTGCCAGTTGCGTAGAACAAACTTGTGCCAGTTGCGTAGAACAAACTTGTGCCAGTTGCGTAGAACAACCTTGTGCCAGTTGCGTCAAACAAACTTGTGCCAGTTGCGTCAAACAAACTTGTCCCAGTTGTGTCAAACAAACTTGTGCCAGTTGGTTCGAACAAACTTGTGCCAGTTGCGTCCAACAACCTTGTACCAGTTGCGTCAAACAAACTTGTGCCAGTTGCGTCGAACAAACTTGTGCCAGTTGCGTAGAACAAACTTGTGCCAGTTGCGTCAAACAAACTTATGCCAGTTGCATAGAACAAACTAGTGCCAGTTGCATAGAACAAACTTTTGCCAGTTGCGTAGAACAAACTTGTGCCAGTTGCGTCAAACAAACTTGTGCCAGTTGCGTCGAACAAAGTTGTGCCAGTTGCGTCGAAGAAACTTGTGCCAGTTGCGTCAAACAAACATGTGCCAGTTGCGTCGAACAAACTTGTGCCAGTTGCGTCGAACAAACTTGTGCCAGATATGACGAACAAACTTGTGCAAGCTGCGTTGAGATAACTTGTGCCAGTTGCGTCAAAAAAAAACTTGTGCCAGTTGCGTAGAACAAACTTGTGCCAGTTGCGTAGAACAAACTAGTGCCAGTTGCATAGAACAAACTTGTGCCAGATGCGTAGAACAAACTTGTGCCAGTTGCGTAGAACAAACTTGTGCCAATTGCGTCAATCAAACTTGTGCCAATTGAGTCGAAAAAACTTGTGCCAGTTGCGTCGAACAAACTTGTGCCAGTTGCGTCGAACAAACTTGTATTAGTTGCGTCAAACAAACTTGTGCCAGTTTCGTCGAGAAAACTTGTGCCAGTTGCGTCAAATAAACTTGTGCCAGTTGCGTCAAACAAACTTGTGCCAGTTGCGTCAAACAAACTTGTGCCAGTTGCGTCAAACAAACTTGTTCTAGTTGCGTCAAACAAACTTGTGCCAATTGAGTCGAAAAAACTTGTGCCAGTTGCGTCGAACAAACTTGTGCCAGTTGCGTCTAACAAACTTGTGCCAGTTGCGTCAAAAAAACTTGGGACACTTTCGTCAAACAAACTTGTGCTAGTGGCATCCAACAAACTTGTGCCAGTTGCGTCGAACAAACTTGTGCCAGTTGCGTCAAACAAACTTGTGCCTGTTGCGTAGAACAAACGTGTGCCAGTTGTGTAGAACAACCTTGTGCCAGTTGAGTCGACCAAACTTGTGCTAGTTGGTAGAACAAACTTGTGCCAGTTGCGTCAAACAAACTTATGCCAGTTGCGTAAAACAAACTAGTGCCAGTTGCATAGAACAAACTTGTGCCAGTTGAGTAGAACAAACTTGTGCCAATTGCATCAAACAAACTTGTGCCAGTTGCGTCGAACAAACTTGTACCAGTTGCGTCGAACAAACTTGTGCCAGTTGCGTCAAACAAACTTGTGCCAGTTGCGTAGAACAAAGTTGTGCCAGTTGCGTAGAACAACCTTGTGCCAGTTGAGTCGAACAAACTTGTGCTAGTTGGTATTACAAACTTGTGCCAGTTGCGTCAAACAAACTTGTGCCAGTTGCGTCAAACAAACTTGTACCAATTGAGTCGAAAAAACTTGTGCCTGTTACGTCGAACAAACTTGTGCCAGTTGCGTCTAACAAACTTGTGCCAGTTGCGTCAAACAAACTTGTGCCAGTTGCGTCAAACAAACTTGTGCCAGTTGCATAGAAGAACCTTGTGCCAATTGCGTCAAACGAACTTGTGCCAGTTGCGTCAAACAAACTTGTGCCAGTTGAGTCAAACAAACTTGTGCCAGTTGAGTCAAACAAACTTGTGCTAGTTGGGTCGAACAAACTTATGCCAGTTGCGTTAAACAAACTTGTGCCAGTTGCATCGAACAAACTTTTGCCAGTTGCGTCGAACAAACTTGTGCCAGTTGCGTCGAACAAACTTGCGCCAGTTACGTCAAACAAACTTTTGCCAGTTGCGTTGAACAAACTTCTACCAGTTGTGTCAAACAAACTTGGGTCAGTTGGGTCAAACAAACTTATGCCAGTTGCGTCGAACAAACTTGTGTCAGTTGGGTAGAACAAACTTGTGCCAGTTGCGTCAAACAAACATGTCCCAGTTGCGTAGAACAAACTAGTGCCAGTTGGTTCGAACAAACTTGTGCCAGATGCGTAGAACAAACTTGTGCCAGTTGCGTAGAACAAACTTGTGCCAATAGCGTCAAACAAACTTGTGCCAATTCAGTCGAAAAAACTTGTGCCAGTTGCGTCGAACAAACTTGTGCCAGTTGCGTCGAACAACCTTGTATCAGTTGCGTCAAACAAACTTGTGCCAGTTTCGTCGAGAAAACTTGTGCCAGTTGCGTCAAATAAACTTGTGCCAGTTGCGTCAAACAAACTTATGCCAGTTGCGTCAAACAAACTTGTGCCAGTTGCGTCAAACAAACTTGTTCCAGTTGCGTCAAACAAACTTGTGCCAATTGAGTCGAAAAAACTTGTGCCAGTTGCGTCGAACAAACTTGTGCCAGTTGCGTCTAACAAACTTGTGCCAGTTGCGTCAAAAAATCTTGGAACACTTTCGTCAAACAAACTTGTGCCAGTGGCATCCAACAAACTTGTGCCAGTTGCGTCGAACAAACTTGTGCCAGTTGCATCAAACAAACTTGTGCCAGTTGCGTAGAACAAACTTGTGCCAGTTGCGTAGAACAACCTTGTGCCAGTTGAGTCGACCAAAATTGTGCTAGTTGGTAGAACAAACTTGTGCCAGTTGCGTCAAACAAACTTATGCCAGTTGCGTAAAACAAACTAGTGCCAGTTGCATAGAACAAACTTGTGCCAGTTGAGTAGAACAAACTTGTGCCAATTGCATCAAACAAACTTGTGCCAGTTGCGTCGAACAAACATGTACCAGTTGCGTCGAACAAACTTGTGCCAGTTGCGTCAAACAAACTTGTGCCAGTTGCGTCGAACAAACTTGTGCCAGTTGCGTCGAACAAACTTGTGTCAGTTAGGGCAAACAAACTTATGCCACTTGCGTCCAGAAATCTTTTGCCCGTTGCGTCAAATAAACTTGTGCCAGTTGCGTCAAACAAACTTGTGCCAGTTACGGCGAACCAACTTGTGCCAGTTGCATCGAGAAAAGTTGTGCCAGTTGCGTCAAATAAACTTGTGCCAGTTGCGTCAATCAAACTTCTGCCAGTTGCGTCAAACAATTTTGAGCCAGTTGCGTAGAACAAACTAGTGCCAGTTGCATAGAACAAAATTGTGTCAGATGCGTAGAACAAACTTTTGCCATTTGCGTAGAACAAACTTGTGCCAGTTGTGTCAAACAAACTTGTGCCAGTTGTGTACAACAAACTTGTGCCAGTTATGTAGAACAAACTTGTGCCTGTTGCATCAAACAAACTTGTGCCAGTTGCGTCAAACAAACTTGTGCCAGTTGCATAGTACAAACTTGTGCCAGTTGCATAGAACAACCTTGTGCCAGTTGCGTCAAACAAACTTGTGCCAGTAGCGTCAAACAAACTTGTGCCAGTGTGTCAAACAAACTTGTGCCAGTTGCGTCGAACAAACTTGTGCCAGTTGTGTCGAACAAACTTGTGCCAGTTGCGTAGAAAAAACTTGTGCCAGTTGCGTCAAACAAACTTGTGCCAGTTGCGTAGAACAAACTTGTGCCAGTTGCGTAGAACAACCTTGTGCCAGTTGCTTCAAACAAACTTGTGCCAGTTGCGTCGAACAAACTTGTGCCAGTTGCGTCGAACAAACTTGTGCCAGTTGTGTCAAACAAACTTGTGCCAGTTGCGTCAAACAAACTTGTGCCAGTTGCATAGAAAAAACTTGTGCCAGTTGCGTCAAACAAACTTGTGCCAGTTGCGTAGAACAAACTTGTGCCAGTTGCGTAGAACAACCTTGTGGCAGTTGGGTCAAACAAATTGTGCCAGTTGCGTCAAACAAACTTGTGCCAGTTGCGTCGAACAAACTTGTGCCAGTTGTGTCAAACAAACTTGTGCCAGTTGCGTCAAACAAACTTGTGCCAGTTGCGTCCAACAAACTTGTACCAGTTGTGTCAGACAAACTTGTACCAGTTGCGTCGAACGAACTTGTGCCAGTTGCGTAGAACAAACTTGTGCCAGTTGCGTAGAACAACATTGTGCAGTGGCGTCGAACAAACTTGTGACAGTAGCGTCGAACAAACTTGTGCCAGTTGCGTCGAACAAACTTGTGCCAGTTGCGTCGAACAAACTTATGCCAGTTGCGTCGAACAAACTTGTGTCAGTTGCGTCAAACAAACTTGTGCCAGTTGCGTCAAACAAACTTGTGCCAATTGAGTCGAAAAAACTTATGCCAGTTGCGTCGAACAAACTTGTGCCAGTTGCGTCTAACAAACTTGTGCCAGTTGTGTCAAACAAACTTGTGCCAGTTGCGTCGAACAAACTTGTGGCAGTTGCATCGAACAAACTTGTGCCAGTTGCGTAGAACAAACTTGTGCCAGTTGCGTAGAACAAACTTGTGCCAGTTGCGTAGAACAACCTTGTGCCAGTTGCGTCAAACAAACTTGTGCCAGTTGCGTCAAACAAACTTGTCCCAGTTGTGTCAAACAAACTTGTGCCAGTTGGTTCGAACAAACTTGTGCCAGTTGCGTCCAACAACCTTGTACCAGTTGCGTCAAACAAACTTGTGCCAGTTGCGTCGAACAAACTTGTGCCAGTTGCGTAGAACAAACTTGTGCCAGTTGCGTCAAACAAACTTATGCCAGTTGCATAGAACAAACTAGTGCCAGTTGCATAGAACAAACTTTTGCCAGTTGCGTAGAACAAACTTGTGCCAGTTGCGTCAAACAAACTTGTGCCAGTTGCGTCGAACAAAGTTGTGCCAGTTGCGTCGAAGAAACTTGTGCCAGTTGCGTCAAACAAACATGTGCCAGTTGCGTCGAACAAACTTGTGCCAGTTGCGTCGAACAAACTTGTGCCAGATATGACGAACAAACTTGTGCAAGCTGCGTTGAGATAACTTGTGCCAGTTGCGTCAAAAAAAAACTTGTGCCAGTTGCGTAGAACAAACTTGTGCCAGTTGCGTAGAACAAACTAGTGCCAGTTGCATAGAACAAACTTGTGCCAGATGCGTAGAACAAACTTGTGCCAGTTGCGTAGAACAAACTTGTGCCAATTGCGTCAATCAAACTTGTGCCAATTGAGTCGAAAAAACTTGTGCCAGTTGCGTCGAACAAACTTGTGCCAGTTGCGTCGAACAAACTTGTATTAGTTGCGTCAAACAAACTTGTGCCAGTTTCGTCGAGAAAACTTGTGCCAGTTGCGTCAAATAAACTTGTGCCAGTTGCGTCAAACAAACTTGTGCCAGTTGCGTCAAACAAACTTGTGCCAGTTGCGTCAAACAAACTTGTTCTAGTTGCGTCAAACAAACTTGTGCCAATTGAGTCGAAAAAACTTGTGCCAGTTGCGTCGAACAAACTTGTGCCAGTTGCGTCTAACAAACTTGTGCCAGTTGCGTCAAAAAAACTTGGGACACTTTCGTCAAACAAACTTGTGCTAGTGGCATCCAACAAACTTGTGCCAGTTGCGTCGAACAAACTTGTGCCAGTTGCGTCAAACAAACTTGTGCCTGTTGCGTAGAACAAACGTGTGCCAGTTGTGTAGAACAACCTTGTGCCAGTTGAGTCGACCAAACTTGTGCTAGTTGGTAGAACAAACTTGTGCCAGTTGCGTCAAACAAACTTATGCCAGTTGCGTAAAACAAACTAGTGCCAGTTGCATAGAACAAACTTGTGCCAGTTGAGTAGAACAAACTTGTGCCAATTGCATCAAACAAACTTGTGCCAGTTGCGTCGAACAAACTTGTACCAGTTGCGTCGAACAAACTTGTGCCAGTTGCGTCAAACAAACTTGTGCCAGTTGCGTAGAACAAAGTTGTGCCAGTTGCGTAGAACAACCTTGTGCCAGTTGAGTCGAACAAACTTGTGCTAGTTGGTATTACAAACTTGTGCCAGTTGCGTCAAACAAACTTGTGCCAGTTGCGTCAAACAAACTTGTACCAATTGAGTCGAAAAAACTTGTGCCTGTTACGTCGAACAAACTTGTGCCAGTTGCGTCTAACAAACTTGTGCCAGTTGCGTCAAACAAACTTGTGCCAGTTGCGTCAAACAAACTTGTGCCAGTTGCATAGAAGAACCTTGTGCCAATTGCGTCAAACGAACTTGTGCCAGTTGCGTCAAACAAACTTGTGCCAGTTGAGTCAAACAAACTTGTGCCAGTTGAGTCAAACAAACTTGTGCTAGTTGGGTCGAACAAACTTATGCCAGTTGCGTTAAACAAACTTGTGCCAGTTGCATCGAACAAACTTTTGCCAGTTGCGTCGAACAAACTTGTGCCAGTTGCGTCGAACAAACTTGCGCCAGTTACGTCAAACAAACTTTTGCCAGTTGCGTTGAACAAACTTCTACCAGTTGTGTCAAACAAACTTGGGTCAGTTGGGTCAAACAAACTTATGCCAGTTGCGTCGAACAAACTTGTGTCAGTTGGGTAGAACAAACTTGTGCCAGTTGCGTCAAACAAACATGTCCCAGTTGCGTAGAACAAACTAGTGCCAGTTGGTTCGAACAAACTTGTGCCAGATGCGTAGAACAAACTTGTGCCAGTTGCGTAGAACAAACTTGTGCCAATAGCGTCAAACAAACTTGTGCCAATTCAGTCGAAAAAACTTGTGCCAGTTGCGTCGAACAAACTTGTGCCAGTTGCGTCGAACAAACTTGTATCAGTTGCGTCAAACAAACTTGTGCCAGTTTCGTCGAGAAAACTTGTGCCAGTTGCGTCAAATAAACTTGTGCCAGTTGCGTCAAACAAACTTATGCCAGTTGCGTCAAACAAACTTGTGCCAGTTGCGTCAAACAAACTTGTTCCAGTTGCGTCAAACAAACTTGTGCCAATTGAGTCGAAAAAACTTGTGCCAGTTGCGTCGAACAAACTTGTGCCAGTTGCGTCTAACAAACTTGTGCCAGTTGCGTCAAAAAATCTTGGAACACTTTCGTCAAACAAACTTGTGCCAGTGGCATCCAACAAACTTGTGCCAGTTGCGTCGAACAAACTTGTGCCAGTTGCATCAAACAAACTTGTGCCAGTTGCGTAGAACAAACTTGTGCCAGTTGCGTAGAACAACCTTGTGCCAGTTGAGTCGACCAAAATTGTGCTAGTTGGTAGAACAAACTTGTGCCAGTTGCGTCAAACAAACTTATGCCAGTTGCGTAAAACAAACTAGTGCCAGTTGCATAGAACAAACTTGTGCCAGTTGAGTAGAACAAACTTGTGCCAATTGCATCAAACAAACTTGTGCCAGTTGCGTCGAACAAACATGTACCAGTTGCGTTGAACAAACTTGTGCCAGTTGCGTCAAACAAACTTGTGCCAGTTGCGTCGAACAAACTTGTGCCAGTTGCGTCGAACAAACTTGTGTCAGTTAGGGCAAACAAACTTATGCCACTTGCGTCCAGAAATCTTTTGCCCGTTGCGTCAAATAAACTTGTGCCAGTTGCGTCAAACAAACTTGTGCCAGTTACGGCGAACCAACTTGTGCCAGTTGCATCGAGAAAAGTTGTGCCAGTTGCGTCAAATAAACTTGTGCCAGTTGCGTCAATCAAACTTCTGCCAGTTGCGTCAAACAATTTTGAGCCAGTTGCGTAGAACAAACTAGTGCCAGTTGCATAGAACAAAATTGTGTCAGATGCGTAGAACAAACTTTTGCCATTTGCGTAGAACAAACTTGTGCCAGTTGTGTCAAACAAACTTGTGCCAGTTGTGTACAACAAACTTGTGCCAGTTATGTAGAACAAACTTGTGCCTGTTGCATCAAACAAACTTGTGCCAGTTGCGTCAAACAAACTTGTGCCAGTTGCATAGTACAAACTTGTGCCAGTTGCATAGAACAACCTTGTGCCAGTTGCGTCAAACAAACTTGTGCCAGTAGCGTCAAACAAACTTGTGCCAGTGTGTCAAACAAACTTGTGCCAGTTGCGTCGAACAAACTTGTGCCAGTTGTGTCGAACAAACTTGTGCCAGTTGCGTCCAACAAACTTGTGCCAGTTGTGTCAAACAAACTTGTGCCAGTTGCGTCAAAAAAACTTGTGCCAGTTGCGTCAAAAAAACTTGGGCCATTGCGTCAAACAAACTTGTGCCAGTTGCATCGAACAAACTTGTGCCAGTTGCGTAGAAAAAACTTGTGCCAGTTGCGTCAAACAAACTTGTGCCAGTTGCGTAGAACAAACTTGTGCCAGTTGCGTAGAACAACCTTGTGCCAGTTGCGTCAAACAAACTTGTGCCAGTTGCGTCGAACAAACTTGTGCAAGTTGCGTCGAACACACTTGTGCCAGTTGTGTCAAACAAACTTGTGCCAGTTGCGTCAAACAAACTTGTGCCAGTTGCGTAGAAAAAACTTGTGCCAGTTGCGTCAAACAAACTTGTGCCAGTTGCGTAGAACAAACTTGTGCCAGTTGCGTAGAACAACCTTGTGCCAGTTGCGTCAAACAAACTTGTGCCAGTTGCGTCAAACAAACTTGTGCCAGTTGCGTCGAACAAACTTGTGCCAGTTGTGTCAAACAAACTTGTGCCAGTTGCGTCAAACAAACTTGTGCCAGTTGCGTCCAACAAACTTGTACCAGTTGTGTCAGACAAACTTGTACCAGTTGCGTCGAACGAACTTGTGCCAGTTGCGTAGAACAAACTTGTGCCAGTTGCCTCAAACAAACTTATGCCAGTTGCATAGAACAAATTTGTGCCAGTTGCGTAGAACAACATTGTGCAGTTGCGTCGAACAAACTTGTGACAGTAGCGTCGAACAAACTTGTGCCAGTTGCGTCGAACAAACTTGTGCCAGTTGCGTCGAACAAACTTGTGCCAGTTGCGTCGAACAAACTTGTGTCAGTTGCGTCAAACAAACTTGTGCCAGTTGCGTCAAACAAACTTGTGCCAATTGAGTCGAAAAAACTTGTGCCAGTTGCGTCGAACAAACTTGTGCCAGTTGCGTCTAACAAACTTGTGCCAGTTGTGTCAAACAAACTTGTGCCAGTTGCGTCGAACAAACTTGAGGCAGTTGCATCGAACAAACTTGTGCCAGTTGCGTAGAACAAACTTGTGCCAGTTGCGTAGAACAAACTTGTGCCAGTTGCGTAGAACAACCTTGTGCCAGTTGCGTCAAACAAACTTGTGCCAGTTGCGTCAAACAAACTTGTCCCAGTTGTGTCAAACAAACTTGTGCCAGTTGGTTCGAACAAACTTGTGCCAGTTGCGTTCAACAAACTTGTACCAGTTGCGTCAAACAAACTTGTGCCAGTTGCGTCGAACAAACTTGTGCCAGTTGCGTCAAACAAACTTATACCAGTTGCATAGAACAAACTAGTGCCAGTTGCATAGAACAAACTTTTGCCAGTTGCGTAGAACAAACTTGTGCCAGTTGCGTCAAACAAACTTGTGCCAGTTGCGTCGAACAAAGTTGTGCCAGTTGCGTCGAAGAAACTTGTGCCAGTAGCGTCAAACAAACATGTGCCAGTTGCGTCGAACAAACTTGTGCCAGTTGCATCGAACAAACTTGTGCCAGATATGACGAACAAACTTGTGCAAGCTGCGTTGAGAAAACTTGTGCCAGTTGCGTCAAAAAAAACTTGTGCCAGTTGCGCCAAACAAACTTGTGACAGTTGCATCAAACAAACTTGTGCCTCTTACGTTAAACAAACTTGTGCCAATTGAGTCAAAAACTCTTGTGCCAGTTGCGTCGAACAAACTTGTGCCAGTTGCGTCAAACAAACTTGTGCCCGTTGCGTAGAACAAACTTGTGCCAGTTGCGTCAAACAAACTGGTGCCAGTTGCGTAGAAGAACCTTGTGCCAGTTGCGTCAAACGAACTTGTGACAGTTGCATCAAACAAATTTGTGCCAGTTGCGTCGAACAAACTTGTGCCAGTTGAGTCAAACAAACTTGTGCCAGTTGGGTCGAACAAACTTGTGCCAGTTGCGTTAAACAAACTTGTGCCAGTTGCATCGAACACACTTTTGCCAGTTGCGTCGAACAAACTTGTGCCAGTTGCGTCGAACAAACTTGCGCCAGTTACGTCAAACAAACTTGTGCCAGTTGCGTTGAACAAACTTTTGCCAGTTGTGTCAAACAAACTTGTGCCAGTTGCGTCAAACAAACTTATGCCAGTTGCATAGAACAAACTAGTGCCAGCTGCATAGAACAAACTTTTCCCAGTTGCGTAGAACAAACTTGTGCCAGTTGCGTCGAACAAACTTGTGCCAGCTGCGTCGAAGAAACTTGTGCCAGTTGCGTCAAACAAACATGTGCCAGTTGCGTCGAACAAACTTGTGCCAGTTGCATCGAACAAACTTGTGCCGGATATGGAGAACAAACTTGTGCAAGCTGCGTCGAGAAAACTTGTGCCAGTTGCGTCAACAAAAACTTGTGCCAGTTGCGTGAAACAAACTTGTGCCAGTTGCATGAAACAAACTTGTGCCTCTTGCGTTAAACAAACTTGTGCCAATTGAGTCGAAAAAACTTGTGCCAGTTGCGTCGAACAAACTTATGCCAGTTACGTCAAACAAACTTGTGCCAGTTGCGTAGAACAAACTTGTGCCAGTTGCGTCAAACAAACATGTGCCAGTTGCGTAGAAGAACCTTGTGCCAGTTGCGTCAAACAAACTTGTGCCAGTTGCGTCAAACAAACTTGTGCCAGTTGCGTCGAACAAACTTGTGCCAGTTGAGTCAAACAAACTTGTGCCAGTTGGGTCGAACAAACTTGTGCCAGTTGCGTTAAACAAACTTGTGCCAGTTGCATCGAACAAACTTTTGCCAGTTGCGTCAAACAAACTTGTGCCAGTTGTGTCGAACAAACTTGCGCTAGTTACGTCAAACAAACTTGTGCCAGTTGCGTTGAACAAACTTCTGCCAGTTGTGTCAAACAAACTTGTGTCAGTTGCGTAGAACAAACTTGTGCCAGTTGCGTCGAACAAACTTGTGTCAGTTGGGTAGAACAAACTTGCGCCAGTTGCGTCAAACAAACATGTCCCAGTTGCGTAGAACAAACTAGTGCCAGTTGCATAGAACAAACTTGTGCCAGATGCGTAGAACAAACTTGTGACAGTTGCGTAGAACAAACTTGTGCCAGTTGCATAGAACAAACTTGTGCCAGTTATGTAGAACAAACTTGTGCCAGTTGCGTCGAACAAACTTGTGCCAGTTACGGCGAACAAACTTGTGCCAGTTTCGTCGAGAAAACTTGTGCCAGTTGCGTCAAATAAACTTGAGCCAGTTGCATCAAACAAAATTGTGCCAGTTGCGTCAAACAAACTTGTGCCAGTTGCGTCAAACAAACTTGTTCCAGTTCCATCAAACAAACTTGTGCCAATTGAGTCGAATAAACTTGTGCCAGTTGCGTCGAACAAACTTGTGCCAGTTGCGTCTAACAAACTTGTGCCAGTTGTGTCAAAAAAACTTGGGCCAGTTTCGTCAAACAAACTTGTGCCAGTGGCATTCAACAAACTTGTGCAAGTTGCGTCGAACAAACTTGTGCCAGTTGCGTCAAACAAACATGTGCCAGTTGCGTAGAACAAACTTGTGCCAGTTGCGTAGAACAACCTTGTGCCAGTTGAGTCGAACAAACTTGTGCTAGTTGGTAGAACAAACTTGTGCCAGTTGCGTCAAACAAACTTGTGCCAGTTGCGTCAAACAAACTTGTACCAATTGAGTCAAAAAGACTTGTGCCTGTTACATCGAACAAACTTTTGCCAGTTGCGTCTAACAAACTTGTGCCAGTTGCGTCAAACAAACTTGTGTCAGTTGCGTAGAACAAACTTGTGCCAGTTGCGTCAAACAAACTTGTGCCAGTTGCGTAGAAGAACCTTGTGCCAGTTGCGTCAAACGAACTTGTGCCAGTTGCGTCAAACAAACTTGTGCCAGTTGAGTCAAACAAACTTGTGCCAGTTGAGTCAAACAAACTTGTGCCAGTTGGGTCGAACAAACTTATGCCAGTTGCGTTAAACAAACTTGTGCCAGTTGCATCGAACAAACTTTTGCCAGTTGTGTCGAACAAACTTGTGCCAGTTGCGTCGAACAAACTTGCGCCATTTACGTCAATCAAACTTGTGCCAGTTGCGTTAAACAAACTTCTACCAGTTGTGTCAAACAAACTTGTGTCAGTTGCGTAGAACAAACTTGTGCCAGTTGCGTCGAACAAACTTGTGTCAGTTGGGTAGAACAAACTTGTGCCAGTTGCGTCAAACAAACATGTCCCAGTTGCGTAGAACAAACTAGTGCTAGTTGCATAGAACAAACTTGTGCCAGATGCGTAGAACAAACTTATGCCAGTTGCGTAGAACAAACTTGTGCCAATTGCGTCAAACAAACTTGTGTCAATTCAGTCGAAAAAACTTGTGCCAGTTGCATCGAACAAACTTGTGCCAGTTGCGTCGAACAAACTTGTATCAGTTGCGTTAAAAAAACTTGTGCCAGTTTCGTCGAGAAAACTTGTGCCAGTTGCGTCAAATAAACTTGTGCCAGTTGTGTCAAACAAACTTGTGCCAGTTGCGTCAAACAAACTTGTGCCAGTTGCGTCAAACAAACTTGTTCCAGTTGCGTCAAACAAACTTGTGCCAATTGAGTCGAAAAAACTTGTGCCAGTTGCATCGAACAAACTTGTGCCAGTTGCGTCAAAAAAACTTGGGACACTTTCGTCAAACAAACTTGTGCCAGTGGCATCCAACAAACTTGTGCCAGTTGCGTCGAACAAACTTGTGCCAGTTGCGTCAAACAAACTTGTGCCAGTTGCGTAGAACAAACTTGTGCCAGTTGCGTAGAACAACCTTGTGCCAGTTGAGTCGACCAAACTTGTGCTAGTTGGTAGAACAAACTTGTGCCAGTTGCGTCAAACAAACTTATGCCAGTTGCGTAAAACAAACTAGTGCCAGTTGCATAGAACAAACTTGTGCCAGTTGAGAAGAACAAACTTGTGCCAATTGCATCAAACAAACTTGTGCCAGTTGCGTCGAACAAACTTGTACCAGTTGCGTCGAACAAACTTGTGCCAGTTGCGTCAAACAAACTTGTGCCAGTTGCGTCGAACAAACTTGTGCCAGTTGCGTCGAACAAACTTGTGTCAGTTACGGCGAACAAACTTATGACACTTGCGTCCAGAAAACTTTTTCCAGTTGCGTCAAATAAACTTGTGCCAGTTGCGTCAAACAAACTTGTGCCAGTTACGGCGAACCAACTTGTGCCAGTTGCGTCGAGAAAAGTTGTGCCAGTTGCGTCAAATAAACTTGTGCCAGTTGCGTCAAACAAACTTCTGCCAGTTGCGTCAAACAAATTTGAGCCAGTTGCGTAGAACAAACTAGTGCCACTTGCATAGAACAAAATTGTATCAGATGCGTAGAACAAACTTTTGCCATTTGCGTAGAACAAACTTGTGCCAGTTGTGTCAAACAAACTTGTGCCAGTTGTGTACAACAAACTTGTGCCAGTTATGTAGAACAAACTTGTGCCTGTTGCATCAAACAAACTTGTGCCTGTTGCGTCAAACAAACTTGTGCCAGTTGCATAGTACAAACTTGTGCCAGTTGCATAGAACAACCTTGTGCCAGTTGCGTCAAACAAACTTGTGCCAGTAGCGTCAAACAAACTTGTGCCAGTTGTGTCAAACAAACTTGTGCCAGTTGCGTTGAACAAACTTGTGCCAGTTGCGTCGAACAAACTTGTGCCAGTTGCGTCGAACAAACTTGTGCCAGTTATGTCAAACAAACTTGTGCCAGTTGCGTCAAAAAAACTTGTGCCAGTTGCGTCAAAAAAACTTGGGCCAGTTGCGTCAGACAAACTTGTACCAGTTGCATCGAACAAACTTGTGCCAGTTGCGTAGAAAAAACTTGTGCCAGTTGCGTCAAACAAACTTGTGCCAGTTGCGTAGAACAAACTTGTGCC